>CM044398.1:11645000-12257500 GCA_024322285.1 Musa beccarii
CTCCACACAATAGTTTTTAATAAAGAAATTTTAAAATATTTGCCAGTCCCATTAGCAATGCTAATGCTCGTATTCTGTGACCAATATGAGTTTTTACTTAGCAAGATTGGTTTGGCTGCTTATAAGATGAGAGGAAAAAAAGCTGGAATTCTCTTCTATCCATTGTTTGATTGAGCTGCAAGGAGACAGACCAAGGAAAATAAAAGTCAAAACTATTCCAAACAGCTTAACATAAAATATCTTTTAATAGGCAATGCCATTTCAGATGTCCTTAGAAGCTAAACTCTTCAGTAATTTTCCTTTAATTCGAATTAGTTTGCTTTTCTTTTTTATTCCATTCCCTTTGAAATCAAACAAAGCATTGAAAAAGAAAATTAATATCCTGGTATTAAGAAAAATTTTCAGTTGAGTTACCACTAATCCCAATAGTTAAAAGCCAATAAGAAAGGAATGACCTTATATTTAAAGCCTAATCAAATTTTCTTATACATACCACATGGTTACAGATGACTAACAATGAAGAGTTCCAACATCAGACATCTGAAGCATGCATGAAATCCAGAAGTTATATAAATCGAGATAGATTAAGCGTACCTTTAAGTTTCTTCATATTCATTTCTGAAAATGATTAACTATGTAAGAGCATAAACTCCTGCTCGATCAAGCACTATTAGTAGCCGACCAAAAGCAAGCCCATCGAATTCACTAGCACACAAGTACACATACATTAAAATGCATGAATAATATGTCCAAGAACGATACAAGAATATGTTAATGCTGCAACGTATTCACTCTTGTATTGGTTGCATTGAGATAATAGTCACATGTGTCGAATTAACTGTCTCGTGACATGGCCTCGGTGCTTGTTCTTCTTTTCCATAAGTTCATGAAAACAGTTCGAGAGATTAATCTCATTCTTGGTTCTTAACAAAAGAAGAAGTTTGATTGTAATGAAGGGCCATATGCATGTAGTCTTACCCCTGATTGTACAGAGGTTGTTTCCACAATGCCAAGATCATCTTCTGTTGTGCATCTCCCACAGTCTATTGTTTACTAAAGCTCTTAGTTTTCGACCACTTGATTTCAAATCAGTGCTACTGATCCTGCTTCACCTGGATAGACTCAATGGAACCATAAGATCGTGCCACACCAAACCTAGGCCAACAGAAGTCCACACAAAACATGTCTAACTTTATCAGTGAAAACCCACACAACTTAGATGTCCAATAAAAACATACTGTGAAAATAATCTTCAAAAATAACACAAGAATTTTGGCAGATACACATTCATCTGCACAGAATTGTTAATAAACCAACCATCCATCAAGAGGCCAACTGCAAATTAATTTTTACCTTGGGCATCCGAAGCTTGAGTGCATCTGATCTTCAGAGTTTTGGTCCAATCAGTCTAATCGCAACACATAACCTCAAGCTTCTCCGAATCAGCTAATGCCAGCTTCATTAGCAACCCTGTGATGAATTCATCTGAACACACTACTCTTTAGTTTTATTCAATCATACATCTGGAAAACCATGACCTGAAGTGATTAGTCAAACTTCTTGTTATAAGTTTGTAAAAACTTCATACTGACCAAATCAAGTGACCAAAATGTGGTTTTGCCATCAGAAGGTAACAATTATAGGGCAAAACATGAAAGACCTTGACCTTGCAGAATGGCTAGCCTAGCAGGATTAATCAATGTCATCAATACCAAAGTTAAATCAACAAAGACTGGCAACATTGTGAAAGCTTGTAATCCAACATGTGAAGAAAGAACATCTTGTATTCTAACAGAAAATTAGGATAGTGCATCTCCAGGTCTCCTAAGGTGCAACCCCATGCCTTACAACCATCGAAAAACGAAGCATGTTTCCTGCAGAAAATTGTAGGATCTTTCAGAGAATCAAAATAAGCCTCAAAGTTTGAAATGCTATCCACGACAATAGATTAACTTTATATCATTTATCTGGAAAAACCATGAATATGAAGTTATCATTCAACTTGTTGATACAAAGAGTTTGCGAAAACTTCAGATTGTAGACCTGTCAGTTGTCTATCTGACATTCCTGTAGTTACTATACCAAGTCACCAAAGTATGGATCACCATTAGAAGGCTACAAGAATGTGAAACATAAAAAAAGACCTTGACCTTTGCTGAATGGCTAGTGTAGCGGGATTAAATGATGTCATTGAAAACAGAGTTAAAGCAACAAGGACTGGCAACACAGAGAAAAGAATAATCCAGCATGTGAAGAAATAGCATTCCAGAATAGTTGACATGAAGGGAATTGTACCTGGGAATCATCAAGAACTGCATCCACACTGGAATTCTGGCTCAGATTTCGAATTTGACTCTTCTGATAATTTGCCAGCATTTGGAGTTCCTACTGTTCCTGATCAAATTGCCTGAGCTCCAAAAAGAAGTATAATAACAAAACCTGCAGAGAGAAAATTCTTTGCAAATTCTTCAACCATAGTAATCAGTTGAAGCACCTTGAAACAAGACTCCTGTATGAAACCTTAGCTCGCAATAAGTGTGACTTTTTGAATGCAGAAAAATCCCAAGTGCTTTCATTAATTAGTTCTCGTGAAGCAAAAGGTCCCAATTCACTATTGAATCTGAAAATTTCTGCTCTATTTGGAACCTTGTTTGCTACCTGCTTTTGTCAGTGCACATGACAAATGCATTTGCAGGAAAACTGCACAACAAAGAGGAATAATTTCTCTAAACATAAATTTAAGAGATAATCCTGTAGCTAATAGCTATGTTACAAATAAATACAATAAATATTTATTTCAACATATTATGACTTTACCAATTTTTGACTTATGTTGACCTGCATGCGAGCATGCCAGCTAGCACAACATAGAATCACTCATGCCATGATATGACGATCTTTGTTTGCAGATGTTATAAATTGACCTCAAATCAGCCACAGCTACTCAATGATGCAATCTATTTTAAAAATATCTGGCCATGTAAACAAGATATTGTTTACCAACTTTATTTACCAAATTTCAGGCATGCCTTAAACACATACAGTGTTCGATAGCATAACATATAGAAATACAAATCTAAAGAAGCTTATTGACTAAAAAACTCATTTGCAGTACATTTAAGGTGTACAGAAAAAAAAAAAAAAAGTCACTATGTACAGGCAGCTCCTTGAGCATTTTACTAATAAACATCATTCGTCTCCATTTTACAACTAAATATGTGTACATGCTACATGAGGTACATATTTCTTCTTCCAACATATGATTCCTACATTGACTACTTGCTACCTGAATGATCTACCAACAAATTCCTAAACCAATGAGGCATCTTTTCAAACTTTCTCGTCTCTCGAGGCTTCAAGGCTTAAGGCAGTTACTACTGGCCGAGCTACCAACATTACAAGGGATATCTCGTACTTGAAGCTTCATTTTCTGCAATCCAATATTCTCTAATACATCAACACACTCCTGCAGATCAGAGTCATTCTCCAACATTACCCACTCTTCTTCGTCATCCCTATACTTGAGCTGGAATGTTCCTACCAGCAATTTGAATCTCTTTCCAATTTCCTCAAACAAGTTGTGGATACCCATGGATGGCATGAACTTGAATCTAACAGTGTCATCTTTGTAGGTAGCCTTTACTGTAACAGATGGGCCATTTTGTGAGATTAACATCTTACTTCTCTTGAAACTAGGATGACTTGATGCACTTCCACCACCAGAAGAGTCCGTCATACCAGAAGAAGAAGGATGGCTATGTTCCGTGATTCCATCATCAGCTTCTGCTTTCATCATCATTTTATCCATTTCTGCTAAACTTGAGCTTCTTGATGTAACCTGACACTCAAGGCTTGCCAAACTTAAACCATCTTGGCCACCTTGGCAGCCTGCTTCTTTTGAAATGTATGAACTGTCAGATACATCTTTAGAATATGATGGCCATTTTGGTGCACCTTGCATGTTAGCATATGACAACAGCCCTCCATCCACACAAGTAAAGTTCAACTGTCTGCTACAATCATTTGAAAGCATACCAACTTCATCTGTTTCACATTTGGACCGGCATGTGGTCCCTCTTTGGTGTCTGCCAAGGAAATAGAAATCTGGCTCCATCTTACCAACAGGCTGTTCTGTTTCAATATGGTGAGCAGAAGGGGCAGTCATAATATCTTGACTTTTTGGCTCAAAGGTTATTAATGATGGTTTTTCTGGTGAGGAGACTGCTGCAACAAGGCACCCAGTAGAAGGATCATACTTTAGAGCTCCCTCAACTCCTTGGACAGAATTTATAACATTTTGGATTTTCTGCAATGAACGATTGACCTTATTTATCTTGCGAGATGGCCATCTTGAAATTCCATGCTGTCTACATATCCTTTTCAATGTTGTCGGACAAACTGCCACAGTTATCACAATATGTTCAATGAAATGCTCTCCAAATAAAGTAAGAACTTATAATCTATAAACTATGGCCTATAGGTTAAAAGAAATTCCAATCATCAAGCACTCACATCAGTCTACATTAGGAAGGAGACCGATGCTGTGTTTTATGTTACAATTTTTAAGCTGTGACACCCCTTTTTCTTTTCCAAAAAGAGAAACTGCTAATTAGTTGAAACAGGTACAGGAACAATGCTCACCACCAATACTTCTTGCAGCATCCTTGAGACTCCCAGAAAAGTATCGTTGAAGAACACTTAAGCTAATATTTTTTTCAGCTGTACTGCATTTTTTCTCCGTTTGTTTTATTGAGTTAGATGATAACTGGAAGAGTTAGAAACATGTATTAGAACTATATGGAATAAGCAAGTTCAACACTAATAAGAACCAGTAAAAGAAGAATAAGCAAGGTTTCATGATAGTTCTTATTGAGATACCAAAAACACAAATCATATGCACCAAGATGTGAAAGAAAACATCTAGTTGATATAAAACATTAGCTCAACCTGTAAAGTGAACTTTAAACCATCTTTCTTTTATGCACATAACTTGCACATACATTCCGTAATTAAAAATGTATGTTATGTGTATTTATTACATAGTAGGATATATTCATTAGGCTAAACATATTCGATTCAAGGGAATAAGTAAAGTTTCATATGGTCAGGATTGATAATCATAAATATGGCGAATATCAAAATTAACAAAAAAAATTAAGATAAATTTAAAATATAAATACTGAGAAATGATAATTATGTGTCCTAAACTATTTTTTAGTCTTGGCTAATACATGATTCTACATTTCGTCCAGCATGCAACATACTTGTTGGGTCAGTGACACAGATCACAATATGTGCTTCCCAACACTGTGTATTCTTAATCTTAAGAAAAATTCACACATGTCAGTACACTGACTTTTACCGAATCCATACCATTTCGAGTGGAGACCAAAATGGATCCGGCACCCAAACTGTAAAATCATGGACCCACATATTATATTGTTTACACTTTATATGAAAGAATGTTATGATCTAAAATGCAGGAACTGAAAGTTTGTATAAAAGGTAAAAATGGATACTAGAGAACAAATCATGAAGAAAAGTATATAACAAGAGAATATAAAAGCTTGTTGTCATTGAATATAATTGTATCTTATCAACATCTTGTATAAGATTTTATTTTGAAAATAAAAAGGAAAAAAAGTCAGAACAAAGGCTCTAGACATCCACACCTACTACCAACCTACACCTCACCTGTCTTACTTATACTATGTCTGCTAGTGGGCCCTTGCTGTTCCTGCGCTCTATACACTTATAGAGTGATGCAGGAAAGGCATATGGTGTAATAGTTTTTACAAAATGGAGTCATCAAAACTTTACATGCCAAATCTGTTAGATGCCAAATCATATATCTGTAGGCCTTCACATGTTTAAGACCTTCTATATACTCCATAATTTAAGTAGGCTTCATTTGCACTTATTAGTGCTAGAAGTTCAATTTAGTACTTTGCCAAGGGGACCCATGCAAAAATCCTCAGTTTACTTCCTGGCAATCAGTCAAGATGACATGTTTCGATTTTGGAAAGCGTGATACAAAAAGAAGGTCAAAGTTAAGACTAGGACCTGCTCAAGATGAGCATCTCCATTTTGTTCATCAGATCCAATCTCCTGAGTTCCAAGATGCATCTCGGTAGCCGTTTCATTGTTGTAATCTGATAGTTGAGAGCACGTCATTGAAAAATTAGTCGATGAGGCACCTACAGCTGCTCCTTTATGATTACCTACTCTGGTGATCTCTGCCCCAGCTACTGCAGCATCTGAGACAGTTCTCAAGCTCCTACAAATTCTCTGCATGGTATTTGAAAGGCTATTTAATAATAGCTGTTGCTCTATGTTGCCTCCACAGTTGACTGGTAGAAAGAATTCTAGTATGTAATCATCATTTCCAGTGTATGTGCTCCTCAGCCTGATTGCAATTGCAGCACGAAGGTCGAACTTACGAGCATGGTGTGCAAGTGGATATTCACGTATATCATATACTTTTACATCAGGGGAGAAGAATGGATGATTGGATTGAAGTGCCTTTCCAGCAATGCCTTGTCCCTTCTCAAGGCGATGCTCAGCGCATGCATGAAGAAAATCTTGCATCTGGATATCATTAACATAGCAAGCTGATTCTTGAATGTGAAGGGCAAGCCTTCTTGAAGTTGGCTTCATCCCCCCAATGTCATCATTGCTCAAGTCATTTACACCTCCATCATCATACCAAACAGGTACCCATGTAAGTGCCAGAGGTAACATGTGTGCATGACAAACAGTTCTCAAAACATCAAGCATCTCGAAAATGCAGAAATCTGACTCTTTGTAAGGTTCTGCAAAAGAAATAGAGATTTTTTTTTTCTCAAAAATCATTTAGAGGTTTCATTCCATCTTTAAATAAGGATGGCCACATCTCAGTATTCAACCTACCTGATGATGAACCTGCACTTTTGTGGTCTTCAAGTTTACAGCCTGCAAAAGCAACAAAGAAGAAACCTGCACATATAAGAAGCTCCGAAAGTAGCTGCTAAAATTGTTCACCACACCAACAAAACAATGTTCTTCCACAGGAATTGTGACAGCCAACACATGCAAGATACACAGACCAGATAACAAATAACATATAACAAGAAGTTTGATAGTCTGGTTTCAAACAAGGAGCCATAAAAGTGATCCTTACATTTTAACTGTGGCATATGAGGAACCAAGGGACACATGCAAACAGAGGCTGCAGTAAAATATATAAAATATCATTCTCATGATTTAATAATTACATATTGCTAATATCAATCTATTCAATCAAGACTGAAATATAGGCCATATGATGGTACTGAATGTCACAGCAGAACTGACCTGCAAAGCATTGCAAACAGTTTCCATCTCTGCGTCGAAGTTGGGTCTCTCCCTTGTTGTAACAAGCTCAAGCACAGCAAGACAAGAACCTTCATAAGGATCAAAAACAGGCACCGCAAGAGATCCACGGACTTCATGACTGATTGCATAGTCCACTCTCAAATACTCAAACTTTCTGTAATAGATAACATTTGAGGTCCACTCTGGCATTCCAGAGATATATACACGTCCGGGGAGCCCCATAAACAAACCAGGTGCTTCCTTAGCAGAAAAGGTAAACTGCCTTGAAACTTCACGGTACCCAGAAAGAATTTCATCAAGGAGAAATGGCTGTTCAGAGGTACTTAAAATATGCTGGTCACCCAGTTTAATGGGCCTCCAAACCTGGGCAAGTATTCCACTACATGACGATTCCTTTAGCAAGGACAGTGCCTTAAGCATTCTTTCTGGAAGAGACACCCCTTCAAAAGGTCTAGGAATAGTCAAGATCGCATCATCAGACAGGCCATCAAAGGCGGAATAACTAGCACTCCTACTAGTAATATTAGTTCTGAAGGAAGACGGAAGCCCCATTTGTGAACTAGCTCTTTGCGAAGCCGTCTTTTCCATGCAGTTATAATAATTACCAGTTGAGACCCTATTATCTCCAGGAACGGAATCCGTACTTTCTGCAGAAACACTCGGTGGTGCCAATGAAGATGAAAAACCGGGTATTTGATGAGCAGCTATAAAGCTTAAATTAGAAATCTGGTCTACCATCGTAGGACTGCAGGATTCAGTAAAACCATCAAAATTCATGAGCTCCGCTAGGGAAAATGGATCGTCTTCACTCGGACTCCCGCTCGCCCCATAATTCGTGAGCGTGAAATCATCCATGTGAGCTTGCTCGGAGATCCAAACTGAACCAATTTCCTTTCAGATCCTGCACAAAAGTCAACTTCTAAGCATCCTTTTCAAACAAAGACGCAAACTTTCCCCTTCGAGGAAACTCGGTTCTTCCATTAACGAGCTTAATCAAGTAAAAATCAGCTCGTTGGAAACAAAAGAAGGGGGAAAAGGGGAAAAACAATAGCTTTAACAATGAGAGAACATTCCCCACCCAGAAAAGGCAAATCCGAGGTGCTGTAATGCTGCATCCACAGCTCTCTTGGCGCGAACGATCCAAACTCCACAGGGACCCCTCGGTTCAGGTCTCCGAACCATTTTTTTCAGCTAAAAATAAGATCTTTCAGCTAAAAAACGACCTTTTTTGAGCTAAAACGATCTCTACACCCTCAAATCGCCGAAAAATCGATTCAATGGCCGCCTAACCTAATCCATCTCCACAGATTGAAGGGAGAAATAAGCAATATGAACCCTCTTTGTCAAATCAACAAAAGGAGCGATAGAAGGGAACTGCCCCTCACGTCGAAACCCTAGGCTCAGAGAGGAAGAAGATTCCCCAAGAGATCGCCTCAGTTGGCCGCAAGGTTTCTCCTTTACAGGAAATGCTTAACTTTCGGCTCCGGGGATTTATTTTATCCCCTTTAGAGTTGGCAGAGAAGCCGACGACTCAGTGGAAACGATCGAGGAAAACTTTGTTCGTTTTCATAAGAAATTGCGGCGCGTGTTTGATGGTTACCACCCAATCAACCCCGTAATTACCATCCTGCCATGTGTAATTAATCATCTCATAATTACTTTTTCCTATGAGTGCGTATCACTCCATATTAATTTTTTAAGACGAATTCTCAAAAAAAAAAATCTCTCTTTTTTACCATTTCCAAAATATTTTTCTTTATTTCTTTAAAAATATCTTTCTATTTATCATAATCCCTAAAATATCTTCTGACAGACTTATATTATCAATTATTTTTTTTAATAATCTTATCCTACTTTTGATATCTCTATCAAAATGGTAAATCAATCTATTCAAAAATATTATAATTGAGATAACAATAAAAACTATTTTATACAAAAATAAGGTTATAAGCAAATATCTTTATTAATCAAAGAATAAGAATATAATTAAATAGTGAGACTTTCATATTAGTTATAATATTTTTTTATATCCTTATATGACTTTTAAGATGCTATAATTAGGAATTTGATAGGTTCACTCTATGAACCGATCTAAATTAGTAGATAGTTCACCCTCCACCAAAAAGACCTGAGTTATGATTGTGTCTTGTCAGGTTATATTGTGTTTAATATGGTAAAATTATCCTTTTGGGCAAGCGAAAAAAGATTTTTTTTTTCAAAAATTCATCCTTTTTTATGTTTAGCCTTGTAAGTATAAGTTGAAATACTAGGAAGCTTATATGCATTAACATCTATTTATTTATTAAAGGAAATAAAATAACTAATATCAATGGTATGAGGATATAAATAAGAATGTTTTATTAAAAGTTTATAAGAAAAATAAAAAATAAATATAATTTAATTTAATTATATATTTTTTGCATATATCTCAATAGCTATAACATGAATTGACATTAATATTCATTAGCTTGGATGATTTCTTGGTGGCTACTAATCTTTTTTTTTGTTTGTAATATAACTCTATCACCTCTAAATCTCAATTCTATATCAATGGAATTCATAACATATAAATTTCTCATCAAAATGTGAGCCAAAAAAAAGGAATAGAAAAAATGAGGTAGAGGAGAAGAGGCCAAAAAAAATATAATAATAATAATAATAAGGTATTTTCTATTATACATATTAAAGAATTAATCAGCATGAATTACAATAACATTTATATAGGTGTAAATTCAAGAGAATTGTGGAAGATGAGCATGATTTGATCAACCATGTGAGATGGTGTCAAACTCTAATTGCACTGTAACGTGGAACCCCTTTTCACTTTTAAAGTGATTGACTTACTTGAATCTATGATTCATATTGTATGTGATTGATCAAGATATAATTAACTTGTGACTTTTAAAAATAATGATTATTAAGCATTTTTTTAATCGTTAGGTTCAGAGTCAAAACCATTATTATAATTTGCATGTCCTGGCAAAAATAATAAAAAAAAAGGATATTGCTTCTGATGCCAAGAACCAAACGCAATGTGGATTGCAAGTCTATCATAGAGAAAAGATGAAAACGATATTTGTGGAGAAGATCAAATTTAAAGCGTGGAGAACTATTTTCCTTTGTTTTTGTCTGGTGAGAGACTTTTTCAACTGTGTAAAGATCATCAAACTTTCTCTATCCACATGCAGAGACACAAAAATAAACGTTTTCCATTACCTTAAGAAATGGAAGCATTCTGATGGAATGTGATTTCTGACAGGTGAGTGCATGTTGAACGGACCAAATGACGGTTCATGTGGACCAAAGACTGCGTTGGGTCGTTGACTGTGAGCATTGTTGTGCAAAGATTTAGTTTTACCAATTTTCTTGTTTTTTTATTTCAACAGTAGATGTAGAAACCTGATTAGTTTTACATTAAAAATAAATTAAAATTAAAATTAATTTATAAGAGTACTCATATGTATTATTATCAATTTTAATTGAAGTATTTTAATTAATGATTTAAATTGATAGATCAATTAATCTATTAAGTTTAATATTTAATATTAGAGTCGACTTAAAATTTAGATATAATCAGAAGGTTTGAATAAAAAAAAATTATTCAAAGTCATTCTTAGGCTACACCTTGCATGCATAATATTATGATTTGATCTAGGTTATATCGAATGTTAACGACAACATGAAATTCTTGAATAAAACAATTATAACATCCGGATTAATCTTATATTAGAAGTTAGTAAAAATTAAGATTAATTTATAAAAATTTAAATAATATTTTGATTAATAATTTAGATAAAAAGATTGATTGACTAATTAATATATTAAAATCATGATATTGAATAAAAAAAATAGTAGCCAAAATAGCTAAAAAAAAGTCAATATTGCCGGAGATGATGACATCAAAAAGTGGGATTAGCAAAAAGGTGATACAAGTACGTCAAACAAACAGTAGCCAAATAGCTCAAAAACGGAAAAAAAGTCAATGTTGCCGGAAGTGATGGCTTCGAAAAGTGGGATTAGCATTAGGTGATACAAACACATCAAACAAAGACTAGCCAAATAGCTCAAAAAAAAAAAAAAGTCAATATTGCCGGAAAGTGATGACATCAAAAAAGTGGGATTGTGGTGCTAAAACCAATGGGGAGTGTGTCTTTCTTTAAATTACATTTGGAATGTGAAAATTGATGAACTTTGAAATGTAGATTATTAATCATGTAAATTTGTAAATAATTTTATGGAGATAGATAGTATTTAAGCTGGAAAACTCTAATTTCTCAAATAAATTATTCTTATTTGAGATGGTATCCAAACAATTTTATGGAGATAGATACTTGAGCTGGAAAACTCAACTCTCTCAAATAAAATATTCTTATTTGAGATGGTATCCGATACATGAATGTAGGGGAATAAGAACTAAATTTCCATATACTCTATGCTCGCAGAACTGGTTGTTTTTTTTTTTACCTTGGAAGAAGATTATTGCAGATGGTTTAAATAATACTTGCATTACAACAGGAATAAATATACTTCATTTCTTTGCAACCTGCTTTAATATCTCCTTGAAAACAAAAAATAGATGTCACTCACTTCCAACCACATCACAAATTTTGTTGACCAACCATTAGTCATTATATTATAAGCTTTTTGAAACTTCACTATCTGCCACTTCAGTAAGAGGTTTCATTTCCTTTAACCCACTCATAATTTAACTCACAAATGTTTAAATGATTGGAAAGGAAATTTGATTACTGCCATTTCAGATCACATTTATAACGAAAAATACAGAACATTCATACAATAATATGTGTATTTGTATTGAAGATATAAATTTTGAATCATAATTCTTTTTTTTTTTATACATAAAATCAAGCTATTACAACCATTAATCATCAATTTATTGGTAGAGGGGGACTAGTATAACATTTTTGAAACTTCATTATATGCCTCTTCAATAAGAGGAGTTGTTTCCTCTAAACCATTATTAATGACTTAAAACTATTATAACAAAAATAAAGGAGGATTAAAACTATTATAAACAACAATAATAATAGGATTAAGACTATCATTTCATATTACATTTATAACAAAAATAAAGAACATTCATACAAGATATGTATACACGATTCATTTACTATCAGTACAATTAAAAACGAGCCATCCCATCAAATCATATAAACACACATCTTATATTTATCGTAAGTAAAATTCGAATCATAGTTTTTTTTTGCCAAAAAAATAACCTTAAGATATTAATACAGAAAAATGGGCTTCAAAACATTAGACGTGAGAAAGATTGGTATGGATGTGGAAGAGATTACACAATTAAGGTTGCTAATCACGTTTATGACTCGGAATTAAGTGGGAGATTAGTGAAAGGGCCGGCGAATGGAGGTCGAGGGTAGTTTGGTCATCACGCAAAGCATCACGTCAGGCGCGGGTTCCGAAGGCGGGCGGCGGACCAGGATGCACGGACCTGTCCGGCGCACGTGTCGGCGTGTGGTTCGAGGAGGTGTGGGCCACGATCCAGCGTCGGGAGCATTAGATTCCAAACTCGTTCGGTGGACCGCCTCAGCCCGCCCGCAGATGCTGACACGACATTTTCCTTAATTTTAAATTTATATTTATTAATATAGAATATTTATCTCTTCACCTCCTCCATGTATTATTTATTGTATTATGACAGCGGGAATGACGATATCTGCTCCATCATGTGGTGGAGAATGGGGTCGAACGACTTTTCTGGAATCTATGTTTATTTTATTTTATTTTATTTATTAGTGGGATAAATATCCTTCAAATTAAATTATTCCCGTGTTTATCTTTTCTAATTTAAAATATTTTTCCTACGTATTTTTTTTTGTAAAATTTTTAACTGTGATGGTTAATCTAAATATATTGGATGGGATGCTAATAGCTATGACACGTATGAACGCATGCATATGTATAATTGAAAAAATTAGTGCATTAGATATTGTATTGTTTGGATGGATCAGATACATATATATGCCAGACCAAAAATTAGTTCATTACCATTACCGTCTAATAATGGATATAATATCTGTGAATTTGAATTGGAGAATAATTATCTAATTTTCTTATCCAGACTTATAGTTTCTTTTAAAAGGTACCAAATCTGCATCAACTTTGCCCGTCAGATTTTACTTGGGGATAGAAGTCCTGTTGTTTTCAATAAAAGGGAATTTACTATTAAAATGAGAAAACACAATAATACGAATGTGAAAGAAAATAATCCATCGTTTTCAGATCATGACTTCTGTCATCGTCATGTAAAGTTTGGAACTCAACTATCATGACTGCTATTTCTCCTCATGGGTGCCCTTGGATTGAGCTCCCATCCTACCTCAATCTACGCTAGTTGTGGTCCTATTTGACATAGATGGATAAGGTCCCTAATTGAAATGGATCCTTGAATTATATCAAAATATTACACCTAATTCCTCAATTTATTCAATGCTATATTAATAAGATTGAAAAAGAATCCAATTTAACTTAAAATTTGATGCGACAGTTTCCCACTAGTCCCATCCAATCTCTAGTTCAGGTCATGCTTTCCAAAAACCATAAATTAGAAGCTAAAGAACTAACATAATCCTACAATCCAAGTTAAGACTTTATAACCTCTGTGCCCAAGTAGTTGGAACTTGTGGGTTAGAATTAGAAGCAATACAAATTAAAGTGTAATACAAAAATTAAAAATCTTTAAAGTGCAATACAAAGTTGTCATTGGGGAGATGCTTTACGTTTGAAAAATGATATATGTAGCAAGATTCGAGAGGTTTTTTACTTTTCTTTTTTCTTCGTATATGGTAATGATTTAAAATTACTTCCCTCTGACAATTTTAGTGAATGTATCTTGCACTAATCTCAGTTATATATAGTTCTGGGGAGTCTTGTGAGCTTAAAGGAGGACGATCAAAACGAGGCAATATGATGGAGGAAGAGGATGAGCATAGTTTTGATAAGCCATGTAGTTCTGGGAACAATGGATGTGCCATAACTATTTCAATTTTTGGTCACTTTATGAGGAGCATAAAGGAAGATAATGAGATGTGCATGCACATGACGATTCCAAGTAGTCATATACAAATATATAATATACACATTGGTTGTATGGATGATGTGGAGTTCATGTATGATTCGACTCTATTTTGACCTGGCCCGTCAAGTCGAGAAATAGTTGACCCACATCGGGTCCGAGATCGAGATACTAGTCCAGACAGAAGGGTTCGAGCCGGAGTTACTTGATTCGACCCGACCGATTGCCACCAAACGCACCCGAATGGGCCCAATTAAGTGCGTAATTTGACGAAACCAACAACCGAAGACGGTTTCTTTCTCTGGTGGAATCTGCCAAATTGCTGTTACGATTATATATTAATTTCTTTTGATCCCTCCCCCCTTTCTGTCTCACGCACAATTGAATAACATTAACACGCACAGGCGACGGCGAAGGCGAAGGCGAGGGGAAACCGCATCGCTCCATGGCGACGGAGCTCTCCGATCGCTCCTCGGCCCCCGCAAGCCTCCCGATCCCATCCATTTCCAGGTGCCGCTTTCGCCCAATGCTTCTCTGCTCCCCATCCGTCTCTCGCTCTCCCTGTGCTCTTCGCGTCGATGTCCGTTTTCGGTCGGTCGCGAGGTCCTTTCTTTCGGGTTTCTTGTCGCTGTTAAATCTTTGCTGATTCGAATCGGTTTTCTAGGCGATCGGCAACCGTCTGAATTCCTGTGGGGTTGGAAGCGTGGATCTTCGCTTGCTGCTCGTTTTAGTCTTCTGTTACTTGCATCGATCTTCGCTGTTCCTTGCTTGCACGACGTTAGGTTTTTTATGGTTCGATCTGGGGCTTGGATGGGCCTTTTGAATGTCGATTCTGATTCAAGGTTTAATTTTGCTTGTTTTGATGTGGGAGCGCGTTGGGTTTTGCTTATGGATTCAGGTAATGGGGAGGAGAGAAGAAGGTAAAGAGCTGATAATGTCTGTTGAGGGAGAGGATACAAGATGGATGTGTGGCAGTTCTGGTATGGTGAACCTCCACCGAGTCAGCTCTATGGTAAGAGAGATCGGAGAACCGTGCCTGTATCACTCGCCTGCCAAGGTTGGTCCCCTGGAGCTTCTTGAGACACTTACTTCTCACAAACCGTTCTGTTTCACTTGCTACTAAACTGTGAAGATGCTTTCAGTAAGTCGTCCGTGCAATGGTAAATTTATATTACCCGAGCGCCTAGTTGGGGTTTAGGTGGCTGCTGAGGCCATTAAGGACAGACTTTTTTCTTTTAAGCTGATTTTTAGTTGCTATAACCAGTCATTACTAAATGGTAGCATGATCTGGCTCAAAAGGTAGATCAGCATGATGATACCGTAACAATCTACCAAGTGTCAATTGTTTTCATAGCAAACTATATGTAAAGTTAGTTGTTCTACACAGTGGACAATATGTACATTGGTTGTTGTGTTCTCTTTAATATGTACATATTTTTTAAACTATGATCCTTGTTGTTATATATCGTAAATTTACAATTTTTAGTTATGTTTTTTTTTCTTGCTTCCACTTCTAATTCTGAAAGTATCTTATATGAAATTTTCAAATAAATTGCATGTTCTGGGATATGAATTCTGTCTTATATCTTCTATGCAAAAAGTTCAATGAGGAGGATGGTCAAATGAAATTATTAATGTTAACCAGATTTGTTGCTTTGTTCAGCAGTATTCATGATCAATTTTTCGCTGAATCTTTTCTGTAGATGGCTGAGTTGATTGTTTTAAGGCTCCTTTAGACTTCCTGAATCTTTCTTCTGTTGAAAAGCAAACTTCTTGTGTCAGTCTGATCATAGTGGCAAATGTAGTTTTCTTGTATGGTCTTTTTGCACTATGAGATTTTATGTATCTTATGCCATTTGTGTTATATGCTCTGAGCTCTGAGACACCAACAATATCTTTCCGCCATGGTAAATTACATCCTCCACATTGCCTCATATTCTTTGATTTTAAAACTTAAATAAAATGTTGTTCTCCTCTTAGGAACCCACAAAATGAAGAAAAAATAACTTTGATTTAGCAAATTCATGCATGATATTTACCAATTACATCGCAGTTGTGAGTTATAGCAGTTATCTCATTTCAGTATCCTAAAATTACATACAATAGCCATCCGTTGCCCTAGAATTCTCCTCCCACTAACTTAAGTTCTTATAGGCACACCCCATAACTTTAACCATTGAAATGAATTTATTTTGGTTTTGTTATCTATTCTTTCTCTTATGCTGACTCTGTAGTTTAGTTTTATGATTGTACAGTTTCAATACTCTAGGTGCTTTGTACTGTATAAATTTCTTGTCCACAATGTTAGTTCATTTATAGGTCGTGCACGCCTTTTGTATTTTTTTTTCTAAATTCAAGCTCTTTAATTATCTATATGGTTTTCATTCCATGATGCCATGAAGAGCATGATCTCAGCATATTAGTAGCTTTAGTGTATATTATTTTGAACCAGGTTAATTTATTACCTACACTTTTTAAAATTTAGCTTAGAGGAAGCTTTTCATCTTGGTGGAAAGATATTTTGAATATTACCAATATCTGGACAGATATGGTAGGAAAAACTGCAACGGTGATGATTGAAAAGTTTTTCATCTACAAATATTTCACTTTGTAATTTGACACAAGGCTCCTTGAGAGCACCAAGCTGCGAAAGAGAACCAAGTTGTCTTCACACGGTGATTGACAATATCTGCACTGTCTTGCAGTTGCTGATGAATAGCACAGCATTTGAGATAACTTACTAATTGATCGATAAACTCTTTAAGACCTTAATACCAAAGCAACTATTCGTTTTGTTATCCTGTGATAAACTGGTGGCTCGTTCCTTGTTGGTTACCCCATTTTTCAGCCATGGTGCAGGGTTCATTTCAGAATAGTTAAAGTTAAGCTTTTTGTTGTCTCAAATGATTTTGATATTGGACCTTATATTTTGACATGATTGTCACTTTGCACTTTGAAGTGAGACATTTATGTTGGCACATTCAGTATCCATTTAAGCTGGAAGATGAAAATTTATGTTAGTGTTTATGATATGGTTTGTCTGATCAGCATCGACTTGAGCTTGACAAGGTATTAAAAATCATGTGGCAGGACTGTACCATCCATTATTTTGAAATTAATTTAATTTATGTTTTTGAGTTTTGAGTCTTGACAGCGACAACTATCTTTTCAGTCGAACTCCTCTCTCTCTCTCTCTCTCTCTCTCTCTCTCTCTCTCTCTCTCCCCCTCACAATTCCACCCCTCTGTCTCTCCTCCTCAATTCTCTCTGCCTCCTGCTGCCCATTGCCTCAATGTCTTTGAGACTTCTCTTCTTCCTCTAACTCCTCGTCTTCCATCCTTCTTGGTGCCAATAGGTATGCTGACATACAGTGTGTTAATTTGCTGATACATACCAGACCCATACCAGACCAGTTTGGGTCTGCTGTCGAGATTTAAAACCATGAGCTGGACCATCCTTGGTAAGAGCCTGGTACTTGGTTTTCACAAGCTCATCCATTTCTTGCTAGGATCTTAACTTAAGAGTATGACTTTTATCTTACCCTAGGTTCTTGCTGGTGCAATATTTGACTTGTTCAACATGAGGACTTCTAGTTGCTGTTGTTGTATTATATTATCTGTAATATTACTTTATAAACCTAGCAGCTTTTTTTGTACTTCATTTTTGCAGCTCATAGTCATTAAATAATTTATATATCTTACGATTATGTAGATTTCTGGTTATCCTATCTTGTGCTTTGATATACTTGGAATGTGATGTTTAACTAATAATCTACTTATGATTCATAGAATGCAGTCACATGTATCTGCTTATAATTCATTAATTACAGTTGTTAGTGTGTTACTAATGCAGTCTTGCATACAGTTTTTTTTAAATTTCTTATCTAGTTTTCTATGATTTAGCGAAACAAGATGCTCAAACCAGAAAAGTGGCAAACAAATTTCGACACTGATGGGAAGGTTGTAGGCTTTCAAAAAGCACTTAAATTGATTGTCTTAGGGGTAAGTTCTGGGGCACTTCTCATGCTCTTTCCAAGCTTTTATGTTCTTCAATTTGTGCTAATCTTTGGTGTTCTGTAATTCTTCCATATCTTGTAACTGTCGGTTCCAGATTCTTCACATTTGTTGGTATCATGGTTACAGCTCCTATCTACATTTAAGGGCTTATAATATGCAATCTCTTAGAATATAATATATACTTCTAAATTTAAGAGCTCTTATCTTTGTTAAAGAGTGGACATGATACTTCTTTATAATTGTTTGTTCACTCACCTATGTACATTTCATGTCTATTGCTGATAAATCATAGTGATCTATCCCTTGAATTTCTACTGTTCTGTGCCTGTATTTATTCCTTATAATTTACCTTCCTTTTGTTCAAACAGGGTGTAGATCCATCAATAAGGGCAGAAGTCTGGGAATTTCTCCTTGGTTGTTATGCTTTGAGCAGTACTGCTGAATATCGGAGGCAATTAAGGATGGCCCGAAGGTGTCAATTTTATTATCTTTACAGACATTTGCTGATAACTACATGTTGAAACTTAACCTTGAAATTCCAGTCAGATGCATGATTGATCTTCCTTTTTCTATAAGGGTAGAGATTTCTGTTATAATCTTGTGGTGGCTATGATTCCCATCTGTATTAATTACTAGTAGTGCCTGTTTGTTTTTTATTACTGCTGTTGGAAGTTGTTTTATGGTTTATCTGTCTTTAGCCTGTTTTTGGTTCCACTTTCTGAGTAGATATCAACTTTACTTTTTAATCATTAAGCTTTAAGTTGGATGACAAAATATCTGTAGCATTTTCATTGGATTAATTTTGGTGTATTTCTTATTATTGTAGAATGCTTTATTTAGTCAACTAGCATCCCCAGCTTCTCCTGGGGTGGGAATCATGCATGGTGGTGTTTTACATGTAATGCAGGGAACGTTATGCGGATCTAATCAAGCAATGCCAAATGATGCACTCTAGCATTGGTACGGGTAACCTAGCTTACATTGTTGGGTCCAAAGTTATGGATGTAAGGACTTTATCCAAGGACAATCGTGATGGGAAATCGGTGACTACAAGTGGGTATGCTTCTAATGATACTACCATCAAGCTGGACTCATACAATGATATGGATAATGACTATATGAACACAGTGTATTCATACCGAAAGAAAAGCTCTGGTAATTCAACTGAGCTAGTCAGTACCAGAATGAGCACCGACAGTGCTGCTTATAATTATTGCTCAAGGAAATCTGAGAGTGAAATCAATGAACCTCAGTATGACAGCGAGAGTTTTTACGATTTTCCTCCTCTTCCTGTAACTAATTTATTCGAGAAAGATGGTGGTGATGAGACTGAACGTAAGAAGCATAAGAAGCATGGTGATAGAACTTTTGTTTTTGAAGGTACAACAAGATTGAGGGAGCAACACATGTATAGCTTCCAAATCAACAACAATGAGGATCTGATTATGGAATCAGATTTTCCATCTGCTAGCAACAATGAGAGTAACCTCTTTCATTCAGATGGTCAGAAGTGTGTTGAAGGGACAAAAGAAATGGTGTTTGAAAAGGATGTTGTCAATGGGTTGAGGATATTGGATGTTCCACAGGCAAGTGCAATGGGTGAGACACCAACAAATGCATTGGTCACCAATGAAGATAGAGTTTCTGAGTGGCTATGGACACTTCATCGAATTGGTAACTTAGTATTCCTATTAGTGAATTTGAAGGAAATTCTTTCATCATTATCTTGTCCAACATGATTTTCTCTCAGCTGATAATTATTGGTTTTGTAGTTGTTGATGTTGTGAGGACAGATAGTCATCTTGAATTTTATGGAGACTCAAAAAATATGGCCAGAATGTCAGATATTTTGGCTGTCTATGCATGGGTTGATCCAGCCACTGGATACTGTCAAGGTTGTACCTAGATCATTGCCTCTTTATTTTCGTGTTTGGCTCTTGTACTCGAATTTGGTGCAAATTTGACTGTTTAAACTTGTTATACATCGTAACCATTAAATGATTCTTGTTTGATTGATACTAGGAATGAGTGATTTGCTTTCGCCCTTTGTCGTACTTTATGAGGATAATGCAGATGCCTTTTGGTGCTTTGAGATGCTTCTCCGAAGAATGGTAATCACATATTTGTCTGATCCACCATATCTTAGTTTATGACTTCTCAATCTTTTGGCAGTAATATCTATTACATGTTCTTGCAGCGTGAAAATTTTCAGATGGAAGGGCCGACTGGAGTCATGAAGCAATTGCAAACATTATGGAAGATATTGGAACTAATAGATGGTGAAATGTTTGGGCATCTTACAGCCATAGGTGCTGAAAGTCTTCATTTTGCCTTCCGAATGTTGCTGGTTCTTTTTCGTCGGGAACTATCTTTTGATGAGGCCCTTCGTATGTGGGAGGTTTGTACCTTGAAGATGTTAATTCCAGAATGTTGACTAATTCTATCTGTTGCTTTGGTTTTCTTGGATATTGTAATTTAATATCTATTCATCCATAGATAGTGGTACTAGAATTTTACCTATTACTTTTGATCTGGCAATAATATTTCAGAGGTAGTAAAGAATACAATAATAGTTTATGAATTCATTCATGGTTTGGTAGTATTACAATTACTGAATAACAACAACAATAACAAGAAACAGTAATGTCCGAACCATTTGGGGTTGACGTTCCCTGTCATTGAGCGTATGATATTGTAGAATGCAAATGAAAATATCACATTTAATCTTTTTAAAGATACTCTTAAAACATAATCAAGGTGTGGACATGATTGAATATGCTTTCTGCTTAGTAGAATTTTAGGCTTGACACCAAGATTGAAAATTTTCATACATGTATGGCCGGATTTTGCTCCTTTGTAGGAGCCTTTTCTTTTGGAGATGCTTGATTTAATTTTTTTTCTGAGAGGCCTTCAATTATTTTGATGGATCTGCTTGATTCACTATTGACAAGCATTTTACCCAACGTACTTTACATACCTCATCATTTCCTAGTTTTAGAAGTTTTCTATATGAAGGGACTTGTCTTCAAGTTGGATTTAGATAATGAAAAACAAATAGGTTAACATGTTAGATAAAATTTAATTAAATTAGGTAAATACAGAGCCCTCAGAACTCTCTTTTAAAAGATGACATGATCTTAGTGATTCAAACATTAAGAACCACCACATTAAAAATGAACAAAAGTGCTGGTTCTGCACAGTTCATGCTAGTCAACAGGTATCGTGCTCACATAGCATCAGTACATTATTATGTATCATGCCAAGTATGTGTAGCAGCTACTTTGGCTTGTCACTAAGCCATGTGACTGACAAAAACCATTTGTTGATTTGCGCTGCAGTGACTATGTATCATACGAAGATTTTATTGGCATACTCGTGCATGAAATTCAAAACCTTGGTAAAAGCATGCACAAGAACTATTTCAGAGTTAACTACAGGGATCATTTCCTTGAGTTTATCTTTAAGATTGAATGTCTGGAGATAATCTAAAAGCTATAAAATCATGTTTACTACTCTTGATCAAGTTGTATGTGGTTTTTCAGTGCCTCTCATAAAAAAGGTCCGACATGAGCGACTCATTTTGTTTTCATGGATCTCTTACGGTCTTCCACGGTTGTATGCCTGAATCAACTTTAATAGTTTCTGCACATATTATCCATAATTCCATCTCCAGCATATTATGAATAGAATCATTTCTTATTCTCTCTGAGATACTAGTTTTATTAACTTCCCAAAATCTTTAAGTGTGTTGGTTCATTCTGGTACAGTCCTTTCTTTCAGTTGTTTCAATGGTTGCAAAAGTTGTTATAAGAATTTCATCACTTCAACCGTTCCTCTCTTATTCTAAATCCCAAGAAATGTATACCAAGCATGTCAGTTCTACCCAGAATGAGAATTTAGAATTTTTATAGAAAATTAAACCTATGACAAATATTAATTGAAATTTTGGGAATGGAGGATTATCAACTAAAATAACACTATTACTGGGATTTTCCCAATTGAAGTTTAGTTAATTCACTTTAAACCTAGATTTAATCTAGATACTTTTCAACGGAAACATATAAATGAGTTCTTGATTACATCAAGGAGCTGTAGTTTGAGATTTATAATATGGAAAAAAGTATCAACATGACTACTGGTAACTGTGTTAAACTGAACCAAATTCTGGCAGAATGGTCCAACCACTCAGTCTGTTGTTTAGAGCAGTATCTGACGATGGCTTTCTATCTTTTTCAAGATTCATGCGATCTTGAATCTTGTAACTTTGGTCTTTAGATGGTAAGTGTAAACCCCATTTCTTAAGAGTCTGAGAGTTATATAGTCAGGCTACTGTTAGCTGTAACTACTGAGGTATCACATGCATATACTCGGAGATCTGTTTATTTGATGTCCTTATTATAAATGATATTAGGTGTTAATCATCCATTGAGTTCTGCAGGGAAAAAAATAATTTTGAAGGTGTTGTGGTTTGCTTTAGGAGCCAGTCATGACCAACCAGGAATTCAGTATATCATTAGTTTGAATGCAATAGATGACTGGTATTAAAGAAAAGCTCTTTAATAAAAACTAATGTTATTGCTGCTGTGACTATGAAACCCAATGAGTAGAGATCGTCAAGCTCATGTTCCTTTGCAATTTAAAGGTATTAAGCTTAAATGAACCCATGAAAAAAGCTTCCTTACAGATTCGTGATAAAGTTTATTTTTCAGGGTTGCTCTTTGGGCATGAATTGCTAAGTTGGCATGCCTTTAATATTTTATATATGGCATTTTTAACGTTTTATCTGTCTACACTTTAATTATTGATTCCCCCCCAGATGATGTGGGCTGCTGATTTTGATGAAGATCTATGTCAGCAATTAGATGCAAATTGCCTCAAACCATTATCCTTGCAACTTAGAAAAAGCTCAAGTGGAGAAATAAGATTGGATCAGACAGAAAGCAGCAAAAGAAAACTTAAAAAGACAAGATTACATTGCAGAAATGGTGATTTTTTTGCACAATATAGCAATGGGGCTAGATCCATTTCAATCCGTCCATTTTGTGGTCTGTCAACCACTAATTGCTGGGCAGAGAATGATCAGCTGCAGGCTTGCAGTACGTCTGTATCAACAAGGAACAGCGATGATGAATTGCCTGTCTTCTGCGTAGCAGCTATTCTTATCATCAACCGCCAAAAGATTATGAGAGAAACTCACTCGATTGATGATGTGATTAAGGTAGATTTTCATTTTATTTCTCTATTTTTAATATAAGTGGGCCTTATTTCATTCTCTTTTGTAAGTCATAACTTCCCTATGAAGAAAACTTTTGAATGGGATTATTTGTTTAATCTCTATTTTGTTATCTAATCATAATGTTTTCTTGTTTTTTGACCCTGATGAATTGATTCATGCTCTGACAGTTTCACTTTGAACTAGGTGAATTCTTAATGAAAAAGTTTATACTTCTTTTAGGACATTTTTATTGTATTTCCTTCTGAGGTTATTTCAAGTTTATAAATTTCTTTCATTTTCAGTATTGTACACCTTTAATTGTACAATATTTGATGTTAAGCTGATGTGTGTGCTTGAAATCTGAGAGGCTTGAATATCTGTTTCTCTTACAAATGGTATAATTCTAATATACATTTTTTTTTTCTATTACAGATGTTTAATGACAACATGTTGAAAATTAATGTAAAAAGATGCATACGCATGGCCATCAAACTAAGGAAGAAGTATTTTTACAAGGTGACGGATTTAGCTTATTGATTATAGAAATTGTTTCCACTCTTCATCATTGCACTGCTAACTCATTTTTGCATTTTCTTCATTTGATCCTCAGAGTATTTGATATCTTTAGTAATGAGAACTTTTGAAATATTCTTTTTTAACATCTTATAAGGGTATAATGTTCTTGTGTTGGATACAGTTGATAAAGCAAACAAGCTTGGGATGGTCAGAGCAATGAGTAGGAAAACCACAGATGGATGCATTTCTCTTGCAGTTTATACATCTTGGAAAGGCTGCCCAAGTAGCTGCTAAGGATTTTTTTGGTTTCAAAGTGACATTTCGTAGCTCCCAGCGTGGGACTTGTGCTGGAGCCACCGCCCAACATTTCATGAAATTGAGTTTAAATGAGTTAGATGTGGCAGGCGCTCAAGGTAAGTTGTGTATTCATCTTTAGAGTTCAATTATCATTTCCATTTTCAATAACTTTGTTCTAAGGATGTTTGCATGCTCTGGGTTATTCACTCACAAACATGTACTATTCCAGCAAATCTGTACAGATTCTTCTGATTTGACCAAATACTTCAAAGCTTTAAAAGTGGAAGCAGCGATCCTTTTAGCTAGAAGTGGAGCCTGAAAGCTTCACGTGTTTGCTGCTGTGTTGATGATATACTACTGGATTACTGATGAGCAGCAGATAGCACCTTTTCTTTTTCCCCTTATGTTTCTGTCACTACCTCAGTGCCAAGCGGAAGAAGAACAAATTTTTACTTACTACAATGATCTCGTTAAAGAAATTTATCTTTTTAGGTATCAGTTGAGTTTCTCTGTCCTGTTAATCAAGCTTTTCATGCAATTGCCAGTGGCCAAATTCAGAACATCTTTTTGGGGCCTACCCATATATATATATTAAGAGGGCAGAATGGTTGTTTCCGGTTCATATCAAGGCCTCCCTTGTATCTGCATCCCGGTACTTTCAGTTGATGTGAGAATTAAGACAGGACATGGAAGTTTAGTTGCCCTTGATGTGTTTTTTTCCCCCCTTTTTGCGGAGGGTAGTCATTTAAAAAGAGATTTGATTTCAGGATGATGATCTAATAAAGTCTTTACCATGTAAGTTGCCTTTACTATTGAAGAACTCATATTTATTTATTTTTATCAGATTCATTAGATTTGCACACGTTTTACACACCATTAAGAACACATGATGGTTTATTAGATGACAATAGGCAAACAGGAAAGCTTAATGATTGCTTCGTGCATCCCCCGCTGCGGACTACTCCCTTACCCACCTAGCCATTGAACGTAGCGCTGGGACGCCACCGCACCTACCTATGGGCCCTACATTTCTCCAATAACAATGCAGGTCTATCTGTGGGAACACTCGTAGCAAGTCAACTAAGTTTCTCATAAAGACATGACGCTCATCCGGGGCGTCGAAAAGACACGAGCACTGACCAAGTCACACCGTTCGATCTACCTTCCATGTGACTGGCGAAAGATGGGACCTACGAGTTGGTGATACGAACAAACTGCAACGGCAAGCATCGGGGCCAAGAACTAATTCTGTGCAGAAAGAAAGAAATCTCATGCAGAGTACTACTGCTTACCTTCATCAGCATTGACGGCCACCAAAGATTATAGGCTACGGACAAGAAGAGTCAAAATCCAACCTTAAAACGCCTCTTCGTCTCCACTTAAGACCTGCCCAACGAGAGCGAACCAAAGAGCCGGAGGTCCCTCCAAAGACCGATTTTTATCTGTCCTCCGCCTCCTCCTTTATCTCTCCTCTCCCAAATTGTTTCCACTCTTTTCTCGATCCTTCTTCCTTGGCCTCGTCGGAATTCGAGGTACAGTTCGTAGCCTCCTCCTCCCTATGTAAGACGGTAAGAATGTCCGAATTGGTCGGAGCGACCGGTGGCTTCTGAGAATTGGGGGTAGTGAGGTCTTCCTGTTGATGGGAGCCAGCGCCAACCCGTCGGGGAACCCGGATAGGGCCAACAGCGGCCCGTTACGCGCAGGCGGCGGTGATGCGGGTGGAGGTGGCTCTTCGGTTCCTGGGAACCCTAGCAATGGCACCACGCCCGGGCCGGCGCAGGCGCTGAAGCATAACCCCGGGCTGTCAATTGAGTGGTCCGCGGAGGAGCAGACCATCTTGGAAGAAGGGCTTAGCAAGTTAGTACCTTGAGTTTTCCTCCCTTATGCTGTGGTAGAACTTTAATTTCTTTTGGTACCAAGGATAATTTGGCTCTTTGGAACTTCTTGGGAAAAATTGTTATTTTGGTCAAATTATCTGGTCTATTAAATGCACAAATGACTTGTTGAGTTTGTTTGAATGGGAGATTCCTGTAATATCTATGCTTTGGGAAGTATGATGAGATATTAATGCTTTACAGATATTTTAATTTTTTAGTAACTTTTTCCTCTTTTAGATTAAAGTCCGTAAAATGTTATATTTATTGACTCATGTAGTCATCACTGCTTGAATCAAGTTATAGATTTGTGTCATCTTATTTCGTGAAAGATGGGGGAAAAAGTTGTTTTATGGGTAGCAACGAGTAGGAACACGCCAATTCACTCAACATCTCTATCCGCCCAAAGACTAGAAGAGTGTAACAAGACCTGCATTTACTGGAACAGGTTTTCTTTTTCTTTTCCCCTTTGGGTAGTATATGATTTGGTAAAGTGTGAACATCTTATGAATAGAGTTCTAATGAGGCATGCCAACATGTATGACTTGGGGAATTAATGTGATGCTGAAGAGGAAGCAACCATGTCAATGACACTTCATGTGCTTTGTCTGAGGTACCAAAGTAAGGACTATAAGGAGTATTAGTTGTTCTAATGAAAAGGATAAGACATCTACTGTATGGGCAAAATATTGATTGATACACCTAGTAAAACTAGGTGTTGATATTTAATGAACTGATTTGTCGCAAGTGCCTCTGGTCACAATAATTTCTAGAGATAACCTAGCTATAAGGATATATGTAGTATGAACCATATATAGGATGGGAAGACGGTTCTAATTTTTCTTATAATCCAGAAAGTAAGAAAATGCAGGATTCTTTCACTCATGGAAAGTCATCTTAAGATCATATTTAATTTTCTTGGTACAGGGTGGTACAGGACCATTGCTGAATTTTTTTTTCAACCTTTTTAGTTTTTTTGAAACTCTGCATACTGACACTTGATGTGCTAATAAGCCCTGACCAGTATAATACCGGTACACAAATTTATGAACCCTGTTAAGAATTACACAAAATTTAACTATATTTATGCTGTACATTGCAACTATTCCTAGTCCAAGCGCAAGTTTTGTGCTTATATAATAGGCCAAATCTGACCTACCTTTCATCATATGTTGCAAATTCTGAACTTATTAAAAAGTATTTGCTGGTTCAAAACAATTTTTCTTAAAAGTTCTATGTCATAAAAAAAAATGACAAAGACTGGTGTCGAAAGCAATTAGCAAACCTAAGTTGGTTAATTGCATTATGGTGACAGTAAAAGAAGCTACCTGATTGTGTTTTTGCAACTGGTGTAAGATACATCTTCGAACTTGGTTTTTTCTAATGTATGTATTAATTTTCAGCCAGGCTTTCTTTTTCTTTTCTATTTTAACTTAGGTTTGATAATTACATGGAATTGCAGATATGCAACTGAATCAATTATAGTGCGTTATGCAAAAATTGCCATGGAATTAAGGGACAAGACAGTTCGTGATGTGGCCTTGCGGTGCAGATGGTTGTCCGTAAGTTTGACAACCTGTTACTTGTTAGGATGCCTCTTTATTTTACCAACTGTATAGGCCTTTGGATTTGCTTGCAACAGTAAACATGCCCTGCTAATGTAAATATTTTGTTTTAGGAATTTTCTACTGTTTATGCAGGAAGTAATTTGCTAAAACTCAACCTTCCACATCCTTTCCATTCTTATATGTGGTGGTTGAACAAGAGAGCCATGTGGAGCATGGCTTTGTCATGGAAAGGACTTTTCTAGTCTGTTATGGCAAATTTATATTGCATGAACAATTAGGTAGTGATTTTAGTTTGTCAAAACAACTGAGAGCTAATCTATGGTTATCTTCTGTTACAACGGGGTTCACTTCTCCGTTCATTGCTTGATGGTGTTATTAATGAAGGACAAGAAAAATAGTTAAAAACAAGATATTTATGTAATTTTCTTGCAAAAATTTTGGTGGCTCTTGCAGCTTGTGACTATTGGTGACATACCAGATAATTGCCATGTTATTTGTGCAGAACATATTTATGTGATGCACCTGTCCTCCCACTTTCACACTATGTGCATAGTGAAAGGTAGGGTATCTAAGTCCATGGTAGGAGTTGTTTAGCACTCCCATTAACAACTCGTAAGCTATCATTTGACAACTTGTGAAAACAAAAAACTACCCATTCTGTGTCAAAATCCTTCTAACATTGAACTATATATTGTTGAAATTGACGTCTTAATGTCATAATTTTTTAATTACAGCAGTACTATTAAGTTCATTAGGACCCAGAACTAATTAATTTTCTAAAATAAATAACATCCAAACCAAGGATTTTCAGCTTTATTGGTATATACTTTGTTTTTGCAGAACTATCAGCATACTTTTGGGACAACAAAGAGCCCCATGCTGGTGTTATACTAGCAGTATACATCTAACATGAATCAAGCAGAGCAGCTTGTTCAGTCCTTGATTTGAATGTCTTGTTTCCTTGATGATAATGAAAATAAAAGATCTAATTAACATTGACAAAACAGTTTTGATTAAAATATCTGGCCTTAATAATCTTTAAAATTCTGAAATTATTAATTTTCAGACTAATAAAGCTCATGATGCATTGATATGAAACTTTTTTTTTATTATAGTTGACATTTGCTGTTGTTTCAATTGTCCTTGTATGTTTTATAAATAATAGATTATATGTTCTATAATATTTTCCTATGGTGATAAAACAAGACAGATCACCATAAGAACTTTATTTGTTTGTCTATTCTATATCTTACCTAATTGTTTTTGGAAAATATCTTCATTTGTGGTTATCAACTTCCCTTTTTGTACTTGAACATATTTCATTTCCTCCTCCAGAAAAAGGAGAACAGTAAGAGAAGGAAAGAAGACCACAACTTGACAAGGAAAAGCAAAGATAAGAAGGTATGTTATCGTTGGTATCTAAATGCTTGGTCTCTTTCTTTGGTTATGGGACTAAAAGTCCATATTTGCCTGAATAATTATTTCTTGTCATTGTGTTGCCTCCGTTAACTACCACAGCTGTTTTTGGAACAAAATAATCACTGTTTTATGGATATTCATGAAGAATTAATATTTTTCTGTTCTATTTTTTTGAAGATGCATGTAATTTTTGCCTTGCGCAATCAATGGTTCATGGGTTTCACCTTGGCTTTTCTTTGCTCAATTTTTCTGAAGATGAGACCCAAGTAGCTATTTCAGATAGTGACTTATGAAGGGTTCCTAGCCGTATTGCCCATGATACTCACCCACAGATTCTTTGTGGTTAGTTATAGAGCCATGCAAATAAATCTTACCCTTGTTCTGTATCAAATTGTTAAGGTGTCACAATGTGGTTTTGGGCTAGGGATGTGACCTAATCATTGTCAACTTTGTAAATGACACAATGAAAAAGGATGGTGGCATTGAGATGACTTCATGTCATGGTTTAGATACATACATTTGCATCTTAATGTGCATAAAGTAACAAACACTTGTTTTTCCTTCTCTCTTTACTTAAACATCCATTCCAGATTTTGTCATTTTACCTGCATGATGCTCCCTCTTTTGTCACTTGTTTCTTTTTTGCATAGAGTATGTTTGTTATGAAATATATAGATGACCAAAGAATCAGAGAAAAAAAGCACCAGACACAAACTAAAAAAATCAATCACAGACTTTTCATGGTTTGGCTTGTAAACCTATATCCATGGCAAAAACGGATGATTTACTTTGTCAAAGATGTACACATAAGTTCATATTCATGCTCTATTGCTCTATTGCTCTGTTTCTTAAGTTTCTATTTTTTTTAACATACTATCAGACAAAAGTTTTAAATCTTGATTTGGTAGCAGTTCAGTGATCTACCAGACTGGTGTGATACCAGATTACCAAGTTGTATAGGGACCCATATCACCCAGTACTAGTTGAAAAACAAAAGATAGTTGTACTGACCACTGACCAGTACCAGACATACATTATGATACTGTTTCTTTGTTGCTTGTTGACTGCTATTTGAAAAACTCTGCTACCATATTCTGTAGGTAAAATATCTTCATTCTTGGAATGTTTACATGGCTTTATATGTGAAGTTGCTGAAGTTGATGATGTTATTTTCATATCATGTTGTGGTGATACTGATGTTTTATATGCATTTGAGTTCTTTTAAATCTTTTAAGCTATTTTTGTTTGGTGTGCCAGTCAATTTTCTTGTTTTTTCTGTGTTGGTTTTCCTTTTATTTTATTTTGGAAAAATGGTGATTGAACCATCTGATATTCATCTGATCTTATTTTTTAAGTTCAAGTTGATTTTCAAACCGATTCTGAGTGTCCATGTTTGAACCTCGAGAAAAAAATGACATGATCATTCAGAACAACCCCTACCAACCCATTCCAACAAGCATAATGACACACCACTTTTTCTTTACTCATTTTTTTTAGAAGGCACATTTCCGTGAATGATGCATTACATGGTTTGAATATTGAGTTCATTTGTTGACTTTGGAAGCAGCATAAGATTTATACAATCTTGGATATCCTCTAGTTGGGCTGCAATGTTAGTCTTAATTGGTTGGATCTACTAAAAGGTCATGGAATCCTGACCTGAATTGACAGGCAGTTAGTTTTCATTGATTCAGTTGATGATATTATGGAGGATGGTAATGATATAAAAGTGAAATAAGGGATGGGAGAGAAAGCGGGTAGTCACTTGGCTGTAAGTCTCAGGTGCATCTGCATCAGGGATGGTAATGTGTTGTCACATGGCTAATAAGTTGATCATCTACAGATGGAAAATGTGTGATGCTGTGGTGTGTGGACATCGTGTGGCAGGACCTTAGTGTATGAAACACTTTAAAGATGATAGAATAATAGGAAGTCAGGAAAAGAACATGCTAATGATGATTATAAGTGAAAAGGAGGGGAGAGCATAGGAAAAAGAAAAGGGAGAGGATGACAGGAGTGTGGTGAGGGCAAACACTAAACTGAAGGGAAATCGCAAAAGAATGTGTGTTTGTGTGAAGGTTTCATCATCTTTACTCCTGACTTGTCTGAAGGTTAGCTTTGCTAGAGTATAATGTGATTGATGGAGAATTGTAATGTGTTTTGTTGGCTTCGTTTAGGGCCAAATTGAAGTGTCAAATGACTTTGATATACCTCTCTGGGCATGAATTTTATTTACTATAATATGGTATAGCGTGCAATTAAATAGATGTAATTGAGCATATCAGTGTATTTGTTGGAGCTTCTTTAAGTATTGGCAGCAGGAACCTTAAGGGGTGTTCAAACCTGTTCGGACCTACCTAACTGAACCGGTTCAAAACCAGTTAATTTTGGTTCAGTTAATCGGTCTGTAATTTCAAGCAAGGTTCATCGTACCATCGTGTACTGTTCAGTACGGGCAATATGTATCGGTCCGATAGAGGACCGATATTTACGCCCTCATGTATTGTGTGTCGGTACGCTCGATATGGCTTGGTACAGCTTGGTACATACCGTACTGACAGCTAATCGGTACATTGGTATGGACCGGTAAGACGAACCATGATTTCAAGTAATTTTTAAAAAAAATATTTTTAAACTGTGTCAAATCAGAATCTTGGTTCAATTGGGTCGACACGGTAAGATTTGTGTAATTTGGCCCACATCTTTTTTTAAATTGTGGTATTGAAATTGGGCCATTAGGCTGGTTTGATTAACCGGTTTGAACCGGTTAAGGGCTTAAGATAGTGAACTAGGTCGGACTAATACTTTTTAAATTAAAATTAGTTCAGTTCGGTCTGAATCGAAGAATACCCCAAACCAAAATCACACCGGTTCGGTTTGAACACCTATAGGAGCCTTGTATTTTGGACTCCATTCTTATGAAAGAATGTGAAAGAATATTTATGTATATGCAGCTGGCTTCTGAGCTAATGAATTGATTTATGTTGTCAAAGCTTGATTTAATGAAGTCATCTATCCTTGTCACAGGAGAAAGTTGCAGATTCTGCAAAATCATCAGGCCACCTTGGAACACGACCTAATGTTCCTCCATATGCACTGCCCATGCTTCCTGTGGATGAAGATGATATTTCATATAAAGGTTTTAATATCTTCCTTTAGCCATTCTATTTGTATTCATTTGGATTTGCTCAGTTTATTGCTGTTGTGTACAATTACTGCATCTGTTTAATATTTTGATAATGTACAGAGTCAACATTCCTTGTTTTCAATCATTACTGCTAGAAGAATAAATGATTAACTACAACCACAAGCAGCAATGCTAGAAAATCAAGCAAAGCAAAAAAAGTTCAGATTGCATACAAGCTACATAGTTTTCCTAGTAAGGATTTGATCACTCTAATGTTGATGTACTAAGAATGCTCTCTTGTCATTTTGCAGCAATTGGTGGTCGAACAGGAGAGCTTCTTGAGAATAATGCAGAGACCTTCACTAAAATATCAGCAAATTTTGCTAACTTAAGGGTACCCGCATATGCATGTGGCATTTTCTAATTATTTGGAGTGAACATGAAGTGAACTTACTAGCACACTCTCTGGTGCACATAGCTTATCTTCTGATTGGAATTTATGATCAGAAGTTGCTGACTCATTGAGAAGTGTCTATCTCATAATGTTTGCATGGACGCTTTCAGATTTTAGATCCTTTTTATGATGAATCAAAATAAAATGACAGTTGGAAAATTGATCTTGTAATATTTTTTTTTCCTCTGCAGATTCAGGATAACATCAATCTATTTTGCCAAACACGGGACAACATACTTGCAATTTTGAAAGAGTATGTTTCCAGTTTTTGAGTGTTGCATGCTGCATCGTTTTCTCATTATCAAATTTTTGGCATACAATGGATACATGCTAGTTTATGTTGTAAAGATGTGCATCTTCTTTGCAGTAAAAGTCTGATGCTATCATATACATAATATTAATTGTATCTTTCTTGATCCAACATCGTACTTGTTAGATATATGCCATCATTTTTCGAAGTCAACTGGGCTATTTACCTAAAAATTTTTACTAAAGCCAAGGAATAGTTGTACAACTAGTACTAAATGTTTTCTCTTTCATGTAGGAACCCATTTTAGGATTCCTTGTATTAAGCATCACTTTGCATGCTTTTGTCAGATGCTATATTTATCAGTGTGAGAGGAACTAGACCACTTCCCCCTCATCCATACTAAAAGCATCATAGACTCATTACCAAGAATTGCAGGCTGAAGGATTAACTGTTTGACACTGCAAATAATCCACAGTTGAGGGGAACTTAGCGGAGGATACATGGCGATCAAATTGTTTAACCTTTGTTATTTTGCAAGAGACTGGATGCGGGTTTTTAGGGGTGACAGTATTTGAAATTATGGATAATGATGAGAATGGTGATGGTGACATGACAAGCACATTCTCAATACGTTGGTGGAAGTAGCTCAATAGGTAGTGCAGGAAACAAAGTCCCTGGGTTCCAACTTCAACATTACAGGAATTGGATTTAGACAAAGAAGGCTGGAGGTTACATTGAAAGAGGGGGTACAAACACATAGACAGGAAGGAGGTGATGGTTTATATGTATTAGTCATAAAATAGCAGAATTGAGCTTTTTCACTTGGCATATGTTAGTGAACAAGCAAAGGTTTTTCTTGTATAAATATGAAATAAGCAATTCCAAGTACATGGCCTTTTGCAATAATTAACCAATATTTGAAATTTTAATCCATGAAGTACAACTCACTACTAATCATAAATAACGTCAAATACATAACATAATTTTGTGAATATGGAAATTTGTCAGTAATAATCACCTGCCATTGAAACTGATCCTTTTCCAAGCACATTTCTCAGCAACTGAACTAATTATTTCTAGCTGGATTGGGCAGTTCCAGTATCTACAAACTTGTATTAGTAACATAAGTTTTTAATTAGAAACATAGTTAAGGTTATACAGTAACAAGCATAAATAACTAAAAGTATAATTATTTTTGCTGATGTTCATGTGATCTATGGTCTGCTTGATGCAGTGTCTTGGTCTAATGAGACTCACATTGGTTGTGGATCAGGATTTGGGTAGTGTATAAATTACAAATCATTTCATCTTGTCAGATTCCTTTTTAGTGACATATAGCCAAAGGATGTCTTCAAGTAGTGATAATTATGGTACCTGAACGACAACTGTTTGTGGTGTCTGGATCATGTTGGGATCTCAGTGAACTTTTGGTTTGACAAAGTCATGCGCTGATATGGTAGCAATGGCATAGTTTGTCCTAGGGGCTTCCAGACCCCACATAACCTATGGGGTATTGATGCAATTTTTTTGTGTGTGATATGTCTTCTGACAAAGACATCAGATTTTTAAGTGGGGTGATTATAATATCCCAATATGATTAGTTCATATTCTGATTAGTCTTATACTAGTTGTGGGTTAGGCTTTCATTACATGAGTTCAATTCTCTTATGAATATTATTTTTCAGGGCATTGCCCATATGGTTTCGAGATTTAGTTATGACAAATATAGTATTAAAGCAACAATCAGGGACATATGTGCATCTAGAAAAATCTTTGGTTCAAGAAAGACATGCACTAACAGGGGTATGGGGAGCCCTTAGAGCTTTCAGAACCCACATTACCTATGGGGATCATAATAATTTGATTTGTGTGTAATATGTGTTTATCTTAATGAGTGCATCAGATACTAAGTTGGTGAATCATAATATCCTGGTTTGATCAGTGCCACATTGGTAGTAAACTAAGCTTTAATTGGGAGTACTTCCTTTTGGAGGCATAAAGTTCACATGGTTCTGTTTTTGGGTTGTGAAATGATGGCTGAACACTTTTCCTAAAGATCTTAAGGTATGATGGATCATTCTTGCTTTGCTTACATGCAAATGTGGTTTGGTTTGAAAAAGAATGCAAGGATTTATGAGAAAACCTTAATCTGGGAAATTCTTTTGAGTGTGCACTTTTTACTTATAGAGTTCAGATGAGATGTCCTTCACAGGAAACAATATGTCATGGAAAATGTTTGGTAGTATTTTCCCACTTGCAAGAGCTTTCTAGGTGAGGGTTGTGGTTTGTTTGTTTATTCTAAGCTAGCTTATCACATTTTAGTATATCTTGCAATGGTATTTGTGGAATTGATCTTGCGGTGAGTTTGCAGATTGTTTTGAAGTTTCTTGATGTGGTAATGGGTGTTTTTTCCATTTTTTGTCTAGTGATGTTAATGATGTATTACCATATTTAGCCCGATGGCATAGACTACACACATAAAGCTAGTGATATAATGATGTATTACCATATTGAGCCTCATCACATATTTAGTGCCATGAGGCTAGTGGTATAAGTTAAATATAAACCTGCAGCATGGGCTACACATTACAAATCTGTCTACCTCTGTTCGGGTGAGGCCATAGCATAGATGTTCTTAGAGACAATAGGAACTTGTGCATAGTTACATATGTTCCTAATCATGTACTATGAGATTATATAATTGCATGGCACATGAAATTTTACAATTTGCAAAACAGAACTAAGCATATAACAATTGGCATAAACAATTGTAATACTTTCACATATGAAATAATTTTAATTTGGATAATAGGTTGAAAAGACATGAACTTTAAATTTCCCAGATAACAAGTCAAATGTATGCCTGATACATGATTTTTGCAAATTTTATATAGGACAGATTCTTAAATGCTTAGTCATATTTCTTCTGAAACTATTTAGGTCAAATAAACTTCTATCATATGTTTTTTTTAAAGAAACCAGAGAACTGATCAGGCACTTGCCTGATCATTCTTGCAAATCACGCCACTATACCCTCAAGATGCTAAAAGCCAAATAAGCTGATCGATGAAGCTTCACTGTGAATTATCTCTTGAAAATCAAACATGTGATATTGATTTCATGAAATAAAGTAATAAATATCTTGACAATCACTAGAATATAGAACCAGAGAGACAGTTGAGAGGAGATATGGGCTTTTGGCCCTCAAAAGCATTTAGTCTTCCTTTGTTTCTTCTCTGAGATCCTTTTGAGCCCTCTGCTGCATGTTTTCTGATGTGATTGATTATCACATTTTAATTTTATTGTGTAGATTCTCATAATTGCATAGGTTGTGGGGTGGAGGTTGAGAATAGAGGGTTAAGGTCGAGGAAGAGAATTACATAATTTAGACTTTGGTAGTGTTTGGGAAATTTCAGTACCTGATAACAGAGCAACTGTGTCTGTTTTACCCTATGTGGATTGACAAGTATCACGATGGGGGCTTTCCTCATGTTTGTCCAATAACAGAATCCTAGAAATACATTTTGGGCTATATGTTATGTTTCATTCTCAATAATGTCAAACTTTTAAGTGGGGAGAACATTCGACTTGGTTTGTCCGACAATGAAAGCATATGGTGGATTGTGTTAGTATATTGCTGATCCACGAGATGCTAGCTTAACTTTACGTTATATGTTGTCTTGGTTATAATTTGAAAGATCACCTTGTATGTTTCCCTTATTTTGCATTTTTTTTTACAACTGCTGAATAAATTGGTCAGAACCTAATTAGTAGCCTACTTTTCTACTATTTCGGAGCCTATCTTAGGATCATGTAATTGCAGCACAAATAAGTTGTTGACCAAAGTTCTGGCAATTTTATCTTGATAAGCCTGTCTGTTATCATAACCTTATTTACTTGTCAACATAGCCAGCCGAGCCTGTACTTTTATGTATTTAACATGTGTCCTTAGCATCCAAGTATCAACAACAAATCTGCAAGTCCCAACTCTTTGGGCTTGGCATTATCCGATTACGCTATACAAAATGTTTTGTTAACTAATCCTCAGACTATTGTCATCAAACCTCTTAAAAGAATTTGGTGGCTTCCTAAATTCTATCTTTTGAAATATTTGATGAAACTAACTTCTCCTATTTGCAGCTTGAATGATATGCCTGAAATAATGAAGCAGATGCCACCACTTCCAGTAAAGTTGAATGAAGAGCTTGCCAGCTCTATCCTGCCAAGGACAACCATGCCTATACAGAATTGACAGGAAAAAAGACCAACTTGATCTGAATCTACACATGGTAGTTATCTTATCTAGTTTTCCTGTTTGTTGTATATTATATTTCTTATGTTCTTGGGGCAGCTGATGATAAGTACATAGTCGCTACAGACAACCTATGCACCATCAAGGATGCTGTATCAGTTATATTAAAAACAGATGCTAGTCATTTTTGTAACAGATGTTGATTCGTTAGATTAATATAGAGTACATATGTAGTCCTTACTCCATACTTGTGTTTGGTGTACAGTAGTATAGATGACACAATCAGACCAGCGATCCTCATTGTTAAAGGGTGATGTTCTATTGTCATTAAGTTTGTCTCTTGCCTCATGCTATTGTCATTTAAGATGAAGCTTAGTTTTCCTATCTTATGCACTATTTGTTGCCCAAAGTACTGACTTCGAATCTTTTGTCGTCAATAAGATATATAAAATCATATACCTAAAAAGTTATGTATCTAGTTAAGCTGAGTGCTTAAATTTTTATTTATAATTTTTATTATTATATATATATATATATTTATCTCTCCTCGTATCACTTATATAATTTTATGTTAAATTCAGAATACTTCAGTTCAAAGCTCTTACAATAACTAAAATAGGAGATATTCTCTAGAGACACTTATTTAGTTGCTTTATCATATATCTAGTTCTGATGCAAACATCCACACCTTGGAGGAGTAATGGTACATGCACCTCATGTTCTAATTAAAAGCCTTCTGAATGCATTTGGTTAGTTTTTACTTTATGGTACATCCACGACCAGTGACACAAAATGTCAGTCATCTCGGTAACTGGGTGGCGGGGCACAGGACTGGATGGGGCTCTCAGGTATAAAGGGAGGTGTTGTCCCATGCTTCACTCGTTGTTTGTTACTCACTGTCCACTCTCTAGAAAAAAAAAAAAAGAAAAAAAAAACCTGTTTTAGCCAGTTTTTGGGCTATTTTTATGTGCTACGATAACTGCGATGAGTGGCGTGAAACGTCAACCATCTCAACATTCTAGAACCACTTGGGTGGCATAGGACTAGATGGGGCTCTCAAGTATAAGGTGTTACCTTATGCTTTGCTCACTGTTCATCGCTCGTCGCTTACTCATGCGGTCAAAAATGACCTATTTTGATTAGTTTTGAGTCATTTTCGTGTGTTACGACGATCGGGGTGAGCGACATGAAACATCAGCCATCTCGACAGGAAAGGTGTTGCTCTGTGCTTTGCTCGTTATCCATCGCTTGCTACTCGCTTGTATGGCAAAACATAACATGTTTTAGCTAGTTTTTGGGTTATTTTTTCATGTTGCAGTGATCGCGATGAGTGGCACAAAACATTAGCCATCTCAACATCATAAACCCTCGGGTGGCACAAGGCTATATGGGGCTCTCGAGTATTAGGAAAGGTTCTACCCTCCGCTTCGCTGACTGTCGACTGCTCGTCGCTTACTTGCACGACCAAAAATGACTTGTTTGGCCAGTTTCTAAATTGATTTCCCATGCTACGATGATAGTGATGAGTGATACAAAATATCAGCCATCTCAGTACCTTGGAACCCTCCGAGTGGCACAGGGTTGAATGGGGCTCTTGGGTCTTAGGGAAGGTGGTACCCTGCGCTTCACTACATCAAACCTAGTTTTTTGATTCTTACTATAGTTATATCTATGACAAATACCTAGATTGTGTATCAAAGTCTCCTTTCACTAGCTGCAACGTGATTATATGATACTAAATTCTTAGAAATAAAGAGATTACGTTATCCTTTTATTGGATATAGTATCATTTAAAGATATAATTTTATGCAAAACAATCTTAAATTCATATAAAGATAATTGTTTCATAGGCTCATCTCACGTTTTAACTTCGTTGGGATCTTGCTACTTATGGTAGATCGATTGTCTGATCTTGGTGCTATTCTCCATGTATTTGTGCTCTATCATCACCTTCAGATCAACACAAATAAGAATTAATACATTTAAGAACTAGAAATCCCTAAAGAATTTATCTTACCATAACGTCATGAACAACCATTATCTTAGTGGAAAGCACGATAGTTCCTTTTGATGAACTCACTCCCAAAATGATCTATGGGAGACAAACTCCTGGTTTAAGCTCCCATTCCTTGCTCGACACACAATTATAAATGGCTTGAAGCTTCACCACCTCCTTAACAAATCTTTGAATATGTCATCAGAGGCCTTGTTGACCTTATTAGTGAGATGGAGATCTCTCTGATACATCGCTATTAATTTGCAGTCTTAGCAAGCAATGTAAATATAAAAAATCATGATTATATTATTGTTATGTAAAAAATTTTAATGTTAAAATTTGAAATCAAATAATAATAGATCAAATTTATGATATGTACCTTTCAATATCATTCAGAAAGTTTTTATCTAATCTATAAGCGCACCATCGTTTGATTCGAAAGTTACAATAATATCGATTTGTAAGAGAACTAAACTCATTCTCCTCTCTTTTTATCATTCATAGGACTACTATAAGTTATAAATTAAGAACAAGGGAAGATGAAAGAAGGTCCTATCTATTTATATGCGAGAGTAGAGAATCTAAGATAAGTAATTAAGAGAGTTCCTCGTATCAAGATCATACTCCTAAGAAATTCTATCATAATTAAAGTTCTTTTCTATTGATTGATAACTGTACTTAGAATCTAATCATATATATAATATTTCTTACATAACTAGATAAAGCCACATAATCCAACACTATTTCACTTGGTTTATTAATTGGTAAGATATAATAAGAATTTAAAATCAGAATAAATAAAATAAAAGTTTATTTAAAAATAATTTTACTTAATTAGATTATGAAACTTTAAAAAACTATGCTTCATGTGTGCATAAATTTTATAAAATAAGCTAATAAGTTTAATAAATATAATAATATCATATTAAGTCTAACTATCAATACGAGTCATAGTGGTTGTGCGTCATCAATATCATACGTCCTTTTATGTACTGCAATATAGTCCAGAATGATTTTATTAAGATAATCATATTATCACATTCAACCATAATATGTACATTCATAAATGTGAATAAGATAGTAAAAATAAATAACTTTAAGTATAAAAATAAGAATGTCAATTATAATATCTACTCAAATATACATCATCATATCTTTCATGAGTTACTCACAGGCCCAATCATAAGGACATGTTCTATCAAACACTTTAAACTATAAGTCGTAAGTGAATGTTTCAACAATCAATACAATGAAACTTAAGTTCTTAATTGATATTAATTAATTTTAAACTCTTTTATCTAACCATTAAGTACTTTATACTATAATGCATATAACTACTAGAGTACTTACTATTTTTACAAAAGAAAACTACTACGATATATCATAAAATATCTTCAATGACTTAACAATTAAGTCTGACCACATCAAGTCCTGAGATAAAATTTGATAGTCTTAATTAGTGGTCTCAAAGTATGCCACAAAATTAACTTCTATAGTTGATAATATAATAATATATTTTTTAATATTTTTTTCCTATAAATTACCTATTCAACAAATAAATATAAAATGTAAAGTAGACTTTCTGTTATTGAGGTAATTTACAGAATTAGCATATAAAAATACTATTATTTCAAGTTGATCTAATTATATATATGATCATATAATCATTTGTCCTTTTCAGATATTTTATTATTTTTTATAACCTTTTAATATTTCATTCTTAAGTATCTCTAATATATACCCAGTATTCTTTATAATTTTTTCCTATAAATTGCCCATTCAACTAATAAATGTAAAATGTAAATTGTATTATCTTTATTTCAAGTTGATCTAATTTCATATATATGAGCATATTATCTTTCGTTTTTTCTAAATATCTTATTATTATTTTTAGTCTTTTATTATTTTATTCCTAAGTAATTCTAATATACACTCAATATTCTAACTATAAAATTGATATTTGGTTTAGTATAGACTTAAGCGTATAATAGACTTCCAATTCCATATAGATAATGGATATTTTTCTTTATTTAATTTTTTAAGTTATTTTAAAAATACTTATTTTGACTAAAACTTTTACTTATGTCATTTGCTGAATAAAGTTATATACTAAATCTCTTCAAGGCTCGATCAATGTATCCTTTCTAAGATAGTCCTAATAATATTTAAAATCTATTCATGAATATCTTAATATCAAAAATATAAGATACCTCATTTATATCAATCATATTAAAATTCTTAATGAGAAATTATTTAGTTTGATATAATAAACCAAAATTACTACTAGCATATAAAATATTATCTATATATAAAACCAATATAAAAAAATTTCTTCCATTAATTTTTAGATATAAATATTGATCAATAGTATTTTTCTTAAATTTGAAGAAAGTAATAGTATTATGAAACTTTATATATAATTGTCTAGAGACTTATTTATGGTCATAAATAGATTTTATAAATTTATGTACTAAATTTTATATATTTTTATTTTCTCTACTGAATAGTTTAAGTTAATCTATATAAATCTATATCCCTATTTGGTAAACTTATTTTCACATCCATATGATATAATTCAAAATCATAATGAGCTACTAATATTCTTAACAAGTTTATTTTAAAAAAATAAAGAAAAATATCTTGTTATGAATAATATATTCTTTATGAGTAAAATCATTAATCACAATTCTAACTTTTATATCATTTGATATTATCATTTGAGTCATATTTATGTAACATACTTTTTTATAGTTATTAAATAATTTATTGAGTTCTTAAACATCATTTTAGTCTATTGATTTTAACTTTTTTTTATTACATCATACTACTTTTTAAAATTATTACTTTTCATAACATGTGAAAACAATAAGAGATCCTTTGGATTCCTATATCTTAATATGATTCTATATATAACATAATAATAATAAAAATTGATAGGTCTCTTTTTTCTTTGAGATATTCTCAAAATTACCGATTATGATTATTCTATAAAATCATTAGCGACAACATCAATATTATATGGGAGTTCATTAATATTATTTTGTTATTCACCCTCATCAATTCTTTTACTAATTTGAGGAACAATAATCTCTTAATATAAAATGATAAAGGAATACTAACTTGTATTTCTTTAATATCAAATTAAATTTTAAATTTTTTACTTCAATTGATTCACTATTTTTTTAGAAATTTTGTATTATCAAATTTAACTATCGTCGTACTATGATTAGGGCAATAAAATTTTTATCTTTTTAAAATTTTTAGATAAACAATAAAATATCTAGAAATAGTCATTGAATCCAATTTTTTTAATGTAAATATCTCATGTTGGGTTTCTACTGGTTCATGACTCAAAAAAAGTTGATGAAATTGACTTACTAAGAACATTGTTCAAAATATACATAACCGTAGTTAGAGCTTCTTCTCATATTGATTCGAGTATAGAAGAATAACTCATCATGTTCCTAATCATTTTCATAAGAATATGATTTCACCTTTCAATAATCATGTTCTATTGTGGCACATCTGGTAAGAAATACTAAACACAAATATCTTACTTTTCAAAAATCTAGCAAAAAAATTATGATTAAGCTCATCATAACTATCATAAAACTTATCAACCCTATCAGATCCGATAATTTTTATTTTTTGATTTAATTATTTTTTTACTTCATTTATATATACTTAAATGTGTCAATTTATATTCCATAAGCTTACCATTTCATGCCACCTTAGCACCTATCAGTCAGATAAAACCTATGGATCTGAGTTACAAATAATATTCATCAAATTTTTTCATTCTAATTTATGTCATAACAGTTCAATAATAATAATTATAATAATTATCAAATATTAATTAGTATAAAAAATTCATATGATAGCTATAATGATGATAAATCATGCATTTATATAAAAAATAAACATATGCATATGAATAACAAAATAAATATATAAGAAAACTAATTAAATTCTTATTTATCAATATATCATATGAGAAAATAATAAAAGAAAATTATAATTTATAGTTTTTAAAATTTCGCATGGAACCCTTATACAAATCAACCCTTTTTAATTGGATAGGCTTATAATTGGGCTATTTAAATTGGGCTCATAGATTTAGACCAACTATCCGCCCAATTAAGTCTATCAAAATTAAAGTTGATCAAAATAAAAAAAATTGAATAAGATTTGACTTTTTTAGTTTAATCAAAACTTAATCAATCAAATTTAAATCTAGTCAAGTAATCAAAAGACGGTCATAATCAAGTCTGATCAAAATATTTAAATAGATCAAACTAATCAATTTTATAATTCAGAAATAAATAAAAAATAATTTCTAAAAGGTAAAATTATAATTTTTCATAGGATACAAAATAGAAATATCTAACTTTTGTAAGCAATAATTAGAAAATAAAATTTAAGGATACAAATTAGAATTATCTAGTTTTTTAGGGATAATCATATCTTTTTAATTAAAAAAAGCCTAACTACTTATTACCTCCGTCGAGTTACTCCTTGCACACTCATAAGTCTCTTCGGTGGTGCACCAATCGTCCATCACATGCACACCGCTCTTGATGGTGTGCCTCTTCTTATGTAGTCGATCGACAACCTCACTAGTCGCCTAGTCATGCTGTCATGTCTTGTCGTCGCGTTTCTCATCGATGGAACACCTCCATGGTGTATCGCTTGATCGAGCACCATCAAAAGATCATACCATCGCATGATCTTGCACATGCATCGATTGATGACCCCCATGGTCGCTGCAGCGTGCAGATGCACCCACACGTCCCTTGTGCAATAGATAAGTATCACAACTAGCAAACGCTACCACTATAGCTCTACTATATTTGTCGCACACAATAGCACTGTTGTAGCCGTCGTATGTTGCTGCCTACGATTGGGTAAGTGATTACTGGAGGCCGCTGCCCTCAGTAATACTATCATCGATAATAAGCAATCGATAGTGATTTAACGATTAAACACAGAACCTTACATTGTCCGTAAACAAGTGATATGACGAACTAAATAGGAAAGCAGATCGACAACATAAATAAATCGTTTAAGCATCGTATATCAAAACTAGATAACACCCTTTTACAAACGAAGGGTGATAATAAATATATCTGAATACAAAATAGATCTGAAATGTTTTTATGATTTAAAGCATACCTCTAATACCAAATTGAAGCATAAAAATCATGATTATCCTATTGTTATATAAAAAACTTTAATATTATAAGTAGAAATCAACTAACAATAGATCAAATATATAATATGTACCTTTTATGCTATTTAAAAAGCCTTGGTCTGATCTACAAGCGTATCGTTGTCGGATCCAAAAGTTACAATGATACTAATATGTAAGAGAGGTAGACTCCTCCTCTCTTGCTATCTTTCACGGGACCGTTATGAACGATGGATTAGGAATAAGGGAAGATGATAAAAGATATCTAATCTCTTAATAGTTGATTCATTTGATTAAGGGATGATGAGAGAAGATCTGTAGTCTCTAAATAACGTCACGACACATATCCATACTGAGTCCTTACGAGCTCTTATCTATTTATAGACAAGAGCAGAGGGTGTAAGATAAGTAACTAAGAGAGTTTCTCCCATTAAGTTCATCTTTTATGAAATCCTATAATAATTAGATTTTCTTTCTATTGATTGATAATCGTAATCAAAATCTAATCATATCTATAATATATTTTATCTAATTGGATAGGATCATATAATTTGATAAGTGAGACTTTCGATCTTATCAAATGCAGATCGGCAACAACTATCATTCAAGGCCAAACATTTTCGATCGAATGTACGACTCTCCATCTTGTTAAACACATATCAGGCTCTCAACCTTCTTTGAGGCTATTAATCTGCAAGGCCATCATGCTTGCATCGAAGGCTTTTGATGTTGTTGAAATGGAGACCTCAGTCGAGATAGCTAAGATCGGATTTAAGATTATGAACACCATCGGTGAGATAGGGGTCATGGACACCGGAGAAACCGAGAGCATCGAAGTGATAGGTAGGATGCCACGTTGCCACGCCGAGGCGACGAACAAGGCAGAAGAGGAGAGTCATTAGGGCTCGGTTGGTTGCAAGGAAACAGAAGGAGCGGGAACTTATGAAGTTGATGAAGAACTCACACATATATATAGGTGATCATCAAGAAGAACCATGGTTTTAGATTTGCACAAGCTGTGATACGCTCGCGCATTTCATCAAACACTCACGACGGATGAGTGGAAACAAAGATGAACACATACCAAAAACTTATGACTAAAATTGCACGTGTGGTGAAATCTGCTCACAATTGTAATGCAGTAACATCTTCATATGCAAACCACTCTTCGATATGCATGGCAATCGGATATTACATAGACCAAAACATGTTATAGACCTGCATATATTCGTCAATAAAGATCATATTTTGGTAAAATCTTCTCATATTTGTATCAAATCAAAGAAGTAGAAATAATAACAATATCTGTGCAAATCCATATACTTTACAGAGAGAGGAGACATCTTCTGTCATCCAAAAACAAGAGTGGGGCAGAAGAACCACAATGACTCATTTTATATTCTTGATGAGCTCTTGACGATCCCTGACCTTATGGAGATCGCGCTCGAGTTTCTTCATCTTTGCTTCTTGCTCCTTAATGATGAGCGCAAGCGATCTCACATCCAAGGCTTCAGATAATTCACTTAGGGACTGGGACTGTCAAATTACAAAGATCAACCTTTAGCATTGCGTTAGATGTTCTCCATATGATAATGGAGAGAATTTTCTTTCTCCCCTTTTCTTTTGTAGCTAAATTCAAGTAGATAAATCGAAAGCACCCGCGGAAACAAAAATTTTCAAATACAAAGAAGGGCTCCAGATCGGCGAGGATATGTGTTCCAAGACAAATGAAAATGTTCCTCTTTCTGTGCATTCGACACCCTAAGTTCACAAAAATTTCTTCCCAAATATCAACGAACCTGACATGCTTCTAATTATTGTATCCTTGGCTTTTCTGCAGCAAGCATGAATTTTCTAATATGAACTTGCATGCTTCATTTTTTATCTCATATTCCAGAATTGCATTTGTAGTTTGTGTATTTAATATGGATGAGAATCTTTCAAGACCTAGTCTGCCCTAAATATAGTAAATAATATTTTGTCAAATCATCATGAAAATGAAGCAACCAGAATGTTTACGACAATGTTTACCAGTCATGACACACAAATAAAAGGAACAGAATGAATTATTATTATAAACCAAAGACCAATTCTCAGCAAAATATTCCAAGCAAGGAAGAATATAATTAATGGTCATCAATCCATAAAAAACTTAAAATAATCAACTCCATATTGGAAATGATACGTACATCACAGCAGCTATCCAAGGCATTCACATAACACAATGAAGAGCACTCTTCAGCAAAACAAAGCAATGCCAACAAAGAATTGGCAACCCGAATGAGAAAGCAGAATCCTAAAATAAGTTGCAGAAGTCACCTTATGTGTGTTAATCAGATTGGTATCCAGTATCAGCATTTTGTTAACTATATCCTAAAACATGCAGCATTGGCCTCGTTTATTTGTAGCAATACTGGGTAAATATGAAGCAACCTGAACCAGACTGTCCGAAGTACAAAGAACATGGAAAGTTGATACTGCAGCAACAGAATTTACTACCTCAAACCATATATAAGAAACCAAAAATTGCCCTCAGGCACCAACCCAGAATGTTAAGCATCTAAGGGAAATGGACCACTATCTTAACATAGTGATATGGTTGTCTCATAGAAAAACCTGATACACCTTCCTTCGTATTTAATCAATGTGAGGGAGCCAGAAATTGGCTGATTGAGACAAAAGAAGGCTGATGGAGTGAAATTGATGTCAAAACTTAGAAGGCAATGGAGCTAAAGGTTCAGCTCTAACATGATGCTGTAGAGTTTGACTTTTGCAGGTTGAGAAGTTCAGACTGTGTAAAGTGTGTAAAGTTGAATCAGAAGGACTGCATCATTGACCATGAACAAAGTAACTTTAGCTAAAACTGCAGAAAGGAAAACCAAAAAGAGGGAGGCAATTCAATCGCAAGCATAGCAATAAGATTCAAGAAATTTTTGAAAGTTCATGAGTTATTTCATCAACAAATAGTTAACCATATTATTTGCATGTGCACAATTAAACAACAATTCCAACACCAATAACAAGCTGTAATATCCGGATTATTTATGCCAGCAAAGGGAATGCAGATCATCAAAATGTAAATTAAATATCTTACTCATTAATTATGTACATAAATGATGTTTGTCGCGATAAAGTTCATAATACATAATTCATCAAATATCATGTATATCTACATATTAAATATATTTCTATTATGCTGCAGTTTTCACAAACTTCTCAAATTAACCAATATTTTTCTGGGTCCAAAACCAAATTATCCAATCTTGCTGACCTGATACCTAATGTCAAGCTTATGTCTATGATTACAAGCTCATAAGCAAAGTAAGCTAACAAATCCTTCAAGCAAGTAGAGAAATATCAGAACTGTGTCCTATGCATTAAAGAAATTCCTTTTTTTTAAAAAAAGCTTTAATAATTAAGTGTGGCACTCTGAATCTGTGAGATCATGTTGTTAGCCAAGCGGACAACTGCATACCACCTAGATCTGCCTGTGCCACAAAGGACCTGAAAATACCAAAGGAGCACCAGAGGTATGCTTTGGCCACAATGTACAGAGACATTGGCTCATGCAAGAGATTGTGCCACTACAGGGATGACTCGCACGAGAAGTGACAGCATACTGAAGCCTAGAAGAAAACAGCTTAAGGATCCCAAGAACTGGCCAGATGCTGGCCTTTGAGAGTTCATTGACAAATTTTCTGCACCACATGCGATGTTAGCACTATCTGTCGGTTGTGTGAAACCACTCAACAAGAAGATCGTTGAAAATAAAATCTTCAAAATAGTTTTTCAAAGAATAAACATGGATAGCTAATGGACCCTGAGTGTCTGAATCTCCTTTTCGATTAAATATTGATTCTTTAGAATCTTTTTAAGATATTTGTTGGTGATGCAATCGTGATGGCATTCCTCAATTGTGTAAAGTTAGACTAGCTTCAACAAATGCAAGGTGCTGTTAAGAGATTGATTAGTAAATGAAAGACTTTGTCTTCAACAAATACAAGTTGAATCAGAACATGGAAATAAGCAAGAGATAAGAAATCAAAGAAATTAGATTAACCTTTTCCAATAGTTGCACACGCTGATTTAGTTCTTCCACCGAGGCCTCTTGCTTGTGAACCACTTGGAGGACATACATCAAATGTGACTGGAGAAATTCTGTGCAGTGCTTCTCAAGATTGCATTGTGGAAAAGCAGATTCACAGCCAACTTGGTAGAAAGGGCAGTTGACAAGCTTCATCGGGCATACAGTTATGCAGTGTCTATCCATCTCACCCCTCATGATGCTCTCTGAGCACATCTGCTCACATGGGATGACCTTAAAACGACACACTAAGTCATGTTCTTCTGCATGAATAGCAGAAAATTTAGCCTTACATCCATCATTCATGCAATTTAAAATCCTGAAACTACATTGGCTTCTGTGGTCAGCAAGTTGTTGGGCAGTATCAAACTTCATCGAACAGTGGAATGTAGTGTTCAAGTCTATATTCCTGAGCAGAATTTCTGCGATGGCTTCTCTCCTCTCCATTGACCAGAACACATTTTTCTCCATTTCCTGCACAAAATCGTCAATCTTATCTTCTCGGCTTTCGCTCAACAACCACCCCGAAACACGGCTGAACAAATTCCGTTTCGAACTTGCAAACTCTTCAACAAGAACAGATATGATGTCAATCGGGTGATCAGATAATTCTTCCACCAAATTGATGCCATCACCTCCTTGGACTGCAGCTTCTGCAATATACATTTGACTTCGTTGTGTGAGATAGTCTACCATCTCCTTCCTCACGATGACAGCAACAGAAGCTGGACCCGTGAACAGACCAGTGGTATTGTCCACACAAGCTGTGGCCAATCCGGGCAGCAGTAGTCGTGCTATCTTTCGCACCAACTCCTTATCGCACTGATTGCAATGAAAGGACGACGCACTCTCTTTTACCGGTGGAGGAGCTGATTCTAGCACATCCATTGTTCCTTCTGCCCAAAATCTATGAATCAATATCAAAATCGGTGAAGTGATTCCTGGTGATGCCAACCAATACATAAATGATTGCCCATGGTCTCACTGTTATTAGCACTACAAGCAATTCATTCGCAACGGGAAACAGGGTGAAAATTGGGGGGTGGTGTGCTGGGGGTTGTTAAAAAATAATCTTTCAGCATGATGCAAAAGACAAAAAAAGAACTGCAAAAGATGGGCAAAAGTGATGCCTTGACAGACCTACACTACTCAGATCCATCAAAGCTTACAACAAGAGAAGTTCCAGGAATCAATCTCAAAGGGAGACGAAGTTACCTCCTTTGCCGCGGAACTTTCCCTCACGGATCAAAAATTCCTTTGATTCCGTGCAAAATCCAGATCAAGGGAGAGACCGAAGACGGCCGCAATTAAGTGAGCTAAACCCTGCCAATAAACTAAAAAAGGCAATAAGAAAAAGGGCATTGGAGTGTGGACGGAGATCTCAGCGGAAGGGGCAGGAGAAGGCGGAGTCGTCTTTCGCTTGGAGACGAAGGAAACACCACGATTAGAGTGAGGATGACCGTGGATTAATAGCTATGCGCGGTGCCTCTATGCACCGTTGGATGTGATTTCTGACATCAGAAGTTGATGACTGTTCGAATTCGACGGTGATGAGGTCTTTACCGCAGACAATCTTTCTGCGTCAAAAGTCAACGTTTCTTTCCATAAACTGTTGTAATTAACCTGACGAAGTCTTCAAAGTCAAACGAGCCGTCCGAATACTTGCTCGGAATATCTTTTCACGGGGAAATGCCGGCAGGGAACCCGGCCTATTCTTGTTTGTTGACGTGGAAGATGGTCACTGGATGAGACACTGGGACCGAACAATGTGGGTCGGAGTTGAACGCCGATACGATGGCAGAGTAGACGGAGATGACCGGAGGAAAAAGAGGGCGGCGAAAGGAGGGAGGCAACCGGATGAGACGAGAAAGGGCTTTTCCTCTTTTTCGTCTTAATCGTCATTCAAAATTGACATAGATGCCTCGTAAAATGAAGTTTAAGTTGAGGAAATCGAAGTAATCTTATCAATGCTATTATTAAACATATGGATTGGCACATACGGGTTATCGAAAATAATTGTCGACTGATTCCATCTTTTTTTTTTTAGCATATTCGATCCATTGAATGAACTGGACCTCTTCTTTGTCGCAAAACTCATATTGTCATATCTGGTTTTACAAAAAAAAAAAAAACTTTAGCAAAAAATAATATTAATATTTTTTTAATAAAAAATGAGTTCGAATCTCACTTATCATTTATAATATATATATATAGGGATAAAATTAATATTTTTTATATAAGTCGATACGACCGTAAAAATTTGACGCCAACACATTAACCATTGCAATTGACAAAGAATAAAATTAATGCAACAAACAATGATTAAGGTTATTTATTATATGCACCTTTTGCTTTTATTTCTGGCATGCATATACCCAAATATATTTTGAACGTACCAGTCTAAGCGGGGAAAAAAGAAAGAAAGATCAAATGAAGGAATAAAAAAGACCAAATGAAGTCTAGAGAATTTAACCTGCTGCTCAGCTAAATTCTCATGAATAAGCATTACAAATGCTTCATTTTAGCCTCAAAAGGAACCTCTCCCAAAAGAGATCTAAACAAATGACACTACATGGTGGAAAAACTACTGGCCTCTTTCGTGAACTCGTCCTCTGCATGCATGCGTGCATGCGGCATCTCCATCCGGCCTCTCATTCGACAAGAAGCTGAGCTCCGCGGTGGCGCAGTGCCACTAATGGCCAGGACCTTTCGGGCTCGGCCCGGACGCCAGCCTCGCCGTCAGGCGTGCAGTCTTCTCCGGCCTCGCCTTCGCATGCGTCGTGGTGTGCACCAAGTAGGACCCCGGACGAACCGAGCCCGTGGCCACTGCTACCCTTCTCCTCCCACCTTCGCCATGGGGGGTTTGCCTCGCGCCGCCTGTCCTCACGGCGACGGTAGCGACAAGAACGATGAGGAAGACGGCTCCTATTCCCCTTGACCTCGGTGTTGGAAGCATCTGGCAGCAGCTGTGGACTCGGAGGAACGTAACTTGCAGTGCTAATGGTTATTAAGCACGCTCCCCTTGATTTCAGCTAATCATGCAGGAATATATCGATCGTACCGCCGGAGAAGCCGGTGGCTCGTCGTTCCGTGCGTGGGAATTAGCAGAGAGAAGGCTGAGGAGTATCTTATTATTGTGGATGGCCGAGGATTTCCGTGTCACAGTAGAAGTCAGCATGTCATTGTAGAAGAACATGGCCCATGGTTCTCATCACACACGGCTCCACAAGTCGTGCTTGGAGAGGTGAGCTCCATGTGAGGATCTGGGCACAAGCTTGCAACTACCGAGATAAATTGCAAGCTTGATAGCTCTTCAGTTGCTGCTTTCATGCAGTGATTCATGCTGAATAAGTATGTGCAAGCAAATTGAGGAATAAATCGGTCATCGAATACTTTGTAGTACAATAAGATTGAGCAACAAAAATGATCGCCTGCTCTCCCTTACCTGCTTGGAGTTGGAGCGACTACATCACCTGTAACCAGCATTTCTGATGGCATTTTTCATCAGATTATTGACTAACTTAGACCTGAATAGTTCTTGCAAGCACAGGGAAACCCCAAGGAATCTGCTCACAGTAGCTAACCTTAATCTCCGGAGCAATTTATTGCATTAGAGATTCCATAGAAAGTACACAACTTGCTTTGCTCATGCAAGATCTCATAAAATGAATTTATCGGTTTAATTGATGCTGGGCATTACAATGGCAAATTCTTTCTCCATTCAATGAATAAATCATACAACAAATTTTATTTGACTACCCGTGATTTTATCGTTGCAATAGGTGTCGTCGCAACAAAGATATAATTGTGAATTTTTTAACCTTGGGTAAATGTCAATAATAGATGTTTTTTCTCTACAAATGAGAACCCATAGTAATAGTTAATATATCACTTTAATTATTCAACTGTTTGATACTTTTACCTAACCATAATAATAATTCGCATACTTTCAACCACATACTTTTATCCTAGGAAAGATAATCATGATAATAGTATACAAATTACTATTATACTACTAAACATAGTAATAGCTCACACTTCAAAAAGAAGACGATATTCTTCCATCAACGATATCAAAAATCATAGTACAATTACGTTTTGAGTAGCATAACATTAAAAAAAATTAACACAAATATGTTTTCTAGTGTTTCTCTCAAAGTGAGACATCTACATAGAGTGAATAATAATAACTAAATATATAAATATAAATAATAAAATAAAGTGAACTCGCACTATTTGTTCGAGTTCTTTCTATTTGGTGAACATTAGATGAAACAGAAATATAAGTACTGGAATATTATAATATTCTCTAATTCCATGAACTAATTTTTTAAAGATAAATGTTCCCGTATATTAAAAAAAAGATCATATAAGATATATAGGCGTGTGCTAAGACCTATAGAAGTGGAGAGAAAGTAGGAGACATAAATAATTTTGCTAGGAATTACAAATAGAATTTTAAATTTTTTTAAGTTTATTTATACATATCATTTTTTTTATTTATAGAAAGAATCCAGTGATGTGAAAAATATAACTTATGGTCATTGTTTGCAAGTGGTAATTTCAGACATATGCAAGTTCCACGTACTGAATGAATATTTCCTCATAATTTTCAACAGAAGTAACTCCAACTCAATGGTTCTTTCAGTTAATGTAATGTATCAGGAGAGTTTTATGTGGGAATAATTATGGACAATTATCCCAAAATAAACCAAAAATAAAAAAGAAATCATCAATATGTAAATCATGGAACAAAGGCTCTTGTTTTTTTTAAATATTTGTTTAGGATTTTCTCACACAAGAAATAATTTTTTTGATGTATTTTTATTATTATTTTTGGATGTACATATAATGTGTGTGTATATATAATGCATAAACAATCACATCAGAACATGGGCTTATCCCCTCACATTTAACGGCACAGATCTGACTATTTTCCATCATCAGACGGTCGATGATGATCGATTAATTCTCGAACACCGCCCTCGGACACAACCGGAACCCCTCTCGAATCCATATCAAAACCCCCAAAACAAGAGGCAGCGGCGGCGAACAACCAGATGGCGACGCTGGCTCTCCTCCGCTTCCCTCCTCCTTCCCGATTCGATCGCTTCCGGGCCTCTCCACCGCCCGCCATCCACCTCTCCCTCCGGTCCATGCCAGCGGCCACGATCCCCTCCCTCCCTACCCGCCGGTCGGTCACTGTCTCCATGGCCCGCACTGCCGTCCCGGCCACGGACCGCCTCGTCTCCGCCCTCGCCTACTCCCTCCCCTTCCTTGACTCCCTCCACTACGGTCGATTCCTCTTCGCCCGCGTCCCCGCCGCGGCCGCTGCCGTCGCCCCCATCCTCCCCCTCGCCGCCGCCTACCGCTCAGTCCCTTACGCTGCCTTCGTCGCCTTCTTTGCTCTCTACCTCGGCGTCGTCCGCAACCCTAGCCTCAGCCATTACGTCCGCTTCAACGCCATGCAAGCCGTCGTCCTCGACGTCCTCCTCGCCCTCCCGGCGCTCCTGCAGCGGGTGTTCGGCACCCCGTCGAGGGGGGTAGGGTTCCGGGTCATGGAGATGGGCTACCACGCCATCTTTGCCTTCTCGGTGGCTTGCTTCTTGTACGCCCTCCTCAGCTGCGTCCTCGGGAGGACGCCGCACCTGCCGCTTGTGGCGACTGCAGCGGATCGGCAGCTGTGAGTTTGGGGTTTCCTATTAGGGTTTTGTGGCAGCTTTGGAAACCCTAAAGCTCCCTCATTCCTTGAATCGGAAACCCTTCAGTTGGTAAGCTTTTTGATATGATTTCAGCAATGTAATTTTGTAGATCTTATTTTAACTAACAATAGCTTCATCATGCATGTCTTTTCGTTGATGTTAGTCCGTTTGTTTCCGTTCGTTGTTTTGTTTACATTGTAGCTGTGAAACGAGACTTAGAATGGTTGGAAACTTGCAGTCCAAAATAGAAAGCAGCAGAACAACAAGTGCATTAGTGCATAACCTCCACTGGCTTTGTGAGCCACCTACTAAGCAAGAAAAAGAAAACAAAGATACAAGATGGTGGTCATTGACTGTTGAATTATGCTGTTATGGCCTGAGAAGGTTAGAATGGTGATGGTTACACTGAAACGACATTGAAGACTTAAGATGATAGTTCTATTTTTGGATGACTGACATTATTGCAGATGACTCGCAAGATTAATCTTAGCTACTTCAAGTGCATTCAAGTGTGCTTCTCTTGGTTTAGGAGTTTGTGGAGGTGTATGGTTCTGAGGGAAGATGAACTAATGTGGCATAATTCTCAGATTTGGTTGTGTCTGAATTGTAAAGTGGGATGGTTCAAAGGGAAGATTAACTAATGAGGCATTTAGTTAGAGGCTTGAGGCATGCATAGCATAGATTAGATTGTAAAGTGGATGGTTCCGATGGAAGATGAACCAATGAGGCATTTAGTTGCAGACTTGAGGGATGAATGGCACAAATTTGTTTGTAAGGATGTAAAGTGGATGGTTCCGAGGGTAGATGAACTAACGAGGCATTTGATTATAGACTTGAGGCATGAATAATGCAAAGTTGTTCAGCTGCATATCGGTGTAATTGTAGCATGAAGATATCGAAGTTTTGCCTTGGCTAGCGGTACCATTTTGGAAGAAATGGCACAAGGCCTTATACAGATGAACTAACGAGACGTGTGACTAAAGCTTTGAGGCATTAATGGTGCCAATGTCGATCTTGCGTCAAGTGGATGCTTATTGTCAAGTTCCAATATGGGAACTCTAGCCAACCAATTTGTTAAGCCTACACCACGGTCTAAAATGCTTAATAACAAGTTCATGGAAGTATGTATACTCATCCGTAATAGTCCTTATAAATCAATCCAAATTTTGTCTTCCTCCAATGTGGGCGTTACACTTATGGTGTTATAGATATAATATTGGTGAAAGGACCATAGAATAGGCCTGTTGTAGGTGCAGGCAGGATTGTTAGTTGTAGAGCTCTAACCTGTTGCAGTGGCAGTGCTATCGGTTGAACTCCCTCTTGGTTGAAAAGAGAGAGAACGCAGAAGTATAAAACTGGCCTGTGTTGAAGCAGCAAAGATTGGTCCTCACTATTTTCGTGTGTTTTTTTAAAGCTACGTGTATGAGAACTCATATTCTTCGTTTTATGCTCTTTTTTACATTCTGATGCTTTTGAAGTCTCATTTATGGATTTGGATTGGCTTATATTAAATATCACCTGACTCGAACAGAATGGCAGGCTCGATATAAAAAAAATCCAACCTCGAACCCATTTCACTAATTAGATTAGATGTCCTCGACTTGTTATTCATTGTCAAAGATTTTTGAAAATTTTCAAGGACATTTAAGTCTTTTTGTAATGATGATAGAGAAGAAATTTTTTTTATAGGAGCTTATTATTTAGAGCTTTCTTTTTTAATTTTCGATAAACGCCTTACTATTTAGAACTTTTTAAAAAAAATAATAATAAAATAATATTTTATCATTTACAACCCCTTTAATTTGATTTATTTTTTTTTTCTCATCCCCACATCCCGTGTCGTCAATCGTTGCTTTTCAACCTGTGCTCCGCTAGCTCACGATTCAACCTTGCTCCTCGTCCTCGTCCTCTCCTCCTTTGAGGAAGAGGATAAAAAAAGAAGAGGGAGAGAAAAATATAAGAGTATTTATGTTTATTTATGAAAATATAGTTTTGAGATATTAATTTTTTTAAATAAGATTATAAATAGTAAAAATAGATAATAAATAGAAATTTTTTATTATGTGTATTATCTTTTATTCCCCAACGCCTCTACTCGCTTGCTTGCTTCCAAATCTACATTTCTTTTCTTTTCGTTATGCTTTATATTTTTAGGTAACATATAATTCTATCAGTTTGATCTATCGATTTTATTAATGACCAAATGATCCGACACTTGAACAGGTGGATATCGAATTTGATCTTATAATTATGATAGTTGAATCCTTGTAGATGTCTATGTGAATTATTCCAACAGGAACCGATCAAACTAGTTGCTAGTCTTCAACGAGAACTGCTAGTGCCCGAGAGGATATCGTTCCTGATGTGTCTAATTAATGTCTTGGCATGGTTCGGAGTCGTAATAAATGGTTTAATAATCAAAAACTAATTTGATTAAAAAGAATTCAAGTTCAACCTTCTGTTTATATATATATATATATATATATATATATATATATATATATATATATATATATATATATATAGCCTGTAGAGGGCTTGAGGGTTTGTAGTAGGTATGGCAGTCTCATTTTGATTGATTGGTCATTTTATGGTCATTTCAGGTTTGTAAACAAAGACTATGTGCAATCATCGCTTAGGTAAAACTATCCAAAAATAAATTATCTAGCTAGTCATTTTAGGGTTTTTCTAGCTTCGTAAAGTGGTTGGAGTGTCAGCTAGTATAGCATCGAAAAGTCATACGAGTGGCACATGGTTGGATGGACCTTTAGAGTAGTGTTTAAGATTAGTTTGTTGTTTTGCTCCACAGTAGTATCATGTGGGGACTTTTAATCGTGAGGGATTATCTTAAATCTTTTGTCGTGTAATCGTTCAAAGCTTACGAAGCCTATGATCACCTATCAAGTGTTTGCATAAATAGATTCTTGTTGGATATCAAGTTAAATGTTTCCTTTAACTCATCTTCTCTTTTGCATGTCCTAATGGACCATAAGAGGTTTTTGGGATATTAACCCTTTTGCAGATGGACACACAAGGGTGTCGCATGATTTAAGCAAAATCAACTAAGTCCGTGATAGATGATATTAAAGCGAGACAAATACACTTAGAAATATTTGGCATGCAAGCGTGGGGGACCTAGTAGAGTTACATTGAGTGCAGCCTACATATGATTTGAAAGAAATGAGCATTAAGACGTAAGGAAAGAAGTCACTCAAAGGAGCGAGCATCCAAGATTGACATTCAGAAAAATGGCTAATCCTTCGCGCGACAGACACCATGAGGATAAGTTAGCTAAGAAGAACGCGTAGCGCATAAAAGTTGAGATGGCTGGGTTCGAGCTACGACTCGATGTTAACAACCAAACTCGATGGTGCTCAAGGCAAGCAGGACCCTTGACAAAGGATGAGACTGTGCAAGGATGAATGGATTGCTCGACGACCAAAAGAGTTGTGCGAAACTCACTAAAGTGAGTGGAACTGCTAACTCGAAGAATTCAGTACTCATGCAATAGCTTATATGGTGATCAAAACTCAGTGTTATGGAGCATTGAAACTCTCTTCAGCATGGGAAGGACACATCTATAGGAGGCTAAAGTGTAATAAATTTAGCATATTGTTAGGCCTTAAAGGGTGTAGTATTTGTTGTATTAGTGAAGGGTCACAATCTAATAAGTATATTCATAGGGACGAAACCGTATATAGTTTGTTCGACAAGGGGATGTGGTCTTTGAAACTTCTAAAGGGATGTATATGAAGACACAAGTTGATCTAACAGGATAGATATTTAGGAAGAATAAATCTTGATTCTTCAAAGGGAGAATCATGTGTAACGAACATCACATGTTGAGAAGAGGTCCTTTAAGATAATAGCTCCATAAAGCTCAACGGATCAAGCGAGCGACAAGAAGTATCATTTGATCTCACATGTGGTAATATATTGGTAGACGTATTGCGAGATCGAAAGAGCGACCCAAAGTAATATCACATAAAAAACACACTTAGAGTCGATGTAGAGATTAGACTCAATGGAGGACTGACCGATGGAATAGTGGGCATGAGAGCCACCATCAATTCAATGCAAATCGAAGAGCTGAGAAACTTGGAAGAAACTTACTAAAGTGTCTAAGCTATATGAATGGAGTCGACATAAAAGACGAAACATAGATGGAGGCACAAAACTTTCGTTGAACAAAGATTAAGGGCAAGAACTCTTATAGAGGCAAGAGTGAGATCAAATCGTTCAATGCACCCCTCATTCTAATAGAGCATACTCATTTTGCACGGTGTTAAAGTCAAAGGAAACTTCGAGACACATGTACCTTATCTCGACAAACATTTGACACATGAACTAAAGCAACAACTTGCAGATACAAAATTAAGGTCAGAAAGCCTTAGCACGGGACGAGAGGACATAGAGATGAGTACTCTTGAAGAATATGCCTAGCGTTACCACTCAAGTTGTTGCGAAACAAGCAATACGCAACGCAAATTATCTTAGAGGTAGGGACTTAAAATTCAAATAATGACACATCAATTTTAACAAAGTTTGTAGATTTCAAGAGCTACTAGGCAACAAATTATCCTAAAGTTATGCTTTTGTTCGAGTGTAACCCAAAAATAAAAGGAAGATAAATTACCAAAACCAGGAACATAATTGAAGATGACGAAAGCCCTATGATATGCTTGAAGAGACCACACATGAAGAGATCGTAATCCGAGAATTCATCTGACCATAATTTGTGCAATATAAAGAAAAAGATTTGTCTCATATACACATACACATCTACGAGGATTCACTGTTGTATAAGACAAATCTTTTTCTCTTGGTGATATTTCTGTTGAGGCTAAGTAGACCACGAAACTCAGGGAAATAAATTTTGCATAGGTCATCGTTCATGTAACTCACAGTATTCACTAACAGCAGACGAAGTGCTTCCTGATGATACTTAATGGTTCACAAATATATTGTTGGCGTATGAACTAAAAAGAGCTCCAGTTACAGAGGGTCAAGAATGATAAAATCTTCATAACGTGACACTATTCCTCTTCCAAAATGAAATTATTTAAGAAATCCATGTTTTTAATAATAACTAACAGAAAATTTAGAGGTCACAACCACACTCGAAGATTGGATGATTATTGCCATAAGAACCATCTTGGAGCTCAGATTCAACCGAGGCAAATGTCCACAGGTTGGGGGGCAGCAACAGAAATAGCAAAACCAAGATCAGCTGCTACTGGCAGCAGCTGATGCTTCTGCTGCCTTTTTCTCTTTCTGCTTCTCACGGCGCTTTTTGTTTCGCAATGCATTTTTGCTGATCTCCCTGAATATATGGACGGCATGGCGGTACTTGGTAATTAGTCGATTATGATAGGAAGGAGGTTGAAATGAAAACTTAACCAAAGAGAGAGAACAACGATGATGACAGAGGAACTTACTCTGAAGGGGCCATTCCTCCGAAAAGCTGCCAGTAAAAAGAGGAAAAAACCATTAAACATCTCTGAATAATATGTAATAATGGGCCTCATATACTAAAATACTTTCTTCAAGATATGATCATACAGCCATATATTTAAGAAGCAACTCGAGGTACAAACTATACTAACTTTTGTTATGTACTAAATAATGCAAATAAAGAAAAATTTTGCACACTGGTATCACACCAACTGACAAGTGACAAACATTTGGAAAAACGTTAATAAATAGTAAAGACACCGTGGTTCCTTTCACTAACTGAACTTCAATTAACTTGAAGATGTTCTCTATAATTTTCACCAATTGCAACCAAGACACTGTTATAGTCAGGGTCTGTGTTACAAAGTGCAGATCATTACCTCGCTTTTTATATGCCACAACTACAGATTTTGCTCATGAACTGTTACCAGTTCCACTAGTTATTTGAGTGTAAAAACATTTTGAAGTAGCCCGTTAAAGTTACTACAAAAACCAACTAAAAACTATTTTTCTTATAAACAGAACATTATCAACAGCAACAGATAATGCGATGGTGCACAAAGCAAAAGAGAGGCCACAATCAAATTTGACAGCTATAGATATTCTAGTCTAAGAAATTCAATAAATTAGAGAAATAGATGTCGAAGAATCTATCAAATAATTTCATGCACATGCAATGTGATCAAGTGCTTCCAAGCACTGAACCAGAATAATAATTTCATATTCATAAGTTAAAATGTATTAACAGATGGAATTTTGCCAATACTGACACACTAAATAACCCAGTTTGATATTTAGGAATGTATAACAAAGATCCTAGGAAGACAGTTGTGTTCTCTCAAATTCCAGGGGTGACAGAAGACAACCATGTGGTGAATGTAGCTGAAAATGTTTTTAATAATGAACAGGAACTCTAATGTCAGACCAGGAAAATTTTTGATAGAAGCACACTGGTAGTAGCTATTTGATAAACTAACTGAAAAACTACCAGCATTAGTACAACACTGGAATTATGTGGGAAAATCTAAACAAGTAATGAGCAAACCATAGGTCATTACGAAATATAATAAAAACGATTCAGAAGAATGACCATAGTTTCACCAGCATGGCATTCTATTTGAGATTGAATGGAGACCACAGATACCCCATAGCGGCATTCTATTAAAAAAAATTTGAACATACAAATTGCTGAAAGAACACCTCACACTTTACCATTCTCTATTACTAGAATTTGCACAAAAATTTGACTAGGGGCGAATATTTGAATGTTTTAAGTAATGCAGAAGCACGATTGCTTATGGTACAAGAAACAAACATCATAGTTATGGAACACCTCACACTTAACCATTCTCTAGTATTAGTATTGGCGCAATAATTTAACCGTGGTACAAGAAATTTTCAAGTATAGAAAAGCACAGGTGCCTATGGTACAAGAAAGAAACTTCATAGTGATAAAACATAATTCTCATAATATATCAATTCAAAAATCAGGAGAATAGTGCAAATGTTTTCACCATCATAGTGAACAACAGATTTGTGATTCAATTTTGATGTGATTGCAATCTTTTGCCAAGAAAACAAAAATAATGCCAATGCCAACATTATCAATGTTATCACAATGCCCAACAGTATCAGCGTTGTCACTGGTAAATCACCTTATATGCTCTCTTGGATCACCATACATTTGTACATACAATACTTTTACTTATAAATTGTTTAATTTGAGATAATATATATAGACTTTAAATTTTCAAATTCCTTATTCCAGTTGTTTATGCAAAATGTAATATAGTTTTAAACAAGGATTGAAATTTCGTACCATACCCGAGTTTCGAGGTTTGCTCGGTATGGTACGTACCAGTATATACCGTTGGTACACTGGGCATACCGACGGTACACCCTAAAATCTTAAAAATACTTTTACCTACCACTCTAGGTCGTACCGATCGGTATATCTCAATAACGATCGAAATCTGAGGCAGTACCGGTCTGTCACGCACTTAGCAAGAATTGCCTAAGTGGTGAGGCACCCTTGCGGCAAGCCACCGACTTAGCTGAAGTTGCCTAAGTCAAGAATCGTCTTCGCGCCCACTTCGATCGGACTTAGCTTGGATTGCCTAAGTCTTAAGGCGCCTTGCGACATACGCGTCCATGCAAAGGGTCACCGAAATTTGCAACCTCGTCGCAGTCCCGTAGGACCTGTCAAAAGAGAAGTTGATTAGTTGTTGGAACAAGCGGCGGACAAGTCCCGACATCTCACGAAGAGGGAAGCTTTACAAGCAATTGAGCGAGCACTTGGAGTGCGAGAAAACAGAGAAAGAGAGGAGGAAAACAAGGACTTTAGAGGGGTGAATGAGCGGTTTGCAAGTCCGCAAACAACTACTCCCCAAGTGCCGGGCGCGAAGGCAAGTTTCCGTCAAGTTGGCGTGCAAACTTGTGAAAGTGTTCAACGCCCGACACTATATCTGAAGCCCCATCCACCATGTGCCACCCGGGGTTCAGAGTCTTGAGATGGTGACAAAAATCGTGGGCGCGGCTGTAGAAATCAGCCCGCGGCACACCTAAAACGGAGTCTGTTTTTTGGATGTTCAAGCGATGCAGCGAGCGATCGTTTCGCTGCACTCTGATTGCTATTTTCTACGCTTTTACAAGGAAAAACACACCAAAACATGGCAAAACAGTCGCCAAGGATATGTACAAGCATGGGCAAGCGGCGAACTAACGTTGAACGGTTTCTTTGCGGGTGCGATTTACCGCTCGTGACATTCTCCCCACTTAAGTTGTCGCCGACGCCTCGTTGACACTCTTTCGTAGGCTTTGATACAATGCTTCTTCATGTCAGAGGGTGTCTTCGGCTCCCAACTGGCTTCGATTTTGGGAAGTTTCCGCCACTTCACCAAGTATTCAATTTGTTCACCTCCATTGGGTAGCCTTGTCCTGCGATCGCTAAAATGGTTTCAACTCGCCTCGTAGGAAGCTACGGTGGGAGGTTGACGAGTTGAAACGCCTCGAGAAGCATCTTGCGGATCGGAGTGGTAGGCTTTCAAGTTGGCGGGTATGGAAAACATTGTGCATCTTGAGCCACGTGATTGCAACTTGTAGGAAACATTGCCCACCCTCGATAATGGGAAGGGGCCATCATATTTCTTGCGCATCAATCCTTTATGCACCTTGTTTCTAAAGAATTGGAGTGATCTTTGGTTGGAGCTTCACCAACACCAAATCGCCGACTTTGTATTCCTGGGGTCGCCTTCCCAAGTCCGCCCACTTCCTCATCTTTTGGCCGCCTTCTCCAAGTAGGCCCGCTTGCAATATCTGCATTTGATGCCATTCTTTTGCCAAATGATATGCGGACGGACTACTCCTGTATATCCATAGCCAAAGTGTGAGGAGTCGACTACCGTTGTCCCTGTGATGATCTCAAAGGGGCTCTTGTTGGATGCAGAGCTCATTGCAGTTGTAGGAGAATTGGGCTATGTCCAACGACTTCACCCAATCTCGTTGGTTGGCACTCACGTAGTCGAAGATATTGCTCCAGGAGTGAGTTTATTCTTCGTTTGGCCTCGTAGCTCGGAAACTGTTCCATATCAAAGCAGAAAATTCTCGAGCTCCTTCAAGATCTCTAGCACCCCATAACAATGTGGGTGGGTGCCCTGAAGCTTTGTGTTGGCGTAACGCGGTGTTGCTTCCCTCCGCATTCAACGCCCTTGTGAGCATCGCAACTTTGGAAGTGAGTTCGTCACTAAATCTTGCAAATGTTGCACGGAGTCCTTTCAGGTCATCAGTTAGTCGGCCGACTAAGGCTTCAACCTTGTCGATCCGAGATTCGGACTTCTTCTTGCGAGCTCTCTACGCCAAGAAGCCTACTTTGGCCTTGGTAGAGTTCATCCAAGCTCGCTTCAAGAACATCCAAGCGGTTTCCACCGCATTGTGACCCTCTCTATGGCTCTTTCTTCCGGTTGGCGCCCGGATTGCGCCTCCTCCGCTCGTGGAGAGTAGCCCACTTTCGCTCCTCATGCTCACCGCCTCCTCACGAACGGCTGCTGCGATGAGCGAGAGTTTGCACATGCAGCCCCTCTGCGGTGCCAGGGCAACATTCGGCTTGCCCCATCTTGCTTGATTCACCACGTTGTTTCGCCATGGTGAGATTGCGAAGTTTCTTCGTTGCTTGCTCAAATTGCTTGCCTGCTCTGATACCACAATGTCACGCACTTAGCAAGAATTACCTAAGTGGTGAGGCACCCTTGCGGCAAGCCATCGACTTAGCTGAAGTTGCCTAAGTCAAGAATCGCCTTCGCGCCCACTTCGATCGGAATTAGCTTGGATTGCCTAAGTCTTGAGGCGCCCTTGCGACATACTGGCGTCCGCAAAGGGTTAGCCGAGCTGCGCACCTCTCTGCAGTCCCGTAGGACCTGTCAAAAGAGAAGTTGATTAGTTGTTGGAATGAGCGACGGACAAGTCCCGACGTCTCGCGAAGAGGGAAGCTTTACTAGCAATTGAGCGAGCACTTGGAGTGCGAGAAAACAGAGAAAGAGAGAAGGAAAACAAGGACTTTAGAGGGGTGAATGAGCAGCTGCAAGTCCGCAAACAACTACTCCCCAAGTGCCGGGCGCGAAGGCAAGTTTCCAAGTTGACGTGCAAACTTGTGAAAGTGTTCAACGCCCGACACTATATGAAGCCCCATCCACCATGTGTCACCCGGGGTTCAGAGTCTTGAGATGGTGACAAAATCTCGTAAACTGCAGAAATCAACACTAAAAACAGAGTGTTTTTGGATGTTTAGGGATGTCTGAGCAAGCGATCGTTCTCATCAAGATCGCTTGTAGCTGCTGTTTTCTACGTTTTACAAGGAAAACACACCAAAACATGACAAACAGTGCCAAGGATATGTACAAGCATGGGCAAGTTTACTTAACGGAATGTTGAACGAAGTTGCTGCGGGTGTACGACGACCGTTCGTGATAGGTCGGTACATCTCGGTACCGATCGGTACGCCTCGATACCAGCCAAAACACTCGTACCACCCAATAGAGGATGGTTTGCATACCGGTATCCTCTCAGACCGATATATACCGCCCGTACCGGACGGTACACATCGAAATTGAGAACCTTGGTTTTAAGTATTCTTGAATATCTTAACATCATTAGACTAGAAAACAAAGTGTGCTGACATGTTAATTTTCCAATGATAGCATATATGAGATAACTATAACATTATATATGTCCTAAAACTAAAAAAAAGGATGAAGTGAGTTATCTTAAAATTTGTTATCTATATTACCACCAGTGTGCCTAGTCATTTGGGCTATATAGGATAGGCACATTGTGTAGATCTAGATAATTTGACAATTGTGATAAGTACAAATGTCCTTTGGGTAAACCATCCAACTATTATTACAACTAAACATAGTCTGGTTACAGCATTATACACCATACGCTGAGAAATGAAAAGAAAAGAAAGAAAGAAATAAGATATATGCAAAAAAAAAAAAAAGAGGAAAACACCTGGCATATATAGCCTTCTATAGTTACAATTGTGATAAGTGCAAATGTCCTTTGGGTAAACAAGAAAAGAAAGAAATAAGATATAAGCAAAAACACAAAAGGAGGAAAACGTCCGGCATATATAGCCTTCTATAGTTAAGCATGTGTACCCAGAGTCATAGAATGCAAAAATGTTCCTCTAAACCACTTTTTTAATACCATATTTTTCAGTTCATTTGACAGAGATATCTTTCTAAGACATCCAAGGATGGAACATAAGTGTTTGTCTCCCTTTTGGTGTTATACAAGCAAGAGTAAATATGAGCCTGATCTCGAAACCATCATCTAGCTATGCTTCAGTGTCCAAAAGGTGTTTGTACAAGATCCATTCTTCCATGGCAGGCTAGGTCAATATTGGAAGTATACGAGTTATTTGTCTCATTAGCTAAGAACAATTTAAAGGGGTGAACCCAATGCACGAACCTCAACCCTAGTTAATTCATCGGCATTAGCAGAATGAAGTGTATGCACCAAAAAACAAGAGAAGTTGTTTAAGAGAGCTATAGATGAGATATGCACATAGTAAGTTGCAAGGATATAAATTAAAAGACACCTTTTGTTGGTTTTGTAGGCAAATGGATAAATAAAAGAGATTCAGGATTCTGCCTCTAGGCTTTAGGATATCATTAGTAAAGATTGTCAAAGAACAGTTCACACTTAAAAAGGATTGCTGCCATCCACAAATAGGAGCGATCAATACAGACCTGAAGAAACTATATTTGATAGTTCTGACCAGTCAAGACCAGTAATCTCTGCAACTTGATTGTAAATTTATGATACAAGCATATTAACTTGAACAAGAGCATGAGAAACATAAATACCTCTGCCTTCACTGAAGCAGCATTTTTAGCATGGGGTGGGCGGTATGCAGCTGGTTTTTGCACACTGCTAGCTTGAACATTGCTTCTTGTCTCTGGCGATGATTTTGGAACTTGAACTGAAACAATCAATATAACCAAACTGAGCCCAGTAGAATGATTATGTTGTCAACATAGCACTTGTGAAAAATGCAACCTTTCTTTTCATTATTATCAATCTTCAAAGTTTCGACAGACTTGACAAGCTCATTTATGTCATCAAACCGTTCAGGTGCCTCTGGCTTCCAGTCGGCCTGCATCAATAGAGTGGGCCATTATGAATAGTTCATCAGTTAATTTTAGGTATGGAGATTCTAGGGGATTCAAATATAAATTGACATGCTAAAGAAAGATTATCAGATACCTGATACAACTTATTGAACATCTTCTTAAAATAAAGGGACCCATCATATCGGAAGATTTTTATCCTTAAAGGAGAAAATTGATCATTAACCACAAGGGTATGGTGAAAACAAGAAATAAGTGAAAGTTTGAAAATACCCGTTGTCTATCTGTAGCCTTGGTGCTGTTGTGGCAGTCATGAAATACTGTCCATCAGGAGACCATTCACTGGTCACTGACCATTCTGCTTTTGTTGTTCCAAGCAACTTCTTTTCTGTATAGTCCCAAAATGCCTATGGAAAAGGAAAGAAAATAAACAATGACTGAACAAAAAGTAAATCAGAAGATAGATATATCAGTTCATGCTGAAGTGATAAGAACTGCGTTAACCTCGGAAGGTGAAGGCCATGGATATGAGCAGGGAAAGCTTCTCTCTAGTCTAGGATGAAGTGTTTGCTTTGGAAAGCTGAGTCAGCAGTATTTCTAGGATGAAGTGTTTGATTCCATAAATAGGAACTTAGAATCCACCCAATCTCTCAACTAATTCTCTTAATCCTCATTTAGTAAATTTCAACATTTCTCTACTGTTTACTTGTCATAACTATAAGATTCTAGCCTACATGTTTCTGTTAACTACAATCCTCAATAGCTTCATCACAATAATAATCATGATTGCTATCTCATCCTCAATTATAATTCAGAATCAATGAGAACATGTCTGTGTTGCAATGCAGCTGGATTACATCATCTGTCACCAACCAGTTAAGCTTGCATGGGCATATAGCATGGGCCAAATGAACTGGTCCAGAAGGGCTGGATAGCCCCAGTGATCAGTAGAGCAGCATCTAGGGAATATAAAGAGTCACGTCCTGACCAAAGGAAATGGTTCAAAAACACCCTTTACTCAGATCAGATAGGGAACTGACAGAAGGAGAAATCCCATATGGAGAAACCATGGCCAAACCAACAAAGGGCCAGTAGAGCAGCATTCCTAAAGGTAGGTTACTCTTTTATTATTTATTAAATACTATTTAGGATTTTGATCATAAACAATAGAGAGGACATTTTGAGCCTCCGTGGTAGCTTGTTGGACTATGTTTTCATTCTAATGCAACAATAACTTTTGCTCCCCCTCTTTCTTGCCCTATATTTCCCTAAATCTCTTCCTGGAAGCTTCTCTTCTCAAATTGAAGTAGCATCTGTTAGTTCTAATTCCTAATACTTCAGCTAGAGACATGGACCCAACAATCATGGTAAAATGAGAAAACGAGAGTGGAACAGCAAATGCCAAAAAAATCTCATCCAACTCTTCAAATGCCTCAGAAGTGTGGGCATCGATTTCCCACAAGCAGAAGGAATGTACTGATGTGATCACACTTTTCCAGCCCTCCTTGCTTTTTTTTTCTCCTATTATATAGTTTCATTTTGTATACATGATGAATCTTCCAAGCAGGAAAGCAATTTTAACTATTCCAGTAATTATTCTGTGGTCCAATGAAGGCATTTTCACTCAAGGCAACAGCAGGGATTATTGTCACCATCAGACAACTAGATATTATTTCTTGACATGGGATACTTATGCCAGGTTGAGGATGATTTCTGAGAATCCATTGTAGCAACACCATACATCAACGCAGATATATGCCTTATTAAAGGACTATTAGGTGAAGGCTCCCGCTGGTCCAAGCAGCATCCGTCACACAGGTTAATGCTAAGTTAAAATTTATATGCTACAGAAAATTCATATCAGATATTTCAAAACAATAAAGGGTAGAATTATTGTGAATTCCATAAAGGGAGGACAAAACAGCTGAAAGAAAGTTACCGAGGGAAAACAACACTTTGTGAATGAAGTAATCAAGCATAGCTTACAAACCTAAACGTTTTGGGGTGGCTACGGATCAAGCATACCATGATGTACAGAAATTGCAAATGAAAGAGCAATTAACTAATGTCATGATACAAACAAACAGAATAAATGCATTTACCATCCCCAAAACATACCATGTCACCAGGCAAATTGCCAAAGCCAGCCAAACATATAACTGAAACAAAAAAGAAGTTAAGGAAACAAGAATGAGCTGATGCACAAGGCATCTCACTTAGTGAACTGCCCAGTAAATAATACATACAGAGCGCCTTGTATCAACCTTAACAAGTTACCAGATTAATAACTGAAGGATACGTCTTCCTTTTGGGTTGAATCTGATTGTGTTGTAAGAACCTTGACCAAGCTCGAGTAGTGGATTGCATTTCCTGTCAAAAATTGTTGCTCTTGCAGGCATGACTGAGACAAGTGAAGGATCAAACAGAAGCTAGACAAGCCATCAACAATTGAAATGCAGAAAGAACTAGGAAAACAAGAAAGACAAGAAGGATACATCCATAAACAACAGCAAACTCTAAACCTGAATAAGACCACTGAACATCATGCACAGGTCCCTCTTTTCCTGTCATTTTCTTGCAGCAATCAAACCAGTTGCCTTTGCTATTACCAGGGATTATAAGAATGAGGGACTTAACAATAAAGACTTACGAAGAGGAACAAGTCCCTCGTGACTTCCATCAGTTGTTAAATAGTTCAATTTAGATTCACCGTAGTAACTCTGGTTGCTTTTATCAACATCAGATTGAGCGACTACGAGAACTCCAGATGAAATCTTGTTCCAATGCAATACCACTGTGGAACAACGAAAGAAACTCCGCCTCGCAATTGGCTGAGTTTGCGCGTCCTTATTACAAGAAAAGATCTGAACACTGGCAGGAATACCCTGAGCAAGAAGACAAATGTTTTCAGAATGAACTTTTTGCCAAAATATTTTACTAGATAGATTAGGATTAAGAACCTTCGATTCCGGTACAAATGCTGCAATGTAAGACCCAGGAGCCTTTGACAGCTCAATTGCAGCAATACCAGGTAGTCTTAATCTATGAATAATTCCTTTAGAGAAATCCTTCGAGTCAAAGAACTGTATCTCATTTGTTGCCATTCGACAGGCAACAGATTCATCAGAGGTGAATACAATCGATGGCCTGGGAATTTAACCAACATTAAATAAGCAGCATTTCATGCATTACACCCTATACAGAGGGGGAAAAAGTCACAAATGCAAACCACGTGGTCTTAGACATATTTTTCTGGAAATGCCGATAAACAGCTGCACCAGTCTGTACTTCCCACAGCACGACATTTTTATCCTGTGGTGTAGTGGATTTCTGGAATGTTTGGAGATAGGTCCCACATGGAGACAAAGTGGCAGCAAGAAGGGAGGGTATGTCAAAGGATCTGATCTCAGTGGAGCTGCAACAATCTTGAACACTGATGACAGTATTGCTTTTGGTCACCATAAGCCTAGATCCATTTTCACTGAACCTTGCAGCGGTACAAGGAACTTTCTCAAGTTTGACAAGCGGCTGGCCATTGTTGAATGGAGGTCCTTTCCAGATGGAGAACACTTCTGGTTCTCGCGCTTAAGTAATAAAAAGAACAACATGGACAAAGAATTAGTAACACAAGCATAGGAGAAAATTATACAAAAGCTACAAAAGTGTACCTAGTATCTCCAATGTCGGTGATTGAACAAGAGAAGACATTGGACCCTTCTTCTAGTGTAAACTTCAAAGGGTTTTAAAAAGAAGTCAGTCTTCAGCTTTAAGCAGTTCTTGTATCTTGCAAACTTGATCAGAAAAGCAGTACCTATTCTGCATGAAGTTATGAGACTATAATGATTTGATGACAAGCTACCAAACATATACAGAGAAATCTACAAAATACCAAATTCCATTGGTGATAAAGATATCAAATGGATTGAGAAATCCTTATTGGATATGTCCACATTTAGGCTTCTTAAGTACGGATTTCTTATTACCTATTTATTTCTCCTTGCAATTTAACAACCTCCTGTAAGAGTAAATCCCTATTTCAATCTGACTAACAAGACAAGTAATTGGGCCATGTGGCCAGGGTTGAAGCCTACGAATTTATCCAAAACATATCAATCTTAAGACCAACTTGTAATCCAGACCATGTTCCTCGGTTGGAACTTTAACAGTTTATCAAAAACAAATCAATCTCAAGACATGTATTACACTTCACCAAAATGATTAATCATGTCAGTTCTAGCCAAACTTATGACTTTATCCCTATGCATGATCTTGAATGACAAAAGCTGTCTGTCTCCATTTTTAGCAACATCTCCCACAAACACACAATAAACATCTTGGTATATGCCACTTACAACCATGAGTCTACATCTTTTACACATGTTTACAGTTTACAAAACACTATAAAGAGACATGAATAGGATGGTTAAGAGTTGTGTTCCAGCACATTTTATTGTTGCTGACAAGCATTAACTTTTCCTAGCACGCCCCGTGCCAGTAACACAGAAAGTAGTCTACGTCATTTAGATAATTTATACTTTAGATTTAAAATAACCATCAGGAATCATCTGCTAGAAATGAACATGAACACAATTATGAAATTAAACCATTGAAACATGTTGATGATTCTTTCACTGTTCGCTACACAATTGACGAATCCAATGAACAATAAACATGGACCATCCATGTAAGATCTTGATTGGTGAAGTAATCTATGAAGACAACAACATAGGCATGCACCAATATGAATAGATTAGATCTGTTTGCATCCCAAACACAGCTCTTGTTACATCCCAAATTAAAAAAAAAACCATCATTTCATTATTCATAATTTACAGAAGAGTCTTTTATATCTTGAATTCAAATCCTTGTCTCTACAATACTAAATATTTATTTAAGTGCAAAAAAATCACATCTCCTTAGTAGGACCTCAAGTGACGACAAAGCTTCCTCCACCAAAACCTCAGATCTATTACAAAGTAGTAGGTTACTCTGAAAATAAATATAGGATAAAAATACATCAACAACCACACATGCTAATAAGAACCTCCGAAAAATCATAAAAATAATATTTAATATTCATGAAATATATACAAATGTCAAGAATTTAATATAAAATGATAACATATCAATTCATTATAAAACTCATATATTAGAAAAAACAATGATAATTCTTATGCAATAAACAAAATCATGCATCAGTCACATGCAACACATCTGGATGACATACATAACAGTCAGATAACAAAAGTGTATATCACACTGACGGTGCACTCTCTCAACAACGGATTGAGAGGCATACTCTACGAGATGGATTCCTCCCGACAACGAATGAAGAGAACCCCCCACATCGCACTCTCAATAGCGGATGAAGTGATATCCCTCACCCACCCATGTGGAGACTCGTTGCTCCCAACAACGAATGAAGAAATTATCTAACCATCAGATCTGATGGCCCGCTAATCCCGAAAAGGAATCACCCTACTTACCCTCAACGGGGATATATAAATAATCATGTTCATTCATTTACACTTATCCATTCGTCCACGCATGCATCCAATAAGTAATATGATAAAATATTATAAGAGATTATGCTTGATATATGACCTGTTAGACTATGTCCATTAGTAGCCCTGCAATGTGATGGACACGTAGCTCCTTTCATAGGTTACACTTCCAATGTAGATCACTTAACATAGTCACATTTATTACACGATAACTATCATTTCAACATCATTTATTTAATCTAAAATATAAGGGAAACCTAATAATCATTTTTAAATGACTCCTTTAGATAAAACTTTTAAGTTCTTCAAATCATAAAGTTATAAGACATCAATATCTTAATAATCCTCAATCAACCAAAACCGTAATTGGAATAACCTAATTGACTTAAACCAAACTCAATTCAATTAAGACCTAATGGAACCAACCTCGAATCTTTATATAACCGGTCCGGAATCACCCTATTTTGGTCTAATTTAGATTTGATTGATTTCAATTAGATCAAGTGGACTTGAATCGGCCAAGTTGGTATGGGATCACCCTGAATCGATCAAACTTGTCTGATTCAATCAACTAATGAGCTCAAACCAATGAAAGGAGAGAAAATTGGACTATGTCGCATGGTGCTAACCGAGATTGAACCGACCCACCTAAGCCTTGAACGAGTCATGTATGTCGTACATACCTATCCCACATAGTAGTCTAGGCAGAGGTACAATGGGCTAGATATAGAGGCGACGAAGTATCTAACGCTAATCGCATAACTAGGTGGGCACGAGTTGGGTCGTGCCTGGCCATATGAGCTTGACCGTGCTTAGCCACATGAGTTGGGTCATGCTTGGCCATATGTGTTGTATCGTACCCAGCCACATGAGCTGAGTCATGCTGGGCCCACAAGAGTTGATTCATGTCTAACAACATGGGCTGAAGTATACCTAGACACATGGGCTAGGTCATGTCTGGCCACATGGGCTGGGCTGTAGCTGATTATGCCTAGTCAGATGGGTTGACTATATACCTAACCATATTAGTTGGGTTATGCCTGACCACTTGTGCTAGATCGTACCTGGCCACATGGGCTGATCTGGCCAATCAACTTAACTCAAGTTAGACCCTAATTTTACTCCTCTTATTAAATTAGATTTCAATATTTTTATAAGTACTTTAATATATTACAAAATAACAAATAGCCTTAAATTTATTCTTTTTCATGAATTAAATAATTTAGATTCATTATTAAAAATTTAAAATAATTAAATCATAGAAATTCACACATAATTCCTTGAAACATAAATATGTCTAAATAAATATATTAAAACTAATTATTAAATTAACTAATCATTCTAACATCATGATTTAATTATCATTATTTATTAATCATAAAATTTTAAAATTAAAATATTATTAGGTATCATACAAAATTATAACAATTCTAATTTCAAAATATAAGAAAAAAATAAAGGATCACCTTTCCTCAAAAATCTTCTCCTTGGAGAATCCTCTCAAGCGTGAGGAATAAGGGAGGGAGAGCCTCTTTATATAGGAAAGGATTAGCTCTCTTCTATAAGCAAGAAATAATTTAATTTTTATTTTTATTTTGCTTTCACACACACAAAGATAGAATTGTAATGTTTATTTGTTATGGTTCACACAAAAAATAAAATTTAAACAATTTCCTTTCTAAAAATCACGTCACTCACTAGGAAATAAATCAATTAATAATTTAATTGATTGAAAAAATTCTTCCACGTGATAAAGGAAATCAATTTTAATCATTTCTTTAACCATATTATACAAACAAGGAAGTTAATATTTAAATAAAGTAAAATTTTGATTTATATCAACGGAAAAAAAAAATCATCGGTGATTACATCTCTTCCTCGAAAAGTAACCGATTCTAGCCAGAGCAAGGCCTCGCCAGCAGGCATTGAACAACAGAAACCCTCACAAGGAAGATAAAGAAAAAGGGGAAATCATTCACATACCGATCGTAGCCGTCAGTGCGCAGATCTCCAGGCCTCTTTCACCTCCGGCCGTCGCTCGACGATCCCGTGTCGTCGCGCTCGGCGTGGAAAGGAACGAGGAAACCCTTCGATCGCTCGCGCCGAAATCGCGTAATCGACCGGGACGGGCACTTATGTGATTGCTGGTTCGGCTCGGTCGATTTTCCCAAACCTGCACGCTTTGACTCGGTTCGGTCACACTTTTCGAGCCGCTTGCTGAACCCGAGTTAGAATACGCAGTGTCGGCCGAGCCAAATCCTATCATAAGCCTCAAGTCAGTAATTAACTTCAATAAACGAATTCTTTTACATAAAGTAATGAATTTGCAAATGATACCAATGTCAATTTGAGTTTCAATTAAGAACAAATAATATCCAATTAACGTTATAAGAATATTTATAATATATGTATACATACATATATGTAGTTGTCAAAGGTTTAGGCTGATTCCTCAATATTCATGCAAATAGGGCAAGTGGGAGGAGATTGTTTTGAGTTACGAGAGTACCACCTAGTAGTGGTTTACGGGCATCAATGACATCCAAGTAATGGAACGATAAGCTTCATTAAATAGAACTCTATCTTGCTCTCACAACGGGCTAATCATATATTGCTTTATGTAGTTAGACCCCTTAGTATTTTAATTTTTAGATTTAAAAATTTTATATTAAAAATCTTATAATTATAAAAATAAAAAAAATTAGCTTCATTTAATAAACAAAAAGATAATTTCAATGTTTCAATTGATGATGATGAATGACATTAGTAATAACGAACGAAGACGTTGTTAGTGTCAACAACTTTACGTCGTGGCCTCGGGGCCATCGCGGTTGGGTTCAGGTCCAAATACACAGAGATCTTCCTTGACCGACCCTCGGGTTTGCCGATGTCGTCGATCCGATCGCGTCAGTTCTTCCGTTCGATCCGGAGGAGACTTCTACCTGGGGCTCTGATGATTCGTTCCTGCACACAGGTGGAAATGCCGACCCTCCGACGACCAAGTTAGTTGGTGGTTTCAGAAGGGGTTTCACTAGTTCGAGCTACCTCCCTTTCTTCCCGAACGCAGGGGCTTAAATAAGAAAAGTTACTGTTTCCTAATGTGTCCGCTGTAAATAAGGTTATAAGAGAGTGATAACGTGTGGAGGACCTAGCTCCTGTGGGATGATGACATACCTCGGTCGGCGTGCGGGATGGCGGCGTGTCAATGCGACATTATCGAGGCCGGACAACTGCGAAAGAGCCGGTCCAGGGGACGCCACCCGGGGCGTTACATCGGCTCATATCCCATCATCATAATTACCCTCGAGACGTTATTTGGGAAAGTCGAAGGCACCTGTTGTAAATAAGGAAAGAGAGTGATAACAAGTGATGATGATCGTTTTACATCTGCGGTGTCAATGCGATTATCGAGTTATGAAAGAGCCACTTGGTATTTACATCGACGTCAACATAACTATCGAACGATGAAAGGGCTATTTGACGATTACGTTGGCATCGATGCATATGCTAAACGGCCCTCGCATCTCGCCATCACTCTCCCTCTTCATTCACAACAGCCACCACGGCTCCCAATGATATCGTCATCTGTCATCACTCATTTGAACATTAAAAAATGATATTTTTATTTATTATTTTTGTACTTTCATCGGTAAAACAAATGATATTACGATAAATAGATTTATATATTTTACTTTAATAACTAAAGATATTCTAATATAAATTTTTTCAATTAAAAACTGAAAATGTTAAGAAGATCTAAATATAGTGTAATATAATTAACCTCCGGCAACCCAGGCAACAAAGACCACATGCCTTCTTCTTGGTCTGGCTTGGGCTTTTTGGGGGTCTTCAGCTCATGCCAATGTAGAGTTTACTGCAGAATCCAGTTCATTAAATGGCAGACAGATGTCCAAGAACTAGGTCTCTGACCAGCTACCAAACAACACTGCAACGAGGACAATCTCACAGAGGTGATGGGTCCCATGTCCTGTTGTCTTTTCTCCAGCGAGTACACCCCTCACATCTCCAACATTGATTGATTGGTGCTGTTTTCATGGCATCAACAGATTTGAATTCTGGCAAGAATAGTCGAGTTCAAGTTGCCTTCATATTTACAGTAGTGTATGTGCTCTGATACATCACCAAGGATGTGAGTTCTCTGGTTCAGGCTCTCCACTTTTGCTGTTAGACACCTACCAAAAGAACTAACGTTTGCTGAAAAAGAACGTGATCAGTTCATATTATTTTGTGAATGGATTAGGTTCAGTTGGCTGCATCTTTGGCAATGTGATGATAAGTAGACTTGGTTACAACCAAGTCAAGGTTGGAGGAGATTTTGTAGAGAAGTAAGTAGCCATCTACGGAGGCCATCAAGGAAGTCGATGATCTGCAATTACACGCAGTGACAGCTAATTCCTTCACCCCAGTGGATCATGCACCATATCAGATAAGCTTTGTTGATGATCAATACAATACTGAAGAAACATATGGTAAACATGTAAGATGGTCTTGTCACCTTCCAAGATACTGCCAAAATTTTAGTGTTGCTTGGCAAATTGGACATCATAACAGGATGAAGGTAGAACAAAGGATTGGAAGGTTGACATTTTGTTGTGTTTAGATAGCCATCAGACTGTCAAAAGATCAGATACTGGTTGGCCAAATGCCAGACAATCTAACAATGGTTGGATAGGACACGAGGAAGAAGAGCAGAAGCTTCCTTTTTTCCATCTTTCTACTGGTTGTCAGTCTCTCACAAATGTCTCAATCAGAGCTCAAAAGAACCTGCATGTTGTTCTATTCCAAATATCTGAAAAAACTGCAATCAAGGCCTAACAAATAATTTTGAGTTTGTGAGAGGAAAAAGGTCCCATCAGCGGTCATCTTGACATTGAAATGTTTTCTTTGATCTTGCACTGGGCAATCAAATTGCGTTCATCAGAGCCTTGTGCAGAGATCAGCAATCAGTATTAAAATGCAGGAGAATCTATCTTGTCCATGCACAGAATAATTATTAATGATACATCACCCACCAGTAGATCTGTATGCCAACTAATGTTAAACAAAGCTTTATGATGAGGGGTGTGGTGGCTTATTCAAAGCATTATTTCAACATATTTGGTGCATATTCTTGACTCATGAGTGCATCATCGTGTAGCATCAATCAATGGGACAACAGAGAGTGTGTCTCAGAAGGGACAGTACTTTTTCTTCAAATAAATAAGAGTTACTCAAACCCAAATGTCACAGAGGAACAATCTTACTATTATATCATATAACTCATTCTCTAATTGCTTTGCTTGGAATATGAAGAAGTTATCATGATTGGATGAGAGATACAATAACTCAAAATTTCATGCAGGTTTTCTCCTCAGAATTTTCTCTCAGATTAGCAAATTTATTATATAATTGTGATAGAAAATGGTCCAGTACCAACAGGAATTGTCTTCCAAACGGAGTTGAAGAGACCATGCAATAGTTGAAATTTGCTTGTGAGGATTTTGTGCCCCTATCACAGGCACAAATTTATGATGGAACTTTTTATACTTTGAATGTCCCAGTTCATAGAAAATTATTTGTATCCATTGATATTTTCTTAATTTTTTGATACCTACTGATACTTTTCACCACTTCATGTAGTCAAACTCAAGAGATTATAAATTAAATTAACCAAATCTATTAAGATGAGGTTTAGCAGCTACTACAAAGTAATTGCAATCTAACTACAAGGCTTTCAGATCTGATACCACCTTAATATTTTTAATACTATTGTCTTTATCTGAGGACTAAGTCAGTAGATGAAATATGATGATTTATTTTCTTAATAATATTTGGGAATTTACACATTGGAATTCACAATATCATTGGCATGACAGTCAAAATGCTGACTTTTAGGTCACTCGTATTAACTCCTATTAGAAACTATACAAGAGTCAACTTGGGTTTTAATTTTCTATTAGAACTTTGATAGCAATGCTTGTGCTTCAGCATTGTAAATATAGGACAAAATTTATGAGAGAAACTGAACAATGGAATTTAAACTAGAGGTTTGGTTAGATCAGAAGAGAAATAATCTTCTTATACTATGAATATTATTCTTATATAAAGATTTGATTTTTCTTCGTGAAGATCAACATAATAAATCTTGAACATTCATATTAACTACACAACAGTATCAGAAATTTCTTCTTCTAATTGTTCATCACAAAACCTAGAAATTTTCTCTCAATCCAAAATGAATTGCTCAGGCAAGCAAGACCAACTGGAGTTTAGCCCTTAAACTGTGAGTTAAACACCTACAGCAATCCAAGCTTAGGCAAAAAACCAAATTTGATGCTGTAGTAAATAGCCCTGACAAACTTCTCCAGAAGTTTCAGACTACCCAACAACTGATGTTTGAAAGAAAACCTTGGAACCTTGTCATCAATTTCCAGTGGGGGACAAAAGTCTGAAGAGGTAAGACTGAGACCAAATCTAGAGGATGACATCAGGCCCGAGGGCCCGCTCCTGTGTTGGATATTAGCTGTCACAGAATTCCATGAAGCAATTTGTTTGTATATATCTGCCACTCCTCCCTCTTTAACAATCGAGGTTGATTTGGATGGAGAGAAGCAGCTGAAGAAGGCGTTGAGCTCCCATGTCTTCAGTCTGATTCTTCCTGCAGCTGCTTCTTGTTGGTCTTTCACACAGCTCTTCTCCTGGGATCCTGGTAAGTCTTGTTCTTGATCATCAGCTTGAACCAGAACCCATCATCAGTTGTTTGCAGCTATTAGCCTTCGACTTTGATGAGCGAGATTAGGAGCAACCACACCACCAGTTGTGGACCTCGGGATGATAACTAGGACAGATAATTGTCAGCTGTTAGCATGGTGGGAAGGATGAGATGTGAGGACAGTGACTGGTCGACCACTTCATAGTACTTCCACAGTAACATAAATGCCATTCCTGTTGCTTGCAGACATGGATTTTTAAGGTTAGCTAATGGATTTTAACTCCAACAACAGAGAAGAGAAGATAAAGATTAAAACAGATGAGGAGAAGTGGTAGAATTGAGGTGACAACAGGCAAATCTTGAGTAGGTTGAGGCTTAGAATGGTAGAGCACAGAGGGTGGCGCAGCTTTAGTCAACATGGGCTCTTGTCGTATTGGTCTATGCCCTCCCTAAGTTTTCAGACCTGTGGTGAAATGGAGAAGGTTCAGTGCATCAATGGCAGATCCGAATAAACAAATTGAGGAAGAGAGACAGGAAGACGGGTGCAACAGAATTGGAGGAGGCAGCAAGACCATTTTGTCAAAGCTTGAGTTCATTCTCGTAGATCTTGTTGACTTTGAAACTTGTCCTGTCTAACACGGGACTGTGTGCTCCAAACCAGAAGAGCAGATAAAAGAGGAGGAGGAAGAAGAAGAAGATGATGATGATGACAGAAGTGGTCGATCACAAACGGCGAGGCCACGATGGCTTTGTTCTTGGCAACTTGAGTGGAGAAAAGAGGCTCAAAGCTGCCGTCTCTCCCAAGGTTGGTCTTCTCTTCTCCTCTTCTCTTTCCATGAGATTGATGTATGTACTCAGCAGGTCAAGACTGGTGTCCAGGAGAAGAAGGACAAGATCGGAGAGCGCGTGTCGAAGCTGCAACAGCTGGTCTCGCCTTTCGGAAAGGTAGGAGAGACATCAACTTGACCTTTTCCACTTCTTGTTCTGTTCGAGATTGCTGTGTTGGAAAGCCAACAGCAGAAGGTTTTGGTGAATGCAGTCGGACACAGCATCTGTTCTTTCCGAGGCCACCGCCTACATCAAATTCTTGCATGATCAACTCCAGGTTCCACCCTTGGCTCCTCCTCTCTCTTAATGCTTCAACAGCAATCATACTCGGTGATAAAGCTGTGTCCATGGCAGGTGCTGAGCGCTCCTTATCTGCAGACGACGGTGACGGGGGAGATGGAGGTGAGCTAATTCTTCCATCAATTACTCCTCTCTTCTTCAAAGGAAGTAAAAGAACAGGAGACAATAATTCTTCCCTTGGCACCCGTTTATGCTGATTCATATCTCTTGCGATGTGATCTAGGAAGGTGAGCATCACAGCCTAAGAAGCCGCGGCCTCTGTCTCGTGCCGGTCGCCTCCACACGCAGAATTGCTCAAAGCAATGGCGCCGATCTATGGGCGCCGGTGAACTCAAGCACATCACCATAAACTACAGCAGTGTGATCTTAATACCGGTGACTGCATCTGCAGGTTGAGGAAACATCGTCTCCAGAGCCAGGAAGTGGTGTCGAATTGTTTGCTTGATTGAGATTCTAACTCCAATTCATTTCCTCTTCGGACCTGAGAATTCCATTACAGTGTAAATGAATTCAGTGTTGCTCAGATCTATTACACCTGTTTGTATATACCATGATGGTGCCTCTCACTGGATGCTGGAAGCAGCTGCATGCACTTGTAGTATGATTAGCTCAAGTAGAAGCTGCAATAGTTTGCAGATTTCACTGCACATCGAGATCTGAACAATTGCATGATAAAAGGATGTTATGATTTCTGTATTGCTAGTAGGAAAAGCTCCTGTCACGTTAAGGCACATGGTTCTTCTGAGAAGGCAGTACAGTCTGCCATGGATCAAAACCAAATGCTAGAGATGAAGGCACTTTCCGTTAGCTGGGCAATTTTATATGAATCACTTTAGTTTGGTGATTGTGAGGAACTCAGACTGAATCAATTCACTTCGAAGCAAAGAAGAGATCAACATGAAGCCAAAGCTCAAGATCTTGTTGTTGTCTTCTTCCTTAAAGAAGATTCTTTCCTGATCAGTATCTACAACCCTATGCAACAAAGAGCTTCTCCATCTCCGTCCACGGCAGCCAATGCTACTAACTCAAGCCTTCGAACCCTCCACCCTTCATCATCTGCTTAAACTCTTTGAAGTCCACCATACCATCCCGGTCGACGTCCACCTCGTTTATCATCTTCCTGCAGTCCTCCGCAGTCCTGCCTTGCTTGAGGCCGAGCGTGGCGAGCACCAGCCGCAGCTCCTCCACGGTGATGAACCCGTCCCCGTTGCGGTCGAACACGTTGAACGCCTCGCGCATGTCCTCCTCCTCGTCCCGCTCGTCCATGATGCTGCAGCAGAGCGTCCCGAACTCCTCCATGTCGACGCACCCGTCCCCGTTGGCGTCGATCCGCTCCATCATCGCCACGAGCTCCGCCTCCGGGACGTGGATGCCCAGGTTCTGGAGCGAGCCGCTCATCTCTGCCTTCGTGATGCGGCCGTCCCCGTCGTGGTCGAACATCTGGAAGACCCGCCTCAGCTCCGACGGGTCCATCCCCGACGCCCTGGGACAAACGATGAAGGTCCAAAGGAGCCGGAGGAGATCGATGAAGGCAAGGAAACAGAGGTGGGCTTCTTAGGGAACAGAGATGGTTGGCACTTGAGCGGTGGTGAGGAATTAGAGGCGGTGAGCGTAGAGCCGCTTTACGGAAGCCATCTCTCTTCTCTCCTCCTCCGCCTCTTCGTCCTGTGTTGGGCCACCAATGGAGGGAGCCGTTGGGGAAGCGCGGAATGCGCCCGAGAAGGCGGACGGTCGAAGACGGTCGTTGGATTCGGATCCGGAGTCAGAACCGACCCGAATGTGGCGGGCTGGCGTTTGCGGTGTCCCTGCAAAATATCTTAATCGGTTTCATCGGACGGTCGACGATGCGGCGAGCATGGCATTGTAGGACGGAGATTCGGGTCCTCAGAAAAGTCAAAATTAAATCGGCTCGCGAATATTATGGGATGGCTAAAAGATTTTGTAAAGATTAATTACCAACATAATTGTGGTTCTCCAAATGCAATAAAAATAAGAGAACAGAACAATCAAATGTGTTCTCATAAATGAAAATAAAAAAAACCACTGCCCTCACGCAGGATCGAACTACGGACCTTCAGTTTACAAGACTGACGCTCTACCACTGAGCTATAAGGGCAATTGCTATTAGGTTGTCACCAAATATTTTATAATAATATATAATTATTCTAAACATTGAATTTACAGTGTAAAGCTATTTATTAACTTGATATTTGAAAGATGATTCACCTGATTAAGGGAGATTTAAATAAAATTAGATGATTACTAACTCCAGATTATGATTATGTGGCTTTCAGAAACCGGAAAAAGAAAATAACAACATTAGTGGCTTTAAATGAACATACAAACATTGCTGCAAAGATCTTCCAAAGCTAGGTTTAGTTGTAAGATAAATGGATCTCTCAGTTTAGTTGAAGGTGTTTGTCTAGTAAGGAGCTAACTAGATGATAATTTTTAGAAATATTCTCTGAACAATTCCACACAACTAAGTGTGATGAGTCCATTTTAAGCTATTGAATTTTGACACCAACATGGGGTGACATACTTTCTATATTTAAATATCTGAGGAAGGAAAGCATAAGTTACAATATTCCCAAATCCATTACAAACAAGTTGTGTGTATGTGGAGCTATTACTGGCAATCCTTGTTTGTCTAGTGTAGGTCTTGGGCACTGTTTTGGCACATTGTGCCATTGCATGATACACAGTTGAAGGCAGAGAACCAGAGAAAAATAACCTGCTGAGATTCCTAGCCATGATTTCTTCCATATATGATTCTGAATTCAGGCATTACATTGCAAGAAATAAGGCATTCTGAGATTATGACCTATTTCTGTCTCATACAATTGCTGCATCAGATGCAAAACATAATGAGAAGCTCCTGAATGAATTTGACAATAGATGTGATTTGCTGTTGCTTCTCTTTTTATCAATGTTTTCTTGTTATGATTGCATGATACCATAAAGTGAAAATCCTCATTCAAGATATGAAAGCACTTTAGGATCCAGAATTCAGATTAATGGATTGCAGTTTTGTCATTGCAACTATTGGAGATCTATCAGATTAATGGATTGCATGTGTCATATCCTGCTTGGTTTTCCTGCTTGAAGTCCTCTAATGTGCTTCAACACTACCAAGCAAGCAATGAAGCAGAAAATTGTGTTCAATCTAAGTATTATTAAACTATGGTGGAAGACAAGATCCTGGATTAGATATTTTTGTTGGTTGGTCCCATTTGATATCATGTTGGATCAGCAAGATATCAAGTTCTTTTTCACCAAAATGTGCTGTGACAAGCCATCACATTGTCTGAGCAACCCAAAGACAGACAAGTGACGATAACGAGCTGATACATCTGTGTAAATTTCTTGTCTCATGTGCCTACCATGTACCAATCTGTATGAACTGATAAACGCATGGAACACAACAAAAAGACCAAGTGGAGTTTGGAAATAAATGAGTGTTGATTTGATCCTTTTAGTCCAGGTTCATCTCATGGACAGATCTGGGGACCATATTGCGAGCAGCCACAATGATTGTAGACTGTGCTGAATTATTCTCTGAAATAATCCAAGACAAATCCGACTTGAGGGTCCCTGATTCGGTAATGGTGATCATCCTTTGAAACCAATCTACCATTACTTTCCAATCATGGACTTAATATGGACATTGCAGAGGATAATGCTAACACAATTCCGAGACATCTGTCCTGTTTAGACACTGAATTAAATGACACAGACCATCTTCTCTGTCTAAAAGATACCTTCATGTATCTTTTCTCAGAGTTTGTTTGGATGTCTTCTATATGGTTGTATCAAGGTTTCTCCTAAATTAGCTTTCTTCTTTCATGCTGTAATGACTTCCAGTCTGCTAAACCCTTTTTTTTTTTGTGGAAAGACCTAACCATTGTCGGCAACATCACAACTTTATTGAATAAGGAAAATCTTGTATATCTTATAGCTTGTTGGTACACAAATATTCAAATTAATCCCTTGTTTTTGAGGTATCATCTAATCCTTTTCTAAACCTATCAATATCAAGTTAGATTTATCTATTATTTTTCATTGTCACAAGAGGATCCTTTTGTTACTAGATAAAATGTTTTTTTTTTAAGATGACAAACAGTTACTTAATTATTAGTCAATGAATTATTTTGCCAAACTTCCAACTTCATAGGCAGGAGGGAAATTGAGTTGAATGGGTAAGAGTGAAGTCACAAGAGATGATGAAGCACCAAATTGGACCTCAATTCAAAGAATTGAATGGTCTTGGAATCCTTACATGTTGACTTGCTACAGTCAAGTGTTCAACAAAGGCTGCCCCTTCAAGGTTGGAACTTAAGCTGATTCAATGGATGATATGGGAAAAGGATGGAATAGGATCACATCTCTTGAGATGACAAAATACCATTTTTTGAACAAAGACCACAACTTGACCAGGATATCCTTTTTTTTTTTTTTACTTGTTTTAAGCAATTTAGTTTTGTTATTTCTTGATCTTGAAGAGACCAATTCAGAGTGTGATGAACTTTAGCTAGGTTGATCTAAAGAGATGTATTTAAAAATATAAAATAACTAAAATTAGAAAAATACCTTTGGTATATAATGAGTTTTAAGGATTATTGATGTAAATTAGAATTTCAACAGAGAGCCAATTCATAGTAGCTAATGGATTTTGTTTATTTACAAGCTTTTAGTGGTTAGAGAGGTATATTAATATATGTGAAAACTTTAATTTAGATGGATGAGTATGAAGATTACTGGCTTTGAAGAATATATACATACATACATATATATATATATATATATATATATATATATTATATATATATATATATATATATATATATATATATATTTATATATATATGAATGTTTACCCAGGTAACTTTGAACAAAATCATTAACTTGACCTAGTCCCCTATAAGGAGTTGGCAGTGAGGATATGAATCAACTAACAAGAGAGGAGAAAGAAACTAAACTTTTGATAATATGGGAAAAAAAAAAAAAACAGAGCAATGAACAAAAGAAAAATTTTATTAACTAAAAAGTTGAATGGCTTTACAACCCCTCTTCTACTGTTCTCTCAGTTTATTTTGGTACACCAATAAAAGAAGATTATGTCCTTGTCTGATGGAACTAAATTCCTAAATAATTATAATAGTAGTCTGCCAGATCAATCTCAATAATTTGTAGTCTAACAGTTGGTTGTAGGTTGGATTTCTCCACAGGCAATGGTGGGAAGTCCGTACCACAAAGCTCAAGGAACAGGGAAGAGAAGAAAAAGCACAAAACAAATACACTGCACAACCAAGTTAGTGGCTCAAACTCAATGAGACACACATAGGTACAGTGTCACTGGACAATCTCTGTGTCTTTTGTGGATCCTTATTCATGTTCTTTGATTCCTTTCTTATGGCATTGTATCTATCTTCTTGTAGGCACTGCTTCAGAATCACAATCTGTACTTGAATCTTTTAAGAAAAATACTGGTCTTTGAACAGTTGTTCTCCATTTATTCATGTTCTTTTAAGTTGGATTTCTTTGGATAAATCCAAAAAAGGATCAAGAAAGTAGGAAGCTGTAAGCTTTTGCTGGGAGATGGAAAGAAGAAAGGAGCAGTGTGCAGAAGAAGGAAAGCAGGTAGGCAGCTGCTTGGGAGCCACCGTTCCATGGATGAACGCATCGATCTCTGATAACATGCAAATTGGTATACGGAAGCTGAGATTTCCCGGTACTGAAGCCATTTGGGCAGCATCTTTCCTGCAACTTTCCAGCTAAACTTCCCCACATCTCCTTGTCCTTTTTCACCTTCCTTTTAATGACTTACTGGTGCCAATTGCCACATGAGAGAGAGAGAGAGAGAGAGAGAGAGAGAGAGAGAGAGAGAGAGAGAGAGAGAGTCCTGTTTGGTTTCTGCAACTTCAACATGATCAGACTAAATCACCAAGTTGCAGATGAAGCATTCTGATAAGTGGTCAATGAAGCAGTAACATCTTGGAATGTCTAACTTGCCATACCAAACAGGACAGGAGAAAATCTTGATGCATATTTTGTTTTCTAGTAGTAAAAAAAAAAGAGAATATTATCTAGTATTTCATCTCTATAATTCAGCACAAAACCTTTTTTTTACCTAAATGACAGATTATCCGAGTCTCAAAAACACTCCCTCTAAATATGCAAATACCTCTTTTTTTTACCTAAATGACATAGACTACTAGTCTTTTGAGTCTCGAAAATAATCTCTTTAAATATATAAATAAATGTCAATGTTCCTTGGACCTCACACCAGTAGGTGTTTGTTAGATTATGGATACCCCTTTTTTTAAAACATAAAACTTCTTTTGTCAACAACTACAAACAAAAAAAGAAAAAGCTAGAATTTTAGCAATTGTGTTAACCAAAACAAAACAAAAGGAAAGGGTTTGTAGCAGAATCAGAAGTTGAAGGGCTTAACAATAGTATCAAGTAGTGCTGAAAGATATGTGCTGAGATCAATCTGATGAGATGCCAAAAAAGCAAAAAACTTTTGTGGAAGTCAATTCCTGAATCATTTCTTGGCTATTAAAAAAAAAAAAATCTTTCAATGTTTGACTTGTAATTGCAGACTCTGCCAACTCAACCTAATGGTGGATAACACAACAGGTCTTGTGCTAGGTGAGTCAGTCAAACCAGGGAAAATAAAGTTATAAGAAATCAAAACATCTATGGTTAGCAATTTCATCAAACAAGGCCAGAGTCTATGCTTGAGAAAACTTTCTCAGGACATATTTTTGGTTCATTTCATAAGATTTGACATGGAGGAAATCACACACAAGACAAGAGAAGGAAGAGACAGAAATGAATGGACTAAGAACTAGAGCAAGGCACTCGTCCTACTTTATCCAATTGAGCATTATAAACAGGATATATATATATATATATATATATATATATATATATATATATATATATATATATATATATATCAATGCACAAAAAAAAAAGTTAAGAAAGTAAAATTATTTTTCATGACTCATAACTCCATCATCCGGATCATAAAGAGGCAATCTTATCATTATTCAGATATATATATAAGTGATTTATTTTAAGCCACAGCCTGGAGCATCCTATGAAAGCCCAAGGACCAGGGAATGGAAGTCTTATTGTGGCTGGTAATGAGATGTAGATAGAGACAAGGGGGGATGAGGGGAAAATGAAAGATGGCCAGGGGAGAAGAACCTTAGACACCAAACTGGCTTCCCTTCTCCCAGAGAGAGAAGCATACATCACCATCCCCCACCACCTGCATGAGGTGAATAATAGTTGAGACCTGGGAGGACAGAATGCAGTGTATCCACCCCAAAGTCTCAAACCTCTTCTTCCTTTCCCTCCTCCTCCCACAGATTAGCAAAGGCAGATTGCAGACTTCCTCTCACCAAACTCATGCAGAAAAGAAAAGTAGCATCCGTCCATCTCAGCCTCACTGGAACTGCCTTCTCCTTTGAAGCATACATTTCATCAAACATTCCCGTCACTTGCATTCCTCCTCACCATGCTCCTCTCTTCTTACCCTCTCATTAGGCTTCTTTGATTTCCTCCCTCCCTCCCTCCTGATTAGCACAACTTTAAGTGAGAGTTTATTCAAGGAAGTCAGCAGCCTGTGCAGTGGTTTCCAAGGAACAACTGAGAGGTATAGTTTCTGACTCCTACTTTTCTTGAAGTGAGTGCTTTGTGATTGGAGGTTCTGCAGCAACATGGATTCCTCAAAGAGACCATTTGTTTCTCACACCATTGTTCTTTCGATTTGTTCAACCTGTAGGAACATAGTTGGTTTCCTGCATCTGTTTGATCTGAAAAGAGCAGCTTTGAAGTTCTTTTCCACTTGTATGCATGCTTTCTGCAATCAAACATGTGCTTGAGGTTGCATTTTGGGTTTTTGCTGGATCAAGATCAAAGTTTCCAATCTGCTGAAGCTTCTCAATTTGTTACTGTTTCAGGATACTAAACATCTGAGCTCATCGAGTACTGTCAACCCGGAAGAATCTGTCTCAAACCGCCGACTTGTCTGCAGTCCAAGTGAAGGCCATCACACCATCATATCTCATGAGATGTGCCACAACTTGTGACCTCATCGTGCTTGCTGCGTTAACCTAAACGCACCATGAAGCACTTGAGCGCAGAGTCAAGAACACGAAAGCATGAGATCGATAGTAAACCGAATCGAGCCGGTTCGACGGAAGGCAGAGTGAGGAGGACGAATAGGCTGGTGAGCGCTTCAGACGCACACGGCAGAAGGCACCCACCTCGAGAGCCAGAGCACAGAGGTTCCCCTTCAAATTACTTCAGCACGGAGTCGTTTGTCGTGCTGATCTGCTTGACCGTGTCTCTGCTGATACTGCCTCTCATACTGCCGCCATTGCCGCCGCCACCTTCGATGCTGCTTCTGCTTCCTATAGGCATACTGGTTGTGCTGATGATCCTGGCTTTCATGCCCTCAGACATAAGAAACATCACTTCCTCTTCCTTGTAGAAATGTTGGGATTTGAGCTCCGTCTTTTTCACTCTGCTGTACATGAGGTGTTTGTATCATATCACATCCATGGAAACTAATCTAAGAAAGGCAAAGAAGGATTTCTTAGTTATGGTTCCAGAGATGATGAATATTTCTTTCTGCTTGACAAGCGTTACCGTAATCCAAATACGCAAGGGATCGATGATGAAGCCAGATTGTTGGTCACGAGACATTCGATTTGGAAATGGTATCGGAGGCTCTCTTTGTTGGTGGGTGGACCAAACCGTATGCGATCGAGGGAATGTCGGATTGAGAGAGATCAGGAGATTAGAGATTCGAGAGTGGTGTGGCTGATGCTGTGAAGGATGATCACTAAGGTTGTCCACTTGTGAAGAAACCCGTATCAAGAATGATCACTAAGAAGGTTATAACTTGCTTGAGCTACTCGGTTCAGAAAGACTCTGCCTCGGCATTGCCTTGTTCATGGCAGAGTGGGGTGGTCTTTAGTCTTCTCCTGCTGCATGTACTGAGAAATCTGCGTTCTGGACACCACCAAACAGGCACTCTCGTAAGGTCTGTAAGAACATCTTCAAGCTACAGTCTTAGCCGCTCATCAACCTTCCACCAAAAAAGACTTTTGTTTGCAGGGGCTGCTGCTGAAGGCATAATGAAGAGGGGATGACGATGACGATGTTGGGCTGTTGCATGATCCATGTAAACATGCAAACGAGCACTGCGTTAGAAATAGCATGTCAACTTTCATGAGAAAGTGACGCAACCCTGGTCAACGCAGACAAGAACAATCATTGCATCTTTGTTCTTATTCTTGCGCTGCATCCCACTCTTGTGATTCGCATCTCTTTATCCTCCGCTCTCAACAAGCCTGGTGGAGATCCAAGGCTTGTGGCAAAGGTGTAAGTGAGCTGACATCGAAATACACAAGTTCAACAACGAAAAAGAATCATGTCGTCGATTTCAAATAATTAAATCTTGTTATTATTGTATATCGAATTAATATATTATTTTCTTTCCAAAATTATCCATTTTTATAGGTAGAAATTAAAAAAAGACAAAAAAAAGAAAAGAAAAAAGATCTCGATGAATGGTTATGTAACACATCAAACTTTGACATGAGTCGCAGCATAAGGGTTAAGTGCTTAAGTGGCTTCTGGCCAACTCTTCAAAGTGGCTACCAAATGGGATTGGGCTAACCATTGAATCTTTATATCCATCTGCCAGCCTAATAGCTTCTATTTTGGATTATGTGGGAGTGGCATACATATGATTCTTACATATTTTGATAATAACATGTTTATACTTGTAAATTTTGATATAGCATAGAACATTTCTTGAAATATTGGCATGCATAGTTTATAATGTTAACAATAGCATCCATCCAGTAGTCATGTTAACAATTTCTTATCATGATGAGGATCGATTTATTTGATTTAAAGAAATGAATACAAATACAAAACACTAAAACCATCCCCAACATTTTCAGCATCACCATGAATCATAAATGATCTAATAATGTAATTTAAATATTTAGTAGTTATCGGAGATTAATATTGTTAAAGATCACTTGCAAAATTAATCCCAAATGAAGCCAACTGTATACTCACATTTGAAAGCATCTTATTTCATCTTATAAATAACCGGGAAACTTCACAAACCACTATTAATTCTATTTCATAACAAATCACTTAAGAGAAGACTAAACCAATTACCCACATTGATTCTAACACTAAATCTTTTATTCAATTCCTGCACCATACTACCTTGAAATTTATTCTTGTTAAACATGGCTAAGAATCTATGCTGTATCACATGAGATATATACGTACTTGAGCTTGTTTTATTGGAGAAATCCTGTAGCTTTCATGCATCATTGCACCTATCCATGTCTGCCATCTCTGGAACTACAGTCAATGTGACTAATTTGTTGTTTGCTCTCTTTACAAGCACTTTGAAGGACTTCCCAACTTGATCCCTCATGGTATCTACAATCTGCAGAAAAAACAGAAATTGTTATTAGGTTATTTCAACTCAGCAGGTAAATGATATCAATATGGATTTACATCTACATCCTTAAGTGTGTGCCGTCAACTAAAATATCAAATGACAGATATCGCGTTTCATAAATGTCTGCTAAACAAAATTTACAGGGAAATAAGGTCCAATCATGGAGTACAAGGATTTCAGATGTTGATCAAAGCACACCATCTAAGTTGAGTGCTCAGTCTAATTTCTCATAGAATGAAAGCTAATTGCCTTCATACATTATTCAAGATTGCAAATTGTTTATGAGTTGGTTTCTACTAAAATCTTAGTGGCAGTACCTCTTCAATATCTCGAACTGGCTTGCCATCAAATTGGATGACTATATCACCTGGCCGAAATCCTGCACGGTCAGCAGGGGATGCAGGAGTTACCTTGAAAACCTGACAATGTATCATTTATTAGATTCAAGCATGAAGATGAATTCCAATCTCTATAAGAAAAACTTGAGTTACCAAGAAATGAAACTGTGTGGACCACAGTTTATGAATGCCTCGTCTAAGATTTTGTTATGCATATTTAAAAAAGAAAAATAAGAAAGTTGAACAGTTCTGATGATAAGAGACATGCTATACTAGGTATATAGATGATGGAACATGTATAATCTTTGGTGGAATAGTAGGAAGCACCAAAATTTGCTTGGCATATCTCATGTATAATGATAGCAGCAATCCGCTCAAAAGTAGAGTCAACTGAAAAGGTATAATCATAATCCGTCTTCAGCTGACTTTTCACAATCAGCTAAGGTTGTTGCTTTAGGACAATCTTTCTCCAGGACATAATAATGTGAAAAAATTACAACCCATACAGTTTTTTTCATTACCGACTACAACTCCACATGCTTGCAGGTGAAGTGGGAAAAAATGATAATGAATGAAAATTCATATTTAAACAATATTAATGCAGTATTCACTTTGGCTTAATCGGGCAATTTATCAGAAAAAGGCCCTGGGTTTCTACAAATGATCTAGGTATAAAAAATTACTGAACAGTAATTGAATGAACCTCCAATTTTGCCCTTTTTTGAGTTATAACCCAAAATTTCCATTCTTCCTGTCTTAAATTGATTTGTACTATCAAAGCTGTGTCCGACCACTTAAGTTAGGGAATAGAAGTGATTTTTAAGGGGCATCATTTGAAAGGAAAAAAATGAAACCATGGCATCTTTCTGGTCATTGATCTATGATGAAAGTCAAAATTACCAAGGCATCTTTTTTCTGGTAAATCACCCGATTTTCTTAAAGCAAACCCCAATTTCAGATCCAGTTCTTTTTCTGTTATCTTCTGATACCTAACAAGCACTAAAGAGATATCCTGACTCAAAAAACATCTCTGCTTTGTAATAGCATACTGACACTATACAATACTTACCACTGGCACAATATCTGTCATTACGTTGGGACATGAAGCATCTTTGTCCTTGCACTCTGCAATTTTCAATTCATTAAGATCAAGCATCTTCAGTCCAATCCATGGTTGAGCTACTTTTCTGCACAGACAACATAAAGTTAGTGAGTAGATGCAAAGGCTTAAATTTTATACAGAAATAATTCAGAATATATTGTGTTCTTGGGATAATAAAGATAAAAAAAAATGGCATCATAATTTGTAATGTCATCGTGAACAAAATGGTATACAAGTGATCAAGACACAGAAATCAAAAGATAACCAAAACCAACAAACTTTGCTGCAAAAGTATGGTAAGATATAAGATAACTGCAAGCTGAATAAATGTCATAGATCTGGTGCTGGTACATTATCTACCATATCATCTTATCGATGTCATCCTTCTAGGTTTTTTCAAAACTGCAGCCAACAAGTCTTGTCACAATATAAATGAGTCACGTGGCCAAGATAAAGTAGGCTATATCAATATGTGCCAGCTTTGATAAGGATGTCGAATATAGGACATCATTCAAAATTTAACAAAGAATGATTAAGCAAATCAATCATAAAAGCCAAAGAGGAGTAGCATATAAAATTAGAGAAAATAAGTCAAAACAAGCAGAACATACCCATTCTTCATGAATTGCTCCACTATTTTGGCGACCGAGTCAACTGGCACTGCAAAACCCAATCCATCAGCTGGAACAAGTTTCATGACATTAACACCCACAACCTCTCCATCAAGGTTCACAAGGGGTCCTCCAGAATTTCCCTACAGAAAGCCACATAAGGAGATCATACATTATTTCATAAATCATGATAAAAAAGTTGGACCAGGTTGGACAATCAAATATGTTAGTGCAAACCCTTCATCCTTGCAAGTTGCAAAAACTGCAGTACAAATAATTGGAGAGTGAGCTACGATTTCGTTAATAAAATTAGAAAATGGTGAACTAAGAAATAGCTATCTAGTATATTAGTAGTAGCTAAACAAATCAATAGCCACTCTTGACGATCAGATAGAACTTATCCTCTTTTCCTTTTTGGGCAAAGATAGGCCAACGACAATCAGAATCTCATTAGTAAAGACTGTAAGGAACAATGAGATAACAGAAGTAGAAAATAAATAAAAATAATTTAATTTCTTTTTAGGAAACTTCTCTATCTAGGAAGGAGCTGCATTTAAGGTTTTCTCACTTTCTCTGATTAAAACAACCCCATAAAAGACTCCAACCTTACCATCCTAAGAATTTAAAAAGCTACTAAATAGTCCATCTGAGCTGATGCATCAACCTTATTAAATTCAATTAGAAACTTCAAAAATGATCATCCAGGATCCAGATAATTTACAAGGCAATTCAACAACATGTGATACAGGCAATAGGTGGTACAGAGGGCAATTCAGCAAAACATGATAAATGGAGTCCCAAGAGTAAAATAGAAATTGCAAGTAGAATTATCCTTCAGCCACAACTTTCTTTTAGGCGCATCAAGATCAAAAGATTGATTGTTAATCCAAAAACTAAGATAACAGAGATAACCTTAATGTGTGTATTTATCCATCTCTAACTTAGTGAAAAAAAACTAGATAACTATTGAGGTTTCTACATATGCTGGGCTGTATGTCAGATTTTTTTTATCATGTCATGGAAATGTTTAATTGTGTGTAGCAGAAATAATGATTTAGAAGGATCAAGAACAATCATGCCCATTGCCTTTTTTTCTTAAAAAAAGGTAAATTATGACGTCAACAGCCACTCAAAATTGCTTCAGACCCTCTCTTAACCAAACAATATTGAGAGTTGGAGGTTCCAAAGTTATTAAAATCAATATTATAGATTTCTAGTAGTATTCATATGATAAAAACTAGGGATTTTGTGGAACAAATATAATCTGGATTAAAATTAGGGTGAAAAAAATTCTAAAATTATGTTTCAAAACTACAATTTCAAATTACTGCCAGTTGTTTATCCTTCACAAACTTTCCAAATTCAGTTTGTATTTAAAAATTTTCATTAAATCTATCAACAAATCTATGACCACAAATGTTACCTGACATGGCTTTTAGAGACATCAAAGCTTCCGTTAGAATGATATTCTGAATAACAAAAGACTCCCATAGGTTAACTATCTCTTGAAGAACAAATTATATGAAAACATTTGATCTTGCACAATTGGCCCTAATATACTTAATTCAACCTTACATTTCATACAGGATGTTCACAAAATACAGGAGCCCAGCTCAAAAATAATTAGAAGAGACTGTGTAAATAATTATTTTCTTCAACAATGCAAAACTGATATTTCATTCAACCAAGAAAATAAAGATTCATGAGAAGGTAATGAATGGAATGAACAACATGGCATAAATCTTATTAAACAAAACAAAATGAATGAACAGGTAGTCTCACCTTATTAATTGCACAATCTGTTTGCAAATATTCCCTTTGAACTCCTTTAAGACCCATATCACTGCTTTTACGATCAACACAGCTACATAAAAAAGAAAAGGCAAAAAAGAATATCAGAGTAGAGAGAAACCAAAAAAAGGGTGTTCTTTGACAAAAATAAATCCATAAAAGTAATCTCAAAATAAGGAAAAACCAAAAGGTTGTCTTAATTGACAGCATAAACCCATATTACTAAAATCCACATTGAAACCACAAGCTTAAATTACAACATTGATATAGAGTCAAAACAAGGAGAACAATTCCAAGTCAACTTACAACAATTTAAATAACATGCCTATTAAATTTTAAATATTTAATAGAAAATGAGAAAATTTTCTTATGATAAAATAGAAATTAGGAAATAAATATATGAATTCTATGTTAAAATACCTTACAATGCCAGATGTAATAGTATTTTTCAGAGCATGTGGGCAACCTAAGGCAATAACAAAGTCGCCTGGATGAAGTTTTGATGACATTCCAAGTTTTGCTGCTGGTAGTGGAATTTTCGATTCTATCTTCACAACAGCAATGTCTGAAACAAAATCAGCATTCACCACAGTGCCCTCAAATTCACTGCCATCTTGTAAAGTAACACCAACCTATTTATTTTATTGAAAGGATAGTAAGTAACATCAAAGACAATAAGGCAAATTATTTAATGAACTGATGACTGAAAAGATATCAGAATGACATTAAACAAATATGTAGCCCTTTCTTTTTACAAAAGACAACATTTTTATAACCAAAAAAAAATATCACACATTAAATATGTTTCATGAAATAAGGGCTAGTGAGGTCTGCAACCAATGGCTGCAAGGCTCTTGGTTTACAAATGACTCCATAAAAGACAAACCTTCTCCAGGTCCCAAATGACTGGGCCATGACATGGCCCAGGTTCGTTCTCAAGTGTATAGAACTACGCTGATTTTGTGAGGAAAAAAAATAATTATTTTAAGCCCTCTTCCAACAATAAACCTGGATCATACAAGCCTAGCTCTTGTAAGTAGATTTTTATTTTTGAAGAAACTTCAAGCATTTAATTTTTCTAGGCCCTTTTCATGAGTATCTATCAATACAAAAAGGCAAATTAATTATGTCCAAAGACATTTCAAAATTATTAAACATCATAAACAATATTTGATTACCCAAAATATACATGCATAACAAAGTTTAAGGATTAAAAAGCATAATTGAATAGTACGTATTCACCACTACAAATAGAAAACACTACAAAAAATCAAAGCATTGTTGGTTGAATTCATTAGTAGTTGAGCACTTAAGTTTCCTATTCACTAGAAATACCAAATTTTAGTATAAAGTTAGCAAACATAGATGAGAAAAGCACATTAAATACAATTATGATAAAAGAATAATTTGAGCATATTTCAAACTAAGTTGGCATGATATATCTATATCATTTAAATGATATCAATTTCATGAAGTTAAATATAGAGTTCAACGTATAAATTTCCTCATCAAGCATGATATAGTCAACGAGAAAACATAGTTAATCTATGTGCATAAACAAAATCTTTGAAGGATGAACTGCAATAGATGAGTAATAACCAGCAAGGACTAAAATGTCATGCTAAACAAAAGGCCTCAGACTTGTGTCCTTGCCCCATGTATGATTTTTAAAGTATGACCTAGTAGTATCAGCTGAAACATATCCAGAACTTCCAAGACAATAGTAAAACATCTGAACATCCCGACACTAACTTATAACTGCACCTCCCTCTATGCTTTACTAGAAATCCCACAGAATCTGTTTTGGGAAGGCATCAACTGGAGAAATAGAAATGGTATTGACGATACAGCTCAAAACCTGAATCCTCTAAAACCAAAACTTTTAACTCTCAATCAAAGATATGGATGTTTGAAGAGTAGATAACAAAACAAACAAATCCACCTCCAACTTCCAATCCATGTCACCATCATTCTGTCCTTATTTAAGTGTTATGCAGTCAATAAATGTCAAAGGTACTCTTTCAATTTAATCAGTGCTTTCTTTGAGCTCCCAACATTCCAGGAGCTAGTAAGAAGAAGCATTTTCATGTTCAAAGGCTAAATTGTATGCCTTTTAATTCAATATGCAGGATATCCAATCTGCTAACATCAAGGAGGAACCAAATTTAATCAATGGTGTAGATGTGTTTCGCAATCTAATCAATGGTGCAGATGTGTTTTGCTAACTAAATGGCATAGATGTGCTTTGCTATCTTTGTTAAGAGTTTTGAGAATAAAAAAAGGCACAATAATTGACTGAATTTTGTCTATTTGGCACATTAGACCTATATGGGGTAAACATGTAAAGAGAAAACGACATGTGATATTCCATTGGCCTAACAACTTGGATAAAACGAACCTCTAACAATGTGGTTGAAATGCTTGAACCCAAGTCACCATACAAGTTCATCAAAATCAATACTAACCAACCATCTACTTCTATTGTGAGACTAATTTGGGTAATACAAACTAGCCCAACCAAAGAATTAATGTCCTTGTTAAGGGGTAAGACAATCTGAAAACTCCTATCATCACTAACAAACTTGATGTTTTCTTTGTTAGCCAGGTTAAGGGTAATGATCTTGGAGAATCCTTCAACTAGTTCATACAATAACTAGCTAAACAAGGGAAGTTCTAACCTCAGAGACCTGTTGCTAGTATTAATCTTCTTCCTTACTATATACACCAAGGTCCACTAAGATGCTTGTGTATATGGAAACTTTATTTACACAACATTTATACCAACATCCAACAAAATAATCCTAATTGTAATGTCAAACTCTCAGCAATCGTGCAATCTGAAATACAATAATATGTGAACAATAATGCCTACTTTACTATTTCATCGAATTGATTATAGATCAGAGCTCCTTTTAAGTCCCACAAATTTCCATAGCTCATTTAAGGAGAAAAGTTCACAAAATATTGTCAGTCTGTGCACTACTTTGCCATTGCAGACCCTTTTCTTGCGATCATGGTCCTCCACACAATGTGCACACGTCAAGATCGTCCCATCAGCATCAATTATAGTACCAGACCCAATTCTCTTCGAAGACCTCAGGCCACCTGCAGAATCGTATTGAAAGAACTTATCATCCCAAAACAGCCAAAAGTAGATCCTGTAGATCGGCACAACCCGAAGAAAAAAACACCCCTCACCTTTCCTGACGGATATGTTCACCACGGCAGGGCTAGCTAATGCAGCCGCTTTAGCAATGAAGTTCTTTTCCGTGGATGTAGCGGAGCATGGTGCATCAGCCTGATTCTTCCCCAAAGCTTCCTCATTTGAATCCGAATCAGGGAAGGTGCTCGCGGCGGGAGACCGCCGTGGAAAGAGACCTACGTTTTGAGTCAAAAGGCTAGCCTACTCCAAAGCTACTAGCAAAAAATGAAGGAAAAGAAATCATAAAGCATTGTTTGAAACCGAAACCTCCGATCGAGAACAGAGATGGACGAGCGAAGTCTCGCAAGAAGATCTCCGAAGTCGACAACAGAAGCTGCCGCAGAGGAACAGAGATCGAAACGTCTACATCTGTCGAAAGGGGGAGGGGAAACAAATGTTAGAAGCTACAAGATCGTCGAATAGAGCGAGAATGGGGTTTACTGGTGCGATGGGAGGGGTCGTCCGAAGCGCCGCCGTAAAAGGCAGAGAGGGCGAGGATGCCGGTGGCCGCACTGCGGCGGGGGTTCTGCGAGAGGAGGCGACGGAACATGGTTACCCGATGTCGAGCGATCGCTCTCCGACCCTCACTTCTCCCGTCTCCTTCTCCGCCGCTTTGGCGGCCAACGGAAGATTTGGATTGCTTTATAACGCATTTCTCTTTTCTTAAATAAAATATGAACTGATATATACGCTGTTGTGGTCAATCTTGAAAATAAGAAATTAAATAATCAGGATAATATTTAAAATAATGATTAATCCAAGAGATTAAAGAACAAAATGCCTTATACGTATCCCACTAACTTAGGCCTAGACAGAACATGCAATATAAAGATGATTCATTTCTTGTTTCCTTTGAGGAATTTTTAACATATTATATTTATATTTTGATTGAAAAAGAGAAAATTAGTTCAATATATCCGAAGATTTGGATAGCTTTATAACTCATTTCTCTTTTTATATTTGAATAATTTATTTTAATTCTATTTTGCCTCATATACTTCAAATTTTTAATAATTTTAAATAATATATCCTTATAATATGTACATTATGGTTAATCTCAACTAACATCGTTATGCATTATTATACATTTATAAACAATATATATCTTCCATAAACCTTTGTATGTACAACACTAGTCAAACAATCCAAAATACTAAAGATGTCAACTAAACTATCTGATAAAGATTTTGATATCTTATCACAAGGTCTTAGGTTTGAATTTTATCTTTGTAATTTATCTTTTATAAAAAAAATTTAAATACTTATTTTTCACATAATTAGTAACATATACAATATATATATATTTATAATTCAACTATTCTTGTATTTATTCCTTAGTTTAAGATATCAAAAACCTAGATTGACCACTACAAAATACCAATTGTATTTATGAGCAGCTAATTTTACTAAAAGTTAAAAATTTATAACATCTTTTTTTTTAATATTCTCACCATTATTTATGTAGCCTTAAAGCGACAATTCAGCTATAATTAACTCCACAAGAACATAAATGCTAATTTAATTATTTTATTGTAATGTATTTGCTGATAAGCTTAAACTAAGGAATAAATATAAGAATTATTGACTTCTAAGAATTATATATATTTCTTGTCTGCTAATAATGGTGTGAAAAAATGGGTATTTTAGATTACTTTGCTGGTGTTACATATACAATTGTTTAGATTGTATTCATAATTTTTTTGTTCAAATTTAAGGATAAATTGAAGATTTTTTTCTTTTTATTAAAAATATAAATACAATATACTAATTGATTTTAGAAGAAAACAAGAAGATATTTTGCTAATTAGTGGCACATATAAAGCATTTTGCTAACAACCAATCTTGGGGTGATATCCCTTTGTATATAAATTATATGTTACCTTTTTTTTAACATCTACTCAATAAACTTAGATTAATCATTATGAATTAATAGATTTAAGATATATTTATATATTTCAATTTTTTATCAATTATTTAAAATTTTTATTTTTATTAATAATGTTATTTGAAGTTTCAGGCTTGATGAAGATTAACCATATTAGTATATAAATTCATACATACATACATAAATACACACATATATATATAATTAAATTAACATATATCTTCTTGTGGAGTTGATTGTAGCTGATTGTCCCTTCAAAACTGCATGAATGATTATAAGAATTTCATTTTTTAATTAAATTAGCTACTGCTGAATATGATTAGTGGTGGCTAATCTAGTATTTAGGATTTATATTTCAAGAAGAAATATGTAAATATCTGGAGGGACTTGTATCATAAACTTGCTATATTTACATTTGTGTAAGGAGAGATATGAACAAAAACCTAAAAAATAACATATAGGAATCATATTGCAAGGCTTTTGAGTGAAAGTGAACCCTAAGGGGACCCAAGTTCATTTCAAGTGAAAAAAACCTAAGGATTGTTGGATCAAACATTATAATGATGGATCTTAGAGTCAAGATAATTTCATAGTGTTGTAGACTATTTGTCATGTGATTTTGATGAAAATTGTACTTTTTATGTGGAGCTCGGATTATTTTAGAGGGGTTAAAGGCTAGATGATCATATGGATACACTCATGTTCATGTTGAATCAGACTAAAAGAGGATGGTGACTGCTATCAATCATCCTATAGTCTATCAGCACTATTGCTAAACATCATTAGAGATACTTTTCAAATATCATCTTTAATCACAAGAATCAATCGTGCCATCAATTTAGTAGTTATGTTTGTTGTGACTACCAAGTTCTCCTATGCTGAGAGTGTTTTCGTTGTTAATTAGAATTTTTTATTTTGGAAAAAGAAAATACTACAAAAATATTCAGAAGGTGGAAGATATGTTGTAGCTTTGGCACAAATTTCAGATGATATCTAACACAATTTTTTGTTATTTTGAGGTTACTTTACTGTTTTGTAGAGGCAAAGGTTCAATTATGCATGGGTGAATGGTGTGGACAATTTTTGGAAGGATAGTTTTGCTCTTATTTGATATGAGAGGAGATGGTTGCATGTGTCTCAATCTTTGATGCATAGTTTTCTTTTTGGATTAAAGATTCTAGCAGCGTATAAAGATTCTTTAGTAAAAAAGAAAAAAAAGGACAAATTTGTTACTAAGAAAAAAAAAAAAAGTGGCACCTCATTGTATCCTCAAATGGATAAAATTATTTAGGACAAACAATTGCAGCATGTCTCATAGGTATGTCTGATAGCTTCTCAAAAATGCAGACCTGAAAGTTTCTATCAAGCTGTGTTATTTGACTTGGGTGTCAAAGATTGAAGCAGCTGGTCTAGACATCTGCTCCTTTTTTGCTGTTGTAAGAATGTGGAGAGAGAGAGAGAGAGAGAGAGAGAGAGAGAGAGAGCTATTGCTTCACCTCCATCCTTAGCAGGATGTTGTGAACACATCAAATAATTTCCCAACAGGATCTTATATGGAGGATAAGACCAGCATTATTTTATGATTCTGCTGCATAATTAATTTGCTGATGCAGATGAGACGGACAGGTTGATGTTGAGTCAAGCCCTTGTCATTGATCTCTTCTCAGTTGATTGATGTTATAATAAATCTTTGACGACTGGCAAAACAAAAGGAGCTGAGACTGCTATGGTGTTTTGACTTTTGATTTCTAGTGAGGACCCTGTTGAGGATGCTCAGCAGCAGCAAGATTAACTGAACGGTAGACAGCAGCACTCAACTCAGAATAATTTTTGCTGTAAGCACAAAAGATCTGCTTCGCTTGGATCAGTCCTCCGTGATCCTAAGTGGATTTTCCTGACCGTGAGCTCAGAAGCTTGTAACCGTTGAATCTCAGATTTTGATGATGAAATTAATTAAGTATGATTTGTGATCTAATTGTGTGTTGAGTTACGCAGGTCTACTATCGATCAGGATTAGACAATTGACGCTGGAGGAATTGACGTTGCGCCGGAGGTGATCACGTCAGGATATTGGATGTCGAACCGGAGGTTCGGTCGACTATCGGCAGGAGGCTTCGTACGTCGGGCATCGGGCCAAGAAGTGCGGAGTTGCGCCATGGATATCGAGGTTGCGGAGGTCAACTATCGATTGGGCAACAAGCCGCTAGAGAGGACGATGTGCCGAAGGATCGGACAAAGCGCCGACCAATGATGTGCCGGGCAACTGAATGTCAATTCGCGTTGTAATAACTGTCTAGATCAAAGTAGAGTTTTTGGTGTTTGTTTGTGCATGAGTGACTACGATAGGGATGAAGATGTAAAGCGAAACAAAGGACCGAAGACAAGTGTGATGAATCGTTGGGAGTTCGAGTGTTCAACAGAAGTCTGAAGATTCGTTGGGAGCGTTGCTGGAATCGGCCGAGAACGAGTAGGGAGCTTGCCGAAGGGTTTTCGGAAGTTCGCTGAGAGGTTCGTCGGAAGTTCGCGGAGCTTGCCAAAGAAGCTCGGGGGAACTCGCCAAGATCATCGTGAAGTCCGAGAGCTTGCTGTGAGTCCGCGGAATGGTTTCCGAAGGTTCGTCGGAAGATCGTCGGAAGTTGACCGGAAGCTCGCCGGAAGAAGTTGTCATGTGGACTTTGTAATAGCTTAGGAAACGTCTTTAAAATTCGTAGTTAGTACGTATTTTGGGTTAGGATTAGATAACCCAAAGTGGGGGCCCATTGGGCCTTGATTAGGATGAGTTTGGGCCAAAATTTTGGCCCAAATCAACCGAACCAAAGAAGATGCGTCTTTGCTACGTGCATGCATGCTACGTACATGCATGTCGGGCGGTGGCACCACCCAAAGAACTTCTGGTGGGCGTAGCAGCGCTCGCTACTATAGCGCCACTCTACTAGCGGTAGCACCGCCGATCGGGACGTAGAACCGCCTGCCATCGTAGCAAAAGCAAAGATCGCTGAGTTTTGCCAGGATCGACAAAGACCAGAAAAACTCAAAAGATTCAAATTTTTGGCTCCAAGTTTGGGCTCCAAATTTGAATCACTTTGAGGCCTATAAATACCCCTCATATTCTTGGATGAAAGGTGTCTAGAACTGAAAAAAAGGAAGGGGGAAACTCTCTTGAAAGTGTGTCAAATCTTCCCTAAGTCTTAAGAGTGTTCTAGTCCAAGAGAAGGGTAAGAGTGCTTTGTAAGGGTTATCTCCTAAGCCCGTCAAAAGGAGAGGTGCTGTAAGGGAGTTCATCCTCGCCCATTAGAAAGAGGATAGCTAGTGGAAAGCTGGTAGCCTCAACCAAGGGGAATCGGGAGTGGACGTAGGTCGGATAACCGAACCACTATAAAAATCTGGTTTGCATTTACGTTCTTGCTATTTACTTTACTGCAAACCCTTTTCACTTGCTGCCTTATTTACTCAACTTCATCTTCATCTTATTACGTATGATTTAAAGTTAAAACGTAATCTTTCCGGGTTTATACGAAACATTGCATTCATTCGTACGAAGTTTCCAAAGCTTGTTTTAAATCGTTGAAAATCTATCGTTTTATCCGTTGGCAGAGCTTCTGTGTTCTTCTGAATCAAAGAAAAAGAGTATGTCAAATGAGATAGAGATTACAGAACCTAAGCAAAGTAGAAGAGACTTTTAAGACAGCTGATAGATTTGGCAAAGATAGAAGATCATTCTGAAAAAGTTATAAAAATATGATCTGATTCTCCTTTAGAGCTCATTGAATTGAAACAGTAGAATCTTATGATGCCCAGACAATTGTGCCGTTTCAGATAAGGTAAATGGATGTTACTTTGAAGATCTATATTTGACTGCATGCAATTTACTTAGTTGTCCATTAACCAGTCGATTAATTTATTTTTATTGTATTCAAAATTACAAGTTGGGAGATTTGTGCTCCTGTTACCCAAATGATCAAGACTATCAGTCACTTGATGATGAATGAACATACTGAAAGAAAGCTGATATAAATTAATATGCAAAAAGAAGAATCATGGACCTACAGAACAATATATGATTAGCCAAGCCTTTTGCTTTTCTGTGGTTCCAGATTTTGCTCCATGTAAGATGTTTGTTATCTCTTTGATTGAGACCCCTTAATCAATCAGTGCTTGCTTTGTTACCTAGAGAGCAATATATTATTAGCTAAGCTTTTTTGCTTTATCAGTGCTGCCCCATAGAATTTGTTTGTTCTTTTTTACCCTATTTTCTATCTGCATGGCTATGATAGATCCAAACATACAACCTGAATGATATATCTGTCAATTATGCATCGCTTTTTATTTTTATTTTTTTTTTTCAATTTCCAGTTGCTTATTCATTCAAAGTAATAACAAGTCATTACTCAGAAATTTGCTAAATCCAAACAAGATTTTCATCCAATAAAAAGGAAGAGCGAATATAGGATATCACACAAATAGAAAGTCATTTTGTGGTTGACCCTTTAAAACTGCAGAAGCCACATTGGTCAATATATGAACAATCAAATGCAACAGATCAAGCAGAAATAATAAGCAAGTCCTTATTTTGGCAAATATTTGAGACTGCATTATGGACATGGAAGTATCATCAGTCTATGCCTGGAGAGCCATTATCGGAACCATCAACAAATTCATTAAGTTTCTTGAATTAGTTCTGAATTCTTCTTTTGCCTAAGTTACTGATGAACTTTACCAAATTGCTAAAGGAGAGCAAATTAGTTCAAAACTTTACCAACTTGCTTAGTTACTGAATTCTTCATTTGCCTTGGTTACTGATGAACTTTACCAACTTGCTGAAGGAGAGCAAATTATGGACATGGAAGTATCAATCTATGCCTGGAGAGGCACTACCAGAACCATCAACAAATTCATTAAGTTTCTTGAATTAGTTCTGAATTCTTTTGCCTAAGTTACTGATGAACTTTACCAATTTGCTAAAGGAGAGCAAATTAGTTCAGCAAAGTTACACCACAGTTCACAATTAAAAGCATTTCATCCATCAAGCCTTCCAGAACAACAAGTGGGCAAGTGAATTCATGTGGTCTGCTGTCAGACTCTTTGTCCACTTTCCCAAGAAAATCTTCTGAAAATTGATGTCATGCAGGAACCTCTCCTGGTGTCCTCTTCCTCTCACTCATATGCTACCTTCCAGTGGAAGGTGGGGCACTAAATTCAGCAGTATCTCAAAAGCTGAGGAAGAGAAGAGAAAGGATGTCTTTTTTCTATAATGAATGAGCCTCCTACTTGGATGATCTGGCCCCTAGCACCACTACCAAAAGCTTCTAGAAGAATTGGAACAAGCACATACATTACAAGGACTATGACATCTTGGAACTTGTGGCTGTCAGTGGTTGTGCTTCAAAAATCCAGAATTTGATCACTGATTTACCAAGAAGATGACAAAGAGCTTTGATTATGTCTCTTTTATATTCTGCATTGGTGTGATTCCAAGGTAATTTTTCATCAGATTTGAGGGTACTGAGTTGAGATCTTCCTGCAACAAATGCTGTTTAACATGAATCTGAACACTAATCTGTTGCAGACAGGCTTGACTTATCCAGACCCACTGTCAGCCATTTTCATCTTGCTTCATAATTATAGTCAAAGACTGGCTTTGGCAGACAGCACACTAGCAGTGAGATGTGATCTAGAGTTGTGAGAAAAATACAAAGATCTTTGGAAATTATTTGGGACTGGGGACCACATTTGAGCACCTTCCTTATCCAAAAGGATAAGGATTGATGAAGTCTTGTACAAGTCCCAATCTTGTACTTAAGAGCTTCTGCATGGGTATCAAACACTTGCATATTGTGCAAAGTTTGACAAGTAGCAGAACAAAAGTTTGAAGTCTTATAGCCAATTTCTTGAAAGCTCTTCTCGAGCATGGTGGTAAACTCATTTCTGATGCTTGCTACTTTCAGAACTTGTTGCGTATGTGATTGTTGGAATTTGTTTTGGCAGAATGAACTCTCTGCCAAAGAAAAAACCAAGAACTGGTACACCTATCTGACAACATTATTTTTATCTTTGTTGACACGGCAACCATCTCTTGATGAGTAACTGGTTGCCCAGATGTATCAAACACTGCAAACTAAGCATATAATTCCATGTTAGCTAAAATATCCATATAGCACTAGCAAAACCAGTTTTATCAGCACAGCTCAAAATGGAAGTTAGATCAAATACTGAAATTTTAAGCCAGCAGAGGTATTAGAGCAAAATTAATGGTGATTAGACCAACGAGCCGAATATTCTAAGGACAACACTGAAATTTCCTTGGCATGTTTTAATAGACAATAGCAGTTAAATGCAACATATGCGCAATGAAATGCAAAGCAGAAGATTTGCTAAAACCATCTATCGATACATCCATTCAACCATTCAGGATATTAAGTGTAGCAAGATAGAATTTTTGAAGGAGCTAACTGAATCTAAGCCCAATTATTTTTGAAGCATCACTATCTGCATTCGGCATAAGTGATTAAAATAACTAAGTTTTCATTCAGAAAATAACCAGTGGTCAGAGAGTTAATCACAAGAAGCAAAACATCATAAACCGAAATGGTGAATTTTGAGTGTCATTATTTGACCTTGTATTATGTTTCTCAACTCAAGATCATCATCCAACCTGCCATTTTGATTACATTTTTCTATGAAGTGCAGTTGCATTGATGTTCCAGAACTGCTTCAAGATGGAGTCATTATCACTCTTCTGTCAAAAAGAGGCAATGCTTCCAGATGAATGTACTTTTCTTCCTAAAATTGCCAACCTCTAAAACCTGCTCTTACTGTTCTATCATGCAGTGCAGCAAAGCAACAAGCAACACAAGTGGCATCACTCAGCCAAACTCCACCACTTGACCCCAAGACAACCAGCTCCGTATGGCACAGAAGATGAAGATCTCATCTCCTGACCGTATCAATGACTCGAAGAGTCTCCGAAAAACCAAATTCTATAGCTTGAAAACAAATGAAGCAATAGAATTTTAATTTTTCCTTCCACCTCAGGATTATAATGAACAGAATCACCACTTCCTAATTGCTTCCGGAATCCTCTGGCAGTTCCTTCCAAGCTAAAATTGCCAATCCACTGTCCTCTCCATCTCTCTCTACATATCCATCCAAATCACATGTGATTTGCTCTTTCCAATACCCAAAAGACCCAGCACTTATTGTCCCACACACCTCACACATGGCCCCAAACCATTGAGTCATACAAAGTAACAACAACAAAAATTCCATGGATGATGATTCCTATCATATCATTAATTGATTGTCCTTCATCTTACTTGTGCCCCAAGATCCTTAAATACCAAAAATAAATATTATTCCTATGTATTATGGAATTTTTGCAACTGGCAATGGTAGTGTCTCCACAATTATGGGTCCCTACTATGATGCCCCATGACCCACAAATATACAGATTCGTAAGAAATGAAATCATCAAACACTTGCTCCCCTCTCTACTTAAACCCCTCCCAACCCCATCCTTGCATCACAAGTTTACCATTCAGTGGCAACAGTATTCATGAATGAGAGGATGAGATGAAAAGCTCCATAAGCGAGTCGAGAGACAGTGTACAGCGAGAGAGAAGCTGTAGGATGAGAGGCAGAGAGAAGAGAGGAAGAGGGATGGAGGGAGAGGAGTGTTGTGAGGCTTTGATACCGGGTTTGCCGGATGACATAGCGTCGGATTGCCTCGCCCGAGTCCCGCTCCGATTCCACCCGGGTCTCCGACTCGTCTGCCCCCGCTGGCGCGATCTGGTCACCGCCCCCTCCTTCCACCGCCACAGGGAACGCATCGGAGTGGCGGAGGACCTGATCTTCCTCGTCCAGGCCGTCGTCCCCGTCGACAAGGGCCGCGGTTCTGACGAGGGGGAGGAGGAGAGGAAGGGTGGGGCCGCCGCTTGCCGGCCCCCGGTGTATGGGCTTAGCGCCTACAATGCGACGCTCGGGTCGTGGCACCGCGTGGTGACGCCAGAACCGGTGCCGCTCTTCGCACAGGTCGCGGCGGTGGGGAGGGAGGTGGTCGTGCTGGGGGGCTGGGACCGAGCGAGCTTGGAACCGACGGCGGAGGTCCGGGTGCTGGACCTGGCGACGGGCGGGTGGCGTCGTGGGGCGGCGATGAACGCGGCGAGGAGCTTCTTCGCGTGCGCGGCGGTGGAGGGGCGGGTGTACGTAGCGGGGGGCCACGACGGGCAGAAGAACGCGCTGCGGTCGGCGGAGTCGTACGATCCGGCGGCGGACGCGTGGTCAGCGCTGCCGGAGATGGGGGAGGAGCGGGACGAGTGCCGGGGGGTGGCGGCGGGGGCGGTTCTGGGCGGTGAGCGGGTACGGGACGGAGGGGCAGGGCCGATTCGTGGGGGCGGCGGAGTGGTACGACGCGGAAGCGGGGACGTGGACGAGGGAGGAGGGGCTGGGGGAGGCCGGCGGCGCGGCCTGCGTGTGGGTGTCTGGGGGCAGGATGTGGAGCCTGGGGGGCGGCGGTGGAGTCGGTGGGGTGAGGGAGTACGAGGGGAGCGAGAAGGGGTGGAGGGAGGTGGCCCCGCTGCCGGGAGGGATGAGGCCGTGCGCGGCGACGGGCGTGAGCTGCGCCGGAGGGGGGGTGTTCGTGGTGGCGGCGCAGGCACAGGCGTTGGCCGAGGCCGAGGTCGGTGGTCGGGGCCACCGCGGCTGGATTCTGGAGGTGGGGCCGCAGCGGTGGACGCGCGTGGGGACGCCGGTTGGCTTCACGGGATTCGTCTTCTCAGCCGCGGCGGTCCGGATCTAAATTAAACCGGTTCGATCCCCCTTCCCCCGACTCAGTAGACTGTTCCACGTAGAACTGTAACAATGCGGTTCAGTTGTAATCGAACCGGGTTTTTATGGGTTATGAGAGGCTTCCTGTTGCATATTATGCTCTTCGAGTCCCGTGCATAACGTTATATACCCTCTTTAAACAAAGGGATACGTCAGCTGTTCAAGGCTTGCTTTTCCTATGATTTCCTCGTCTTCAACAAGACAGACAAAGGAAGAATGCACATAACACACCATCTCAATCAGTACTTAGATCTTACAGGTCAACAACATCAAAGTCTTGTCTCTCCAATTCTACATCTCAAACATCAGCAATATAGATCATGGAAATCGATACTCTCACTAGGACTCTGTTCTTGGTGAAAATGGATCGCTGCTGTACTCCAAATCTTCACCACTCTTACCTGCAGAAGTCGGTCCAGACTCCGCAGTGGAGTTAACGTCCGCCACCTGCATGATGTTCTCGATTTCCTTCACCACCTCGCTCATCGAAGGCCGGTCTCGGCTTGCATCCTCCACGCACTTCATTGCCAAGTCGATGAAGCTTTCCAACCCAGGCAAGGCATTGACAGTAGCAATCGTTGGATCGAGAATCTCATCAAGATTACACAGATTCTTCTGCTTGTCTATGGCATCCTTCACCTGTCTCACAACGTATTGTCCTTCTTCTAATGGCTTTCTGGCAGTCACCAGCTCCAGCAGTAGAACGCCGAAGCTGAAGACGTCGCTCTTCGCCGTCAACTGCTGCGTCATGTAGTATTCGGGATCCAAGTAGCCCTGCGATGAGGAGGATGTGGGTGGGTGTTCACTGGATGCAACTTGCAGAACTTTTCCTCTGCGATGTGTGTACTCACCACTGTGCCTTTGACTTGCGTAGTAGTGTAGCGTTTAGCGTCATCAAACAATGTTCTGGAGAGACCAAAGTCGGAGACTTTTGCGTTGAGACGATGACCGAGAAGGATGTTGTTGGACTTGATGTCTCTGTGAATGATGGGGGGGTCTGCGAGCTCGTGCAGATAGGCAAGACCACTGGCTGCACCATGGGCAACTCGAAGCCTCCTTTTCCAATCCAAACGTGTTCCGGACTTACCTGCACACCACAGAAGAGGAATCAATTCTCTCTGTGAAGAAAAACTAGCAAATTATTAGTAAACCTTACCAATATGAAATAAAGTTCAATGATGAGCCAACTAGGTTTCATGATTAATTGTATAAGACTTTTTCTGGTTGAGAAAGATTGTGATCTCATCTACTGAACTCATTCTATCTGACCCTTTCTGTGCCAACATTTCTTGTGCATGACGAACACTTAGACATGCCCAATTCAAGGAAGAGATATTGCTTGGAGAAAATAATGAACTGAAGCAAGGACTGCAGAACAGATAAGAATCTAAATGATGCATGGAGCTCAACTCACAAGAAGTATGCAGTAAAGAGATTGCAAGTACCTGAAAGACTTTCCCTGAGAGTGCCATTTGGAACGTACTCATACACTACTATTCGCTCATTGTGGTCGATGCACAAACCAACAAGATTGACCAAGTTTTTGTGGTGCACCCTACTCAGCATCTCAATCTCTGTTTTGAACTCCTGATTACCTTGTGCTGATCCCTGCTGAGCTCTTTTGACGGCAACAACTTGTCCATCAGCTAATACTCCTCGGTATACCTACAGAAGCAACCACCAGTAATCTGAAGCTGAAGTTGATTTCTTGATCTAAAATGTTGTGTAGGAAAAATATAATGCGACTTTCAGAAAACAAAATCTATGTGATCAGCAGTTGCTTCACTAAAATGTCTCTAACAGATTAAGACTTCAAGAATCACTTCATGCAGCACCATTTTGGCTTAGGAGTCTAACATGCATTTTATACCATATCTTCATTCCCACTGAAGCAGCAGTAAAAGGATTGATCTTTAGGTTTCCTACCATGTAATGAAGTACTAAATCCATCATATCTCAGATAAAAAAGAATGATAGGCATCTTCTGATTATGTTAGTGCTTTCAGCTTAGATTCAACACTCACATGAGTGATAAACTTGTTCAGATCTGACATATGGAGTTTAAATTAATCAAGAATTAGATAATGTTTATGTAGGACCTTCGACTCTCATACCATCTTTTTTTTTTTTTCTTTATCAAAGTCATTGCATCTAGGATCTTCAGTCAGTAAATGAAATATGATTCATTGCTTTTTAGATTTAACGACATCAAACTGCATGTTTACTTCCAAAATATGAGAGCGAGAGAAGGAAAAAGGGAGCGGAGAGACCTTTCCATAGGCACCACTTCCGATACAGTTCTCTTCCAAGAAGTTCTTGGTGCATTTCCTTATCTCTTCAAATGAGAAAATTCTTGGCCCTGTCAGCTGTGGAATGCTACTGCTACTTGTGCTGAGATTCCACAATCCTGTCAAAGGCTCAGTAGTTTACATATTGCTAGTGTTGATTTACATAAAACATAATTCATGTAAAGTTAACTCAAAATGCATGCCATGGTCGATCTGAGGAATGATCTTACCAGAAAATTGAAATCGTGAAGCAGCTTCCTTAGCCTTTCTCTTCTTGTGAAGAATGTGCAAACATATTATTGCTGATAAAATAACAATTACACCAACTGTTGCACCAATTACAGGGGGAACCTTTTTTGATTTTGAACCTGTTACTGTTCCTGAAGAGGATAGTAGGAACATAAAATTTTTTCTTTAGAAACTACTTATGCAAGTCCTAAATTTGTTGGGTGTAACAATTGGGAGGAAATCAGCTTCTGTTATATCTGCAGTTACCTTGAAATATATATTGTTTTCCTCTGAAAGAATAGAGTCCGAATTCATGTGGAACAGTAAAGTTCTGATTGTTGAACAAAGATGAGATAAGGAAAACCTCAGATTCATCAAAATAAACTTTTCTAGCTGGAAAGAACTTCAAATCAATCTGAAGATAGTGGTCATTGTTGATTGAAGGATTTAGGACAGAAACTGAGCTGACAGGAACTTGATATTCCAGACATCCATTGTATAAAGAAGTTTCCAAAGAAAAGTAGTGTGATGGATTATTGATGTCAGAGAAATTTTGGAGCAGAAAATATATAGTTCCCCGAAATGGACATGAACAACTGCAATGGGAGTCCATATCCTGATCTAGAGGACACAAACTATTTCTGCAGTTGGGCGGTGGGGTGGAGTACATGGTATCACTGGATTGCTGTGGAATTGTGCAATACTTGCTTACTGATTCTCCTTCCTCACAATATGGATTATCGACAAGTCTGCAGGTAAGGAGTCAGTGTGTAAGAGCAATAATTAGCTGAAGAACTATGATCCTAGCTCATGTTAAACAAGACCAGCAAAATGAAGTCAAGCAAAGATAATGGCAGGATCCAACATTAGCTCTTGCGAGTAATTTCCAGTGTTTATCTTCTGAATATTATTATGCTGCAAATCAACAAGTGAAAGCTGGCTGCTGATTTGATCACCGAGGTCCAGAGTGCCATTAAAGCGATTGTTTCTAAGCCTCCTGCATCAACCATCAAGCATCAGCTCGATAATTTTGTGCAGCCACATATTTTCTGACATTTAATCACAAAAATGTTGCTTATAAAATACACTCACGCAGTCTGCAATAGCGAGTAGTTAAATAGAGATGTTGGTATCTGCCCTGAAATAGACAAGTTCTCCAGGATTCTGTGACAAGGATATTGAGATTCAGACCCCAGCTTGCTTAATAAAGGATTCTTGAAATTGAAAGACATGGATTAAATTAATCGTCTGTGATCTCCAATGGACTTGTTTTGCGCATGTATTGGCTTGACTTATCTACTACAGCATTGGTTACAATCTCCAATTCCAACTTATGAAAACTTCACTTGGATTTTATCTGACAATATGATCTCCCTTCTTTTCCATAATTTGGATGAGCTCTGATTTATCTAATGGAGAGCTTCCATGCTTTTTTGAGTTTGGATGGTTAAAGAGAAACACATACACACATGATAGACACAAAATGTTAAAAGGGAGGGAGGGAGAGAGGAAGAGAAAGAGAGAGGGAGAGCTACATTGTTGTCAATGATGGAGACGTTGAAAACCAGGCTGGAACTTCTGATTCGTCAAAACTGTTGTTACTCATGTCCCTGCTCAAGAATCAATCTGGTTAGTCAACAGTCATTAATTATGAAACAGCCAAAGGTTTGATCAGGAAGTGACACTAGAAAGCAGTCAAATATTAGATAAACTATTTGAAAAGAATTTAAATAAAGCAAAAAAAATTGATGTCATGACATGAAAATAATATTCCGGTCCAAATGTTTGCTTGTTGAACTTGAATCCACAGCTGGTCAAGTGCCGCATGGCTTAAATGAAGCTAACCATTATTTACATTGGCAATAAATCTATAAAAAATTGTTAACCATATAGAAATATTTGCTCTTTGAATGCTTACAAATATGTTAGTCCATCCATTCCAGTTGGATTTGGCAAGGGACCAGTAAGTTGGTTATTTGACAGGCGCCTGCAGCCAAGAAGTGGTCATGTTCTTGAGGGTGATTGAAGTTGAAATAGTTTCTTGATTAATTCAACTACACTCACAGGTCTACCAATCTTGTAAGGTTGTTGAGGTTTGGAGGCACATTTCCACTGAGTTCATTCCCGTCAAGCCGCCTGAATCAAACAAGAACCAACATCACAAAAAGTACCAGCAGGGATGTAGCATTCAGTGTCAATTACAGCATATCTTCAGCTTTGCTTACACAGCTTCCAGTGTTCTCACCAATCCTAGAGTTGTTGGGATGCTTCCTGATAAATGATTGTTATCTAAAATCCTGAGCAAAGAATAACCATAGTACATCAAAAACAAGTAATTCAGATTTATATTCTTCTGAAGTTCTCCCTACATAGCAATTTGTAATCAATGTATCACCAAAACCTCAGACCATAGATGACAGAGTTTGATAAGGGATTCAGTATCTTACACATGTAGCAGTTTCATTTCTGAATGGAAGAGACCGGGTGGAATTGGCCCAGAGAGGTTGTTCTTGCCAAAATGGCTGAAACTTGGAAACAAATTGATCATTTAGATAACAACAGGCTTATGAAATAAATTATGTAAATCTCAAGTGGTAAAGGAACACGGTCACACACAAGTGCTGGCAGTTAGTTAACATATCCAAACCAAGATTTGTGCCATCAGAGACAGGGATCGATCCAGAAATCATATTATCAGTAATATCCAGCCAGCTCACTGATGACAAATTACCAAAAGCACCGGGAATTGGTCCACGTAAATGGTTGGAGCTCAGAGATCTGTATAGATAGAGAGCAATCACTTACTAGTGTAATAACAATGAGAAAGAACTATTAATTGGCACACAACAGTACTATAGATGTTGAACTGTTTCCAAATGTTAATAGATCTTGAAGACCAAACTTCAATGAAAAAAGTGAAAGTTAAGCATACATCTTTCAGAGTCAGATGTCAATCTAAGAATCATATAGTTATAACAAGTTCTACAGGAAATGAAAAGTCATCGTATTTATGAATGTGTATAAAACTGTGACATAATGTGGCCTTTCCAGGTTTAATCATGCAAGACAGTGAACTTTAAGGGAGATTCAGATCTTACAAAAACGATAGACTCGATAGCCTTCCTAGTTCTGCTGGAATGTTGCCACTAAATCCGCAACCAACAAGGATTCTGGAGAGAAAAAGTGAACAAGAAAGTTTCAGTTCTCTTCTGCTGTCGCGCTTAGTGAACATCCTGCAACTATCGATAATGAACTTGGAAACCATAACGTACAAAATTTGCAATTTCACCAAATTCCCAATGGAATGGGGGATCGGTCCATTCAAATCTGCATTATATGCCAGTTCCCTGCGGGTAAAAAGCCTAATCAGAACACATGAGAATGATCACAAGAAATAGGAAGCTTAATTGAACAATGCAGAACATTGATGGTACACTTGATGTATCACAACCTCAATCCAAAGGCTGTAACTTCACTAACCAGAAGATCAATATGTAAACCCAGTTAATAGACATTTGAGCATATCCCCTTGGTTGATAAAAATAGAATCAATGAGAAACTTACAAATGAACCAACTCTGGCAGACCCTCAATTTCTTCAGACAGAATCCCGCTTATCCCCAAGTTTGATAAGGCTCTGATGCACAAGAATTCCAATTGAAGTTTGGAAGTTAAATAATTTATGTTGCAATAATCTTGAAATACTTGAAGAAACATATCCTTGGAACTGACATTGAAGTTATATGAGAATTTGAACATTTGACTCCATCCCAGTTGCTGCTGCAAGGATCACCAAGCCAGTTTCTTGGACTGTTCTTCCAATTACTAGCCACACCAACCAGAGCAGAAGCTATGCAAAATATACAAAGATTCATTAGAGACTGGTTATTCTTGTTACCATCTGTAAGTAAACAGAACTCGATAAGGGTTCATGATAATTTTTGGTACTGCAATCAGTATCCAGAAAATGATATATATGGTGACAAAAGGAACAAATTCCATCCAAGTTTCCATATTTCTATTTGCTGGTTTTGAATCAAAATAATATGATTGGATTGACGGTCTTCTGTCCCTTCTAGATTGTGCTTCTCTGAAGAAATCTCACTACAGTTTAACTTGATACAGAAACAGGTTGAACATTAAATGGGGAGACAGGCTTTTGGATTTCCCATAACAAAAATGATCAGAACTACACTCCAATGTGCATATTGGCTAAAGTTTTAAGTTACATAATTTCTAGCTAAGGTCAGAATCATGAAGGAAAACAACATGAGCCCTCACCTTCATTTGGAAGTGTATCTGCTGAAGTGAATAAAGTCCCAAGGGCAAGGATCAGCAAGCAAACTAGACAGCCCAGTCCCACACCATGAAGACAAGAACCACACTCCATGGTTCAACAGAACTCTGAAAGAAAGCCTATAATCCTTTACACTTTCTGGAAGAAGTAGAAGAACAAGAACAAGAAGAAGAAGAAGAAGAAGTCCTTAAACCCTCCTTAAACCACCACCATGGAGATTAATAATGTGGACGCCCTTCTGGACTCCAAAGAACCAATTCTAAGCTCTCAAACTTGTGTGGAAGACATGTTGCCAAGTTAAACATAGAATAACTTGTTGCTTGGATGGCTTCCTGTGGAGGCTCAGCATGACTACCACTGCACTGATTCAGCTGGAACATTTAATATGGCTTCAAGTTATTGGATTCTTAATTTTGTACAGATGGATGCCTTTCTTTGTCAAGAATGATGGTGACTCACTGACTTATTCTATCCAAAGAATCAGTATCATGGATGCCCCTCTTCCATTAGAGACTCCAAAGAACCAATTCTAAGCTCCCATACTTGTGTGGAAGACATGTTGCCAAGCTAAACATAAAATAACTTGTTGCTTGGATGGCTTCCTGTGGAGACTCAGCATGACTGCCACTGCACTGATTCAGCTGGAACATTTAGTATGGCTTCAAGTTATGGGATTGTTAATTTGGTACACATGGAGCTCCTTCTTTGTCAAGAATGATGGTGACTCATTGACTGGTTCAAATCCATTATTTTAAGATAACTCCATGGGCATTTATCTGGTTAAGGGAGAATGTTCACTTTGAGCTTGACCAGTGAAGAATCCTGGTGGAGCTTGTCTTATAGCTAATCTTTATCAACTAGAAATTGACCACTAACAGAATGATGTTGAAACTATTTAAAGATTTTCCCCTTCTCAATCTCTCCAGAAGAAACAACTGCCCTTCACCAATCTGTGGCAACATGACCTTAGACTTTTGAGGATTTTCCCTGTCCTTGTTGCAATCACAGCATTTGCTTCACCAATCCAAGGAACATCAAGATCATTAGCAGTATATCCCTACCTCACTCATTTAAGACAGGGAAAGAGGGCCAGTCCAGGGACCAGTGAGCAGAATTCTCAGTAGTCTCACATAGACAGTTGCCAATCCTATCATCTGATTTTGGTTTTTTTTTTTAATGATGCATTAATTTTATGAAAAATCAATAGTGTTATGATTTAATGAGTAACCATTAACTTGATAAACCTGAACCATGGTTTCAAAACAGTTAAGTTGAAATTAATAATAATACGCTGATTCGAAAGAGATTAGAATCACTTAAGATCAAACCTAGTGATGATATCTCCACAGCAGGTCTTTTTCCACATTCATGATAGTTTTTTTTTTTTTCACACTCCTCGTCATGTCCAATATTTGTGATAATTCATCAAGTCTTGATAAATTAATTTCACTAATCTCCTACAAATTGTACATATAAAAATAAAACAAATAATGGAAATTGATGGGTGAAGATCAGGAAAAATTAAGATTAAAAAAAAAAATTCTTTAGCAGTTTAGCCTCATTCATGCTAGTCTTGTTTTTGCTCACACTTCTCATCATGTTCGATATTTATTGCAATTCATCAGGTCCTTATAAATTAAGTCCACTCATCTCCTACTTTCAATATATAATTAAGTAAAAATACTATAAAATAATACTAGAACAATGGAAATTGATGGGTGAAGACCAGGGAAAATCAAGGTCGAAAAAAAAAAAGAAAAGGATGGAACCCAAATCCTAATGGATTTGCAGTATTCCATATAGCCATCTGCTTCCAGCATGTAATAGCAGAGACATGTTGAAGAAATGTGGCCATGGATGAATGTTGAAATCTACAAGGAGGGCAGAAGGGGCATGAAGTTTGTTTTTATTTTTATTATTTCTTTTTTGTTTTTGGGGGGGAAGAATTTTATAGAACTTCGAATGGTTGTTGTGAAAGGTTGGTGAACTTTTCCCCTTCTCATCATCAGTCCTTCGCATAAATTATCCCAAGGCAATTCATCAAGAACAAAAGTTGATTACATTGACAGAGTCTGCAGGCTGCTAGTGATGCTGAAGAGACTACTTAAAGATAGCAAAGCAGCCTGCCCTCGTCTGTAGCTATTGCCTGCTGCCTCGTCTTTATTTCCTGATGCATACATTTTCTGTTCATAGAAGTGATGGTCTAATAATATCATCTTCCTTCCACATAAGATAAGATCACTGGTGCACTTACAATTAGATTGGAACAGGCAGATAAGGATACATCACAAGGCTCGGGTGGCTCATGTTGCCACACCTGTAGGAAGTTTTGGCATGAACATAAATAGTGCCTTCCCCTTTCCCATTGTCAAATGTGCCCACTGGTTGGGCAAACTTGATGGGGTCAATGTTCTTGGATTTATTATTGATTAAATTTTGCATTTTTGTTGTTATGACTTGAAGCTTACTGCAAGCATTCTTATTCTTTGTTAAAACAACCTTTTCCTTTGCAAAGAAAAAACAATCAGAAACTTGTTTCTCTGTGAAGACACCAAAATACATCTAACAATTTAATGCCTGCACATACAAGAAAGTCTGATTTTAGATGAAGATTGAAAACCTTTGGCTTAAGAATCATTCATTGTACAAACCTTTGATTGCCTACAAGGCATTTGGAACATGTGTATATGCAACAAAACCCTTACATATTAATCATATATGTAGTGGCAAATACACATGTAAGCATCCAAACAACTGCACCTACAACTATGACTGGCAGCATTTTTTTTGGTCTGTAATTATTCCAGTCAGATTTCATCTGATTTACTTGGGGCAATTGGACAGTACTTAGTCAATTGAATTCTTCATTACAAGTCTCAATTTGGCCTTCAATCAATTTATCATTCCAATGCACTACAAGACAAATTATATTTCCATGATTAGTCTATAGATGATATGGAGTCATTCCAATTTAAAGAATGATAAGTAGGCTTTCTATTAGTAGGACTGATAAAATCTTACTAAGGTAATACTTCCCTCTTCATCTCTTGTCAAGTAACTCTGTAAATATTTATAAGTTTGATAAACTTATTAGCAAGATTCGTCATACTACAACGTACTGTTTAATATAAGCAATACATATCAATTCGATAAGGGATTGATATAAGCGGTATATCATTATACCTCTATATATCATATATCGATATGTTCGGTATGATTTAGTATAGCTTGGTACGTATTATTCTATCTAATGTAAAACAATCATGGTGGGAGTAATGCATCATCGAGAATGGACAAATGTTAAAATAAATTGATTGGAAGAGAGCGCTTTGAGCCTGATGATTCTCATTTTCTTGGAGAACCATTTTTTTAAACAAATCATGAATTATTAGACTACAATCAAACAAAAAAAATTCCAGTGGGAAGGGTGTATTATTGAAGAGATGTGTATGGAATGAGTTACATGGTACCATAACAATGGTGTCATTATCATTCTTGATATCACAAAGAAGGATCTGTGACACAACCAATGAAAGTTAAAGAATGATTTTTTTCAAGATGTAGTTTTCCTTCCAAATCATCAAACAAAAAAAAAAAAAAATGTTTGACTGCAATTCTTCATGATCTTAATAATCATGTAATCTGCAAACCAAAACTTGGTTGGTTGGAGAATGGAGAACTTTTCAGCCTTCAACAATATGTTGTTGCTGCATGAGCTTCATCAGAAAACATTTGCCTCCTGAAACTTGTTTCATTCTGTGAACACTTCAATCCAAGTTTGCTAGATGTTTTTCAAACTTTCATTTAACACATCACAAGTTTACAGATATCTTCATCATCACCTGGAGCTGATTTATATGAGAGACAAACTTTACATTCTGGGTTTATTTCTATTTATTAGCATCTTAAAGATCAACCTTCAACTTCTTCAGGCATAAGTTCTCTTTGTCTTCAATGATTAGCCACATACATGAGTATAAGAACATCATAAAAGACAATAGAGAAAGCAAAACAGCATGTAGCTTTATTCTCGTTCATGGTATTCCTCAGAAGTACTTCTAACAACAGAGTGATTGTTAGGATGTGGAAGGCGCATCTGGCTGCCGATGAGGAAGGGCAGCTTGAAAAGCAGGCAGCTCAGCATATGCTTCATTCAGCCTGGCTAGCGTAGGGTAAAGTGACTGTACCCCCAAAACAAAAAAAGAAAATAAAATAAGAAATATTTTAAGATTTGATGAATGAAAGCGAGTAATGAAACAAATTTCCATAAAAAAACACTTAATTCAGTCATCAAAGGCTTTTTTGGAAAGACATCATATGAACTTTATTTTTCATGATTAATGTAATGAATGTCTCTACTCTTCGGAAGTTTTCACCATGCTGAAAATATTCTACAGAAGTGTACCTTTCGGTTAGGAGTTCATCTTAATTTAGGTGAATGGGAAATCGATCGGTGAGAAGCTTCACTACTTCTTTGAGTTGAATTCAGATCTTTGAGTTGAATTCAGACAGTCTAGTTCTGTTTCCATTGGCGGCGGTTCTTGACCAACTATTTATCAGTTAAATTTCGTTGACACTATAAGAATTCAAGCGCTCGATTCACTATCAATGTTGTAGCTAAAGGATATTATTAGATGAGGATGGATAACATCAGGTGCTTCCATGACCAAATCCTTTTTCCATGAAGGTTAACTGTTTCTACCGGCCTACTGTCTAAGTATAAGACTGACACTAAGAAGGTTTGCTCTTTCATGTCTTATGTAATCATGATAACAAGGACAGAGATCATTTGTTCTAGCAGTGTTAATTTGCTCATTATGCCAAAAACTAAGAATGTTGTGTAGGCCAGACAATGTACCAGTTACATGCATGAGGAAGGATAGGATGCTGAGAGAACGAAAATAAAATGCACTTGGGCTTAATTATGTATGGCATGGTGTCCTTTTATTAGCAGGGAAAATAATGAAACTGCTTAGATCTCAGCACAAATATTGGACAACTAATGCTGACAGGAATGGGAACCATGGATTTCTTGTTGCTGGTGGATGTTCAGAGTCTCTCTCTTATTATAGAAATACACAAATAGTTCTTTTCTTTCTGTTTTTTCCTTTTTTTTGTATTTTTCTAGTTTTCACTTTTCTTCTGCATTGTTTTCTTTTCTAGTTCTTTTGATGTTTCATTATTGTAGCTCTCATTTCCATCATCTTAAAAAAGCTTTCCTGGGGGAAAGATCCTTGCAGTTCTTTTTAGGGAGAAAAAACAAATGAATTAAGAGGAAATTTTAATAACCATACATAACCATAACCTCCAAAAGTCAGAGTCCTCTAGAACCAATTATGAGATATAAATGATTCAAAACCTAGCAATAAGCTTAATACAATTAGGTTAAAAACATAGTGCTCTAAGAAGAGGAAAAAGAAGATTAGTTGGATCAATGCAACTAATGTTACCATGTCAATTTGGAACCGTGCTACTCCTGCAAAGATCTGGGGCGCCAGAAACACATCTGCCTGCACATGACAATGAACATGTAACATCACTCTGCTTTAGTTTGCTCTCCTGTAAAACTCAGGTAGATGCGCAGGATGCATCTTTTGGCTTCTATGCATATGCATTTTTAAAACACAAAGCTGGACAGAGGTGGCACAAAACATAAATAGACTAATAAAGTGGTTAATTGCATGTGACATAAATCTAAATGACAGCATATGAAGGATCATCCTGTATTTAATAAGCATCTGTTGAATTTTATATCACAAGGATATAATCAGAGCTTTATCGGACTAACCAGCTGGACCTCATCTCCGGTAGCATATTTGCCAGCAATCTCCTTTATGAGTTTCTCGATTGCTGAAGAAAAACAAACTAAAGATCAGCTTCCAAAGGAACTAATACTGTCAGAAAATATAATAACCAAACTTGAGTAACTAGCCATGACAAAGATTATCGAGCAACAACATACAGGAACATCCAGGACTAGAACTTCATTTTGGTATCCCTCGAGGCATTTGTTTCCATTTTGATTTTGTTGGTGCTTTGTATATACAGCTAAAGAATATATATGCAATTTAATTCCAAAGAAGCCGATGTATGAAATTATTCTCCCAAATATGATAGAAGAAGCGCATCAGCAACAATAACGTTCTCAAATGCAAGCTGAAGTCTTGAGTGTATTATCTTTCTAAAGAGTGCAACATAGTTAGAATATTAACCATTTATGAGCGTACAGCTAGTAAGCGCTGGTGTGTGTATTAGCTGGCTTACAGAATGATCTGTTTGACATTATGATAAGTGGGGGGTAGTTAACAATTTCTCTCATTTATTCTTTATTACTTCTGATCAAATTCTTCTCATTTGCAAGACAAGCTTATCACTCAAGAATCAACTATCTTTTTTTGCTTGTATTTTCTCGAGCTTTACTAGATCATAAATGCAAAAGATTATAAGAAAGTTAATGTGCAACCATTTGCCTTCTACTAGTCCATTTGCCCAATTCAGTTCTTGGTGAACTATTGTTTAAATAAAACACATCATTTGTTACCATGGGCAAGAAATAACGGAAACTAATAGCTAAATAGAAACTACTGACAGCTTTAGCAGTCCTGCTGAAGATTACCTACTAATTCGGTGATGATTTATACATAGTAGCTAATACAGATCACTTTCGAAGGCATTAGTATTATCACTGGAGTTGGTTGCTGACTTGCTAGTTGGTTGTGCAAAGCACCATTGCTATTGACAATTAGCATTAGTTTGCACTGAGTCTATAAAAAAACTCACTTATACTCTGTTATGGAAGGTATTTATTAGAGTAAAAAGACAACCTGCAAATCCTTTATTGACATGATGCACCATAGCTATTGGCAACTAGCATTAGCTTGCATGAAGAGTCTATAGGAAAAACACACTCATTCTAGGAAGCTACCAATCAAACACTTATAATCTGTTATGAAAGGTATTTGTTAAAGAGTAAAAAGGCAACCTGCAAATCCTTTATTGACATGATACTGCGACCATGTGAGTTTCTCATCCAAACTGATTTTTTTCTCGAAAAATTGCTGCAAATTCATAAGCAGAATTTTGTAATTGAAACTTGTGAAGATGCATAGCACTAATCTCATCATAACAAATGAAGTAATAGACAAGTAGATACAGCTTTTTCACTTACTCGTGCAAAGAAACCCTGAAGTGGTTGAATACTTGAACTGACAATACTAGCAACCTGTATAAACAAAAAATTGTAGCACATTACACTGGGATCTGCAAATCAAGAGTAACTTAGAACATGAACTAAGAATAACCCAACTAAACGTACATTTCTTGCATTACACGTATAAAAGGGCAGAAAAATATTTAAGTTGTACCTAAGAGTCTTGCCTCTACTCAAAACATAGCTTAGCCTTCACAAGAAAGAGAAAACACTTAAAATTTGACAACTCAGTGAATTCGGAGTAAATTACAAAGTACACTATTGAAGTTGTACAATTAAAACATAGCATATCAGATGAGATCTGAACAAAGAGATTAGAATGAGGTATAGCATGAAAATGAAGAATGATAGGAGGTAATCCAGGCGTCTCTAACACAAGCATATATGCACTGTTATGATAACTGGTATTAAATTCATATAAACAATAAAAACAAATCATCTATATCTAGTCATCAACATCAATTGCATACTTAAGATAAATACAACATATCATTATCACTATTTGTTATAATAGCAAGAGGTCAAAACACTGACCACATGAAGACAGTTATATCCAATCTCTAATTCGCTTTAGGAAATTTTAAGTGTCTTTGTAGGTGCAGAATATGACTGCTCAAAAATATGATTCTTTGTTTGCATTATCCAAATAAGATTGCCACCTCAAAAATACTTCTGTTTATATCTTAAAATAACAGAGTTACCAGTCATGTCAACATAGAATGGAAAGCAGAAGCACAAACATATGATAATTAGAAACCAAAATGCACATTCAAGGAATAACATCTGCCAAGAATGTTCACCTGAAGGTTCATTGCTTTCTTTTTCAGGTCTTGAGGCAGCAAAGGATGTTGAGGATACTTGTCTTCTAAATACTGCACAAATCAAGGAAACAACATCAACTAACTGACCCGAGGAGAAAAAAAACAAGCATATATCCAAGGCAACGGATTTCCAAAAGCTTAAGCTTATAAGAAAGGGATCAGCTTATATTTAAAGTCAGAATAAGTTTTGAACATGATCAATTAGGTCAAAGGAAACAATCTTTTTGCTCACCAGTATTATTGCCAACGAGTCAGCAACGACTACATCACCATCTACCAGTGCCGGAACAAATTTAAGTGGATTAATCTTCTCGAACTCTAGAATTTAACAAGAGGAATCAATGCAAGAAAGGAAGACAATAAGCGGAAATATAAAGAAGGAAGCATTTTGATGGAACAGTAACTGATGCGAAATCTGAAGAAGGGGATGACTCTCTAACCTGGATCGAATTGGTCGCCTTTGAAAAGATTCACAGCCTTATACTCGTACTCCAACCCTATCGTGAGACATATAAACAGCCGAAAAAAGGTCAAGAGAACGAATTTGTGGCAAGCGTATGGTAGCAAAAGGATGAACCTTTGAGATTAAGGGCGATGCGGACTCGGTGCGCGCATGAGCTCCAATAGTAGGAGTACAGAGTGAGACTCGCCGGCCGCGCCATCGCCTGAAGGACCCAGCAAAAAGGAAAATTAGAATCGGATTGTGGTGAGGAGATCGGAAGGCCGAGGAGTTGAGCTAATGGATTCGATCAATATAGGAAAAAAAAGGAAGTATTGGGAATGGGGCGACAGAGCAGTGCCTTGGAATCGGACGCCATGGCCGTCTGGAAGACCACAGCGAGCACACGGCGACTTTTAACTACGTGGGAGCGGTCGGTCAAGCTTGCTCTCGACATGCTGATGCATGACAAAACGTCGTTCGATCTTGCGACGAATGACAAAGAACTGGTGGTGACGTATAGATGCGGTGACAGAGCACTCCAATTGACTTAGAAATGTTCGACGTGGATCGCGTGGGCTTGCTTTGGATTCTTCAGATCTTGTGATGGGGTCGGTCGGTCGGTCGGCAAGATTGGATTTCCCTATTAAATATCTTTGTTTTGAGTATTTTTCATATTTTGATTTTATTTTTTTTTCGAATCATATATTTTAATTCAAAAAATACTTAAATCATTCCTCTATCTTAATCTATTTTCAATCATCATCATCACTACCAACTATCCCACCGGACTCATCATCATCTTCTCCACCTTATACTTTTACTTGTAATCCTCACATGAGAAATGAGAGAGTATAAGGACCATCGTTGGCTCTATATTTTATTTGTCGTCCTTTGTTTGACGAAAATTATCATGTGCAATCCTCACGCAAGAAAGGAGGGAACACATGAGTCACCCTTGACCCTTTGTTTTATTGTCGTCCACTGTCTCACCAAAACTAATGTTTGCAACTCTTACATGAAGAATGAGAGTGTACGAGAGACGATAACTCCGATGTGGCAAAGGGGAGGGGAGGTGGTGCATGGCACAAGGGTAGTGGTGGAGGTAACGATAGGATTAACGAGATAACCAATAACAATGACAATGACAATTGAGGAGAGATAATTTGGATAGTTTTCAAATTAGGGAATATGATTTGAGAAAAAAAAAATAAGCTAATTATTTGGGAAATACAATATTTTTTTTGAAAAATCACCCATAATCATACTAAGCTTATTATTTAGAGTCTCTTTTTTAACTTGTGTCAAATTTTTTACTATTTATCTCTAAAAAATTAATAAAATAATATTTTACTATTTATAATCTTATTAATGTTGATCTTTATCTCTCTCTCTCTTTTTTTCCCCCTTTTCTCATGACCCTTATAATCGTCATCTACAAACCTTGTCATCATTGATGTTTCTCCAATCTATGCTCCTTGGCGGTATTTGTCACCCTCTATTCAATGCTTCTTATCGTTGCTTAGCCTGTGCTATTGTCTCTTCTTAGCTCACGCTCTCCTCCTAAATCGATATTCTTTAAGGCTCTTCCTTTTGTTGTTGTCGACCTTACTAGCTGTAAATGCCATTGTTATTGATCTCTTTTAACATCAATCGTTGAGTTCTTTCGATGTTGATAGTCGCCCCATTGATGTCATTGAAGAGGTAGATAAAGAATATAATATTTTTATCCATTTGTTGATGGATAGCTTAGAAATATTAAAAAAAATTAAAATAGGATATATATATATATATGTATATTCTGAAAAAAGATTACTATTTTTGGATTTTTTTTAAAGAACAATTCCACTTCCAAAATTCTCAAATAGCACATCTTTTTTACTAATACTTGACATATCCCAAGCCACCTACCTATTTTTTTGTTATTTATTCTATAGATCGATCATTAGATGAACCAATTCAATTTTTATATTGCGTTAGTACCAGAGAAACACTATAATGTAGCAAAAAAATACAATGTGATAACATTTTTATGCTACGTTTCCATGTTTTCCTAGTATTACTAAAAATAAAAACTATAATGTTTTACTAGTATTGTTAAAAATATTGTATATAGCATAAAAATACTATAAATATAATATTTTTATAAAATTTTTAAAAAATATTATGCAATAATATTTTTATACTATGTCATAATTTTTTAAATGTTGCTGAAAATACTGCAATACAATGTAAAAGCATTATAACTGGACCAGTTCACCGGATCAATTTATAGAAAAGAAGTAAAAATATATTTCAGGTATTAAAAAAAAACAAACGTTGTTCAGGGATTTTGAAAGTGGGGGAAAAAAAACCCCCTAAAAAGATCAACATTTTTCAGGAATTCATTAATATCCGAATTGTGGGAAAAAAACATAGTGGATGGAAGTGCAAAAGGATTAGATGAACATTTCATACCTAAATGTATGTTAATTCATACGTAGGCGTATCAGTATAACTATTATTTTGTACGTTTATCTGATATCAATAGTTAATAATTACTCCAAAAAAAATTGTCAAAATTTTAGAACTCATCACACAGGCAACAATATTACTTATTAAAATACTTTAAAATTTTCATTGAGGATGTTTTTCATAGAAGCAGGAAATTTCCTTTTTTTTTTTTTGGATATGGCAGGAAGCGTTTGACCAACTTTATTGAATGAAGAGCAAGCAAAACAAGGAACAAAAATATAATTATAGAATGTGGGATTTGGAGAATTTATTTTTGGCTTGTTCTTAATTGTCAAGGATTTTTCTCACCTTGGAAAAAAAAAAGCCAAAAAAATAGGGCTCATTATCACCGTCCGATCTTGCTGAACGATGATCGCTCTCAACGGTGATCGCCAGCGATGACCTTGATCGCGTTAGCCGCGGATCTAAACCGTTCATCTTGGAAAGCTTGGATCGAACGGTGCTGTGTGTCCGGATCACTGATGGTCCCTCAATCCGCCGGCTCTGGATAAGTTATCTCTAGACGGCGGATCACGTGGTGGGGGAAATCGCAGCGGCCGTCTGGGCGAGCAAATTAGGGTTTCTTCGACGCCCCCAAACCCACATGGAAGGAGATTGAACTCCCCAAAAATTCTTTAAGATCGAGCGCAGCCGCGTACGGATCCGAGTCGAATCCTCTGTTCTTACGCAAAATCTGTCTTCTTTGGCTGAGATTTGGTGATATTATTGCTTTCGTGGTTGTGAAGCTTGATGGAGAGCATCGGAACTCTCAACCCTTCCATGGAGTTCGATAACTCTCAAGAAGGTGAGCTCGAACCCCTGATCCAAATCCAACCCCAAGAATGTGATCTCGACCAGCCCATCGCCGTCGACCCCCTGGGCCACGATTCCACCGCCGTTCTCCTCGCTAACCCGCCCGATGACTGTCCGATCTCCGGAGAAGGGCGGGAGCTGGTGGCCGCCGCGGCGGCGGTGGACATGGAGGCCGCGGCCGAGGTGGCCTGTGGCGATCTCCATGAGCCAGCCATGGGAATGGAGTTCGACTCCCCGGACGCTGCCAGGGCCTTCTACTCCGCTTACGCCGAGCGCGTCGGCTTTCGGATTCGCAACAGCAAATCCTTCACCTCCCGGGTCGACGACACCGTGATCATGAGGCGCTTCGTCTGCTCAAAGCAGGGCCGGCCAACGAAGAAGGACCCCTTCGACCTCACCAAGAAGCGGCGCAACCGCACCTCCTCCCGCGAGGGCTGCAACGCCATGCTCCAGGTCAACCGTCGTGAGAACGGCCGGTGGGCCATCTCAAGGTGTGTGCTTGACCATTGCCATCCCCTCGGCGTCATCCCTAAGCAATCGCCTTCTGTTCAGAAGAAACTGGCCAAGAAGCCTTGGGAGCTTCTTGTCTCCCCCGCCACAGAGCCACAGCAGAGTGGGCTAGGTCCTGGTGGTGGCGTGGCACAGAGCCTCCTGGAGTACTTCAAACGGATGCAGGCAGAGAATCCTGCATTCTTCTATGCAATACAAGTTGACCGGAATAATTGTGTCTCGAATGTGTTCTGGGCTGACGCCCGAGCAAGGATGGCATATAGCTATTTTGGTGATGCAGTTGTTTTTGACATGACCTGTAAGAAGAACAAGCGCATGGTGCCTTTTGCAACTTTTACTGGATTTAACCACCATAGGCAGCTTATTGTGTTTGGTTGTGCATTTATGACGGATGAGAGTGAGGCTTCTTTCACTTGGCTATTTGAGACATGGCTTGGATTGATGAGCGGACGACGGCCAGTGTCTTTCATCACTGCCTATAATGAGTCCATGGCGGTGGCTGCAAGCAAAGTGTTCCTGAATGTTCGGCATAGGTTCTGCAAGAGGGACATTTTTAGCAAGTGCAAGGATAAGCTTTCAGATGTCTATTCGATACATCCTTCATTTAAGGCTGAGTTTAAGAAATGTGTGAATGAATGTGAAAGTGCCGAAGAATTTGATTCCTGTTGGAGGTCACTAATTGATAGGTATAATTTGGAGGACAATATATGGATGCAAGCCCTTTATGCAATTCGGCAGAAATGGATTCCTTTGTTCTTTAGAGGAACATTCTTTGGGGAATTTTTTGGGACTCCAAAAATGGAGACCATGCACAAATTTTTCCAGAGACACTCTATCACAACGACCACTCTGCGTGATCTAGTTACTCAGTTTGATAAAGCTATGGCTGGGCAATATGAGAAGGAACTACAAGCAGACTTTGATGCAAATCATACAAGGCCTGTTTTAAAGACTCCATCACCAATGGAAAAACAAGCATCAGAAGTTTACACAAAATCCATATTCGACTTATTTCAGGAGGAATTTGCAGGGTCGTCAGGATTTTTAAAGGAGAAAGTTGCAGATGGTGTTGAATATATGTATCGGGTGACTAAAATTGGGGATGCCAGTAAAGCATACATGGTCACATATAATGCTTCCAACAAGCACATAACCTGTAGCTGTTTTATGTTTGAGTTCTCGGGCATCCTCTGTAGGCATGTGTTAGGAGTGCTGATAGTTGTTAGTGTTCTTACACTTCCAGATGATTATATCTTGAGAAGATGGACGAAGAATGCCAAGAGTAATGGTTTATCTTGTGAAGATCGTGGTTTATGTCAAAGTAATTCTCGAAAAGCTTTGGCTTGGAGGTGCAATGATCTCTGTCGTGATGCCATTAAGTTTGCAGAGGAAGGGGCTACCTCAGCAGTAATATATAAAGTTGCAAAGGGCGCCTTGCAGAAGGCTTTTGCTGAAGTCTTAGCTACTAAGAAAGGTTCCTTCTTCAATAGACCAGGTAAGTTGTTATTTATTTAACATAATGAGCTTATTGTTGCTCATTGCATTAGACTAGTCTTAACAAAATAGATGAGAAGGTTAGGATTCAGTTAGCTGAAAGCATGTAACTGAGTTGAGGACTGATAGTATGATTAACAAACCAGTCCATTGTTGAGTTTGGATATATTCTGTATGTATCTAATTTAACAAGTATCTTGGATTATTCATGATTTATTAATTTGATGTGTTTAAGTAATTTTGTTCCATTAGGCTTTTGACTGCAGTGTAATGCAGCAGACTTGTTAATCCATATCAGTGGACCTATGATGTGAAAGGTCTTATAGTAACCATGTGTTTATTTTCTGTAAACTTTCTTCGTTGCCTTATAAATTCATTAAACTTATATTCATTGTTGTCCTCCATTTGATAATTTATATCAGGAAGGTGAAGTAATTTCCCAATGATAATTGTTGATGAGGATAAAATTTCTGGTGGCTGGCGAACTGATTAAAGAACAACTTCACTGCTGCAGTGCATATTGAGACAGTGATACTCGACATAATCTTGAAATGTGAGATCACTATTCTTCGTTTTTTTCTTTTCTCATGCACTGCAGTGTAGGATATTGCACTCTGTTCTTCGCAGAACATTAGTGAGGATTACATTCTACCACTTGGTTGGTCGATTGACAATAGTGCTGACTCTTTTTTTTTTGGTTTGAGACTCTAGTGATTAATTTCCAATATTTGTGCATCATGATATTTGTTATTGGGTTTAGCAACCTTATGTTTGCCCTTCTGAAAAATGATGCCTTAAACTAAATATTGGGCTGTTGATGCTAGTTGCTGACAACTTATCTCATAGAACTGTTTTCAGATTAATTTACCTGATAATGTTTGAGATTAAAAAAAATATATAGTTTAAGATTCCCAACACTTTGATATAGTTCGCTTGTTTCTAACTCCCTGCAAGACATGATGTGATATTTTTAAAACTCATGTGCTTTCATATTGCACCACTGTGTATTTGGATTTTTCATTAAAATACAATATATTTTTCTAGTGGGTTTAATTCATCTAAAGTATTTCTTGAAAGGCTTAACAGGAATTTAGTGTTCCATTCATGATATTGCATAACAAGAGGATGGATTTGGAAGACGATGTCATGCTGCTATCAAGCTTGTTTTTACAATCTTTCATGATTGGTTGTCATTGCATTTGCCTCCTTACTCATCATATGCTAGTAAAGAAAGCTTTCTTAACAATGTGTTGCTGCTGCTACTTCCTACCTGTCTTGCTCATTTTCTAGTTTGATGCCAGATGGCTGTTATTTTAGTGCCAGACCAGAGTTCACAATAGGCTCTAGATTTGGAACATCTGACATGTTTTTCATGTGTTTGTCTGTTTGATGGGTGTTGACGTGCACTTACATTATTACCTTTTAATTAACTCAGTACTTTATTGTTCCTTTGACTTTTATCTTTTCTTTTGATGTAACTTGTATATCTTGCTTTTCATTGGAGTATACTGTGATATTTTGCAGTGATTCCTTTACTAATAATCGAGTCTCACACCAGTATTTGTAGAAAAGGAAACCATCATTAAGTTGGAAGAAGTGCAATGGTATGTTCTGTTGTGGAGTTAGCCACATTTTCATGTTTTACATCTTTCAACTGTGATATTTCCATTGCTTGCATTGGTTTTTCCTTGTTTGGCAGTTATCTTATTTATGCTTGGTACTTCTAGGTCTGGTTGGTTGATTAGTACATCTCAATGATTTAAAAAGCGCTAGGCGCCAAAAGGTGCCAAAGTCTAAAATCACTCTAGATGCTAGGCGCTCGCCCAAGCGAAGTGAGACACTAAAATATAAAAATATATAATATAATTAATAAATATAATTATTTTAATAAAAATATACTATTAACAATATTAAAATAAATACTGTTAATAGTATACTATTAATAATAATTTCAAATAAATAAAAATTAATAATATTAAAATCAAAATGATATATTATTAATTTAATAAATAAAAAATTCTGTTATTAGTATACAGTTAGCAGTATACTGTTAACAATATACTGTCAAAGCTAGGACTGAGAAGGAGATCGAGCCTGTTGAAGCAATGGCAGTAGGCGACAGCGGCAGTAGGCGACAACGGCAGCTGGAGCGACAGTGGGCGCGGGAGTGGCGAGCGACAACAGGAGTGGCGAGCGACAATAGGAGTGGGAGCGACGAGCGGCAACAGCAGGTTTGGGTTGGGGAAGTCGGTGAAGTCGCGAGAGAGGCTGATATCGGTGATTTAGTTGGTTCAATCAAACCAATTAAATCACCGGAGACCGAACCAGACCTAAAATTCTGGTTTGGTCGACTGGTTTACTTGGGCGCTCGCCCGAAGCGCCCAATGCCTGGGCTTGGGCGAGCGCCCAGGCGGCGCCTCTTTGAAGCGCGCCGCCTGGAAGTATAGCACCTTGCCCGAGCGCCTAGGCGAGTGCCTGAGCGCCTTTTTAAATCACTGGTACATCTGAAACAATGAAATGCTGATATTCAATAAACTTAGCTTGAACATGTGCAAGTTGACTTGAGCTTGGCATTCACTGTTTTAGATATCCATGAGTAGTTATGTGCAGTACTGTGCAATAAACTTAAATCGTAATATGGTTGATTAATTTTTTAATTTCTGATGTGTACAACTTGTACTCTAAATGACTGTCATGTTTGAAACTGAACTTTTGGTTAATTGCCGTGTCATAATGGCTGGTTCCATGATGATGGATCACTAGGCTTTTTTTTATATAAGAATATGGGTTTTCATTTAACTGTGCTTGAAAACTAATTGTCTGGCTAAAATTGTCAAATAATGAACCAGCATCTATTCATATTAAACAGCTTATTTTGTTGGTACCAATGCATTTCCTTCATGAATATGCCACCATTGTGTGGCCATGAGTGATACTATAAGCAGCAAATTTTATAGAATCCAGAAGTCATCTGAATAGCAGAACTTTTTCCTGTACTAAAATCAGATGATTTTTTATTGAGAACAATTGACAAGTTAGTTATGGTTATTCCACCATCTAGAAGTCAGTTTCTAATTTCATACAATTATCATCTGTTCTGGTTTTCAATTGGGAACTGAATAGTGTTGAACAAAGGCACATATATGCATTTTGCTTTTTTTGTTAAGTGAATTGAAGATGAAGAGAGGAAAAAGATGACAAAAAAGGAAGGGAACTAAGAAACAAGGACAACTGGGTGGGAAAGAGGGACATATTGTTTTTTCTTTTTTGGATAGGAAGATTTTCTGAATGTGAAGGGATTTGGATATTAATGCTATAACTAGCACTTTTACAGTTCACTTTTAAAACATCCATCTGAAACCACCTCTCTCTTTATATATAAACTCATTGTATAAGTTTATCCATATCTGTGTAGTGTGATATTATCACTCTTTTAGAACACAAAATAGATTCCATATTGGTCTTCTTTCTTTAGGTTTTAATATGTGATATGCATACATGCTCTCTGGAGCTTAATCCAATGCTTAGACTGTCACTATATCAGCAGGAGCCACCAAATGGTTGTTGATGGAAACTTTATCTCTTTGCCTCCTAATGCAAAGTGGAAGAGGACTTATGCACATTGACTTTGCATCTGATTATTTGAGTTGGTGATCACATGCGAATTCAAGAGTTTGAAAAGGGTTTTGTGGCCTTTCAACAAGGTAAAGGGGAAAAATGAGAACAAGATAACTCCTTGTCCTGGCAGATGACTTTGGGTCTTCTGGCCAGCTATAATTGTGGCTTTCGACTGGAGTACAGGAGAGTTCTCATATATCATCCAGTGTATTCTTTGATGCTTGGTCTGAATTTTAATACTCTGGGACCCTTGGTTCATTTTTAGACCTGCTTTACATGATATGAATCTTGCGCAAGCTAGCTTAGTAGTCCTTTTGTTCAGGGTTCGGCAACTACGATTAGGCATGTGAGAATATCAATTGATATTTCTACAACTTGTATGTTGTCATTAGGTGCATAGCGATAGTTGTTGCTTGACAACTGAGGGCATTAAAGAAACAGCAGATCTCATCCTGAGATTTGACCAACTGGGGATCCTTCTGGTTCGGCTACAGGCATGACAGTGATGCACAAATCTCATCATTAGAAGCAACTTCCAAAAGCTGTAGGATGATTGTCCATCGTATCAAAACGTGATACCAAGGTATTCATGTCCAGTGCTATTGGCTAGGTTCTGCTCATGTAACATATATTTAGGAGATGACCTAATTTAATTAACAGCAGTCTTGTCAAGCATCATTAACTTGTATGGCCGCTTTTAGCCCAATTGCTTAGTATCATATTGCTTTAATATTACTTGCTGCAAATGCATCCATTTTGGATTTTTCTACAAGCAAAATCCTACATGGATTTGGTTTTCTGTATAATCTGAAAATTGCTAGTGATAACACCTTCTTTTATTTCAGTGATTCCTGTTCCAAACGGTCCATATCTTTCAACATCAAATGTTTGCACTCATGACGGATTTGGTAAAACTTGGTGTTAGCCTGTTGACAGTAGTTTGTTTATGGACATCAATCCTACCACAAAATTGTTGTGAAGTGTTTAAAGAATTTATCTGCGGTTTGTTATAATATTTATTCTTAGCAAAGCTGCACTTTGGTGAATATTATAATGCTGGATGTGCCATGCTAGGAAAAGCTCAAGTAACTCTGCAGATGGTCGAGATAGTAACAGCTGATACAGCCAATGAAAATATTCCAGTGTAAGAAAATCTATCAAAATGCCTTCGATTAAGCTATATGCAAGCTTTCATGATGGATATGCTCCCTCATGTGTGGTGGGGATATGAGTTTGTCTTGGACTATCTTGTCATTTTGTTCCTAGCACAGTTCCTTAATGGTGTGCTACATCTGTTATGACAATGATTAATAATGTTATGATTATTTTTTAGCACATTAATTTTGGGGTCGAAATCAGTATTTGAAGAAGATTGAAATTTCCTTCACAATTTATATATTGAAGTGATGATCTTGCGTGGCATAGACTCACTGAAAAGAACAACTAGCAATAAGTATAACTTTTGACTCAATTATCTCTTTTTCTTTTGTCAAATAGGCAAAAAAACAAAGAAAATAGAAACACTATAACAACAGATGTTAGATGCCCAATCAGCTGACAGCTGACTTGGTTCACTTTATTCAGCTCTTCAACATGGTAGTCATTCTCCGTTGCTTCTATTGATGTGTTGATGATTAGAAAGATAAATAATTTGTTAGAAGTATTTTCATGCATATCCTTCATGACAGTGATATTTGCATGCATCTTTATATCATCTATATGAATTATGGTTGTGCATACATCATCAGTGTTGTTCTACTGTTACCATTATTGCCACCAGCATGCAAAAAAAATCCTATAGTCTTAATTTTGTCTAATGCACCCTTATGATTAAATGATTAGGCCATGAGAGATTCCGAAGTCAAAATTATCTAAACCTAAGCTGGGAAAATTTATAGATCACTTGTACAAGTTCAAGTAATGTTTATCATAAAACTAGTACCTAAAACATATCGAATCAAATACAACATGTTTTACACAACGTTAGTGCCGGAGTAGCAGGATAAAATATACAAAAAAAAATTTATTTTAAGGAAAGATAAATGCATAATAATTCTATTTGAGAAACTCTTAATTTTCCTTTACTTATGGTCAATTGTTTGATCGCTAGATACGTTTCATTCTAAATGGAAGCAAAAGCACCCTAAATGCCTTGATTTGTTGACGAATGTGAACATGAATATAAATCTTATGAAGGGTATATATAAAAAATATACAGCAAGAATTCTGTGGAAATGTCCCTTAGAAGTACAAATATTATATTATGTAGGGTTATATGTGAAAAAGGACAAGCATTATTTTGCTCCTTCGCCTGAAAGGTGTCAGGTCACCGCGGTGAGCAGAATCCTTCAAATTATTAGTTGATTGGTGAAAGAAAAAGAAAATAAAAAAAAGGAGAGAAATGAAGAGAAAATAAGGTAAAAGAAACTCTTCAAAACCGTAGCCGACCTTGTCCTTCTTCCTCTGCTCGCCTCTCTTCTCTCTCTCCCCCTTCTTAATCGGATTCTCCCGCTATTGGAAGGAAACCGTAGCCCTAGGCGGTGAAGAAATCCTACTTTTCTTCTTCTTCTTTCTTCTTCTCTGTCTGTGTGTGTGCGTGTTTTTTGGCCTTCGAGGAGCCCTTTGGTGGCGAGATTCGGCTTCCGAGTCGTCGTTATAGTCCAAGAGGAAGGTTATTCGGGCATATCTGGCGTAGGAAATGGAAGGGGGTGCGGGGGGCTGCAATCAGCGGTCGCCGGAGGAGGTCTTTAGGGATTTCCGAGGCCGGCGGGCCGGAATAGTCAAGGCTCTCACAACTGGTATTAACAAAATCGATTTTTTTCCTGTCTTCTCTCTTCAGATTTGCCTCCTTTTACGCAGGTGATTTGTTCAGTGATTACTCGGAGTAATTTTGCTGCTTATTGCTCTTTTTCTGCAGACGTCGAAAAGTTCTACCGGCAATGCGATCCTGGTGAGGTCTCTCGTTCTTGGTTCCGTACTTTGACGTCAGCATATATCATGGAGTTAAGACGGTTCTGCTCCCGCTCCCTTCGTTTATCTCGTGGTTTCGTTGAAGAGGAGAGAGAGAGAGAGAGAGAGAGAGAGGGTAGCTTCATTTTTTATTTTTTATTTGTCAGAGCCCAAGACCGGACTATTTTTAGTGGTTAAGATGTTGAGTGCCTTTTGCTCTTTTTTTGCTTCTTGTTTTCTTAATGGTTTTTCGGAATTGATTCTTATTTGGCATTTTCCTCGAAAAAATCACTTCTTTCTTGGTTTTCCACTTGAAGCCTCGCCTTGTTTTATTATTGTATAATATCTGTATTTTAGTTATCATGTTGAGGGTGGAGGGTTTTTTGGTGTGAATAGAAGAAAAATGAGGCCTTAACCGGGTTAAATGAAATGAAGGGCCTATTTGGGAAATCGCTCATGTACTTTTCTTGAGTTGCGTTTTTGTTTTGGATTTGCATGTTAATCCTCTGACTCTTTAATATTGCATACTAGTCCCTAGAATCTCATTAGGCTTTTCATGATGCCTGATGTAATAATATGGCCATTATGCTATATTGCTTTTCATGAAGCAAGAGAATTCTTTTTGGCTTTTTGTTCTACTTGTTATGAGAAATGGATGAGAGATGGTATGATACACTCTTTTATGTTCTTTATACGGTTTCATGATGCATCAGTAATATGAATGGAAGATAGTGTTGAAGGAACATGTAATTCTCTTTTTTGCACAGTGAGGTTCATTGTAATCTTGGGCTGCCCTGCCAAGGAAATGTTCAACAACTGTGGACTGGATCAAGTGCCTCGATAAGAAGGGAAAAGACAAAAGAGCAAAATAAAAATAAAATTGTCTAGTAAACATATATGAGAGATAGGTTTGATCCAAAGAAAACTTTGGTTGGCTCTTCAACCTAGATTATTGTGCAACTTTAAGGTTAGATACTCGCAGTATGAGTCTGACAGTAGGCAGAGAGGCCCTAAATGGAACAATGAAGGATGGAAAGTGGATATGACTAGAATAAAAAATAAATTCATGAAATTGAAGAGGGGGAGAAAAAGAAAACCAAAAGGAAAATGATGATGAGAATGGAGTTGTGGAGGAGAAATGCATCAGGTTCATGAGAAGATGGATGCCTTGAGAATATGATGACAAAATAGTCACTTTAGAAGCTAATAGTAAATTGACCAAATTAATCAATAGTTATTTTTTTTATTGGATAACAAACATTCCATTTTTATTTTTTCAGGACTAGGTAAATTTACCCTAAGGATGCATATGAGAGGTATCATGCAATTGCAACATCTAACAAATGGTATTAAAGACCTGGAGCTTTAATACATAAATCCAGAAGTCCTTAGGCTAAATATGCATATTTCTTGATAACTATTATTCTTGGAAATTTAATGTCAAATTTTTTTTTTACTCATAGGCATTAAATTGATCATTTTAAACATTCGGTTGTAGCTCAAATGATGTACCAGCTTGTTATATGAAAGTAAAGAGTGAAGCATGTTCATAACTTCATTTGTACTGTTTTGTCTGCTAGAAATATTTCTTAATTTCTAAAATGTTAGAAGGTTTATACTTCCATTATATTAAATTAGCAACTTTAAACTCATTGAGCTTTATGACCATCAATCTTTGCAATAGTGCAACTGTTTGATTTTCAATCTTCCAATGAGAAAAGAGCGTTGATCACTGGACATGAAAAAATAAATAAAGATTTCCTTTTTATTTTTATTTTTAGAAACATAGAGATCATAAATGGTCCAGAATGGACTTGGACTTCTAGTCGTTGCATACTTTTAAAATTATGCACTAGATGAGAAAATTTTATTTCAAGGACAAATGTGTAAACCTGCAGATTCATGGAAATTTGTTTGGATGAAATTCTTTTGCGAAATTTGTAAAGATCGAGATTTTTTTGCAGAAAAGGAGAACTTATGTCTATATGGACTGCCTAATGAGACATGGGAAGTGAACTTGCCAGCTGAGGAAGTTCCTCCTGAGCTTCCAGAACCTGCATTAGGCATTAATTTTGCTCGGGATGGAATGGATGAAAAGGATTGGTTGTTGCTAGTTGCAGTTCATAGTGATGCATGGTTGTTGGCTGTTGCCTTTTACTTTGGGGCACGCTTTGGTTTTGACAAGGAATCAAGGTTTGCTCTTTTCTTTGAGTTCTGTTATTTTCAATTAGCAGCTTCTGATATGTCAATTAGCAGCTTGTGATATGACTATTACTAAAGCTTTTGCCTTTTACCTAAGACTTCCAATCCCAGGATGTTTTTCTATTGGGAATTTTCTATACTTTGTTGATGCAAGTAATTTTGCCCTTTTAAGTTTTCTGTTCCATTTTAGACAAAGCACTTGAGTGAAGTCTTCTTAAAGACACTGATCTTCCTTTTTATTTTTTTTATTCTGGCGTGAAATTTGAATTTGTATTATGTTTCTTTTTTTTATTTTGTCGGGTGTTAGTCATGTTCCTGTTTACATTGACACTTTACAGAATAACATTTGTATTTGGGTTTTGGTTTGGGCTCTTACCAATGACATATATTGTTAATTAAATAAAAATTTGAGTCAAAACTGAATATTCTAATTAAACTGGTATCATAAGTTTTATTCCGAGCTGAATGACATTTGAAGAAAAGGAGAAAATTGATTGCTGAGAGCAATTAAATGATATCTTTTATAACTTCTAGATCAATATTTTTGTGGTTCTGTTTATATAAATTTACCAAATATACAGCTATAACAACCATGACCACGACAGCTGTTCTTCTGAATTCTTTGGGAATAAGTAGTTTCATGTGAATTGATCTTTATATTGTCTGCTTCTTTTGTAAATGTTCCGTATCTATTTTACCATAAGACCGTATGTCGTTGCCTATTTGCAGCATTTGCAGAACTTATATTGTTAAGCTTATTGCAATATTTCTTTGCTAATGCTGTGAGCTTCTGGACTGACACAAGCCAATTTTATTAGACAAACCAGAGAACCTTCATGCAGGAATGGATCTGAATTCTGGATTTCTAAAAGCTTCAAGAAGGATTTTCTTACTGCTTTTTCACTACATGTAAACTTGCTTTTTGTGAAAATTTATAGTGAATTATGATAATAGATTTCTGGTAATATTTGGTGCCTCAGTTTTCGTAATTCGGACATGAGGTTGCATAATCTTGTTAAATCAAAGCCCACTAAATATGCCTTACCTTCTATGGCATAATATGTAGCTGGGATTATGATATGAGAAGTAAATCAAAGCATAAACTACTCCATTTTGGAGGTTTGAGTTATTCATATCCTCTGTTTGTGCTGATTGAATTATTTGTTTTTATCAAAAATGAACTACTTATATTTCTATATGCTGGCAACCTTGGAACTAGATTTGGCATGTTGGGGAAGGTTAAAAGGCAGGCTATTGCAGGAATTATTTTGGGACTCTTATGAGAGCTATTAAATATTGTTTAATTTCTTATACTATTGCATCTAATTTCCATATTCTACCAACCTTCACTTTCCGATGCATAATCTCAATACCATGCTGTTGCACTGTGTTCATAATCTGCTGTTTGTATTGACCATTCCCTTCCACGTGAAACACCAAAAGGTTTCTGTCTCCCTTTTTCTCTTTTGTTCTTTTTGTATTTGTGCATGTATATCTTGAAGTTAGATCAACAATCTTGCAAGGTAAATAATGTCTTCCTAGCTAATGATTTGCTGAACTTCTAAACATTCTATCTTGTATAGATTCTGAAATACGACCATTGAGAGCATCCATGCTTCCCTGGTTTTATTTATTTATTTATTGGGTTCTAGACATTAATCACATCAAGTAGTTAACATACAGTAGATTGACCACCATATGAAGTTTTAGGTACCTGCGCTTAGCATTTTAATCAAAAGACCATCACAGAAATACATCTGCTGCTTGATATGTTGTTAGCCTGTAGATTACATAATTATACTTCCATTTAGCATTTTTATTAGAGACCTTAAGTGAAGCACATCTGCTGCTTGATATATTGTGCCACCGCTATAATTTCAGGAAGCGACTCTTCAACATGATAAATGGTCTTCCAACCATTTATGAAGTCGTGACAGGAATCACCAAGAAAGAATCAAGAGAGAAAATCCGTAATAGCAATGGCAAGAGCAACAAATCCGGCTTGAAGGTGGTCTGAGTGATTGCTTGGTGTAAATTGTCGCTTTATCATTGATATGACAATTTAGTTTGTCTCTTACTGGTGCATACTGCATTGTAATTTCAGCCTTCAAGATCATTCGAGTCTCATGCAAAGGCCACAAAGATGCCTTCACCAAAAGAGGAAGAGAGTGAAGGAGAGGATGTGGATGAGGAAGAGCATGGGAACACTTTATGTGGTGCATGTGGGGACAACTATGCCAATGATGAGTTCTGGATTTGCTGTGATGTTTGTGAAAAATGGTTCCATGGAAAATGTGTTAGGATTACACCTGCACGGGCTGAGCATATCAAGCAGTACAAATGTCCTGCATGCAGTACCAAGAGAGCCCGAGCTTGAATGAACAGGAAGAATGTGTTTTTTGTTTTAGATATGTGGGGCTTCAGAAGGAAGAATCAATTTGGATATAGCAGTTACTGGGACTGCATGCTGGAGTCTCTATGATCTTATCTTAGACTAACTTGATGTTATGTTGGTGTGACAATTGCTTGTTGTTTATAGCTATTAGTATTTAGCAAACTGGACCAAGTGAACTGTTTATATTTTATTTTGTATCTGAACAAATCTTAACTTTCTTATGCACTGCTTCCTGTAGATAATCTATTTCATTGCTTTTGGACATGCTATCTATGTAATGTATGTTCTGTCATCTGAAGTTCTGTTTTTGGTAAACAACAACTAGTTACAGAACCATAAACTGTCAATTAATGTGGCAGTAAGGTTCTGCAAAGTGCAAACTCATATTTGTAATTTGGGCTCGAGTAACATCCATGACTAGACCTCAGTAGCCAATTGATGTTAGCGAATTGGTGTTTAAGATTTGTGAACCTTTATATGAGGACTACATTTTCCTGAAGAATTCTTGTATTGGAGATTCTCATTGTTGTTTTCCCCATCTCTTGCTTATACAGCACTTGTTGTGAATTTTGTAGTTCATAAAATTATGATTCTTCATGTTCTCTGTAGAAATATGACTGAAGGAAAACTTGTTATATTTTTTCCTTATGTTATTTAGCCTTCTGTTATTTAGGACTTTGTTGCAGAGTGAGTAGACACTTCAAAGTCTGGTTTTATTTGGTTCATTGATGTTTTTCTTTATCTAACGAAACATAAGTATTTTTTCATATGATGTTGAAAAGTTAGACCATAATCTATGTATTTGAATTTTAGATTACGTAGGGAGAGTGTTTTATGTTGTTAAAAAACTGTCACAAAACAAATACACTAGGTCTATTGATGTAAATATCTATCCATGTGGCATCAATATGGCAGTTGTATGTTTCTAATGTGTATGGTTATTATAAGTGCAGGCTCATGTGAGCTTCTTGAGGATCGATGTGGATGTTCTAATGTGCCATTTTTAAACCACATATGCAAAATTTAGTGTTTCTGTGGCTTGTAGACAGTAGACAGATGAGTTATCTTTACTACTTCAGCATCACATTAGTACAAACTTATGCTATCAAATATATGCATATTTCTTGTGCATTGGCAGACATGACTTCCATCAACATCAGATAGTCATAGAAGATACCCTTGGCACTAAACTGCAGCTTAGGGACCTAAAGAATTCCTTCCTTTTCCATGTAAGTTAGGTCTCATCCAGATCCTCCTCTAAATAAAAAGTTATCATGTTCTTAGGTAATTCATGCAAGATTGTAGATTTGTTTACAGAACACTTGTGTTCATGACCTTGTGAACCAAATGCCAATACATTCTATGGAATAACAGATACAAAGGGCAAGATAAAAGTTAGGCCCATTTGACCTGGTTGCTGCAACTGGAGGTTTGAATGCAATACATGCTCTGCTGGTGTTATATGAGGTATGCAAAACCAATCTTTTGATTGTTCTCAGAAACGTAGGTTGATTAGAACAGAAATAATTCCTGGGCTACTGTATGGAGGTTCTGCCAGAAGCTTTTTCTAGCCTTTTGACGTTCTATACCTAATACTTAAATAGTGAAACTAAGCCTGCATAATTATTTTTGCACTGTCACCATTCAGTGGCATATGTACCAGTGGAGGAGGGGGACCCAAGTCACCAGTTTTATCACACAAATTAATATAGTGTTGCCAGTTTAAGTTTGGAACATGGCTTCACATGGCTTTGGCATTGCTTAGAGTTTTGGACATGCATTCTATTGTAGTGTCATCTACTCTGTCCTTTGTGTATCATCTAATTTTTTCCATCTACAGCAAAGCTGGAATATTTATTGTGCAAATGGTACCAGAAGAATATGGTGTAACTCTAGGCATGACTTCAAACTGCACAATCATGGGGTTTTTTTGTCAGTACATGTTATTTCATCATATGAAGATGATTAGTGCATAGCTAAAAGTAGTTTGACATGATGGCAAAGGGGACTAAACTGCCTCCAGAGGAAACAGATCCACGGTATCAAGATTCAGAGAAGGAATCAGTGTGTTCATAATACAAGTAGACAGAATTCATCTTCAAAATCAGCAAGGAGACAGAAATTATCTTTGTTAGAAAACTATACTTTGCAACTTGAACATTGATCATGTAGATCTGGAAGGAGTGATTCTAAATCTATAATCATATAATATCAAAAATCTGTATGTCATCAAAGTCATAGACTAGGTTCATTTTCCACTAAAAAAGAACATGATATGAGACTGTATTCCTCTTGACCAGTGTGGTGCAGCTAAAATGCCAGTGCTCTTGGCCCAGATCAGAGACACTGCACATGATGGAACATTAAATAGCTGGCACTTTTGGAGGGGGCCAAGTCAGTGTGTGCTTCAGCAAAGGTTCAAACTAGTAAGACATCATGATGGAACTTTAGGACGCATAGGAGGGTCCCTGTGTTCTTCAGAAAGGCTACCCTAATGCATTCCTCTGCAGAACAATTCTTTTGAACTTTTCTCAAAATCTCAGACCTCTAAAGGTGGTGTGTCAGACATTTGAAATGCTGCAGAGATTGTCAAGATTACTTCTTGTTAGTATCTGTTTTAATTAATCTCTGATGATTAACTAAATAAATTTTGGTAAGATGACAAAAAATATTAAATTGGTTTATATGTGCAGGGATGTGCTCAAACCTATTCAAATGATAAAATTGCAACAAGAATTTTATTGCATACAACACAAACAAGAGAAACTTGCAATAATTTTCTTAGAATTTGAAGTTGGTCAATTTCCATTGAGACATCCTGGTGGTTAGGATAGTATTGTATTGTTAATAGGTCTAATGTTTGAGTTCATATAAAAATATCTTTTACATTGTTTAATATAACGAATAAAAATTAATTTTAAAAAAAATGATAAAACAAGGATCCCTGTTTGAATGGATGATATGTTTTTTTATTAAAATGCCGAGCTTTGTCTTAAATGTATTAAATGGATGCACATCAAAATCAGAAAACTGTTATGAGGCATAAATTGATGTGAAATTTTCTTTACTTACTTTTAGCATACATATGCACTCAACTGCATTCATAAGCAACATATGCATGTAATAAACCAGTTTGCTTGGAGAGAGAGAGAGAGAGAGAAGAAGAAGAAGAAGAAGAAGAAGAAGAAGAAGAAGACAGCAAAAACACTTTGTTTCTTGTAATCATGTCGCTAAACTCATGCCATGTTCTTTTGGCCATTGTCATGTGATGGATGAATGGTTCTAGATTTAGTTTAAGGTGGTACTTGGTAGCTTTTAGCTCAAGGAAATATGTGCATTTTAACTTTTTATAACTTGTATCAAAGTGATCCATTTTGTCATGCAGCTAACTTTGACCGTGTAGCATAAAGGAATTTACGATCACATGCATTAGTTAATGCATATATATCAATTAGCTAATAAGATTTTCCTGGTTCAATCTTTGTCGGAAATGAATAGAGAAAATACTTAGAATATTATCTTTCAGCTCTTGAATCTCGGATTTTGACGATGAAATCAATTGATAAATTATTGATCTAATCTATATATGTTGAGAAAAGTGTGTAGGATTAACTATGATAACAAATAAGGTATAAAGAAAATATAGTGCTGGAGTCAAAGATCGAACGATTCATCGGTAGTCCGAAAGTTCGTCGGGAGTGCTGCTGGAATTTATCGAGAGTTCGTTGAGAGCTTACCGAAATATACGTCGAAAGTTCATCGAAGCTTATTGAGAAGATCGAAGCTCGTTAAAGAAGCTCATCGGAACTCACCAAGAAGATCATCGAGAGTTCAAGAGCTTGTCGAGAGTCCGTTGAAAGATTGTTGAGAGTTCATCGAAAGACCGCTAGAAGAAATTTTGACCTACCAAACTTACTTACTTTAGTAGATGCCTTAATTATCATAGTTAGAGTGTAATTAGAGTTAGATTTAGGAGATAATCTCGCTAACTTAGTTAGGGACCAACTATGCTCGAATCTAAACTATTTTGGGTTGGACTATTACTCCAAATAGTGTTACTGAACCTTGTTTGACAGTAGCACTGCCAGAACTAAGCGATGGAACCACCCAAGACTCAGTCTCCTAGGTGTCTAGGTAATAATACCACCCATTTCCAATAGCCGAGACTCTGTCTAGTGGTAGTACCACCAGATTGGGCGATGGTATCGCTAGACTGGGTGATGGTACCGCCCAGTGTTAGAATCCACTGGCAGTGGTACCGTTGGTACCCCAGAAATCTAGAACAAGACCTTTTTTGGCTCTATTTTTGAAGCCTATAAATACCCCATACTTCTCAGCTTGTTGGACATAGAGAAGTAAACAAAAGAACTGAGATTATAGTGAAATAACTGCTTATAAATAATGAGAGTTCACCTCTACTGATTCGAAGTGTTAGAAACTTGAATAAAGAGAATGAGCAATATGCAAAAGTTCTGTAAAATGGTGATTGATCTTTGCACTTGAAAAAAAATCAATAGTAAAAGTCAATGACCTCATCAGAGGAGGTATCGGGAGTCGACGTAATTCGGACGACTGAACCACTATAAATCGGTGTGTTCTTTCCTTGCTGTGTATTTTTCTATTTTTTGTCTAACTGCAATTACTCAACTTCTTCTCTATTCACTTACGAATGTGTTCAAACATCTTTATCGAAACATATTTTCACTGAATGAAACTTTTTACCGAAATAATTTTCCAAAATCGATGTTTTAACAGTAGCACTAATTCACAACAACACTAAACTTGACCCAAACACCTGTGAATAAAGTTATGTCCAGACAAATGAGGGGTTCATTGTGAGATTAAGTGTAACATTTGAAGCTAGCAAATTATTCTCTTTCTCCTCCACTAATCTCCTACCACTCTATCATTTTTCTAACAATTATGAATCATAAGCTTAGCAGCGATTGATACATTAAATGAATCGAGTTCAATAAATCTTATTTTGCTGAAAGATGATTGTAGATTCTTTCTTTTACCAGTTGATGAACTTTAGTGGGAAAACAGGCATCAAGCTTTCAAAAAATAATTAAGAAAAAAAATATTAGCTTTGGGGAACTTTGCTCCATAAAAAATTCTAATACTTAATCTAGGGTTCCTAGATTTTAATACTTTGCTTCAAACGCATAATGCTCAGAATTTATTTAATATAAATGTTTTTTAAAACTTGTCTCCTGTTAGAAATCTGAATCAAGCAAATCAGGGTTATCATAGGTCAAATATAAATTCAAACTAAAAATTTAAGCTTTTGAGTTATTGGCTAATCCGACTCTTTCAATCATTAGCGATACGAGACTATTCTCTCAAAATATCTTTCTCCATCTCAGACACATGAATATTTTCAACCCTATTGATTCAAACTTCAAATTTACATCTTTTTCGATGCTATAAAATGATTCACTCATTCATATTTACCCGTCAGACTCATCTTTACTCAATCAAACCATACCCTGACTGGCTCAATCCCTTTTCTAAAAATTATTTTATTTATTTTTTGACTCAATTCTGATCAAATTTTTATCCATTTGGCTCTCATGTTAGAAAATTCAAAAAGCCTAAGAGAGTGTGTGGGATCCAAGAGGGTAGTAGGTACTATGAGTACTTATCTTGTTTCGAGAGCCTTGATCAGATCCTATTTAGAGAGAGAAAATAAGGTTGTTTAGAGAAAAATAATAATGTAGAGAGAGAAATAATACTTTTTAGAGAGAAATCTACGATTAGAGAAAGTCAAGAGAGAGAGAGAGATTATAGAAAGAAGAATTTTTGAAGCAGATAATTCAATGTAAAATTTCTCAATTTATCAACAAAAACTATGATCACTAGAACATCCAAACGAAGATATTTTTTAAATTTTAAGATATTTAGGATATTATTTATAAAGATTTTATAAAATCTAGTAAACAAGAAAACAGATTTCTATATCGCAAATTAGAAAATCGAGTTGAGAGATCATAGAAAGAAAGATCAAAAGGCTTTTACCTTCTTTTTTTTTTTTTCATTCATCAAGTAGTAAAATTCAATATCTTCAAGAAGACCTCTATAGCCTAGTCCACCCTTTAGAAGATTTATTAAAAGTACACCTATAAGTACTAACTATGATTAGAGTTTGAAAGTTGAAGATGAATTAGATTGAATCTATCTTAGATTATTTTTCTCGATCATCATATATCAAATGAAAACGAGGAGTCCAAAAATATTGAAGATATGGACATCGAATGAACTAATGAACTTTTTAATAGTCCATAAAAAAAGAACCAATAAATATGTACAACCTGAATAGTTTCTATAAAAAAAAAACCATATAATGACTATCTTAATAAAAGAAGAGGCAAAGGTCGACAATTAAGATATAAGACAAAGTCGTCAATGAAAATTAAGAAGATGATCAAAATCTAAATAACAAAAAAAGATATGACCGAAGAGGCTAGTTTAAAGATTATGGACATGATAAAGGACCACATGGTCATCATAATACATATAAATCTCAAATCTAATATTATAATTATAATAATTATGACCATTATAGTTATACATGCCTTAAAGAATCCTCCTACTCAAAGACATGCAAATTATGCTAATAAAAAAAAGATAAATGTGAAAATCTTTTATTAGCATGTGATATAGTAGAAAAATTTTCTGATAATACATAGTATTTGGATACAAAAGCTAGTATTTGAAGTTGAGTGTACATGTTTTAAGTTTGTATCTCTAAAAAAAAAATATAAATATGATTTTAAAGAAGAATGGAGTGGTTATAAGCTTGATATGTTTATGGTTGTATTACATGTACTTATATTCTAGATGAAAATCGGATTCGTATTTACTTATTATTCTTTATACTTTAGTAAACCTTATTTACTTGTTACTTTACTTTCTTATCTTCTTCTTACGAATCATTTTAAATCTAAACATAATCGAAATCGAATTTCATTAAAACAAAATTTTCACTTATGAGATTTTCCGAATCATTTTAAATCATTGAAATTTATCATACTTAACCACCACATTAATTTATCGGCCCTTGTTAATGCCATTCTAGATCCCAACATGTATTAGGTATACTTATATTCTAGATGGAAAGGGAAAAAGCAAGCAATATGATAAGATAAAAACATACATATTTGAAGCCTGCAGTGAAAATTCAAAAGCTTATAAACTTTGTCATCCTATTACTAAAAAAATTGTAGGCTTTGCTTTCAAAAGTATTTTCCAAATAATCTAAAACAGCAAAAAACACTTTCTAGGCGTTGCTTCTGATGATGGAAAACACAACAGCTTGAAAAAAAAAAAAATCATCATGAATAATATATTTTTTAAAACATTGTATCAACATTACCATACATAATTGTGTGTTTTTTTTTTATCTTCCTGAAAGTATTTTTCACACTACTCTGTCTTGGAAAAAAAAAAAAAGCTTCATGTGTTGGCTTTGGTTCTGATAACGAGGAAATCAATGAGAAGTATTTTCAGAAAACATTATCATGAATAGTATGTTCTTTAGTTAATAGTTTTCCCTCCAAAATTGTTTTCCATAATAACCTATGAAAAACCAAAAAAAAGGGGGCAAACTTCTTCATTTTAGAAAAAAAAAATCAAATCACACAGATTCTCTTTTTTTTATTAAAAGAAAGAGAAGCAATAATTTCTCTGGAAAAACAAAAAATCAGTTCCTCTGTTTAAGGAGGCCATCAAATAAATAGCAAAAAAACCAAAGCAAATGAGATTTTCCGAATTAATTCGAGTAGTTCTCTTCAGTCTTCAGCTTTGCTTTTGTGAATCTAAAAATAACAATAATTGTGGAATCTCATGTCCAATGTTCCTATGCTTCTATCAAGGATTCAAGAACATTTAATTTCTTTCCATGTCCAAGATTATTATGGTTTTTCTATTATTTTCAAGATAATTGTGGTTGATTGTGAATCTTGCTTGTACAGAAAAATAGGAAAAGCAAAACTAAATCTTACATGTTCACTTCCATTTTTTTTCCTCGAAAATTTATCTTTGGAAAAGCGAATATTTCTGACAGAATATGAACATAAAAAATGTCAAATTGATAAATAAAAAGTTAATGTTTAAAATAATTTGAGAGAGAGAGAGAGAGAGAGAGAGAGAGAGAGAGAGAGAGAGAGAGATTTTTTGGGGTTGGGGAAGAAGGGGTTTGAATTTTGGAGGAGTGTGGCGAGAGGGACACTTGAGGGGGCCCTTCCTGCTCTAACCCTAAAAATGCGTCCTTTTTCTGCAGGGAGGATGGATTCCCACTGTAAAGTGTAAATTAATCCGGGATCGAATGGTCTCCGCTTGTCCGTGGATCATTCAAAACTCGCCCCTCCACCTCAATGTGGAAATTTGGCTTGATCCGGCCCAGCTCACACCCTCAGTTTTGTTCGCTTACGTCTTGTTTGCCGGTTGGGTCCTGTTCATTGACTCCGGAGTTCCAGGTGATTCTCATCGCCATTTTTATCTTTGTTCGGTTGTCGGTGGGTATTTCTTTCTTTGGTGACGAGTAATGCCGCTTTCGGTGCGCCATTTTGTGTAGATCACTCACCTACCTGACGCCAAATCACGGAAAGATCACCCTTTCGGGGCATGTAATAAAGGAAATGCATCGCGGTTGTGCCAAACATTGATTTTAGCATGTTCTGATGCTCAGTGAGGTGTGCGTTTCTTGTTTCGGCAGCTGGCAATCAATAGCTAGTCTGCTGATTCGAGCTGGGGAAGATCTTTGGGCGTCACTTTTTTTTTTTTTTATTTGGGTGGGTTTTTCGTAGTATTTCTTGATGACTTCATGCTTAGACTTGGCGACCTTGATCTTAGTTCTCTGTTCCGCTTTCCTTTCAATTTTTGTCTAAATTATGCCTGCAATGGTTCTACATGCTGTCTTCGACATCCTCGTGTTGCTGACGATCTGCCTTATTTTTTTTACTTAACATGAGCTTCGTAGGCTTCGAAATCACTTGTCTTGATTCTTGGGTCCACTTGGTCTCTACTCAGCTATGCATGGCTTCTATAGTTTATGCCTAAAAAGAATGACGATTAATCATTGGTTGAGCTTGCATTCATTTTAACTTGTTCTTCAGTTATCTATTTTCTGCATGGTTTTCGATTTCATGAGGTTCTTTTCATAGAGAGTTGTTCCCTTCATTACCCTCAAATTTAAGCAATTTGTAAATACTTGGCGAAGATGTAATTAATTCTATCTATGGTGAGTTACATCTGATTAGTTAAGTGAGCTCCTTAGATACTTCACAGTTATCCTCAATGCTACTTTCATTTTAATATCAAATTTGAAAATGCAAAACATGTGTATCGAATTATCATGAAGGAGCCTTAAATTTCATGTTCATCATAGTGCTCTTTCACCTACACCTGGTTTATACTACAAAACTATTGTCATATTTGTGAGTCTTATCTGCCAAATTTAGCCTGACTAAAATTGAATTAGGAACCCGTACTACAAAAGACCTTGCATTTCTTGTCCCATCAATCAAGTCTTAGGGGGTGGTTTTTATGCTTCATATGGTGCCATACAAATCTTTCTGATTCATATCTACTTTGCTTATGTACACCACTTTGATCATTGAACCCCCACATGTTGCTATGTTCTTTGGTATTTAGGGCTGTACTGTCCTTGTATGATTGTGTCCAGCTGAGATAAGTCAAGTTGCAGGCAGATGAAAATTTCATTGCCAGAATTTTGAAACTTGAATCTATGAGCATCATACGTCGCTTGTTTCTTTTTGCCGGTTTCACTTACTCTCGAAGGAACTTCATCCTAAAATGGCAGCTTGTTATTGGATAAACACCTTATATTTACTTTCCATAAGCATCTGTAGTAAGAATTTTGTCATCACATATCTCATCCTCAGAAATTTCATGATTGGACCTCATTTCAATCATATTTTCGTGCATTATGAAGACCTTATCAGCATTTTAATATGACGTTGGGTGCTGACCTTGGTGTAGAAAATGGACTTTCTTTGTTGCTATTTGCTTTGCTGGGTCACTTATTTACGGAATTTGTAACTAGATGCTCTTTTTCATGTTCTGCATCTTCATCCTGACTAGATAGTTTATTTCCATGGAGTCTTTCCTTTCTTCTTCTACCTTGTTTGCTTGATACATAACTGAGAAGCAACGTTAGTGGATCTAACTGAACAAAGGTGATGTCTTCCATGTAGTGAATCTGCAAATGTGGGGAAGGAAACATTTGTAACATGGCTTGGATGTTCTTGTTTTTCCGAAAGAAAAGAGGAGGGGGACTACAATTTAAAGCTTCACAAAGTAAGTACATTACTTTAGGTTGCAAACACCAAAGAGTAGTATTAGAGCTTTTCTCCCCTGTGCCTTGATCAATTTTTTGCTTGCTACAGTTTTGTTTAGCAGGCCAATTTGACTCTTGCAGATGCACGACTGGGCATTTGCCATGCCCATATTCTTTCGGTATAAATGATTTTGTTATTAAAAACTTATTTAAATTCTATTGTTTATGAATCCCCTAGTCAATCTAATTTATCCTTTGAAGTCACTGTATGTCTTTTGTGAAGTTTTGTAGTTATAATCCATTGGGATTGTTCTGGCATCATATTTCCACCTGCGGATCAGTAAGATATAAATTTAACAGAATAATTAGCAGATATTCTAGGGGATGCAAAGGAATCAAATCATGTTTTGAGAGCCTAAATAGGTATTGTCTAAATAATGTGCTTCTAGAATCTTTACATAGCAATTTGAAGTTTGATAAGTTGCAATATTTTGTATACTCAAACTAAATGTCATAGATCTGTAACATTAACAATGTAAACTGTCATTATATTGTTCATACATTAATTTGTTTCCTTTTTGCTTAGACTACTGCTAATTGGTGCCAGTTTGTTCTTGATTAAGCTTTTACAAGACCAGAGTTGATTGCATATCCTCAAGGCCCTCAATGATCATGTACTGACTTAATAGTGGTTTTGCATTCTTGTCAAGTATCTTTCTTGTCATGTAAGCATGAAAGCCTACAGATGGTACTTAGGTTTTGCAAGTTGATTCTAGTCCTTTGAAGTGCATAGCTATAAGTTTTCTGGAGTGGAGGCTCAAAGTGCAGGAAGAAATAATAATGCAGTAAAATTAATCACTTATCTGGGACATGTATTTAATTTACTCCTTCAAATGTTCACTTTCGTGCATTTGAAAAAATCTTTGTCAATTGCTAGTTCTAGTATTCCTTGATTCTTATTTAAATTTTCTTTAGAGAGGTCTCAGACAATAATTCACAAGTTTCATGAGTTCGTACTCCTTTTAGAGTTTTAATTGCTTTTTATCGATCATCTTGTTCTGAATGAAAATGATTAATTGTATCTGTCCCTTTCAATTGTTTGTTATACAACCTTGTGTGTCTCTGGTACAATATTTTGCTGCAGCTTTTCTTTTTTAACTTATAGTTTGACAGTGATGTTTCCTGTAGTTTAGGTATGTAGCTAGTATGCAATGTATGTCAAACTTTCCTGGATTCTGGCCTTGTCGATCTGTGTGCTTCAGTTGAGGTTTTAATTGTAAGAGAATGTTGAAGACTTCTGTTGGTCCAAATGAACTTCACTTGAAGAGGGAGCTTATTGCTCTCCGAAAGGCACCATTCTTACGTGATCCAGAAACTTGTTCATCCTGGAGGTCCTCTTTGAGTTCTAAATCATTTTTTGCAAATTCTAAGCCAAAAAATGGACATGGAATGATAGAAAAATTTACAGGAGAAATTAATCATGGCTCATTGCTTAATTTACTATCCAGAGGTAAAAATGGAAGGCAAAAGTTACATCTCTGTAGTTCGAATTCTTCTAAGCCCATCGAAAGAGCACAGAAACTAGATGAGGAAGACAGAGAAGAATCAGCTAAGGAAAGTCCAGAAAACTTCAGTGTAAGCAATTCTCTTATTGCAGAAGAAAGTCCAGAAAACTTCAGTTTAAGCAATTCTCTCATTGTGGATTCTAAGAGTGATACTTGCCTTGAAGTTCCTGTAAACATGTATAATGTTGCAGCTATCGATTCAAGAACTCCTGTTAGAAGAACTATCAGAAAATTTAGAAGAAAATCAATTTCAAAAGGGGGATTGATTAAGCATTCAGCTGCCTCAAAGCTGCTGGATACAACATCAAGCTCTTTAGGAATTCTTGACTCAATTGAGGGATCTGATGACAGTGGGGACTATAATTCTGAGAATTTGCAGCATTTGGCACAGGATCTAAGCCAAAAAATTGGTTTTATTTCTCGCACTGCATCACCAATTTTACATGGATTTGGACATGGATGTCAGTTGTCTTCTTCCAGAATTCCTAGAACTAGTAAAAGAGTGGGATCATCTCAATCTTGTACTCCTGCTTCAAGTTGCTCTTACTACAAATATGGTGGTCAGGACCCCAGCACTATTGGTTCTTGGGATGGAACTGCTACTTCGTTTGATGGGGATGGCCTGGATCAACTAGAGCTACCAAAGGCTCAAAAATGTGGTATTCCTAGCTATTGGTCAAAGATAACTAGAGCTAGGGGTGGTGGAGGTTTTATTTCTCCTTCACTATCAGATACCCTAAAAAGAAAAGGCAGTAGCATTCTCTGTGGGGGTCAGACTTTGTATAATAAGAAGAATTTATCAGGTTGTCACAAGCAAAATTACCTGTCAAAATCTGCTCAAGGTTTACCTTTGCTGACCAATAGCTGTGATGAAGGCCATTCATCATTAGATACTTCAAGTGATGAACTGTCAAGTAAATTTGGGGAGCTTGATTTGGAAGCGATGAGCCGTTTGAATGGGAGGAGATGGTCTAGCTGCAAAAGTCAAGAGGGACTGGAAATGGACCTACCTGGAAGAACTCCCTTTGAGATAGTAGATCAAAGAACCTTGAGCCAAAAGTACCAGCCACGGTCTTTTCATGAAATCGTTGGACAGAGTATTGTTGTTCAATCTCTTGGTAATGCCATTTCAAGAGGAAAAATAGCTCCTGCTTACCTATTTCATGGTCCTCGTGGGACAGGAAAAACTTCATCTGCAAGAATATTTGCTGCAGCTTTAAATTGTCTTAGTGAAGAGAACAAGCCATGTTGGTTTTGTAAAGAATGCACTGCTTTTTCTAGTAGACATGGAACAAACTTTATAGAAGCCAATGCGACAAATAAGATGTGCATAGATCAAGTTAGACATTTGCTGAAAAGTCTATCATTGGCTAAAACTATTTCACAGTATAAAGTCTTTGTCATTGATGAATGCCACATGTTATCTTCACAAAATTGGTCCACATTCATGAAATTTCTTGAAGAACCATTGCCTCGTGTTGTATTCATATTTATAACTACTGGAACAGGTAGCTTGCCTCGTGCCGTTGTATCACGATGTCAAAAATACATCTTTTTGAAGGTCAAGGATGCTGATATAGTCTGCCGGTTGAGGACCCTCTCTGTAAAAGAAAATCTTGATATTGAACTGGATGCTCTAGATTTAATTGCTCTGAATTCGGATGGTTCACTTAGGGATGCAGAAATAATGTTGGATCAATTAAGTTTGCTGGGCAAAAGAATAACTACTTCGCTTGTAAATGAGTTAGTGAGTTTGCTTCCACATTGTCTCTGTATCTACAGTCTTTTATTTTCAACTTCATTAAAATTAAGCATTTAAATATTCATATCTGTTTCACTTAGGGGCTTCATATATTGCTCTTGACTTTATATTTAATTTGTAATTGTCTACATATATTGGAATTTGGAAATCATTTTTTATGTCAAAATATGCATCTGTTATTTTGGACTTGAAAATGGAAAGCTTTAGACATTGATGATAAGTTTTTTTAAAGCTCTTCAATTTTCTAAGTGGAGAGAACTTTTTTTTCCTTCTAAAGGACAAGTTCAATTAGCAAATGTTTGACCTTCTTATGTCTTGCATATCTTTTATCTTATTTACGACATTTCTTTTTATTTCTCACTTGATGTCGTCTTTCTCAATGGATGCTTCGAGTTGTCAAATAGTGTTCAACACATCACTTCTGTTAAAATTTAAATTGTTCTAAACCTATTGATAGAACTTTTTCTTTGTGTATAATTTCTTATGTTTGAATAAAAGCAATGTCAGCATGCTTATGTTTTTTCTTCTATTAGATGTAATAATACGTTATGTTTCTTTTCTCCAATAAGCAAGTTATCTTATAATGAGAACTTACAGGTAGGAGTTGTGCCAGATGAGAAATTACTTGATCTTCTGGAGATAGCCATGTCATCAGATACTGCTGAGACGGTTAAAAGGTCTAGAGAGCTGATAAATTCTGGTGTTGATCCAATAGCCTTGATGTCCCAATTAGCTGGTCTTATAATGGACATAATTGCTGGAACTTACCGACTGGCAGACCTACATTCTGGTGGGACAACTCTCGGTGGGCGAAATTGTGAGTGCATCAGACAGATAATGTTCTTCTGTTCTTGCCATTCACTGGATGATGTTCAATCATATCTCTTGTTTCTCTACTTTTTATTGTGCTAAATGCAATGCTCCAGGAGGGCTAACTGAATTGACAACAATAACTATTTGCTATTACTATGTGATTCTTATTAGAAATGCTTTATTTGTCAGATATCATGCCTTGATTTGCTTAGAATCTGGGAGGGGTAAGTGAACTAGAACACTGGAAGCATAAAAATTAGAAAAGATAGAAATTTTTACTTGAACAAGATATTCAATAAAACAGAAAAAACTGTGGCTGATTTAGTTCTGCTTCTGTTTTGACATCTTTTGTCCACGTATCGATTGTTCGTGTGTTCGCGATTGAGATCCAACCTAGTCCTTCCTGTCTTCTGGTGATTGAGGCACTAGTATATGACTTATTTTCTCTGAGTAGATGTGTCCCTTATTGCCAACTCGATTGACAAACATTTGGCAGCTGGCAGTGATCTTGATAATGTAGAAAATGATGCTTGCTTATAGGTTCTTCCAGTCCCTTGATTATTATAGAGAATGCTTGCTTAAAGGTTTTTCCAGTATGTTCAGTTGCCATGATTTTACTTGTATTCATAACTGATTACTCTGTTGCATGTTAAATATTTTTGCTACTGTTTGACTCATGCTTATGAGTCAAAAGTAGCATATTGGTTCAGGATGGTTTCTACAGTCTAAGATACCAGGCCCATTAAAAGCATGATCAGTTATATTATGTTAAAGTTTATTGATGTAAAACTGGCCAATATTTTAGCTTCTCTCAATCAGTTGAGTATAGCATGAGTTGTTGTATCCTAATTCCTAGTCATATAAATATAAATATTTTCAATGAGGAAATTAGTTGTTATACTTGGCTTGCCCTTACCTCAGTCGGGTATAAGAAATTCATAAAAAGATCAGCTTTTGGCAGAGTAAAAAGTTGTGGAGCAGGATTCTACGAGACATTGTATTCATTTGGTTCTAGTATTGGTGAGCCGACTGGGTTTTTGTGTTTTTATACATAGTTTAGTGGGAAAAGTTGAAGATCATTATCATGAAAATGCCAAAGAATTTTTTTTTGTTCATAACTTATGAGAATGTATCATGCAAGTATAAGATTATTATTTAGGTAATATATTAGGCTTAATGCCCTAAGGAATCAATTTCATTTTTCAGATAATTTAACATAGCTATTGATAGATAAAAATGTGTGCCTATGTTTACATGTTATAGTAGTGATTTAAAAAGTGCTAGGCGCTAAAAGATACCAAGGTCCAAAAACACTCGAGGCACTAGGTGCTCACCTAGGTGCTCGCTCGAGCGAAGTGAGACGCTAAAATATAAAAGTATATAATATAATTAATAAATATATTTATTTAAATAAAAATATGATATTAAATTAAAAAAATCTTACAAAATCACAATATCGCATTAACAAAAAAAATCTCAAAATTCGAAACAATAACAATAATTTCAATTAAATAAAAATTAGCAGTATTAAAATTAAAATAATATATTATTAATCTAATAAATAAAAAATACTATTACTAGTATATAGTTAACAGTATAATGTTAATATACTATTAATAGTATACTATTGAGTCGATGTGAGAAGAGGGAGTAAGAGTAATAGCAGCGGAGAGCAGTGGGAGCAGGAGCGGGAGCGACGATAGTGGTAGCGGCAGTGGTAGCAACGAGCATCGACAACGGTGGTGGGGGCCCAGCGTAAGAGTAACACTGAGGCTGTTGACTGAGAGAAGTAGCAACAGTAGGAATGAGCAGTGGCAGCAGCAGCAGCGGCGACGAATAGCGACAACAACAGCGAGCAACGGAAAGCAGCGATAGCGGAGAGAGGCAGTAGCAGCAAAGAGAAATGTCGGCGACAGAATCGCATAGGGTTAGGGTTGGGGAAGTCGCGAGAGAGATGCTGGGAGGCTGTTATCAGTGCTTTTGTTGGTTCGATTGAACCAACTAAAGCACCGGAGACCGAACTAGATGTAAATCGCTAGTTCGGTTGCTTGGTTTTACTCAGGCGCTTGTCCGAAGCTCCCGGTGCCTGGGCACGGGCGAGCGCCCAAGTGGCGCCTCTTTGAAGCGAGGTGCCTAGACATGAAACGAGGCGCTCGGGCCTCGCCTCGCCTCACCTCGCCTCGTCCAAGCGCCTAGGCGAGCGCCCGAGCGCCTATTGAAATCAATGTGTTATAGGCAACAACTTTCATTAAAATTTTGTCCAATTATAGAGTTCTAACTTATAATTTGGTCTAGAAAAATAGTTTTAAATATTTATTTCTAGCTTCATGCAGGAATTTAGATATCTTATGTCTATACCCAGGTTTGTTAGGACATAACTAATTGGATTCTCATTTTCTGTAGTGCTCAGTAGTTCAGTAATTGTGACAACTTATTTTATGGATGACTCACTGTTAATGTTACATTCGTGGTTTGATGATAATTTCAAACGTTTATAAACTTTAAATTTGGTAAAACAAGAATCAGTATGGTTTTTCAGACCAGAAGGAATTGCTGACTGAACTAAATTGCTTCATTGATGTTGGATTGAATCTGTTCCTATTCTAGACTCAGAAAAGCTTATTTCTTTGTCGTTAATTCTTGAGAGATTTGGTTCAAATTCCCCACGTCAAATTGACTTTAATGTCCACACAATTCAAAACTCTTAACTCCACCTCCTGTGAAATATACATGGTACACCTGTACCAACAATATATTACATACATTTCTCAGATTTTCATAAATATCACTAACTTTTTTTATTATACTGATGCTATCATGGTCTACATATTTAATATGGCTATGCATCTTTACGCAGCAGTAAAGGTTCCTATCAAAAGTTTAAAGGTGGGACGTGATACTCAAAGGAACCCTGTTACAAGGCCATGAAGAAAGCTTTGTGACAGTTGGGGATTATATCACAGTCTGGTCAAATGAAAGGCCACCTTCTAATTTTTGTTACACATTATTCAATATCTGTTTACTGTTTTCCTGCTGATACAGGTTATAGAGTTCTCCTATGTCCTCTGAAGTCTGAAGCATGTTAATTAATTGCTTTCTTACTGTAAATTTTGTTGATGAGAAAGATTATTGGTCTTCTTCATTCTGGTCGTGATAATGGCCACTCATTAATAAGGCACCACTATGTTAACACAGAATCACAAAGACCATACGCTATCCACGAGGCTCCCACCATTGAGGGGTCTAAGGAGGGCCAATATATGCAGCCTTTCTCTAACTACACAAAAACTTTTTCCTTGACTTGAAACATGTTCTCCCAGGTCACAAAGGAATACAAAATCACAATTTATTCATTTACATCTAACCACTCCATGTAATGTAATTTCTATTACAGAGGTTTATTCCATTTGAATTTCTTTTTTATTATTTATTTGTCACTCTGCATGAAGTTGGCCGTTCTTCTTTGAGTTCTGACTTTGTTTCATTTACCTCCAAACTGTTCCTAGTAACTGAAGCTGAGTTAGAAAGACTACAGCTGGCATTAAAGATTCTTTCTGATGCTGAAAAGCAGCTAAGACATTCAAGTGAACGATCAACATGGTTTACTGCTGCTCTGCTGCAGCTTGGCTCTGGTAATAATACAGAACCTAATAGATCAAGCAGCAGCAGCAGGCAGAGTGCTAGAAGAAAAAGTATTGGTGTGTCTGACATGGACAGTTTCTCCATGATGCACAAGAACAGGCAAGTTACTGAGTTTCAAGAATATAATTTTTGTTTCATATTCTATACTAACAACATATACTCTAATCCTTACATCTACTCGGCATATATAGCTAATTGTAAAGTGTTGCCTGCAAACAGGAGATCCCTTGACAGAATATTAGATAATTTTTCTCATACAAGTGATGCTACTGGCAAGGGAGAACTCAGGTCTATGACACCCAAAATGCTGAATGAGATATGGAATCTTTGCATCCATAGATGCCACTCAAACACACTGAAACAGTTGCTTTCTGCCAACGGAAGACTTCTATCAATTTCTGAAAATGGAGGTAGCCAATGATTTTATCTGATGACTATTTTATCTCTTTTGTTTCATTATCTGTTCTTGACTTTCATATCAAACCATGGTACTTGGTAACATTCTATCATATATTAATCGTAGCCTGCTTGTTACGTATCACTTTGTAAGGCATCTCTTTCTGCTTCAATTGTTATTTCTGGAATATACAATCAAATTTCAAGTTAAAATGTTTTATGAAATATTCAGGCATTTTTTTATTTTTTAAGATTGATGGTCATTTATTTAAAGGGATTACTTTTAGCAAACAGGTCAACTTGATTTAGTTGGCAATGTTCCTGAGCATCCACAATGCACTTGAAAGAGGTCAGACATCATGCAGCAATGCGAGAGTTGCTTGATGCATGCAGATTTGTCCCAAGCAGACGCCCAATTTAGGTATAAATTCCTCCGAAAATACCTGAAAATAAAAAAAAGGTTAGGATAGGATTTTTAAGTTAGAAATAAATATAGTAATACAATAAGTTTAGCAAAATCAATGTAAATTAGGTAAGAATAGTATCACATATCTTTTTTCGGACTTTAAGGACTAGTCTTGTGCAAGGTTGGTATTTCACTATTCCATTGTCCTTCAGTAAATATTGAAATATCTATAGAAAAATCATTTGAATTGTTAGACGATTTTGTTGCAATATAAACTCTAAAAGCGAAATGAATTAAATAATCATATATGTAGATATACCGATTGCTAATTCTACCACCAAAATGAAGCAGCGTGCCTCTACGGGTGGTGGATCGGGGTCCTCGATCCTATACATCTGCATATCAATATGATATGTTTGTTGGACCCAATCGCTTAAATTGATCCCACGACATAGTGTATTGATACAACCGTATGCCATGGTGTATCAATGTGGTGATGATCGTAGGGTCGATCATCATGAATCAATTTGTCCAGGAAGCTCATGAGGCATATATTGGACTATCGAGCTTCTACTTTCGCCATCTTGATTCGCTTCAGATCATATTATTGTTCTTTGGGAGAAGTATAACCAACTATCACCAATCTGCTTTGTTGGTCATATGATTCTTCATAATATGACTGCCGTGAATACGATAGCTTCGTTCTCAGTATCTACATCATGTAAGCTTCGTGATCTGCTCAAATTCATCCACTGGTTTCCCCTTCCCCTTTCGCGCATAAACTTGATGCGAACCTTGTCGACTGTCGAGTTCCATGATCTGAATCTTGGGTGGCATGTGTAAAATATTGCTCCTCGGTCCACGACCACCCTCAAGTTGTGTAGACGAGACCAACGATTGCCGCATCGCCGCCATCATCCGTCGAGGCACTAATGCTCGTGTTCTTTGCCATATCTTTGGACCGAAAGCGAAGTTCTTTGAATGCGATTGTGAATGTGTCTCGTCACCTGACTCGATTCTTTCCAACGATGCGACTGATGCTACTGCCTTCCCCTTTGCCTTTGCACGTTGGGCGGACGACTGTGATTGTTGGGTGTCTATAGTTTCTCGAGCAATTTGACTCGATGAACTCCTGCCATGTTGTGATCGAGGGGGACTTGTCACCTGTTGATGTTGTGCTTCTTCTTCTTCTTCTATTGCCTCGCTGATAAAACGTGAAGGACGCTGAGGATCTCCCGCCTCATCAAGTAGAGGATCCTCTTGGTTTTCTGCTGCTTCAACCCAATCTAACATCGGCTCTGAATCTTCATTGTAGAATTGGAGGTCAATGGGATCAATATCTGGTTCCTCTGGCTCCTTATCCAGCTCAGCACATCGTAACTTTAGTCGCATGTTATAATGGACATATACTAGTTTCTCTAACCGTCTATATGAGAGTTTGTTGCGGATCTTCGTGTGAATCAATGCAAATGTTGACCAATTACGTTCACAACCGCTAGATGTCGTCGTCTGTGAAAGTACACGAATGACAACCTTTCTTAAATGTGGTGCATCCCCTCCAAATTGTAGCCACCACTCGATTGCAAAAAATATAAATAAAAATTTATTAGCATAACAAATAATTAACATCAAATATAATTGATAATTGATAATCAATATATGTAACTTTTCCTCACCAGGATCCATAGTGTAACGACACGATACTGCTACAACATCAGAGAATGAACCAATTGTTTCTCGAAATAATCGACCCTCCATAAGAGCATCATTTATCGGTAGTGTTTGCAAGAGCCGATATATAACATTTCGTAGTCTTTGTTAGTAAATCATGTTTTGTTCCGAAGCATACCGATATTGAATTCTAGGGTTCGAGATAATACGCTTTGCAAGACATAATTTTGTTAGTATGATTTTTTATTATATAAAAATAGTAAATTAATTTATTCTGAATATAAATTTACCCGCATTATGGATATCTGATCCATAGCTATGATCCGACGATCGATGATCCGTATATATTGGTCGGCTTTAAAATCATCCTTGAATGCTTTCGACCTCATCTCTTGCTTGAATCAAAGATATATTTTGAATACGGCATCGTGGGACGCTTATCCATATCAACCTTTAGGAGAATAACATAAAGTGGTTCCACACCTTTATGATTTCCGCCAGTGGTGTCCCAAAATCTAGAGGAAAGAATGGACTTTTCTATTTTCTTTCCATCACTTAATCTCGAATATCTAGAATCACACCACTCTTGTGAGGTGACCATTATCTTCAAGCCATGTCTTTTTTGCTGTAATGACTTTAATGCAATATAATTGGTAGCAAACCGAGTGACTCCAGGTCGGAGTATCTCACCGTTTACATACTTTTGCATTAAAGCGTGGACCCAATGATGATTATATATAAACTTTGTAATTGATTGTGCTCGAGCTACACAATTCTTGACCGCGTCCAACTCACCAATATCCTTCAGTATTAGATCTATGCAATGAGCTGCACATGGAGTCCAAAACAATGTATTTCTTTTTTCCATTAATTGTAAACCGGCCTTCTTGAAATTTGCTCCATTGTCGGTTACTATTTGGACAACATATTGTGGTCCGATCTCCTCTACTATAGTGTCCATCAAACTTTCAATGTAGTTTGCATCTTGTATTTTATCAGAAGCATTAATTGACTTCAAAGTTCTGCATGCATCACATATGCCCTTCTTGGGAGATTTGGTAAACTAGGCAAAGGTCATTTGCATAATATTCGTATAAACTGATAGGAAACTACCTCTAGCAAAAGGTATAGTTCAAATAAGAAGTTAATGAGTTTGCCAACATTTCATTTTGAATTGTCAATATGTAACTTTATTAGTGAAATAGAGCTACATAAATATAAAAAGAATAATATTTCCTTGATCAGCTTTGGACAAAAGAACGACCCTTGTTACAATGGTAGTATTGTTCCTTGAGGCCTAGGAGACCAATGTTTGAGTCTCGGAAACAACTAAATAAGACTGCTTATATTGACCCTCCCTAGATGCCATATTAGTAGGAGCCTCATATATTGGTTTCTCGCTTTATTAGATCTCGAGAAATTTAGCTGCTTTGATATAAATTTATTGCCTCATAATAAAATTTTCAAGAAGCACCATTCTGTCCTCTATATCTTCATAGGCAGATTGTTTATGTGATTATGCATTATTGTATTTGAGATATGTGCCAGAAAATGTCAGTCTGGATGTCAGTGGCACATTCATCATCCAACTTTAGATATCAACAACTGATGAGCACATGTTATAAAGTATGTTTATTTTGAACAGTGTTGTATCCTTTGAGATATGTAAAGACTTGTTATACCAAGCTTAATTGTTGCATGTAATTCACTCTAGGGAATTATCCGCTCCTAAATATTCAGCAGAAAGTATCTTAAGGAGTCAAATTTCCATCTGTACTCTACGGTCTCTGGGAATGCATGCTCATAAAATCTTTCAGTGAATGTAACATTTGCTGGTCTGACTCTGTATTGGCACATGGTATACTAATTATCCCTCGGTAATACCGAAGTTGAATAAACCAGTTGGACTGGTACATACCGATCAGTATTTACCAGTTCAACCTGGTTCTGGCATGTAAATCACCAGGTCCAGTTTGAATTCAAGGTTTTTGATTTTTGGAATTTGAACAGCTGAAAACAACTGCTAATCTCTCTCTCTCTCTCTCTCTCTCTCTCTCTCTCTCTCTCTCTCTCTCTCTCTCTCTCTCTCTCTCTCCCCCCTTGCCCCAATTGTGATGATGCCTTCTCTGTTCTCTCAACAGCTTTCTCTTCAGGCAAGCTGCTGGTACACCTCATATACAGGGACCCCCATAGGTCCAGTTAGTGACCGGTATGGGTCTCGGACCGGAATTTGAAACCACATGTTAGCCATTCTTTTGATCAATTTTCTCAGCGGTAAACCATGGTGTACTGTATCATTCAAAGGTCCTCTTTTGGTAACTATTAAGACGATGATGCATACCAGCATCGTTGCTGACTTGTTGCTTTGTCACATGATGGCATTTTCTCTACTCCAGCCTTGTATATTTCACATTTATTTTCCTCAACCTTTATGAATCAGGTGTGCTGCACCAATTTGAGTTGACACTAGGTTCCTACAAACTCTATTGATCATTTTGGTAGTGGTGTCTTAGACGTATGTTTTCCCTATTTTGGTAGTGGTGTCTAAGTTAAATTATGCACTCTATTTCATTTATATGAAGATTTTGATTTGCAACTAGAAAATTAAAATCTGATGGGCAAAAGTGAAATCAAGTATCCACGTTCTGTAACATACCACACCCCCTTATCCATGTTCGATAACACAGCCTCTAAAGTTTATTTAGTTTTAAACTCCATTACATATATCCCCATATCAGGTTCAAAATATGAACTACCTATGATTATAGTGCCCTCAATTGAAGAATCCTGACTTCGTCCCTGCATATTGCAGTGAAAACTAATAAAAAAAATTGTTCTACATTACATCCTCATTTTTATTTCACAAAATCTTTCCAAGCTAGTTTTTTTCTTGGAAACTAGATTGCTGCATTAATGTTCCTTGTCATAATGAAATCTCTTTGGTTATGAGAAGAACCTTTACTACCTTTTGGCAGGCATATTGATTGCATTCATTGGATTTGAGGATAGTGTTACAAAATCCAGGGCTGAGAGATTTCTGAGCAGCATCACAAACTCAATGGAGATAGTCTTGGGATACAATGTAGAAGTTAGAATAGCACTTCTACCCAAAGTTCATTCTGATGTATTACAATCAGAGCCGTCTCTAGCAAGCAACCAATTGGAAAAAGATAAGCTAAGAGAGACAAGATCTGATAACCTTAGTAGCCATCCCAATATAGGAAAGATCAAAGGAAGCAAAATTCTGGATTCCTGTGAAGGAAATCAAGAAAGAGCACATGAGAAAAGTGACGTATCTGCACTTGGAGAAATGGACTATATACAGACAAGTGTACCAGTATTAGATGGTTCATGTAACAATAATGATAAAGGTCAGGGGATTTTAGCCCAAAGACCTATAAAAGCAGCTACTGATGAGCAGAGGTTGGAGACTGCATGGCTTCAAGCTGCAGAGCCTGGATATGTAAGTCAACCAAGGCCTGATAAGAACCAGATTCTTCCACAGAATGGAGTGAACCATCTGAGTAGTAAACAATCTTTGACAACAACGCCAAAATCATTAAAGAATTGGGATGATGAATCGGTTCACGGGATCAAAGCTTTAAGAACCAGTGCCACTGAGGGCCATCACAAGGAACAATATGAAAGAGCCGATCACTATGCCATTTCTCCAAGTTTATTGCACTGTTACAAGACAGGCAACTCTGAGAAGCAGAAGATGTAAGTTTTTTGCTTTTGGTAAATATATATAAGAAAGTGTAGATATCCAGTTCTGCATATTATTACCTAAGATGTTAGGACAGAAAATTTGGTGAATTATTTACACAAGAGTTTTAGATGAAATTGTTTTCCACATATCTGACAATAGTTTTGGAGGCTTTTTTCTATTTTTTAGTTCCTTATGCAGTTGATGAATTTGTGACTTTTGCAGAGTTCACTCTTTTAGTCTCTATAGAGGGTGGGCATCATGTGCATATCAGAGCCAACCATCTGTTGATCTTTCATTTATCTGTTGTTTTTGTTACTGTGTTATCTTAGTACGAGAAAGGGATACTTGATTCTTTATTAAAGTATGACTAGTAGGTAAAATTTGTTTATGAATTACTTATCATGGCATCCTAATATAGATAGAAAAGAACAAGTTGTTCTAAAACCTTTGCAGTTGTAGGTGATCGGTTGATCTTGATGAATTTTCTTGCCCTCTCTTGATCTGAACTGTGGTCTAAAATAACATTTCTGGGCTAATTTAGAGGTTGTTTCTTAATGACTAAGAAGATATTTTTTTAATGGAAAATGTTAAGCATTATCATTTCTTTCGGTGTCATGTAATATCATTAATATACAGAAATGACAAAGTGATTCAGTCTAGCTTGATGTAGTCCATTTCTTTCACATCAATCTAAATTGCTATACTGCATTCCAGGGGATATGAATCAGGACCTGGTTGCAATGGGATTCTCTGTTGGAAAACCCGCCATGGAAGAAAGGTTGCAATTGGATCTTGTTTTCTTTTTCTCATCTATGGAGCTTTTTAGAGTTTTAAAAACTTAGCCTTACAATTCTGTGACAATCAGGTAAAGCGTGGAATCCATCTAAGGTCACCAAGGGTTAGTCGGGCTAGACGACTCTCATTGTTTGGGCAGTGTGTGAAGCTGAAGTCAGCAGAAGACAGGTTGAGCAAATGAATGGGAGAAATTTGCAGGGTCTATGCCTCAGTGAGTACATTCTTATGCCTTTTGTGTCCACAAAGCCTTTCTGTTATTCAAAGACAAGAACTGTGATGTCCCAACTATCTGGGTCAGCTACTTGGATCTTATCTTGCCAGCAAGCTCAACAGCAAGCCTTTTCATTCTACGAATACAAAGGTACCTTAGATGAGCCATTTTGTCCTAATCAGTACTAGGTTGAAGCATTTGTTATGAGAAATATTATAGGCTTGCAACGAATCAAGGTGACTGCTTCAATGATTCACCTCAGTGCTCCTGGTTAATCTGCTTGTTTCTTGAAGAACAATATATTTTCCGAGCTAATAGAAGATTTCATAGTTCCAAACCAATGAATTTCTATTATAATCTTTTTTTCCTTTGGTATCTTGTCAGACGTCAAAATTAACACAATCACTGAGATGGGAATCAAGTATCTTTATAATGCTAGCAGGAACAAATAAGAGCTTGTCTGATAATTTCAAGCATTGTATTCCGATTGGTTCATATTATAAAAGATGAAACACTTCACAGAAAGATGGCACAGCACGATGTGTGCCGAAAGTGCCACCATTTGGTGACCAATTTTTGTGTTGGCAAGTATGACAATTCATACTTTGTCAGACAAGTATCGGCAAACTACTGTGCCATGACATAGGATTACTTGAGGATATTTGTTTTGCATAACATTTTTGTTGCTGATCTACATCGACATTATGATCATTTACATTTTATTTGTAGTTTTTTTAGTTAATTTTCATATATTTAGCTGAAAGTATTGGAGAAGTATTCCAGTTCATACTTTGACAAAAGCATCAGTGCACCATTACTTAGAATGGTATCATATTCAGTATACTGGATCTACATAACATTTTTGTTTCTGATCTACATCAATGTTATGATCATTTTCACTTTACAGTGTAGTTCTTTCAATTAATATGTATACAATATACCTTATGGTAAACTAGTTCAAGTGATACCATCCTGCTATCGTTAGGCCAGCAAGTATTTCCCCATATCTTGTTCTTCTAGGACATGATGAAGGCCCTGGAATTATGCTTCTGTATCATATTTATCTAAATATTAGTTTTAGCAATTGATTTTTTTGTGGATGATATGCATATCATTGTTTACTTCTGCTCAATTTGTTCGCTTGTTGATCATGAGTATCTTTATTCAATTGGCTAAGGTAAGTTTGTGGTGATCTTGTATAAAATTCCTGATAAGCTTCACCAGAAAAAAGAGGATAGTTTACATTGTCATGATCTGCCATGCCCTTTAGACATTGAACACAAAACTATAAGTTTTGGTGAAATAGTTTCTTAAATATAGAGGAAATTAGGTAGAAAGTTTATATACTTCTGCTATGTTTGTGACTTCGGCACAAACAAATTTACCAGGCCAAAGTGTGCTATTTGAAGCACTATCTAAAATAAAAAGGTCAGCTTGTCAGCTCCAAGGTGCATGCCACCATGTCGCCCACTACGATACTACACGTCATTGCGAATGACACTTATTTCGATCTTAATAAGTGCCACCACACCTTGTAAGCTACCTCTCTCGCAAAGCACAACATAACGAAGACGAAGAGTAGGTGGAAAGAATGGTTATGTTGGTTCATGTAGTCCTCTTACACTCGCTCTCTCTCCCCAACTAGCTTATCGAGGAAGAGGAAGCAACGGACGAAGGCGGAGAGGTAGAGGTAGGAGAGGTCAGAGGCGAAGGTGAGGGAGAGTTGAACTATCACGTCATTAAGTGCGGCAGATGGGGGCATAGGAGTGGACGAAGTGGGAGGCGATCGGGACAAAGAGACCCAAGAGGAGGAAGGGGGATTAGGAGATCACTACATACCTAGCATCGGATTGGTTGACGTATATCCACCTGAGGGGGGACCAGAAGCTTTTGAGCTTGTTGTCAGCGTGAGAGAGGCTGTGTATACAACGCCCTGTTAGACAGTAGCGACTTAGTGTTGTTATTGATGGTTGTTTCCATGACGATGCCTTCATTCGTCATTGATGGAGATTTTAGTTTTTTTAATCTTAAATTACATGTGTCATTATATTAATGGTTTGTTGTGAGTCAACATGTCACATAAGCAAACTCTAACGTCTGTTAACTCAGACTTAACGGAACGAGCTTATATGTTACGTTTTTAAAGATATAGGAATTATTTTAGACATGAGTAAATCATGAGGGTTTAATAGGTCTATTGTCAAAATCACATGAGCTAAAATGGATCTTAATCATAAATTATATGTATTATTATATTAATAATTTATTATGAGTCAGCATATCACGTAAGCATACTTTAATATTTGTTAACTCAAACTTGATGGGAGGAATTTATATGTTATGTTTTTTTTAAAATATAGGGATTATTTTAGACACGAATAAACCTTAAGAGGTCTATGGTAAAAACCACAAGAGTTAAAATGTATATATATATATATATATATCATAATATAATTTTTTTTAAACCTTTTTACTATACCATAATTTTTAATTCAATGTAAGAAATTGTCAAAATTAATCTCCATTATAAATACTAGTCAGTGCTATGGGCATCTAATCTAGAAGGTAGACTACAATCCAACTCATAAAATAAGCTCACCTTGATCTTACTCTTCAAATTGATTTGTTGTTTAAAACATGAATGTGAAATATATTAATGTTGCAGGACTTGGACTTAATGAGAACGTATGCCAAGCACCTTTGAACGTGAATTAACAAAGACTAGAAGAGCTGACCAAATTTAATAGTTTGCATAATTTACAGAGGAGATCATCCAAACTAAATCAACACATGAAGTTAGTATATTGACTTCATCTACAACTTGTTGATATGTACATCAATATGTATAATATAATATTTATGAAGGTTTGCCTACATTGCAGCTCCTGAACATAAAAATATTCCTCCATTTGCAATTTTTGTAGTCAATTTTTCATAAGAATACAAAGATTTAAATGTATTTTTGTTGTTCAATTACACGAGGCACCCTTAAATATGACATCATCAGAAATAAATTAAAACAACATAGTAACACAGATCCAAGAAGAAATATAAAAACAAGCAACAAGAAACCATCAAAGGAATCAAGTTTGTCTCCAATTCCAATCCTGCAGCAGCATTCATGAGCACTGCAATGTCAGGCATATATTATATTGACCGCAAACAACAGCCTCTGATTCTAACCGCACAAAGCTATGTAGCCGTGCAATCCAAGCAGCAGCTCATCTTCTTCCCCCAACTTGAGATCTCCTCACATGCCTCCCCACTCCAACGCAGGCCAAAAGCCTTCCTCTCTCTCCTTCAACCCGACGGCATCTATCTTCTCACTCCTGCCATGAGGCTTCTCCTCCTCCTTGGCACCTTACTACTGCCGACTGTGGCCTCGCCATGTCATTTCCCGGCCATCTTCAATTTCGGCGACTCCAACTCCGACACCGGCGGCCTGTCGGCCGCCTTCGGCCCAGTCCCCTGGCCCTACGGCGAGACCTTCTTCAAGATGCCCGCTGGGAGATACTCCGATGGCCGGCTCATCATCGACTTCGCCGGTGATCAGTGTCTCCTTCCTCATCAGTACTTGCCCTGTAAGCATCTATCCCTATTCTCACTCGCATCACCGTGAACCTTCAGCCGAAAGCCTCGGGTTGCCGCACATAAGCGCGTTCCTGGACTCGGTCGCCGCCAACTTCAGCCATGGCGCCAACTTCGCCACCTCCCTGTCGACGATCTTGCCGCAGAACGTCACGCTGGCTCGCGGCGGCTACAGTCCCTTCTCCTTGGACGTGCAGCTGAAGCAGTTCTTGCAGCTCAGGCACCGCTCTCGAGCAGTGTACAGACGAGGTATGTCTCCGCAGTAGTAGCGTGCAGGGAACAGTAGCGGCAATCTGGTTCTGATCCTATCAAGTCATCAGGAGGAGTCTTCGGCCATCTGATGCCCAAAGAGGAACACTTCGCCCGAGCGCTCTACATGTTCGACATCGGTCAGAATGATCTCACCGCGCTGTACTTCCAGAACGTGTCCGCAACGCCGTACCTCTCAGCTGCACTGAAGGAGCTCTCAAGAGTTGTGCAGGTGCCTACCAACAACTCTGAGCATGTCGATCGTCTTGTTGCCTGCATTCCAACGACGGCAATTGTGTTGGCACAGACGGTGTATGAGCGAGGAGGGAGGTCGTTCTGGATCCACAACACAGGCCCCTTGGGATGTCTTCCCTATGTGCTGGTGCGCGTGCCGCCGGCGGCCTCACGGTTGGACTCCTCCGGCTGCTCCATCCTCTTCAACGCACTGGCAGAGCAATTCAACACGATGCTGAATGAAACAGTAGCGCAGCTCCGGAAGCGCCTCCCTCTCGCCTCCTTGACCTTGACCGACATCTACTCCGTCAAGGACTCCCTCTTCCGCCGCGCCGCGATTTACGGTAACGCTGACACCACCACCTTCTGCGAAGTCAACCTTATAGCTGAACTATCGAGTTCACATGCATGCGCCATGGCTCATCTGCTAGCCATGTTCTAGAGATCCATGAAGGCAAAAACAGTCACATGCTCAGTCGTAGTTTACGCACTTTCTCTTTCTCGACACTGTTGATGAGATGTGAAGGATGCAAGGTTTCAGGATTCGAGCGTCCGTTGCAAGCTTGCTGTGGCCACGGCGGCGGCGCGTACAACTTCGACGCTGACGTCTGGTGCGGCGACACGGCGGAGGTGGACGGCACTAGAGTCCTGCTGGGGAAGTCGTGCAGGAAGCCATGGAAGAGGATAGTTTGGGACGGAGCTCATTACACTGAGGCTGCAAACAAGTGGGTGTTCCATCACATCTCCGGCGGGGAGTTCTCACACCCTCCGGTTCCTCTGAGCATGGCATGCGGGAAGAAGACGCCCATAACATAATGCCTCTTTGTTTGCATGGATTTTACTGCACCATTGCATGGCTTTGGTAGCCTTCTTCAGCATAAAGTTATGATTTCTTTTCTTTCTTTCTTTCATAGATTCATGGATTATTGTTATATTCACAAGACAAGTTTAGATCAGATTGGGTCCATCTGAAACCAAAATGCCATATGGGATGATGATGAATTCATGAAATAGTATCAGCAAGTTGCAAGATGCAAGTTGACTTGGACTACCCATATGAGCATATATAAAGCATGTGTCACTTTTCTATTAGAATTAAAACAAAAATATTGACATGAAACAAAAGTATATATATATATATATATATATATATATATATATATATATATATATATATATATATATATAGCATCAAGATTTGTATTATATACTAGTCAGTGGTTTGACTTATATTATATATTTAATATTATTATATATAATATATACTAATATATTATATATATATATTAGTCTTGTATATTATACACAAACCTGGATCCGGTTTGTGTTCGGATTCGGGCACAAATTAGCGAATGCCTTGCCCGTTCCCACTTGAGGTCTATGGTACTGAAAAATCCCCGTTTGGTGTCCATCCGTCGCGGTACCTCCTTTTTAATTGAAGCAATAAGGAGGGGCCCTTTTGGGGCCCGTCTCGGGTGGCACTGAAGTATGATGTTTCTGGAAGTCGAGGCAGTGGTGAGGAAGAGGGGGGGGTGCGGGTTTCGATCCCGATTACCAGTGAGGAAGAGAGATCTGGGAATGGCGAAGCCGCTGGGGCCGACGGGGGAGTTCTTCCGGCGGAGGGACGAGTGGCGGAAGCACCCGATGCTCACCAACAACCTGCGCCACGCCACTCCCGGCCTCGGCATCGCCCTCGTCGCCTTTGGCGTCTACTTCGCCGGCGAGGCCGCCTACAACTACTTCCACCGCCCTGATCCCCACTCCACCACCCACCACTGACGGGTAATACGACATCGTCCCCCTCTTAAGGTTTTTCTTCTCTCCATATAAAGATCCTTTATCTGAACGCTGGATTCTTGGGAAATTGGAGAGTGTTTATTTTACGTAGATTCTTCGTGGTCTTTTTGGGGATTTGTATTGCAGTTGATGGATTAGGGATTTTGGTGTCCGATAACATTATTTCGTGAGATGACTCAGTATCTGGCTCGTCTGTCGTTTAATGCTGGAGTTAGAGGCAATGTCGATGTTAATACTAAGCGTAGGGCGGGATAGAATTACTGGCTATTGGATTGGAGCTCTTAAGGTTGTTTAATCTAATTTATCTGGTTTTTAAGAAGCTATTCCCATTGTTTTTTTCCCCTTTTTTTTCAGATTATTTGTTGTTTTGGTGACGCAGTCTTATCCTCTGGAAATATATATTGAATACGATCATTGTGTTTTACCAGCGTTTAAGGGTAGATGAACCATTAAATGTTATAACTAAGCAGTTGAGGAAAGTAAGTAATCAATATTAACGTTCGTTTCTAAAAGTTACTACAATTTTGATAGATGAGGCACTTATAGATTTTTTTATCCTTATTACAAACTTTGGTCCCATTTAACATGAAACCAATAGTATATTTTATTTTACGTCTTCTAGAAAATCCATAAATCAACTTTTAGAAACTATTAGCAATTAGATGTAGGTTAAATGTTGTAAATAATCCTTGTGTGTGTGATGTTAAAATTGTGAATAATCTGATGGAGAGGTCGAGTTATGATATCCATATTTTGGTGGGTGAGCAAGTGACACATTTTGTTTTCCCTTCTTACTCCACTGGTAATGGTAAGTGTGATTCTGTAGCTCAGTCAAGCATATAGAAGATCAGATCATTAACATGTTCGGATCCATACCTTTTTTTTCTCCCTGGGGGTTATACTCATGAATAGCTTTTAATTCCTGAGCTGATCATTTACTATTTATAATCTCTTGAAGATGGTAAGTTTCTTGTTAGTCTACTATTCAGATTCAACTTTGAGTAATATAGTTGGAGATGCTCCTCATTTTTGAGAAATAATGTCAAGTTAGTTCTTTTCCTGTTCTATTTTTCTTGCTGCTTAAGTATGTGATATTTTATGACAATCTCAGTGTATCTGTGGTATTTGGATCAAATTCTTATCCAAAGCTATCTCTGCCCTTCCCAACCTTGAAAATTTAGAATGAAGCTTAGCATATTAAAGTATTTGGATCAGATCCTTATCCAAAGCTAGTCATTGCTTTCATTTCCAACCTTGCTAATTTAAAATGATATGCTTTATCCATCTAGTGGCCCACTGGACAGTCATATCTGACCAGAGGGGTTTTATTATCCGTATAGTTGTTGCTGAACCTAAATAACCCTTTACCTTAGGATCTATATCAAGGTTTTTAAATTTCTTTGGCTAAAACATGTTGATTCCTCCAACTGTACTTGTAATAAAATTTCCCAGTGAGTCTTCCAACTCTTTCTACGTTTCAATGCATTGGTTTGTTCTGTTGCCATCTTCGAAGGGTAGGGCTTGAAAGCATCACATTGTGATGGGACTTTGCACAATTATCATTGGATGACTGCTTGTCCTGCCAAGTTGCAACAACCTTTGCATCTTTGAACAATGATTTTGGTTCCCTTTGTACAGTGATTATAATATACTTGGATGATGGCTTGTCCTGCCAAGTTGCAACAACCTTTGCATATTTGAACAATGATTTTGGTTCCCTTTGTACAGTGATTATAATATACTTGCTTGCAAAGGTAATTCTATAATATAACAACAAACTTTACCTGCTGAAGGTACAAAAATGAACAATAGTATGTTGAATTCTTACCATCCCAATACTCAACAGAAACTTTAACTAATATCTTGTCTTTATCATTGGTTTATGCTTATTCTCCCCTTATCTACTTTTGTTGACTGGCATAAGGCCTTACTTGATGAGTGTAACCTCGTGTCAAGTTCTGAATCTATATCCTTTACATTTAGTTGCTACATGAATGCACTTTACTAAATTATTCTTGAAGGCCCTCTAGTCTTTTAGGTTATCTAGTAATTGTTGCCCATGTTTGAGTTGGAGACTCCGTACTGTCACGGACTTAGCTGGTTTTGCCTAAGCCGTGCGGCACCAATGCGTATCACCGCAAAGGTTAGTCTCCTCGAAATCTCCTACAATCCCTTAGGACCAACGAAAGAGAAGACGGGACAGAGAAAGCGCTTTACACGGGATCCGCAAGCCTCTCTTTTAGCAAACACTTTATAGCCGATGCACATTCCAACCATGGATATTACAAGCTCGTAAGCAGATTTGCACAACAAAGGTATAAAATTGGTCCACTGAGGCATCGAATTCTAGTACAAGTATGCACGACGCAAAACATTATGTACAAGCCTACAATGGCTACCAAACTCGCTCAAATGGGGCATTTTGCCTTTGACAAGCCCTTTACAAGCTTTACAAATTACAACCAACCAAAAGAGACACGGACAAGCATAAGCATTACACCGAACAAGCCGTTTACAATTTTGTCGTGACATTCTCCCCACTTATTCCTTCGACGTCCTCGTTGAAGCCTTTTCTTGAATTTGCAACTTCTTTTCTTTGTTGGATCTTGATCTTACGCTCCTGCTGCGATGCGCCTTTGACTCCCAATTCTTCTCCGCTTGTTGTTGTTGAGTCGTCGAACTTTAATCCGCCATGCTGCTTCAACTCGCCAATAACTCTGACTCTGGTGTGGGGTCGACGAAGTTGTGCTGATCCTTGCTGAGTCTTGCAGATTCATCGATGAAGGAAAAGACCATCTTTGATATGCGTCTCTTCAAATTCTTCTTGTCTCTTGAATGGATAGATGCTTGTTGGAGCTTTAACGAGCATCGCCGCAACCTTTAAAGTTTTCATGTCCTTCCTCCGCAAAATTTGCCCATCGAATCTTCTTCCACTTAGTTGTCTTGCCCAAGTAGGCTCGCATCACTTCCGCTTTCGATTGACATTCGGGGAAATGAAGCGGCATCTACTCAAGTAGCGATCACCGTTGGTGAGGACTTGACAACTGTTATCTTCCATTAGTTACTTCAAAGGGTCTTCAAATTTGTACAGAGCTCCTCTGCTAGATAACTAAGAGAGCTGGGGTACTCGGTTCCGCCCATTCTCTTGAGAGTTGAGAAGGCAAAGGTTACTTGACTTCGCCCGCCTCCTCGAGGTTGTGCCGTCGTGCATCAAGTGGTTACTAGACTTCGCCGCTCTTAGCTCACACTTAGAAGCACTTGAAGTGTTTGCAATCCTTTGACCGAGTCGGCCTACTATGATTCGCCTTTCATTGCCCTTGAACTTCGGAATGCAAGAAGTTATCACTCCAACTTAGAGTAAGTCTCGATAGATCTGGTCGCCTTTGGGATTACCGCCTTCTCCATCATTTCGTCGCCGACTCTCCGAAAGCAAAGAAAGGTACAAGAGACTGCACCGCGTCTTGCTGCTTTCCGATCCTTGGTCATGCACTCTTGCATCGACCGAAATCCTTCACTCACGGCTATCTTGATGGAAAGTCTGCTGACACCTTTGGTCTTACGGAAGTTCTCGCTTCGCCTTCACCTTGTCTTGGTACATGGAGTTTGCAAAACATTCTCCTCCTCCACGGCCCATATCACGACCAAGTGCTCTCCTCTAAGAGAGCAAGGATTGATGACTCCGGAAGTACCATGGCATCGCGACGCCCATGGCACTACTATCCGTTGTCTCAGATCTGCATCCCTTCTTCATGATCGGTAGATCCGCCTCTGCGATCATTGTGACACTCCTCCGAGTTCACCTTCAATCTAACCGATGATTGATCTTGGGTAGTCTGAGTTCTCTTGGACTCGTCATTGCTTCCTCGTCATATTTCGACCACCCGCCGACACCTATGTGTTCTCCTGGCGATTCCACTTGGTCGTTGGAAAGACAGACTACAACTCCCATGTATGGCCACCGCCACTCATGTTGGGACTTGCACCATTTCTCGTTCTCCTTAGCTTTTGGTTGCAATGTTGCCTTGTCCTCGATGCCGGGCTCCTTGCGAATGTAAGCTCAAGTAGTTCCACTCTTGGAGCTCGATCATACTTCAGATGATCCAGTCCCCAATGGGACTCCACGGTACTGCATCCGAACTTCTTCCTCAATATAGTGCACACCCATAAGTCGATGTCCAAGGCTTCATTCAATGCAACATTCGATGCACGCACGGAAGACCCACCTGCGTGGTACCATGGCATTGCTTGAATCCATAGCTCTTCTTGCTGCGTCGTGTTGTTCATCGAAATGGAGCTCCCGATCGCGCTCCCGATCATACCTCTACATGATCTAGTATGGGACTCAGCTGTGTGTCGACTTTGCCGCGAACTTTTCCACCACGACTGATTGCGTATCATGTCGCCGCTGGTGACATCTCCTGCGATTTCGATCCCTGTGGTATGAACTCGAATCTGCGATATCTCCATGTGTGGACTCCGCCAACACATCGTAGGGCCTTCGCCATCTTCGATTCGTTTCGCTCCTTAATCGACCTTCGCCCACCCACTCGGGTCACACTCGGACGAAGGCTAGCTCTTGGACAATCCATCGCTAGCGCTCTTCCAAGTCCCACGACTTCGCAGAAATTAGTGCACCATTATGCGGATCCTGGGTTTTACGCCTACTACCGCACAATCTTTGCACCGCTTTCCTCATGGCAATTCGAATGACAACAACACCTTTGTGGCATATTCTTCAAGAGTAACTACCTCTGCGTCCTCTTGCCTCGTGTCAAGGCCTTTTGACACCAACTTTGCCTCAGCAAACTGCGTCACCTTAGAATCTCCACCAAATGCTTCATCGAGATAAAGTGCATGTGCCTCAAAGCTCCCTTTGTCTTTGCACCATGTGAGAGATAGTCGGCTCCATCCGAATATGAAACCCATGGAACGACATGATCCGATTCGCGCCTTTGCAAGAGTCCATGTCCCCTGACTGCCTAAGGAAAGCTCCAAGCCTCGCTCCACATTCCATCTTCTAAACCAAAATGCGACTTGGGTACTTCACCAAGTTACCTCCAAGTTGCTTTGCTTCTCGATTTGCATTACGTTGATGGTGGCCCTCACGCCCACCATTCCACGGGTCAGCCCTCTGTTGAGTCCGATCTCCCTATCGGCTCTAAGTGTGCCTTCACTTTGTGTTGCCTTGGGTTGCTCCCCACTTGATCTCGCTATACGCCCACCAACGATTACCTCTTGCGAGATCACGCGACAACTCCACGCCGCTTGCTCGAACCATCGAGCTTTGTCTTGAGGTTCTCCTCAATCGGTGTTCATTGCACAAGATTATCCTATGGAGAATCGGGACTTATCCCTCTGGATATCTCGCTTCGTTGGAGCAACTTCTCTCTTCGCATCCTTCCCTTTGGAAGTTTTAGAGACCACCATCCCTTGACTACTTCGCCTTTCTTTGAACAAATCGTGGTCCACTCGCTGCAAATGCACTTGCTAGATTGTGACACTTCACCAAATACCGACTCTTTGCACCCTCTGGGTCTAGCAATAACTCGAACTCGCTACACACTTCACCTCTTACGAAAGTATCCCTGAACATGCCAAGAGAAAGTTTTGCTCCATGGCGCCGACCTTCTGGCCGCTTGGGATGGCCGTGACGACCCATCGTCCGCATGGAAGCCCTTGCATGAGTATCGGATTCCTTGAGTTTGCAATTCCCCGAGCTCGTGAGCTTTGCACAACTCTTTCGATCATTGAACAACCCACTCCGCCTTGACACGGTCTCATCCTTTGCCAAGCACTCGCTTGCTTGAGCAATCAAGTTTGGGTGCCATTAATCGAGCCACGGCTCAAACTCACCATCCCGAGCCTTTGTCAGGCTCCGCAATTCTTCTTAGCTTGTTGTACTCGTGGTGCCTCGCTAGGTCCCCACGTTTGCATGCTAAGTGTTTGTAAGTGGGCTTGTCCCGCTCGATACCATCATCACGGACTTAGCTGGTTTTACTAAGCCGTGCGGCACCAATGCGTATCACCGCAAAGGTCAGCCTCCCCGAAATCTCCTATAATCCCTTAGGACCAATGAAAGAGAAGACGGGACAGAGAAAGCGCTTTACACGGGATCCGCAAGCCTCTCTTTTAGCAAACACTTTATAGCCGATGCACATTCCAACCATGGATATTACAAAGCTCAAAACAGTTGCACAACAAAGGTATAAAATTGGTCCACTACAGACCGAATTCTAGTACAAGTATGCACTCGACGCAAACATTATGTACAAGCCTACAATGGCTACCAAACTCGCTCAAATGGGGCATTTTGCCTTTGACAAGCCCTTTACAAGCTTTACAAATTACAACCAACCAAAAGGGACACGGACAAGCATAAGCATTACACCGAACAAGCCGTTTACAATTTTGTCCGTGACAGTACGTAGAATGACCGGTAACAGAAAAGAAGAAAGGTTTCAGTTACTGATCATGACGATCAACTACTAATTATATTCTGAATCTACTAAAAGCTACAGATGAAGTTGTTAGGAACTATTTTTACTGATGCACTAACAGTTAAGCTGATCTTGGCACTATATTGATTCTGGCACATAAAGAAAGAGGCTGTTGATAACATTTAAGAAGCAAAAAAAAAAAGAATTCTTAGAAGCTCTTACTCATCTGTGCAGTTCTTGGGGAAATTTGTTCTCCTGCAGGCCAATCTGATGGTCAATCAAACATCTCCATGTTAGAAGTTGTACAGTGTCCTACATTCTTATTCTAATTACATATAATTCTGGTATGATTTGTAGATACATATAGGCTCGTTGAACATTAAGTTTGAAATTTGCATAGATCACTTCATCATACTTAAGGTTTAGTCTGATATGTTCTAAAAATCAATACATCTCTGCAGGCTTACTGAACATCCACCAATTTAAGCTGAAGAAAATTAATTGTCCTTTTATTGGCTTGTAAAAAAAATATTCACTTTACCAATAAGGTTGACTCTCCATTGCCTATTAAATTGGAAATCGATGATTTGGTAGTAATTTTGTTGGTATCTTAAATTCAAATTCAATAATCTTAATGCCTGTTAGTTCACAATTTACTACCCTTTTCATTGCTCATTCATCCTTCCCTTTTTTTCTTGTTTGTATTTCGATGCTGCTACATCCTTTTCTCATCCTCACTTTTTCTTATTCTTCACTTCCATTTTAAACTCATTGTAAGTCCTTGATAACTAAATTTTTTTACTAAATCTTGGATATATGAATTTTTCTAACACAGGTTTCATCTGCTTTAGAGTTCATTTTTAGGAAAATCATCAAAGCTGAAATTTATTGGTCTAAGCAATGCCGTGCCTTCATAGAGGTATGTCAACATGCTAGAAGAAGTTTAAGGGACTATATGCCTTCTAAAATTATATATTATACTCAAAAGCATTTGCTATTTAGTGAAGTTGTTATTGAAGAAGAATAAATAGGTCATCTTAAATAAAAAGAAGGCTATTTTGGATGTATGTTTTATTTTCCCTTTGTTATAAAAAAAATTGGATGAAGTACACAACTAATACAGATAAGTTAGTGTCAGTGGCAGAGCCAGGATATCTATTAAGGAGTTAGGGTATGATGGACATGATAACTAAGTGTACTGATTTTGATAAAATTGTAGAAAAGTAACTAGTTTAAAAAACTCTAAAGTTGTAAGCATTACCATAAAGCCATGCACGTTCAATTAAGCTGGGACATGGGATTGACTTTATCTCATAAAAAATCCAAAACATTCCGATAACTTTTGGACTTTGATAATATATACTTGCAACCATGAATAGTACATTGATTATCTGATTCTCTTAGACATCTTTAAGAGTTGGGAAGTAGCATTCACGCTTCATGCTTCATGCCCTCCATTTTTTTATTCTTATATTAGGTTTGGAATTAGAGGGGAAACAAGTGTCATGAATGTGGTTTGCATGATTTTGACTTGTGCGATAGGTTGAAGATAGAGGAGGCCACATATTATGGGACAAGGGAACCAATCTCTTGCATATGTGAAATTGTATAAATTTCAAGAAGTTTGGGCAATTTCAATCCTCACTCCGAGCTTATGAAATGTGTATAGTTCCCTACTTGAATGGTGTGATGGATTAGTAAAGCATAGTTATGCATGCATGCTAAGCAGCATCATTAACACCAAATAGAATATAATTTCTCATTTTGAGTGACGGATGATGGGCCAGAAAGGTGACAGAGAAAAAAGATATGCTAGAAGAAAAATTATTTTTCAGAAGGATCAGAGGAGAAAGGAGAAGAAACATGGACAACTGAAACATTCCAGAAGAAGGATCAGAGGAGAAAAGAGATGTAAACATGGCCAGTTGGTCACTTAGATGTATTTTACATTTTTTTCCCAATAATCTTGCATTACCCATAAACTATAAGTAACATCTAAAGACAAAATAAGTGACAAAATAATTAGTTAACGGTCTCCCATATCTACTGACCATCAGAGCAATCATTTCTCTGAAATCTGAAATCAGGAAATGTTAGGTTGCATTTCACATCAAATGCAAAACTAATGTTAGCATTGGTTTGCAGCCATTAATTTACTAAATAAATCATAATCATGCCATACTGACCTTTCAAAAATAGATTAAAAGGGGCTAAGAATTTTAAAAAGTTAGAATAGGTTACTTCTGCCCAAATGGCTAGATCATCAGTCTATTACTGATGCATTTGAATTTGATCCAAAAAAATTCCAGTATGACTCTTTCATCTTGATCAAATTGCACAAAAGTCACTCTGTCAAAAGCATTGTCCCAATATATTAAATAGCTAAGTTGACCTAACTATGTGGATTGGCTGTGTGGAGTTTTCCCTTTGCATTGTTGGTGACCAAGGTTTAAGTCACGAGAGTAGCCTTTCTTCTTGCAAGAGTAAGTTTATCGACACTAATTCTCCCCAGATATGGCCTTGGTTGGAACCTCATATATTGGTCCTCTATTTTCTGTCGTCAAGTATAATAAAGCTTTTTTTCATACCAATTGAAATATTTTTTTAAATTTATCCTCTATCAAAATTGCACTGAGTTGTTCATGAGTGCAACATTTTTTATCAAAATGATAAAAGTCTTAGCGCTTGGTTATATTTGATTTGTTCTTTTTTATTTTTTAGATTCTCATGCAAACATGCTCTCTTACACAGACACATGCCTTGCTTTATGCTTTGCCTATACTGCCAAAAATCTTGGTGCCATATTCACCTTGGATGTCCTAGAAGCTTTCATTATTCACCATGTACACTATTTCATTGGTTTCCTTTTTCATTCTGCTCACATATTTTTTCGTTCCTTGTTTTGCTCTCGTGATTTTTTCTTTTCTTTTCCTTGTACATTGGAATTTGTTTGAACTACGTGAACAAAACCTGACATTGCTGAACCTAGTTAATTTTATACTTCATCGTGCAGGTTTGCTGCATGACATGATGCTGGCATTAACTCTCATGTTTGTCTCCGTCATCCACTAGCATGTTGTTACGATCAGCCCTCACTTTTCATTTATTTTTCCAATTCCGATAGGCCTACTTTCCTTTTTCCCTAAAGGTTATACATACATCATCAGCCATTGCTCTTTTTATCTTACTTGTTGAATTTTACATGCATCATTTTAAAGTGAGATCTGTCTCTTTATATGTTTTTCAAGATAATGCTTGGCCTTCGACCCTATTTTCTTTAAAGGATTCTTTTTCACTCAACAGATGATTGTAACTTTGCAGGTCTATGGTGTAATCCGAATAAACTAGTCATGGAGCAAATGGCCATTTCTTGGATGGTCTTGGATATCCAAGTTGAAGCGCTTTGATCCTTGTATGTATTTTCTGACATGTTCTGCCCTTCCCCCTCCCAGAAAACATGAAACTTCTCAAGTATTCTGGATTTGGACCAGGGACACATGCTTTGCTTCTGTGTTTAGCAAGTTCATCCCGAAACTTATGGAACAGGAAATGCTTCATAATGAGTTCACATGTTTTTGTTTTAGCGTCTGAGTTGTCCACGATGACCAACCTATGACCCCTAGGCACGAAGGAAGCCTTTGACAATTTGTTTTCAGTGTTTCTGCAACCAAAATCCACATCCTCCATGCCAAAAACTTGGTGTTTTCTCAGTGGACTGTGATTTAAAGGGGAGTGCATGTGAACCCAGTGGCTTGTTGAAAGTTGGACGGAAGAGGCCTGCACATACCAACCAATCAATATTCATTAGTCCCATCAAGAATCGATGCCAAACCTTTTATCATTATTGTGAGTGATATTGAGCGGTACGCGTCAGTATATTATTCCGTATGATAGTTGAAATTGGTTCTTAACAGCCATTCTTGTTGCCTTTCTCATCATCGTTCCTTCTCTTGTTTTTACCACTGATTTTTTTGTGTTTGATTTATAAATCAAATGAATAAACATCAATTTTTATGATTTTTTTTAATATCTTGTATCGAATTTGTGATCCGATCGTTTCATTTGAATTAGAAAGCAATCCAAGACTTGTCGGATGGATGCCAGCTATGCTACAAACACACGTCATAAATACATCTTATCCTCACCTCTAGTGGGTGGAATTGTGACCACACCATCGCCTGTGAACTCTTTGATCATTGCACGATTGTTTATGTGGAGTGGCGTATTAGCACTGCGGTAGGACGCGAGGAAACCGAGTGTTATTGCAAGCCATCCCGGCAACAGGAAAAAGGGCTCGAAGCACAAGGAGGGGGACGGGAGATGGCACTCGTTGATGATACGTTGCATCAACCATTACCATCAGCTTTCTGTGGTCACATCCGCCACTGATACGTTGCATCAACCATCAACTTCTCTGGTCACATCCCCCCCAAGCTTTTGAATCATGGAGAATCCGCCTCCCTTCATGCGGTGACCTCAGTTGTCAAAACAGATTAGCAGGGCAAGTCATCTGAGTTAATTAAGGAAATGTAATTTTGATGTTAAACAAGATTATCGAAAGAGAAGCTAATGTTGTGTATTACTATTAGCGGATATATACAGATATATATATATATCTTTTAAAATAAAGTATTTAATAAAATGTAATTATTTTTTACTTAATTTTCCTTTGGCCAATAAAACAAATGACTTAAACTCCTGTTTTTTATTGTTTTTCTAAAAAATTTGTTCCCACATTATGTCATGAGTTTTGATAGACTAGCGCACATGAAGCCGAGCAATGATGAGGCCCGATTGAGCAACGAAGTGGTAGGTCAATCCAAGTTTTTGAGCCACGGTCTCGTCTCGTGGCGAGAGACCGTGAAGACGAAGAGATTGCAACGAAGAGCCAGGGGGAAAGCGGAAGCGGTTCCAATGCATTATTATATTTTATGGTCCTTCTGCTACTCTGAGAGTGAGAGAGACTCAGCAGGTAATTCGGAAGGCCCCTCTCTTCTCTCTTCCCCACGCACACAAACACACACCGAACAAACAAGCAGGCAAGCAAAGCAAGTAAAAGGGCAGGGCGATGGCGACAGGACGTGGGTCGGGAGGTGGAAGATGCCCCCCTTCCCACGCCACAAATGCACACGTAGCTACAGCATTCAGCAGCAGCAGGAGGAGGAGGAAGAGGGCGCGTCAGATTCAATGAAGGTTTTGTCGCGTAGCGACCAAAGGCCTCCTCCGTCTCCTGGACGTGGCCGCTTTGCATGCGCCGCCTCGGATCGCCCGCTCCTCCGTCCCCACTCCACCCCCCACCCTCCCTCTCTCTTGCCTCTCTAATTGCTGTCCCTCAAAGCTGCATCGTCCATCTTTCCTCTTTTAATCGCTCATGACTTGAATCCAAACCCAACGCTGCATTGTGTCGCCTGATAGCCATTGCCAACAAAAGAAATCCAGATTGATGCCGTGTGTTTTGTTTAGGAGATGATAGATAGATATCATGCAGGAGAGGACAGATGCAAAAGGAATCGGGCGTGCATGCTTGATGTAAAGAAAGAGGAAGCATATGTGGTGGGGATGCGATCCCCATACATGCTGTTTGCATCTTGAAAGGGGCTCATGTCAACCGTCATTGCTCTCTCTCTCTCTCTCTCTCTCTCTCTCTCTCTCTCTCATGCCGGCCGAAGAAAACTCTCTTTTCGCTGGTCTCAATGCATGCTCTGCGAAGACCCAACCCCTCCCTCCCTCCCCTCTTTCCCAAGCTATACAACCGAGAGCAAAAAAGCCGAAAAAGAAAAGGGATCAAATGTGATGCTTACAGCACCTAAGACGCCATCATGATCATGCTTTGTACGTAGTACTCGCTCCTTAAGCCATGGAATGAGTGCAGCTTACAGTGTGTGTAACCCATCTTGCTTGCCAAGAGAAAAGCTGAGTTTGACAGCCTCTGGCTTCCACCCCACAGTTTGCATTTGAGCATGGGGAAATCAGTGGTGCTTCTTATCATGGCCGATCAATTTTCTCTTCTACCTTCTTACAATGTCACAAAATATTCAGCAACCTGAGATGACCTGAACAGTTTGCATTTGACTGAAGTGACAGAAGTGGATTTTCTCTTTCTGTCTTACATTCTCCCAAAGCAGTCGGCAATGCTAATCCATCAAGATGAACTCAGTTTGGATTCAACATGACCATAACTTTTGTCTTCTATCTCTCCTTACGAACTCACAAAACGGCCAGCGATCCGACCATATGAAAAGAACAAGTGCTTCTTATCCTAGTTATTTTCTCTTCTGATCTCGCAAAACAGTCAGCGATCTGAGATGCTAATCCTTTGGCACAAAGTTTATGCTCGTGGTCCTTCGAATCTTATCACTTCGGGAGCACATACCACCTTTGCCGACCCACGACAAAACTTCAAAGCTGATGGCAATTCTCATCATCATCATCATTCTTCTTCTTTTCCAAAACACTTTTCCTAGAATCACAAAACGAAGCAGTGCAATTGCATCAAAGAGAAAAAACAAAAACAAAGCCAGCGCTGGCATCCTGCACTACGTTTCTCGAGAGATTTGAGTGAAGAAAACAAAAGCATTAAGCTCGCACTTGCTTCGCATGCCAGTTCTGTTTGGTGGAAATAATTTGATATATTACATTACAATGTAACATTTATATATTATAATCTTCTACTAGAAGTTGCTTGCTCCTATCATCTTCTTGAATGCATTCACTTCGTGAAAAGTTATGCTCTCTCTCTCTCTCTCTCTCTCTCTCACTCACAATTTTTGCTGGCAACACAATTGTAGACAACCATAAATATTTACAACATTTGCAATTGCAATTTGTAACTGTTTTCACTGTTCATAACATATAATATTGAAGATAAATTTTAGGTTTGAAATTTCACAATGCAGACAAAATAAATACATTCTAAAGATGCTTTTTTTTTTTGGGGTGTAGATTGACATGTTGCGATTCTTCTATTTAAGTTGATAAGCACCCAATGATTTAAGGTCAAGCCATGTTTAGACTCCTTCCTTTGGTGTGCCACTTCTGAAGTCAAGATCAAAAGGCAGCCTGACCTGTTCATCTGCCATCCTCTTGTTTTGTCTCATGGAGTGGCCATCCACTTACAGAGAAGATTGCTTATTTTAGTGCATAATTGTGTGCCACTTGAAGTGAAAGAGACTACTCAGAAGACCTACTACAGAGCTCTGACATTTTACAGTTGGTTTCTAGAGGATAGGACTTGGTTTCTGAATGCTAATATTATTTGTTTACTGAATCATAAAGTAGAGCAGAATAAAAATTTGCATTTGCATTTGAATACCTTCTTTTTCTCTCCTCAGCTCACACAAAATAAGTCTGCCGTCTAACAATGTGACATTTTGCTGACTACCTTTATCCTACAGACAGCGCAAGAAAATAGTTTTGCTGACTACTTTTGTCCCACGGATAGCACTAGAAAATAGTTTAGGAGTGGAAGGAAAGGTGTGAGTGCATAGCTTTGAGCATATGTCATGGTCTTCGAAGAACGAAGCCTCTGCAGTGTGCAGATGAAGTGCATACAGTTTTATAATACACAGAAAGAGTCAGAAAACTTGGTCCTTTCTTTTGCATTTAGACTGGATAGGATGGAAATTCGATCATTATTTTTTTATTAATCAGGATTTGACACATGCAATCTGATCCATGTTTGGAAGTTGAATTGAATAGGAATCGTGAAATCACAATTGATAACTTTCGTTTATATTTATCATGTAAAATCAAATATTCTCTCACATAAATCTTGAAGAATTTATATTTTTTTGCTCGTCCTCTCTAGAATACTCAGAGAGCATACTCTTTTCGACAACTTAAAGAGAAAGTTAGGAGTACTAAAAATATTCCTTACCTCTTGGTCTTCCTCTATCAAGTCTAAAGATACATAAAATATTTATATTTATGAAAAAATAAAATCTTAATTTTAAATACTTCTTTCTTTTCATTTCATGGGACTCCTTATTCTTTATGCCTTTAGGATATTAGTTCTGGAAATCTCAAAATACTTTTCGGTCCTAATGCTAATATATAAAAACTGGAATACTATTGATCTCAAATAGATATTAGATTAGTTGTCACATTAACTTTAATTTGAGATCTACAAGAAACTTTAGATCAACAACAAGGAAAAAGATGCATCAGAGAGTATTCTTCCGAATGGAAAAAAAATCAAGCTTTGCCATCTACATCAGTTAGAGTACATCCCTTTAAGAGAGAGAGAGAGAGAGAGACCAGACGATGCTGGATAACCTCTGTAGCTGACAGCAGACGGATTGATAATTGAAGCAAACAATCTTGACACCCACACTCATTGCTTTCCCAATTCTGCATCTCTGCAAGAAGACTCAATGTGCATTTTACATGGGCAGCTTGTTGTAAAGTGTGCTGTGAATTATGTCCTCACAGCTCAGAAGGGCCACTGAGAATTATGAGGACAAATGTGAGCAAGAGTTTGAGTCCTTCAGCACCACCTGCCACAGCCAGAAAGTGCTTCGAGGATTACCATCCAAGAAACCAAAATGGTCAATCCTCATTCATCCAAAAGGATAAAAAGGGGTGAAGGTGGAGGTGATGGGCAAAAATCATGGCATGGCAGAGACTTTCATGTTGGGGGCACACACCTCAGTGATCACTCACAAACAGTGCCCTCAGTAGCAAGAGCAGCTGATAGCTGCTCTCTTCCATGTGCCAAAACAATCAACTCCTCCTTGCACAGCAAATATTTGTTTGGATACACATGAATGAATTATGTCACAAGGAAAATTATGGAACAGTACAATAATCTTCTCATGAACATTTCTTTTAATGTCCACCCCCCATCAAACAACCAGCCCTAGGCACTAGATTGAACCATGCCGAGTACTAACACCAAGTAAATTGGTAATTGTTTCCTGGGGTAGGAGGAGGCCTGCAGATGACAATAAGAACAAGAAGGACACCTTGAATGATCACAATGAAAAAAGAGTTAGGTCGAAACCAAGAAAGAACCATGCAAAGCATGAAGGTCAAGTCACTCGATGGAGGGCCCATGACCTCCACTAAATGGAACAGGAATCCTATGAAGTATTACAAGCTTAACAGTCTCAAAACACATTCAAGATCACCACCATTTGAATGAGTGAGCTTTGATTGATTGCACCTTTTGGCCCCTGTTGACCAATAGCAACTTAAAAATCACCAGTTGGTTAGTGTGGCTCAAGAAGAAGGAACCATGCTTTGTGTCACTCACAATCAAATCTAATTGAATGCTACATCTACCAAAGTCCTACAGATTTTATGAACCTAATGGCAAGGTGGACAAGTCAAATTAAGTTGACCTAAATACATAATACAACTAGGACCATTTCATGCAATTATTAGGCACATCAAGGTAAGACCTCAGAAATGGTCCTGATTTCATGTGCCACTGTGCCAGAAATCTGGTGCTCATTGAGAGTAGGAGAGAACAAAATCTGAGGCTTACCTAGCAAAGATAAACTTTTGAGTGTGATTCGATCATAGTTCCAAATCTTGTCTCTTTCACACACTTGACAACTCAGGCATGAGAGCAATTTTAGGTTATGCAAGGAGAATTGTCTTCTTCTTCTTCTTGTAACTTTGGCTAATGAATCAAATGCTAATGGAACCTGTGGCAAAGTTGTTTTTGGTGGTTGGGAGTTGCTATCAGTTTGGTTTATATTGGGATGTGTGGAGGAACAAGGAGGGTTAAGGGGATAAGGTGGCACAGAAGACATGGAGAGCATTGTTTCTGGGCTCTGTCAGCTGATTTGGGTTGAGGTGCATTTTGGCTAAGAAATCAAGGTTGGATTGGAAGCTTGTGAGTTGTGTGATGACTGTGACATCAAGCATCTATGTAATTTGCTGGCACAACCACCAAATTTTCCCCCTCATGATTTCCAGAGGCTCAAACTAATTTCTCACCACAAACTTTCCTGCCCTAGTCCTTCTCTTTCTATCTCTCTCTGCACACACAAGAGCACATCATCTTTGTTAATGGAATTTAATGTGCAAAGCCAGTGAAGCCTGTGTTTATTGAGTGGACAGTGGCATTTTGCTTGATCCTAGGGTGTTGTACTGACAGGATGAGCTCTTTCTTCATTTTTTCTTTTTTTGCCAACAAAAAAAAAAATAAATTCCACAAGGTTTAGGGTGTATGTACAAGTAAAAGAAAAAAGATCAATGAAAAGTAAGTTATTTGGATGAAGTCGATGAGTTTAAGAGTTTTTTTCTACAACTCATTTTGCAACTGGCAAAATGCCAAGGACACTCCTGCATAAGTTGAGAGAGACAATAATAGCAGTTCTCTCCTCAAAGGAATTATGATAGGATGCACTCAAATTGGTTTGTCCATTCCAAAGCACATGACCACATTCATCAGTCCCTAAATATGCTGAATTGTAGTGATTCCAAAAGTGCAAGTTTTAGATGCTGATAAAAGGAATTACAGGAATAAAGGGAATAAAACAAAACTAAAGGCAGGCAAAAGAGATTCAAGAAAAGGATCTGGAATAAAGCAGTTGAGTAAAGTGAGATAGTGAAGAATGAAACAAATGCCAAGAGTAAATTGTCAATGGAAATTAGTCAAGCAGTGTGTTGTGGTAAAATTCCACCTTAGAAAGTGTTCATGTCCTCTTCTGACTTGATCTCTTAAAAAAAAAGTGATTTCTGATGAGGAATATTGCTCAACATTTGGCAGTCATCTGGACACAGAAAGCTTAAAGAATAATGAACCAGAGGGACCATGCTATGCACCTCCTCCTGTTTTGCCCTTTTGTTCAGTGAGTGCAAAACTGGTAAAGTAAAGAAAATAACATGAGATTCATATTAGGAGTGTCTTTATTGGGAAACTTGAATGCTTACAAGGAAGGACCCAGCAACCAAGTCAAGGACAAATTCTAAATTGGAGCAACATGGCTGCTAGTAATCCAACAACACAGTGCAGCTAATCATAAGATGTCTTGAACAAAGAGATGAATTGACACTCAAGTCCCATCATTCATGAATGGTTTATTATTTCCATGCTGAACATAAGATAATGTGACCACAATGCTAGTGAGATGATGCATGTTCTCCTCTTAATAAATATTTGAAGCTCACATCCTAAACTCCATGTCTAATGGTGCCTTAATCCATCCTTTAAATCCTATTACAAAGTTAGCTTTCCTCATGTTCTTCAAATTCATAATGTGGGGACAGGCAATGTTCCAGGCTCTCTCACTGTGTGCCTCTCCTCCTCTGACAGCACAGTCATCTCTCTCTCTCTTCTATCACATCTGTCTCCATCTATGGCATAAGCTTGATTCCTGATAGTGCAAGCAAAGCAAACACCCCACACTTTATTTTTGTTTGGTCACAACCCCCTAAAACTTTCTCATTTTTCCTGTGTCCTGTAAAAAAAAAAAAAAAAAACCTGCTTTTCATTATCTTGTTCCAACATTTGTGCTCTCTCAGCACTGCTGTGAGCCCCTTATTTTAGTTGTCTCACAACCCAACCTTTCCACCAAAACACTTCATTTCCTTCCCTTCTGACTCCTTCCACACCTTTGGCTTTTCTTCCTTTTCCTCTTCTTCCATCTAAGCTCCTCCTAATGCCCTCTTCCTGCCATGGAAAGCACAATGGAGGATACACTGAATCTTCCCATGGAGTAATGGAACAATCTCCATGCAAATTTTCCTACTGACCTCCAAGCCTTGACAAGAGGATATTATTTCTAGCTTTGGCCTTGCAACCAGCCTGCACCCTGCGGCTCCGAGAGAGAGAGAGAGAGAGAGAGAGAGAGAGAGAGAGAGAGAGAGAGAGAGAGAGAGAGAAGTGGGTTTGTTCTGTCCTACTTCTCAAGCAATCTGCATTGCTGCATGGCTCCAACCATCATGGGGGTATGTTAACTGTTTTCATCAGTTGTACTTGGAGACAATGAGGTGGTGACCTGAATGCTAGGAGGAAATCTCTAGGCAATGCTGTTTTCCTCATAGGGAGGAAGTGTGATCTCCTACAAGCAACAAGAGATTTCTAAGGTGTCTTTTGTTTAAGGCTCAGGGCTTTACCTTCCTAGACAAAGAGGTCAGTACTGGTCTTAAGATTCCAATGACTACATGGTCTTGTTGCAGCTCCGTAGCTCTTCCCTGTTATTGTTCATCTTCTTACAGAAAAGAGAAGATCTCAAACTAGTCATTTGGAACAAATCCTCGAGTCCTATTTTAAATGTTTGCCTAAATTAAACTGTTAATCTCACTTTATTCTAATTTTCCTTTTTTCTTCTTTGTGTCTCCTCCAATCTGTGCGTTTTTAGAACCTGGATAAGGTTCTTTGGAACCTCAAAGCTTCTATTTAGACTCCCAAGGATTCCACACCCAAAGCCTCAGCTCACATCTTGATCCTTGGGGTTGGGTAGCTCGAATTCTGCTTGTCCTTCCTCTGCTAATTTTTTATTTGGTTTCTTTTGTCCTTGAACTTTTCCTTCTGGGATTGAGGTCAAAAAGAGCACAAAGATTGAGAGAGAATGGATCTTTCTGGTCATGAAGGAGAGATCCCAATCCCAATAACCAGTGCATACGTTGGTGGCCATGGCCAAAGCAACATGCGTGACACTCCCCCCATCCACCACCCCTCCAATGGCCCTCCTCCTCCTCCACCGCCTCCCCTACCCATTGCCACCACAGAGGACCACCAGCGCCACCACCACGCTACCAACTCCTACGGCACCAAGAAAGGGGTGGCGGTGAAGTACAGGGAGTGCCTCAAGAACCATGCAGCCTCCATTGGTGGGAATGCCACCGATGGGTGCGGTGAGTTCATGCCGAGCGGTGAGGAGGGAAGTCTGGAGGCCTTGAAGTGCTCTGCCTGCGGCTGCCACCGGAACTTCCACAGGAAAGAGACGGAAGGAGAGTCCTCATGCGACTGCTTCCACCCCCTCAGGGGGATGAAGGCGATGGGTCAGAAGGGCCTCCTCCTCTCGGGTTCCGATGCATTCGGCTACGGCCCTGCGTGCAATGGCCTCATTCCAAGGGCAACCCCACACAGCATGATCATGCCTCTGGGTGCCATCCAGACCTCCGAGTCCGACGAGATGGAAGGCGTGGGTGGAATGATGGCGAGGCCTCTCATGGTGAAGAAAAGGTTCCGGACCAAGTTCACCCCTGAGCAGAAGGAGAAGATGCTGAGCTTTGCCGAGAAGGTGGGCTGGAAGCTCCAGAAGCAGGAGGAGAGTGTGGTGCAGCAGTTCTGCCAGGAGATCGGGGTGAAGAGGAGGGTCCTCAAGGTGTGGATGCACAACAACAAGCACCACCTGGCAAAGAAGAACCCTCTCCAGCTTGAATGACCATCACCTCACTCTCATTTTCATGGATTGTCTTCGTCATTTCATGAGCTTTGTCTTCCTCGGACTTCATCAAGCTTAGATGTCAATCCTTTCAGTGTTATCCATGCATTGTGTTTACATGATGGCAGCAGACCTCAATTTGTCATCCTTCCTTGTTGTTGCACCGCAGCAGCAGAAGCTGGATTCTGGGTTTTGGATGCTTTTTGCTTGGTGAGGCTAAACATGCATGCATTGTCCTGTGACCTGTTTTATGGCAATTAATTAGCATGAATGACCATAAACCGTCTGCATCTTCACCCTCATCTGTCGTGATTAAGATTCACCAAGGTCACAGCATTTACTAAATCACATGATTTGAGCTTGGCACCACTCTCCTGAAATGAATGCTTCCTGGGTTTCCTTGTGGGTTTGCTCATTGACAAAGTTCGTGCACTGCAACGAGGCAAAAAGCGCAGGTGATGCAGCAGTGAAGCAGACTTCTTTCGTGTCAATGCAAGCCGCTGCCAGTCAACTTTGAGCTTCATAACTTGAAGCTTTGCTGTTTTTTAGATGCGGATCACAGTCTGGGAAGGATTAGTGGACTCCCATCATGCTCGTTCGTCCCATGTTGTAGGAGTAGCCTGCAAAGGTTAGGTCTGGATCATAAGTTTCACTGCCCCCATAGGCTCTGTCTGGGTACACTGGAAGCCTACTACAGAAGGACCCAACATAGGAGGGTCAGCTCATTTACTGGCATTTATATCAGTGTATGCAAGCTTTGATGGAAGCTGCTCCATTGGAGAGACAGTGTTTCCTGGTCAGCTATCACAGCTTTGACCTTGACTTCAGCTCCATTTATGCTGAGAAATCCACTGAAGTATCCTCAACAGGGCACTTAGCATCCAATAATAATGTAAAGTCAAAGTCATTATGCCTAACATGACAGGAAGGGAGGACACTTCTCATGTGCTTCCACTATTCTTAGCATCATCCTTCCCAGGAATGAGTCTCTGATCTCGGCAGGTTCATCTTGTTCCCATGCAAATGCCAGCATTACTGGCTTCCATCTCCAGAGGAAACAGATTCATATGTGGCCTTTTGTGCACAGAGTAGGTGCCTTGCAACTCTCTCTGATCTTGTATCAGTTCAACAACCAAGCATGCAGAAGTGTATGATTTGTCTCAGGGAAGTTGTGCTCATTCTGCACTCCTGTGGCTGGTGGGGAACTCATGGCCTGAACATTCTTGACTGCAAGAATAAGAACATAGGTCCCATGCAGGGTTCATGTTTGCAAAGTCCAGTACCAGTATTGGCCCAAAACATATTTGATGGAGCCTAAAGGAGGTAGAAAAAACAGGATTCAAATACTAGGCTTTATACAAATATTTTTAATTAAAAAACCCCTCCAGGTGAAAGAAATAGAGAGGCACAAATGTAGGATTCAAACTCAAAAAACTGTTTTGATATCTTGATTGAACTACCAGTAGCTCCAGAAATTTAAGTTATGGAGAAAGAATCCAATCTAAAATTTGCAAGAAGTTTGGAATAGTGAAACAATCTAAATTTTGCCCACTATATTAGGTGTGAAGTATGACTAATTCCCCAAGCCTGGAGAACCCTAATGGATTGGTTGATCCCCTGTTCATATCCTGTGAGGTCAACTGTTACTCTTTACTTAACAAGAGGGTATTGGATCAAATAACATTAAATATTTATGTAGATTCCTTCCAAAAAATATTTATGAAGTGTTATTCTTCAATATGGATCAAATAAATTGATTGAATAAAAATATGAGGACCATAGGGATGATCTATTGCTATTGAGCTCTATGAAAAATTATATCCTTAACTAAATTTAAAATATTTAAATATTTTAGTTAGAGGTTTACGTCAAATCTTTTTTTTAGTATCTTCTATTTCTTCTCATACCACTAATACTAATTATTTTAATACCCTTAAATAGAAATTCTATAGGTCTCCTCATATCCATATTATGTTAAATAATTATTCCTTATTTTATTCTCCATCAAACTACACTTAATTATTCAGGAATGTGATATTTATTTTTTCTTTCTTTTATATATATATAAATAAAATTGATTTTGTTATATATAAATATTATTTTATTTTTTAAAAATTTAATTTTCTTAAAATATCTCTCAAATTAGTTATTTATTAAGCTGTTGAAATTATCAGATGCACCATTTGAAATATTTGATAATTTAAGTTATTTTATTTTTCTGAGTGGTTCGAAATCGAATCAGAATCGTCGATTTTGATTGTAATTTGAAATCCTAAGAACTAAAATCGAATGGTCCGAACTCGATTTTGGTTCAATTCGAAACCACTGAACCGCTATACTTGATTGAGCTCCGGTTCGAGTTTGGGTCGAGTCGAACCGTGGTTGGGCGGCTCGATGAACCCGTTCTGTGTTCACGGGAAAACAATTTTTTCGCACAGGAGGACGGTTTGGTAATTTTCGACAGAAAGGGGGAAATCATCCTATTTTGTATGAAATAGTATTAATATATTATATATTTGGCTACTAAAACCCATCTCCAGAACTCAGAAGGTTGCAATCGCTCTCTCCTCCTCGGAGGCTTCACCGACTGAAGAGTAGGGATAGGCGACGAGGAAGACGGAGCTGGGGAAGGGATAGAGATGGTGGGGAGGAGATCGAAGCCGGCGAAGGGAAAGGAGAAGGTCTTCGTGTGGAAGCTTCCGGTCGTTAAAACCGAGGACCTCGGCAAGCTCGGTCCTGGTCTCAGCTTCGGCGCCGGCTGCGGTGTGGGCGTCGGTATCGGCCTCTTTGGAGGTTCCTTCTCTCTCTCTCTCTCTCTCTCTCTCTCTCTCTCTCACACACACACACACACACACACACACACACACACACACACACACACACTCTTTGTTTTGATGATTAGGAACTCAGTTGATTAGGCCGTAAACTTGCTCCCTTTTCTCTCCTTATTGTGTTCCCTTCATGGGTTTTGGAGATTTATACTGGTATGTGGATCCATTTTTTTTCTTGGTTCTTCTACGTCTGCTTCTTTCTAACTGCGTTAAGCATCGAGGTGTGGTGTTAGTGTTGTGACTTAGGAAGGGAAAATGTGGGGATTTGTATTTTTCCTTCAAAAAAACTAGAATCGGTTCTGAGGAACTGATTCGAAATACATTAGCTAGATGAGAACCGAAAAGTATGTGAATCGAATTTTTAGGGGAAGTCTTTGATATGAGCTTGACAATTACTCTAGTCTTGAGTAAATAAAAGATCAATGCATGTCTTTATTTAAGAAATGGAGACGAAATTATTTGGATTTTACCTGTTCTATTCTCTACATCGATTATGCGAAGCATGATGAGATCATATATTAGCATGATACTTTGAATTTGAGTCTTTTTTGTTAAAGGATCAGAACATGGAGACGAAATTATTTGGATTTTACCTGTTCTATTCTCTACATCGATTATGTGAAGCATGATGAGATCATATATTAGCATGATACTTTGAATTTGAGTCTTTTTTGTTAAAGGATCAGAACATGGGGTTTTATACTTGTTTGATATTTTTTTGGCAGCTATGGGGTGCCCACATTGCCGCTAACATTATACGGTCAAATGTGATATGGCCTAATGGCCATGGTCACTTGTGATTAGAGCTTCATCAATTATTTATTATGTTCAATTTGGTTTGTCACAAAAAAAGGTCTTTGAGTTAAAATTGTTGAATTAAGCTCTAAATTGTAGGTATTTGTTGTTTGAAATTGAATTGACCTAGCCTTATTTTAGATATTTCTTGCTGTGTCAGAACATGCTTCTAAAAGTTGGAGTTTGCATATTGTTGGTTGCATTTAATTTAGGAAGATGGGCACAACTGTATGTTAGAGCCCATACACTCCTGCAGCCAAAAGGGGAGGAACTAGTTCCATATATAAGAATGTAAGGTTTCGTTGTTAAAACGATAAGGTGGTTGTCCCAGTTGTATTTACTGTCTTGAGCTGCTATGGAAAAAAAAAACAAAATAGTGCTTGTTTTTCACATGGGAAAAGGAGCAGTGTTCTCTAGCAATGCTAACTTTGTTATAAATTATGTGATTTTTAGATTAAACAAGCATGTTCGAACTTGCTCCTTTAGCTGCCATGAGTACATTTAAGAGAAAGATAGTTTATTAACTGAAGAAAGTGAGTAAAAAGGATATATTCCTATTATCATAACATTCTTAGATGTATAGCTGATTCATGGATATCTTCTACAACAAAAGTTGGAAGGCTTTTCATTATTACAAAGTTGAACTTTGAAATGCATAGGTGGATGGTTCTCGCTACATTCATTGATTGGTTGAGGTAACTGATGACTACTTTTGTCTTCTCGAATTATTTGACACAGGTGCAGGCCTGGGGGCTGGGTTTCCTGGCTTACAGTTTGGCGTTGGAGCTGGTGCCGGATGTGGAATAGGTTTAGGTTTTGGTTATGGCATGGGAAAAGGAGTTTCATTTGATGAGAATGGAAAACACACAAATGTGGGCAAGCTATTCCAAGGAAATCCCATGTCTCAGTAAGGCCTACTCTTACATGAAATATGTTCTTTCCATGTAGGGTTGTTTGTTGGCCATTGGTTAGGGCGTATTTATCTCCTTTATGTAATATTGTTGTTCAAGCATAATGGTCTATTCCGATTTGCATCTAAGATTTTCCTGACAATTTATAATCATTACCAGAAAAGCTTAATATAGAATGAAGATATTGCATTTAATTCAACTGAAATATCATACATAAATAGTTTCTCACTGCTAGCAGTAACAATCTTAATGATGATGTTGCTCCCTGATGCAATTAACAGTCATCTATTCTCCTTGTTAATCTTTGATTTTGCTTTTCTTTATTTTTCTTGGTGATTTGGGTCAAAAAATCTTCTTGAATCTGATCTTAAGGAAACCACATCAGAGGGCATGAAGACATCTCAAGTTAAATATCAAAGGGTCTAGATGTTGGCTAGTTTCACTAAGCATGTAACCTAAACTAAAGGCAGCCTTATGCATGGAATTCCTGCCAATGCAAAATATGGGAAGGATCAATGTAGCTTTATCCCCAGTAAATTGAGAATTTTTTATTATTCATCATTTTTTTCAATAGGATGACATCTAAAATATCTAAGTTCTACTTGCATTTAGTCAGCATTTGTGTTGTTTAATTTTATTTAATTTTATGAGCCTTCTTCATAATTTTCAATCTGATTTTTTAGCTGCATGACATTGTTATATATGGTCATCAATAGTATGGCATGCATATGCTTTTGATCATCACCATCAAACTGTTGTAATATATATTTTTGCCCTTATTCCTTTGGTTTTCAGTGGTCAAATTGGTGGTTTGATTGATGAGGTTGTAGTGAATGCCAAAAAGCTAGTTAAAGCTACTTCGCGGGAGATTGAAAAGTGGAGGTGAAGAGAATCTAAAGAAACTGAATATCTGCTACTGCTATTTCGGAAGATCATTTGCTTGCTGGGGCGTAGACTTATCCATGCATGACTCTAGCTGTTTCTTTTTTTCGGGTTTTTGGTGTGTTTCAGTTATAGCTTTTAAACTTCATATTTCTGTTGGTTAGAATGTACCCTGTACAACCAACTTCAGACTTGCAGATGATATTCTTTTGGTGAAGGGTCAGTATTTTAGATTGTTTCAAGTATTTACTCACTTTTTTATCTAGTGATGGTCTACAAAGGCATATCAGATAGTGTGGTTGATAATCATTTTCTTTGTTGATTGGGTTCCTACTTTCAGCTGGTGCCATTTTGTATTGTGTCAATTGACTAGAATCTCATCCATTACCGATGTCAACCAAATTGCAGGTTGTCGAGCTGATATTTCTCATTTCTTCAATTCAGTGGTAGTTGGTATGCATTTTTACTATCTTGCGGGCAGTCATTATGAAAGACCTTTCAGTTTCTTTTATCTGACGTGGTTAGCTTCTTTCTAGCATATAAGTGAAGAAATGGGACATGCTGACCAACAGTTTTACCAAGATTTCATCATCCTCACCTGTGATTCAAACATTTTTTTACTGGCATAGATTAGTTAAAGAGCAGAATTCAAATCTTGCAACCAGCCCGACATTCATCAACTGGTTAATTCCTTTTTCATTTCGATGAGGTCTCTGGTTTGAATCCTTGTGTTGGTGGTGCCAAGTCTTTTACCAAATGTTATTCTCTAAGAGGGGGATGGCTCTTTATGTTATCCTGATGTTAGAAAACCAAAGAAAGCTTAGAAGGCTCCTCTGTCAAGCCAATCCTGCCATATCATATCTCAAAAACTGGTGACAAGTGCTTAGTGAATGACAAATTACTGAACAGAGGATTGCTAGAAGATTAAATCAGAGGGTGGGGTAATTCTTCAATCCTATTTAGATGAAAGGTTTATTCAGACGGTCTTCCACATTTCAAGTTCAAAATGTTGGTCTCAAGAACATTTGTTGGACATCAGCTTAGCTTTGTCTTCAATTGAATGCTTTCTTTATTTTTCTTGGTGTGCAACCATTTGGAAGTTGTAATGTGCATGGTATTCATGTTAGTCCTACAAAACCAGGGAGAATTGGCAATTTCTTTTCCTCTGGTGCATGAAGTTGTGCTCTTTTACAGTCATTCCATAATATATGGATCCACAAGGTTGTCCTGTAGGCCTAAGCTTTGTGTTGAATTCAGCATTGGTACCATTTCTACTGGTTTTGCTGATGAGTTGACTGTCTCTGATGCTTCTGCCAGAGTATTTATTATGCATTCTAAAGATCTGACAACTAACAATATTGCCTTCATGTCTCACAGGGACCAAATCCACTTTATTCAGTGACTCTCAAAATTGCATTTATCAAACAAGTGACTGTAATTTTTTTCTCTTAACTATTTTTTATTTTTTCCTTACACCAATGCAAAGCATGACTTGGTTTGATAAAAAAATTGGCAGGTGGGTCTTCAGGGCAACTGGTCTGGACCGGCACATACAACACTCGGGACAAGTGTTTGAATCATGAAATTAGCATTCATTCTTTTAAAAAAAAACCATCATCAAAATCATTAGAAGTTATGATTGTTATCATTATCATCACTTGAAAAGAATGTGAAATAAGCTCTCAGTCTGCTTCTATTTTGGATGTGTAATTAGACACAGCAAAAATTAAATCCTGTGCAAACAGATAAATACTCACACTAGAGAAGATAAATACTGTGCAAATATAAATATAAAATCCCGAAAAGAAACCATATAACTTATTGTTGTCTTTGCACAGTGAGTTCATGAACATCACATGCTTTACATGACTAAATAAGTCTATTGTCATTTCATCATTAACAGCTTAAAAATGGTCTTTTTGTTCCTTGGTACAGGTATTGGTGATTGTAAAGAGTACAAAGAGTAAGTACTCTTGCTGGTTCTTTCTCGAAATTAAAATTAGCTGTTGAAGATCCCAAACTTTGTGCTTTAAACTATATTGTTACCAGGACAATTTCTAGAGATTAATTTTTTAATATCTTTAATCAGCTTTTGTATTTTATGTGCCTCCTCCATTAATTTCTTTTCTTGCTTGGAGATTAGTCGTTTGATGCAGATATTAATTAAACTCTACTCACTGGAAATTGTTCGAAAGAGTATTTTCACTGCTTTCTTTAATCTCATTTGGCAAATCTACACATTCCTTCACAGATGGTGAGCATATGCCAACATCTTTCTACTGCAATTGAGTCTGTTCAGATCTGATTATTAGTTAATTTTAATTACTGATTGATCACTCAATTTCATCCCACAAATAATAATAATAATAATAATAATAATAATAATAATAATAATAATAATAATAATAATAATAATAATAATAATAATAATAATAATAATAATAATAATATTTGTTTTGAATAATTTTAGAATCTTCCTTGATTATACTTTACTTTCAACTTTTTCTTTGCTGCTGATTCATGCAAAACATTTGTGTATTTTTCGACTCCTAAAATTTTGCGTGCGTTCAACGAAGTTACTGTATGTGTAATCCCGACGGCAGGCATTTTTGTTCACCTGAAGACCTTGGAAGATAGATTGTCATGCATGCGTGCATGAGAATTGCATATCAAGTAATGAAGAAAACCTAGCTATTCTTCTCTGCTGACCTTGGAATGCTTGACTTTCCCAAACTATATAATTCTTTCACTTCAAACGAAAGGCAAATTACTAAGAGACTTGCAGAGCAAGTGATGGCAATGCATCAGGACTTCCTGCCCATTTCTAATGTTAGTTCATGTTATTCTTTATGTGATTAGGTGATAGCCACATTGCACCAAAATAGTTGAGGCTTATGCTCACCACTGATTGACACCTTGCTTCACATAGTTGAGCTTATGTTCTTTTCTAACACCAGTAAGTAGTATCATGATCAAGGACAGAGCTGTTTAGTTTTTTCCCCCTCTAAAAAAAAAGCTCTTTTATTATCTTGTTCTAATTTTTTAGCAGCTTCTCCTGTAACAAGATTTCATTTCTTTATGTAAAGCTGCAGATTTGTAGATCAAAATCTAGTGAATTGTCATGTTTAGCTACATGGAATGACTTGCCAAGTGGGAAATGAGAGAGACCGACTCTGGTATGGCTTAAAACAGTTGTGTGAAAGATGCATGAGAAGTTCCTGCTGTTTAATATCACATTATGCACAAATCTATTGGCCCAAACAAGCTTACTGAACTGCTCTGATGCCTGAGGAACTCAATTAAATTGCTTGCCAGGTATGTTTCCAGTGCTCTATTTGGTCTCAGATTCATCCCTGGAGGTCTACTTGGTCGCAGGATCACCAGACTAGAAGAAGCGAGTACTAGAACAACTGACATGTTTGCTGTAAACCTAAATCTCCTAGTGCAGATTTACTCAAAACCCGAAACATCTTGCGATGGGACATGCAGGGATCAGCAGATGCTGCATATCCAAGCTTGGACGTCACAGAAACGTTGGAAGAGTGCAGGTCAATCAAACATGCTGTGCACCATCAATTTCCAGGAAGTCTAGCTCACATGCCCTGCCCTAATCCATGGAGGTTCCTTCTCAAACCATGCAATCACAAGTCTAGTTTATTTCCTCCTAATTCCATGATGCAGAGGCACAATTCTGTGGTCACCACGACTTCAGAAACTATAACCCAGCTCCTCGAACCATCCATCATCCTTGAGCACCACTGCCGAGCAGCAAACCCTAATAAATACACCATCTTGATTTGATCATTCCACTTGCCAGTTGAGTTCTTAAGGTTGGAATGAGCAGAACATATGCTGTGATCAACCGGTGCTAATTGTATAGGATGTGTTCATCGACCATCAGATGTTTTCTTGTGCATGCAGATGGGGGGAAGAGTAAATGCCTTCTTCGACTCCCAAGCCAATCACATGCACGTACGCAGCTGAAGCTCTTCCAGTGGGATCTGATGAGGAAGATGGCACCTCTTAGTTAACCTTGCTTCGGGATCAATGAAGAGAGCTCAAAACTAGGTTTTTATTCTTCTCCTCGGGATCGTTTACCCATTTAGAATATGCAGCAGCAGCCCGTAAAGAAACATTTGATGCATCAAAGCCTCGTGCCCTTGACTTGTTTTCTACGGTATCAGCTTTATCCCAGTCCACCGGCGTAGCTGCCGGCGTCAACCTTTTCTTTTGGCAGCCACGAGGTATTTAAGCCCACCTGCACCCCACCCCCCTACGTCGAAACCTTTGTCCAAGTGCTTCTTCCCAAGCCAAGGTGATGGCATCGGCTGCGTCGTCGTCGTCCAGCACCGGAGTCCCGCCGGGGTTCCGGTTCCACCCCACGGACGAGGAGCTCCTGCTCTACTACCTCAAGAAGAAAGTCTGCTTCGAGAAGTTTGAGCTGGAGGTGATCAGAGAGGTTGACTTGAACAACGTTGAGCCATGGGACTTGCAAGGTGAAGTGTCTATGTCTGTGCTGTGCTTTGCCATTGCCCTCTCGGCATTTGTGCGCTTGCTCGAACGGTATCCGTCGTGCATGTGGAGCTAAAGCTCTCAGCTTTCCTTGATGCAGAGCGCTGCAGGATAGGTTCTGCGCCTCAAGATGAGTGGTACTTCTTCAGCCACAAGGATCGCAAGTACCCCACCGGGTCGCGGACCAACCGCGCCACCGGAGCCGGATTCTGGAAGGCTACCGGGCGCGACAAGTGCATCCGGAACAGCTACGAGAGGATCGGCATGAGGAAGACGCTGGTGTTCTACCGCGGCCGCGCGCCCCACGGCCAGAAGACCGACTGGATCATGCACGAGTACCGGCTCGACGACTCCGACGACGCCGGGGACGGAGCCGGCGGTGGCAGTGTAGGCTGTCCATCTCTACGGTTCATGCTTGCCTGCTCTTCTCGCTCTGATCTCCCTCTTCTTGTGTTGCAGGATGACGGATGGGTGGTGTGCAGGGTCTTCAAGAAGAAGTGCTTCTTCAAGGGCAGCGGCGAAGGGAGCACGAGCCAAGCCATGGAGAACCACATGAGCGTCGCCGCCAGCCACGACCAGTCCCCATCGCTGAGCTCTCACTACATCCACCCAAATCTCGGCCACCACCACCGTCACCTCCACCACCACAACGGCCTGTACTACTCCCAGATGCCCACTGGCCCCTACTCCCATGGCCAAGTGCAGGACCAGATGACCAACCACAGGCCGTCGGGATACGACTTCGGGGTGCTCCCCGGAGACTCCGCCCCCATCGTCAAGCCCTACGACGGAGCACTGGCAGCTGCAGCCGCCTGCGTAGGGATGCAAAGCGAGAGGGATCCGGGCCCGAACGAGTGGGCGGTGCTTGACGGCATAGCGGCGCAGCAGCAGATGAATCAGATGGCAAGCCAACGCGGGGGGGAGATGGATTTGTGGGGATATGGGAAGTAAAGGTCACATTGGCCTGGCCAGGTGCATGTAATTGTTGTGGCGCAAACTCCATCGTTCATTGCAATAAGCACCAAATGAGTGGTGTTCATGAGCGAACTCAGAAGAGTCTCAGCTCCTCTGCCCACAGAATTGATTGTGTCTGTTCCTTCGAGTGTTACATGTTTTTAATTGTGTGAGGGTCGATCTCTACATCCCGTCAATGTATAGAGGAGACAATGTTCTAATAATATATCATAATGAATATGCTGAATGCCATTTAGAACATTTGGCATCCAACATGTTATGCTGTCAATGTACGCGTGCATGGAGCAGAAACATTCAGCTTAAGATGCCCACCGTCTGCAGCCAACATGAAGAAGAAGAAGATGAAGATGAAGACAGGCACGGCAGCATGTAGGTAGGTCGTGATAGATACCTCCTCGACACCATCTCACTCGCTTGAAGCCCTTGGCACGTAAGAAGCTTCATTCTTGACCTTAAATTATAAATTAATTAAAAATTAAATTTATAAAAAGTTATAAAATTATTATTTTATATTTATCCCTATCAAACCCCTACAAGATTAAATATTCATTAAGAATATCAATCTTAAAATAATATAATTGAAGTACTATAAGTGAGAAGCTTTGTGAGGAAGCCAACTACTTAGTCGGAAGCACGGATGTAAGAAATATATAGTTGATATCTGACAATTTGATCTTTGAAAAAATAAAAATCAATGATAATATATTTCATACGAGAGTGAAACATTAGGTATATTATTAGAGTGGATTATGATATGATATCAAGTTCATGTAGCATATTAGTGGTCTAGTTGAGTTCTACGATGGTAGTGGTGATGACTCAGTATTCAACTTTAGTGGTAAATTTCACGACCATGTTATATTTCTTAGAACTCTAATTGATCATGTTTGCCCTAAGGAAGACAACGTAAGCTGATGTAGATGTTCTATGCCCAATCAACATTGACACAAGCACAAAAACGAAGTGATGAGTATTTATGAAAAGAAAGTCTATAATTGAGTCACTTTAAGATGTCTCAAGATATATTTTAATATTAACCAATATGCAGTTGAGGGCCAATATATGAATTATAATAATTTATTGACTATAAATAAAATATATAGATATTTAAAAAATAAATACTATAAAGAACCATGTATTTATCGATACTATGTAGGATCCATAATAGGACTTCTATTTGAATGACTCAACGGGGGAAATTAAGATAACTTCTTTGGTATTTTGTATATTTATATTTAATAATAGATTAGAATGCATTATTTTTTTAGATAAGAAAAGTTTAAAAGATATGAACATTGCTTCAAAATAGCTTAAGATTCCTAGGTCCTTAATGAAGAATCAATATGTAAATTACTTAAGAAGTTGCTTGATATCTATAAAATTATTATATGTGATGATAATATTATCTACATAAACTAGTACATGTAATATATTTTTTTTGTTATCGTAGAAAGAGCCGTAGGATTTAGAGTTGATGAGGTCGATTAATCTTAAAATTGAGCCAAGTTCGGTATACTAAACTCTTAGAGCTCGACAAAGTTCATAAATAACTTTTCGTAATTTACAAATATGATTTGAATATTGAGAATAGATCAAACATATATCAGTCTTGAGTGATAGTCAATCGTAAGATAAGACAAATCCTCATCAGTTTAACAACATAACTGAAGATCTATATGAAGCTAATACCTAATCGTTGATGAACCCCTATTGTCACAGACAAAATTGTAAACGGTTTGTTCGGTGTAATGCTTATGCATGTCCGTGTCCCTTTTGGTTGGTTGTCACTTGTAAAGCTTGTAAAGGGCTTGCCAAAGGCAAAATACCCCATTTGAGCGAGTTTGTAAGCCATTGTAGGCTTGTACATAAAGCTTGCGTCGAGTGCATACTTGTACTAGAATTCGGTCTGTAGTGGACCAATTTTATGCCTTTGTTGTGCAACCGTTCTGAGCTTGTAATATCCATGGTTGGAATGTGCATCGGCTATAAAGTGTTTGCTAAAAGAGTGGCTTGCGGATCCCGTGTGAAGCGCTTTCTTTGCCCGTCTTCTCTTTCGTTGGTCCTAAGGGATTGTAGGAGATTTCGGGGAGACTGACCTTTGCGGTGATACGCATTGGTGTCGCACGGCTTAGACAAAACCAGCTAAGTTCGTGACAGATGGTATCAGAGCGGGACAAGCCCACTTACAAACACTTAGCATGCAAACGTGGGGGACCTAGCGAGGCACCACGAGTACAACAAGCTAAGAAGAATTGCGGAACGCACAAAGGTCGGGATGGCCGAGTTCGAGCAGTGGCTCAACGTTAACACCCAACCTCGATGGTGCTCGAGGCAAGTGGAGTGCTTGGCAAAGGATGAGACCATTCAAGGTGGAGTGGGTTGTTCAACGATCGAAAGAGTTGTAAACTCAAGGATTTCGATACTCATGCATGGCCTTGCATGCGGACGATGGATTATTCGCGACCATCCAAGCGATCGAAGATCGGCGCCATAGAGCATTAAAACTTTCTCTTCGGCATGTGCAGGATACTTTCGTAAGAGGTGAAGTGTGCAAAGAGGTTCAAGATTTTGCTAGACTCAGAGGGGTGCAAGACGAGCATGTATTGGTGAAGTGTCACAATCTAGCAAGTGCATTTGCAAAGCGAGAATTGGGCACGCTTTGTTCAAAGAAAGGCGAAGTAGTCCAAGAGGATGGTGGTCTCCTAAACTTCCAAAGGAAGGATGCAAAGAGAGAAGTTGCTCCAACGGGGTAGATACCAGGAGGGATAAGTCTCGGTTCTACAGAAGTATAATCATGTGCAATGAACCGCATTAGTTGAGTACCTCAAGACGAAGCTCGATGGATCGAGTGAGCGGTAAGGAGTCATTACATGATCTCGCAAGTGGTGATGCGTTGGTGGACGCATAGCGAGATCAAGTGGGGGAGCAACCCAGGCAACACAAAGTGAAGGCACACTTGGAGCCGATAGCGAGATCAGACTCAACAGAGGGCTAACCCGTGGAATGGTTGGCGTGAGGGCCACCATTAACGCAATGCAAATCAAAAAGCAGAACAACTTGGGGGTAACTTGTTGATGTACCCAAACCGCATGAAGGGAGTTGGCAAAGAAGATAGAACGTGGAGCGGAGGCGTGGAGCTTTACTTAGACAGAAGTCAAGGACATGGACTCTTGCAGAGACAAGAGTAGGCATGTCGTTCCATGAGTTCTCTATTCTGATGAAGCAGACTCATCTTGTATGGTGCCAAAGACGAAGGGAACTTCGAGGCATATGCACCTCGTCTCGGTGAAGCATTTGACGGAGTAACTAAGGCGATACAACTTGCAGTGGCGAAGTTGGTGTTAGAAGGCCTTGGCACGGGGCAAGAGGATGCTAAGGCAGATGCTCTTGAAGAATATGCCATAGTGTTGCTATTCGAGTTGCCATGAGGAAAGCGGTGCGCAGCGGAGATTGTGCTGGTAGGGGCAGAGTCCCAGGATCCAGACAAATGTGCACCTATTTCAGCGAAGTCAGGGGACTTCAGAGGAGCTACTAGGCGATGGACTGTCCTAGAGCTAGGCTTCGTCCGAGTGTGACCCGAGAGTGGGTGGACGAAGGTTGATTGCCAAAGGAGCGAACAGAATCGAAGCTGGCGAAGGCCCTGCGATGTGTTGGCGGAGTTCACACATGGAGATATCGCAGTTCGAGTTCATACCACAGGGATCAGAATCCAAGGAGATGTCACCACGCGATGACATGATGGAGCGGATTGTGGTGGAATGGTTCGTGGCAAGTCGACACACACGGTGAGTCCCATGGGGGGGACTAGATCATGCAGAGGTATGATCGGGAGCGCGACTAAGAGCTCCAAGTCGGTGAACAACACGACAGCAAGAAGAGCTATGGATTCAAGCAGTGAATGCCATGGTTTCGCAAAGGCGGGTCTTCTGTGCGTGCACCGAATGTTGCATTGAATGGAAGCCTTGGACATCAGCTTATGGGGGCTGTGCCCTATCGAGGAAGAAGTTCAGATGCAAGTACCAGGGAGTCCCATGTGAGGACTGGATCATGCAGAGGTATGATCGGAGCGGCTGAAGAGTGGAACTGCTTCAGAGCTCACATTCGCTTAAGGGAGCCCGGCAAGTCAGAGGACAAGGCCGAGTAAGCGAGCGTTGCGACCAATGAAGCTAAGGAGAACAGAAGCGGTGCAAACCCTGCAACATGATGGCAGAGGCCATAATGGGAGTTGCAGTCTGTCTTTCCATCGACCAAGTAGAATTGCTCAGAGAACACAGAGGTGTTGAAGCAGATGGTCGAAAAAGGGCGAGGAAGCAATGACGAGTCCAGAGGGACTCAGCTACCCAAGATCAGTCATCGGTTAGAAGGAAGGTGGACTCAGAGGAGTGCCGCATTGCCGCAGAGGCAGATCTACCGATCACGAAGAAGGGATGCAGATGCGAGACAACGGATAGTAGTGCCATGGGCATTGTAGTGTCATGGTACCGCAGAGGCGGGACTTCCGGGGAGTCATCAATCCCTTGCTCTCATAGAGGGAGAGCGCTTGGTCGTGATATGGGCCGTGGAGGAGGAGAATGCTTTGGCAAACTCCATGTACCAAGACACAGCTGAAGGGTAGAAGCCAGAGAACTTCGTAAGACCGGTGTCAACAGACTTTCCATCAAGATGGCCGTAAGTGAAGGACTTCGGGTCGATGCAAGAGTGCATGACCAAGGATCAGAGCAGGCAGTACATGGTGCTGTACCTTTGCTACTAGAGGAGTCGACGATAGAAATGATGGAGATGGTGGTACAATCCCATAGGCGACCAAATCTATCGAGACTTACTCAAGTTGGAGTGATAACTTCTTGCATTCCGAAGTTCAAGGGCAATGAGAAGGCGAATCATAGTAGCCGACTCAGCAAGAAGAATTGTAAACACTTCAAGTGCTTTGGAAGTGTGAGCTAAGAGCAAAGCGAAGTCTAGTAACCACTTGATGCATGAAGTACAACCTCGAGGAGGCGGGCGAAGTCAAGTAACCTTTGCCTTCTCAACTCTCAAGAGAATGGCTAAATCGAGTACCCAAGCTCTCTTAGTTATCCGGCGAGGAGCTCTGCACAAATTTGAAGACCCTTCAAGAGACTAATGAAAGATAACAGTTGTCAAGCCCTCACTAATGGTGATTGCACTTGAGAGTAGATGTCCGCTTTTTTTCCCAATTGAATGCCAATCGAAAAGCGGAAGTGATGCGAGCCTACTTGGGCAAGACAACTAAGTGGAAGAAGATTCGATGGGCAAATTTTACGGAGGAAGGACCAGAAAACTTTAAAGATTGTGAGGCGATGCTCGTTAAAGCTCCAACAAGCATCTATCCAGTTCAAGAGACAAGAAGAATTTGGAGACTGACGCATATCAAAGATGGTCTTTTTCCTTCATCAGATAAATCCACAAGACTCAGCAAGGATCAGCACAACTTCGCCGACCCCACACCAGAGTCAGAGTTATTGACGAGTTGAAGCAGCATGGCGGATTAAAGTTCGACGACTCAACAACAACAAGTGGAGAGCAATTGGGAGCCAAGAGGCGCATCGCAGAAGGAGCAGAAGATCGAAGATCCAACAAAGAAAAGAGGTTGCAGCATCAGCAAAGGCTTCGACGAGGACGTCAAAGGAATAAGTGGGGGAGAATGTCATGGACAAAATTGTAAACGGCTTGTTCGGTGTAATGCTTATGTATGTCCGTATCCCTTTTGGTTGGTTGTCACTTGTAAAGCTTGTAAAGGGCTTGCCAAAAGCAAAATGCCCCATTTGAGCGAGTTTGTAAGCCATTGTAGGCTTGTACATAAAGCTTGCGTCGAGTGCATACTTGTACTAGAATTCGATCTGTAGTGGACCAATTTTATGCCTTTGTTGTGCAACCGTTCTGAGCTTGTAATATCCATGGTTAGAATGTGCATCGGCTATAAAGTGTTTGCTAAAAGAGTGGCTTTGCGGATCCCGTGTGAAGCGCTTTCTCTGTCCCGTCTTCTCTTTTGTTAGTCCTAAGGGATTGTAGGAGATTTCGGGGAGGCTGACCTTTGCGGTGATACGCATTGGTGCCGCACGGCTTAGGCAAAACCAACTAAGTTCGTGACACTATGGTCGCTAAACATGCTTTACATTTAGCAATAAATCCATTTGGGTTCTGGTTAATTAAAAAATCTACTTACATAGATAACATTTTATATAAGATGAGATGGTATAATGATCTATATGATATTGTAGAGTATGACATCATATTCCTCATATATGGCTTTGCACTAGTGTCGAGATTCTTGGGCTTAGGTGATGCTTGTGGGTTCAGTAGATTGAGTGGAAAGTTTATGGAAGTATAGAGATTAAGGATTTAGCATGGATTGTCATGTGATGTTCAAGCTTTATAATATTATTTTTGGAGTGTGTTATCATATGATATTCATGCTTTATAGTATTATTAGATTGTGTTGATAATATGGGAATTGGTGAAGAGTTAGTAATATATATCTGATTAAGCTAATAGACTTTAATGTCACTTGATTAAGGAGATAACAAAAACATCATTTATGGTGTAGAAGGTGTTATTGCTAGTTACAGGTGTTATGTAAACCAATCACATGAGTAATGACACATGTAACAAATTACACAATCTCTTTTATTATTATTATTATTATTATTATTATTATTATTTTCTAACTTTATATTACATATTGTATATATTGTGATGTTCATGGATCTATGTAATGGAAATCGAATTGTCATAAGATCACGATAATGAGACTATAAATAATTTCAATCATAGATTATTCGAGAGGGATATTAAAATAACTAGACAGATTGTATACCCATCTATATGATGAAGATGACTGGTCTCATAGCTGCTCATGTGTAGACACTAAGAATATAGTGCAAGTACTCATTGGAGAATGAGTTCATTGATTGAGTTAATGAAACTTCATCATCAGACAGTAGTTTCGTAGTTCCAATTGTGTCTTATCCTTATATTTGAGATACTAATGATGCCATATATGAATACTCTATTAGGATCGTAAAGGCACTAAGAGAGGAGGATGAATTAGTGCTTTCAAAATAAAGAACTAATTCAAATATTCGTTCGATGAAACCAATATCGAAAATACATTTAACTCGAAGTGTGAGGAAGAATAGTAAGCAACTAAATCAATTTGTAAAAGCATAAACAAAAATACAAACTATATTTATAGTGGTTTGGTCGTCCTGACTTACGTTCACTCCTGATTATTCTTCACTTGAGGCCATCGACTTTCACTATTGATCTTATTTCCAACGGGTGAAAATCAACTACCCCTATTACCACTCCTTTTCCTTTTTACAAGCTCAAGAGAGAACCTTTATGCCTCTCTCTTGTAAGAAAATCCTCACACACCTTCCTTAGAATAACCTTTAAGCCCAAGGAGGGAACTTAATTTTTTAACAGAGTTTACAATCTTAAAATCATAAACTTTTCATTCTCTTTTTTTGCACTCTCAAGCAAGAATCAATGGGGTATTTATAGGCTTTAGATGACTTCAAAAATGGAGTAAAAAATTTAAATCTCTGAGTTTTTAGGGTACTGGTGGTATTACCATTTGTGCTAGGTGGTACTATTACCTAACAGCCTTTCCACCGGTAATAACACCATTGATCTTGGTGATACTACCATCAGATTTTTTGAAAATATACATTTTATACTTTCTAACTTAGAGACGGTACCACTGCTTAACATGACTGTGTTATCGCTTGACCCATCTTTAGATTACTGAATTGGCTTTCTAATAGACCTAATTTAGCCTTGATTCAAGCTTGATTCAGACCCACTGGTCTCCTAATTAAGTTGGTCTGGTTATACTCTAAAACCAACTTAATTATACTCTTAACAACTTCGATCAAGACACAACAATTACAATCATGAAGCCTATATTATCCAGCATTTCATTTTTCATCTAGCACTTCGTCCTCCGATGCATCATCCTTTCCTTTGGAGTATTACTTTGGAGTATTACCCGACTTATCAGTATGTTAACCTCCCACAACATTCAATCTTCATGGTGTAATACCCAATCTTTCCGACCTGATGCCCGAACTCATGGCACGAAGTTCATCCTTTAACACATTGACCAATCATTTTACCTAACATCCAACCTTTGATATGATGCTCTCCAGCCCAATGTTTGATTCTACTTTAATGATTTACCTTTCTATTATTGAAGTTTATCCTGCATCACTTTTTCTAATATACTAAGTAGTTCATAAACTTATCAATTGGTTTTATCATCAAAATTTTGAGATTCAACATACTATATTCTTTAATATTGGACTTATGGGTCTAGAAGATCTAGATCTAACATAGCCGATCATCGAGAATGGTAGCCAACCTTACTAGGAAAATTGAGTGTCAATAGAGGATTATCCACTCTTAGAGTCATGAGAGGAATATCCTATGTATTTTTACTCAAGCAAATCCCTAGCTAGGATCATTCGGATTGAGAGAGAAAGAGTTTTTCGGGAGAATTCAATTAGAGTGAGACTCGAATAGATTCTGTATGAGCCTAACAATTCTATGCCCGTTATACAATCTCTAGGATATTATATGGATGATTGATTATATATACATGATAATTGAGGATAGACGGATCTAATAGATTATATCCTCTTATATCGTTTGGAGACTGGGCGTAGTGACATAGTATGTTCAAAGTTGATAAATCAAATGAATTATTATGAAAATAATAATTTATAAAATCAGAAGAAGATCTAATAAGTGCAACTCATGACCAACTTGGTATTAGGCCTAGAGGGTCACATACATATGATAAATATTACGACAAGTAGATGTACAAATATGAGATATCTATAGAACCTTGTTTTACTGGATATCCAATAAGCCCCTGTATTATTAGATTATATGAATGAGATTTAATAAGAGCCAATAAGAGATTAGTAGATAAAGATCCACTGATCTAAGAGATTTAGATAATTAGATAAAGATTAAATATATAATAGAGTAAGTTTCATTAGAGTTAAGTTATCATGCACCTCTATAAATAGAAAAGGACCATAATGCTCATAGGCTAGATATCTCTATGGTCGCCCTTCCTATTCTCCTTTTACTCCTCTCCTTCTTAGTTGATAGCCCTTGTTTAGGGCATGTGGACAGTGAGAAGGACCAACCCCTTCTTAAAGATAATACAATCTTATGATGTGCATAGAGAAAAAGATTATGTTACGATGTAAGGAGCATCATCGCCCCATCTGCCATATGGATCATTATTAGAGAAGAGGACAATTGACCTCATTCATCCTCTCCTATGGATTTAGTATTTTTCAGGAATATATGATCTTCCTAAATAACATATCTCATATGATATACGTAATTTTTGATTTTATAATTTTTCGTGTACTAATCGTTAAATGACGATGAGATATTTTTATCTAGAAAATATGGATTTTTGTTTTCTATTCTTCTATATAATGCTCTATTTAGATTTCCCAACAGTTGCTTCATCAGATATTGCAGAGTGAGTTAGTAGAGAAGTGAATGAAAAAATTATGTAAGAGGTAAGGTACTATTGAACTAAAGTAATAAGTGAGTATGAGTTTACAGGAGAATTATGGGTTGATGTAATAGGAGGTGCACTTGAGAGGTTTAAGGTATATTCATATGAACCTAGTGATGAATAATTGTTATAGTGGCTCATAACTAAATATTTTAAGATTTTAAAGGTTTAAACTTTTATGAAATAGTCGTTCAAATGATAATTGGTGTTATAGGCTTGAGTAAGCATATGGTTAATGAGATATATTATATTTTGAAAAGTTATTGATAAAAAAGTTAATGGTGTGAAGGCATGACGTAAGAGGGTGAGATCAATTTCAATTATGTACTGATGCTTTCGTTTAGTATACTCAACTAGTTAAGGTATTTGCTATAGTGACTTACGATATTGTATACAACATGATGAGTGATAAGTTACTAGAGTTTCATTTTTTTTATCTTCTATGTAAGAGTAAACTATTTTAATGATAGACTGAAAAAAAAATTTAATCACTTTTCTAAAATTAGTAAAGATAGCAGTGACTTTAGATTTATGTTTAAGAAGATAGAGTCATGTATACTTAGTGAAATAATATATAAAAATAGCATAAATCTAAAATTATTAAAGAAAGTAATTAGAGCAAGGTCTTAGATATTAATGTAAATAATTTTAAATGATTTAGAGCAAGATATAAAAGATATTCCATAAGATAGTTTGTGATTTTTATTATTAAGACAAACCGTAATGAGTAACAATTTTACTTAATTTGGAAGTTGAATGAGAGGAAAGAGACATTAGCTATTGTTGAATGGAGAATAATAGATAACTAAGATGACTACACCACATATTAATTGGATAGCAACTGATGCAAGAGTGATTAACTCGATGATTTGTGACTTTAACAATCACTTTTAGATGTTGTCTTTATTTTGACTTCGGACCAATAATAACGTCATGCTCATATCCTTTACAAGAAACGAGTAAAAAAAAGACTTAATAGAATTATTATTTTGCTTGTATAATTGAGAGATAAAAAAGATTTTTTTGATGTGAGGTACATACAAAACATTATCGAGTGCAAAAGTATTCGTGTGTGAATTGAGAGTGAAAGAAATTCTATTACCGTCACCAATAATAATGTCTTCATTCTCTTTGATATAGATGGATAAATTCTACATATCAAAAGTAATATAATAAAAAACACTATGATCGATAATCCAATTATTTAGATAAACAATCAGAGTAATTATGACGTTTGCTCGAGAGTAATTAGGTTTAGTAGTAAGCTTGGGTCAAGATCAACAATCTTTATTGCATATCCATTTTATCATATAGTTGATAAATAATTTTTTATTAATTGTTATTATTGGGATGATAGAACTATTGATAATTATAGTAATTGTTGTAGTTAAAGTTATATTCTAAATTATTTGGGTTAATGTTACTACTATAGTTAGAGTTAATAGAAGTATAATGGATGATGATTGTTCTATATGTTATCCATATGTTAAGAGGCATCCTATCTAATCCTTTATTAAAATTTTTGTTACTTTAATTTTTTTTCTTTTGAATTTTTTATTAAAATAAATTATGATAATCGATTCTATTTTTTTTCTTATTTTAAAATTAATTAACTTATCGTATAGTTCTTCAAATGATATTGGTGAGTCACATGTCTAAATTATTATCGCCAGCTTCTTATATTTGTCTCTGGATATATAAACAATAAATTCTTCATCACTCAAGCGATAATGACCTATTAAAGCTTTTATAATAATTTTTAAATTTTATATATAATCAGTAATAGTATTTTTCTCTTCAATTATTTTCATCAAGATAGATAAAAGAATTAGCATGCATGTATAAGGGTGATTAACAAAGATGATTTGTAACTTGACCCATGTTTTTACTATAATACTATATGAAGAGATTAATAATGCTATGGGGCTGGCTTGAATGGTTAGATGATCTAAACATAACCATAATTTATGATTAAAATTTACAATTAAGATTGTTTCTTCTAATATTTAAAAGTTTTTGGACGGACAATTAAAATCTAGTAGATTATATCCAAATAAAATGTTGATGAACTGTCCTGGACACATAATTATTATGATAACTTTAAAGGAATTAGAGTGACCAGCTTGATGTTTATAAGAAGAATTATTATATTTGAATTAAAGAACAACCACCATATCAGAACAGAACAAGAAGAAGAAGAAGAAGAAGACAGCATTGGTATCTGAAGAGATCTAAGTGTATCAAGCAGATCTGACCCATCATTGTCATATAGAGCATGATTTTATATGATTTGAAGATTAAAATATATGAGAAATATAAAATTATCATTTAAACATCCCTATCCCGATCCTCTATCATAAATGCTATCAGAGATGAAGCATACTGCTCTGTATGCAACTGATTGCATACATGTATATATGTCATACACATCAAACCAACAATGTTAAGACGAGAGATTATGTATAAAATGATAATATATGGTGGAATAATTCCAGGAAGATAACTCAGAGAGAATAAGCAGATTTGAGGGTTGATAAGAATTAGCCTCAAAATTCTGCTAAAAGATGTGTTTCCACCTACAATTGTCTCATTATCTTAATCAAGCGGTTTCCTGTTTAATTCACTTAGCACCCAAATTTTCTTTGAGGAATCAAACAACCCAAGAGAGAAGCAAACCTCATCAGAACCCAAGTCTTTGTGAGGAGCCATTATATATGCTTCATTCAAATGATGATTACAATACCAAATTCAAACTTTCTTCCGCTGCAGAGAACAGATTGTAGAGACTTATCTGGCATCTCATGAACAACTTACACCCACCCATAGCTTGAATGCAAATTTGTTCTACATGTTAGAGGAGGAAAACAATTAAACACAAGAATAACAGTAGCTACTTGCTTTGGTATCACAAAGCTTGTTTTGAGTACAAATTTGTTCTACATGTTTTGGTAGTTGCTCTATAAAGATAGGCCATTGTCAATCATATATTTTGATTAGATGAAGCAGAAAGGGCCTGCTTTAGTCCTTGTTCCGTGAAGATTGTCCATGGTGATACAAATTAGATGAAATAGCATCAGACAGCTTCATACTCAAAGCAAACAACTGACACTGAACTTTTAGGTAAAACAAGCTACAGAGCAGCAGAGATTGGAGAAGATGAATGCCCCAAAGCTCTACTGTGATAAATCCATGAGGCAGACTTCCACATCCGAGATAATGACATCGAGAACTTGTTCCTAAGGTACTGCGATAAAAATCTGATGTGAAGTTGAAGCTCTAGACTTCTACAGATGAGAGTGAAAATTCATCCAGCTCAGGAACTCAAACTGGCGGTCAGGCCATGGCAAGCTGCCTCAGGTTCATGGGGTACACATCAGAAGGAGAAGAGGAATTGTATGCCTTCTTGGCGTAGATGACATTGGCGACCTCGGTGAGGTGGAATGCATCCCAGAACAAGTATCTGGTGCGGTCGGCGCAGGGCGTCTGAAGAGGAAGACATGTTATCTGCCCGTTGTTCCGCCCCACGCCACAGCAGCCCTTGTCGACCACATCGAACCCTGTGGCACCGGCACAAAGCTTAGAACTCGTCACCTCATCAGTTCATCTCATGGCTAATGTTCGGACTACGGCAGCAATCTTACCGTAGGCGGCTGCATTCGCGACCAGGTCTTTGGAGCTCTCGAAGGTGCTGACATAGACGAATTTGGCATCGGGAAGCCGAGCATTGAACCTCTTCACCATCCTCACAAGGCCTGTGTTAAAGATCGATATGGCCGTGTTAATGTCCTCGTTGCAACGACTGCTGCTGCCTTTCCTAGTGTTGCGATTTCTGTATCGAGCTAGCTCATACGGTATGCAGCCAATCTGGCCGATCCCGATGATCGCCACCTTTCGCGCTCCCAGATCGTATAGTTCCTGTCATCAACGACGACGTGCATGGGTGTAAAAGAGGTAGAGTGGGTTGCTGGATGAGGGCAGAAGCAGCAAAGCCATACGGTTAGCTGCCGGGAGTAGTCTTCGAGGAGGAGAGAAGCGTAAGTTCGGGGACTGTATTCTCGGCTGGTCGGGTACATGGTGGGCATGAAATAGTTGTTCAGGTAGTCATTGCTGCCCAACCCCATGTAGTAGATGCATTTCCCCAGGTAGTCAGCAGCCCTGGTGGAGTTTCCCCTGAACATTCTCGTCATCACCCTCATGGTGTCACGGAAGTGGTTTATTTGCTGTGCAAGAGGGTAGTGATCTCCCTGTCATGCAAGAGAGGTAAGATGGTTTCCTGCAGCAGTTCACAGCTCGGCTGCTTAATTACCAGGTTGTTGCCGGTTTCGTTTCTGATGCCGGCAGCCCCCGAGGCGTAGTTCAAGCCTCTCAAGATGCCAGCTCTCTCTGCGACGGCGTAGGCCGGAATGAAGCCCCCGAAACCTAGCAACTGAGCTGGAACACCATGAAGGAGCCGAGAAGTCAGTCGAGCATGTCGAAGAGACGAGCATACGGCGGGCATGCATGTGTGCAGTGTTACCCAAGACATCGACCACGGTGCGGCCATTGGTGAACCTCCCGGAGGAGCCCTCGGCGAAGTCGATGCCGTAAGGCCTGTAGTTGGCCCGGGCGAGCGTGAGGATGTTGTTGTTGTTGCCGTTGTCCACCAGGGAGTCCCCAAAGATGAAGAAGCAGGGCACCTGAGGGGCTACCGGCCAAGCTTTCGTCACCTCGGACAAGGCAAGAACGAGCAGCACGAGCTTGCCGAAGTAGTCTCCCATGGTCCAAGAGCACGCCATGAATCGAGGCTGGATCCTGCACTGTCCGAGCTTCTTGGCCGGAAGCTGCATGACAAATATAGGCTGCAGACCGGCGACGGCAAAAGTGATTGCTGTCGGTTGAGGCGGAGAGCTCGTGAGGGTGATTGTTGCCATGGGGTGGTGGTTCATGCGCTTCCTACAGCTCTGAGATTTTGCATTTAATGGAGGTGGTGATCGAGATGACAACTTCAACCTTAAATTTCTTTCGATTTCCAATATCCTAAACACATATAGATTCCTAACTATGCTCTGATACCATAAAATATTACATAGACTTAACTAGAAAATTTTGCCTCTTATATTGCATAACAAGTAAAATAGACTTAAGTAGAAAAAAAAACTGAAAATAAGGTATCTCCCAACACTCTACCACTAGCTGAGAAAATATATTGATGGTCTTCACCTTAATACTAAATAAATAATTTAATAATATATTTTTTTAATAGTGATGGGGATGATTTTGTCTCATATTAGTTCATTTATCATATAGGCCAACACCTAAATAGGGTTTCAAGTTACCAATCCCAAAATGACACCGTAACGGATTTATCCCACAATAATGATTGACAATAATCATCCTATCCTATAAAGATTAGGCTAAAAAAATTTTTCTATCATAATCAGATAGTTAACTTGATCTTATCCTACGCCAACTAGTAAGAAAGCCTAAGAATCGAGTATAAAAGGTGTTGGGTCCAGCCCATAGGTGGGCTTAGACCAAATAATTGGACCTTTCAACCCAAATCAATTAATTAAAAAAAAAATTTGTGTACATTTGCTGCGAAGCGGTGTGAGCAGAAAAAGGGTAAGAGAGATCGGTGGACGATCAATGACCAAACTTCATTAGTTTTGGTCCAAATTTGATGTGAAGAAATCTTGCAGTAAACTCTACAATCCTAACGGGTCTGATCTGTGGTTTATCCTCTCTAAGATGCTTTCCTGTCATACCTACTTGGTGAGACCTAAAATTTTTCTTTGATCACCATCTGTATAATGATAATGATGTTATTATGATCCTCTTGTTATTTTAGAGAAGACGTATTGTAAACCTATTATCATTATTAGTGATAGTGAAAATTTGAAGTGGACTATGGTCCTGTGGTTTTTTCCGTATTGGGTTTTCCATATTAAAAATTCGATCTCACTTATAATTGATCAGTTGTTCTGCTATTTATATTGTCCTGGTTAATATTTGCTTGTGATATCAAATTGGTATTTTTGATGAGGAACCTATTTTGATATACAAAGAGGGAAAAAAATTATTCTGCATTAACAGGTTTTTCCCAACAAGTGGTATTAGAGCAACAGGTTATTTGCTACTAGTTTTTCTTGTGTGATTGAAATGGAAGAGTCGGATGATATGATTAAATTAAACTCATCAAATTATTTCACTTGGAGGCATATGATGGAAGACTTACTCTATTGCAAAGATTTATATAAACCCATTAAAGTTAAAGAGAAATCCTCTACTATGGAAGAGGAGGAATGAGAGGTCCAACATAGAAAAGATTTTGCTAATATTAGAAGATGGATGGATATAAATTTTCATGGGCATATTTCTGATGAAACTAGAGCTGATATTATTTGGCAAAGGTTAGAAAATCTCTCTGCAAAAAAGACAGTGGGAAATAGAATTTCTCTCCTCAGAAGACTTGTTAATTTGAAGTATAAAAATGGTGGTAATATTGTTGAGCACATAAGCCTGTTTCAGAGTCTTGCAAATAAGTTATTTACTATAAAAATGAATATAGATCATAAAATGTATAGATTGCTACTTCTTAGCTCTTTACTAGAAAGTTGAGAAACGTATGTGGTGACAATTTGTAACTCCATGCCAGAGGGGACTTTAACTATAAACATGGTTAAATATAGTTTACTGAATGAAAATGCCAGAAGGAAAGAACAAGGAGAATCTTCTTCTGGTGCACTTATTACTAACAAGCAAAAAATATATGGAAGAAGTCACAATAGAAATTCACATGGTTACAGAGGAAGATCCAAGTCTAGAAGAGATATCAAGTGTTTCCACTACAACAGGTCAGATCATATGAAGAAAGAGTGTAGGTTTTGGAAGCAAGAATAGAATGAAAGGAAGAAAATTGAAAAAGATATCAATACAGTTGCTACTGAAGGTGATATCATTATTTATTGTGATGATGGATGTGTTAGTCTTGTAGCTCAGGACAATAACTGGGTAATTGACTCTGATGCTTCATTCCATGTTACTTCTCATTATGATTTCTTCAGATCCTACACTACTGGTGATTTTGATAATATTATAATGGGAAACAGTGGTACATCTAAGATTATGGGCATCGGAGATATTTATTTAAAAACCAGTACTAGGAGTAAATTAATACTCAAAGATGTTAGACATGTTCCAGATATTCGTCTGAATTTAATATATACAGGCAAACTTGATGATGAGGGATTTACACACTATTTTGGTGAAAGCAAATGGAAGCTCACTAAAGGTTCTCTAGTTGTGGCGTGAGGAAAGAAGTTAAACTCTTTTTATATTATGAAAGCTAAGCTACACAAAGGAGAGATTAATGCAATTCAAATGATGAAAGCATAGATCTTTGGTATAAGAGGCTTGGTCGTATCAGCAAGAAGGGACTTCAAACTCTTGTTATAAAGCAGTTCTTACCAGAGTTACAAGGTACATCTCTTAAATCTTGTGATTATTGTTTAGTTGAAAAAATATATAGAGTTGCATTTCATACTTATCCGTCATTTAGAAGATTAAATATTATTGATTTAGTTCATACTAATGTATATACTATGCAAACTGAAACTCTTGGAGGTGCTCTTTATTTTGTTACTTTTATTGATGATCATTCTAGAAAAGTTTGAGATTTTGCTTTAAAATCTAAAGACTAAGTACTCAATGTCTTCAAAGAATTTCTTATCAATGTTGAAAGAGAAACTAGCATAAAGCTAAAGAGTGTTCGAGCAGATAATGGTGACGAGTACAAGGGTCCTTTTGAGAATTATTGTAGGTTTCATGGTATCATGCTTGAGAAAATAGTTTCAAAAACTCCTCAGCAAAACGGTGTGACAGAAAGGATGAATAGAACCATTGAAGAAAGGATTAGGTGTATGCTTTCCCACGCCAAGTTACCTAAGTCATTTTGGGGGGAGGCTATGAGAACTATAGTTGACATGATAAATCTTTCTCCATTAGTTCCTCTGAAAGGTGATGTTTCAGAGAGAGTATGGAAAGGGAAAAATGTATCTTATGATCATTTGAGAGTCTTTGGGTGCAAAGCATTTGTATATATTCCCAAAGATAAGAGATATAAGCTTGATAATAAGGCAAAGGCATATATTTTCTTAGGATATGGTCATGAAGAGTTTGAGTACAAATTATGGGATCCAATGAACCAGAAAATTGTTAGAAGCAAGGATGTTATATTTCTTGAAGAGCAATTATTTGATAATGGTGATAATGTTGAGAAGCCAGAAACCTCTGTTTATATTTCTTGGAGTTTGGGTTCAATTCCTCACATATAGTTCATGATGATCATGGGAGAGATGATGAAGAAGAATGTGGTGAGAATGTTAGTGATGATACTCCTACAGTTGAAGTTGAACCAACTGAGCAAGCACCTCCACCACCAGTTGAGGTTCCATTGAGAAGATCTACAAGAGAGCGACAACCATCTACAAGATATCCTCCATATGAATATGTTATGCTTACTAGTGGGAGAAAGCCAGAAACTTACCAAGAAACTATTCCACATGAGTACAAGAATGAGTGGGTTAAAGCTGTTGGGAAATCCATCAAGGGGGAGCGACATCACATGCGCAGCGGAAGAACAGAAAACAAAACACCCCAGATTTTCAGTAGAAAGTTTCCGTCATCGTGCGATGATCGGTGCGTCAAAAGCAAATCCGTGAAAACTGCACATATAAAAGAAGATACCTAGGGAGATCGTACATCCCTGAATTCCTACAGATCTGTGGGAGAGGATGAAGGAAGTCAAGTGTCCTCCTCTCTAGCGGTATCCATATAGCAGAGATTACGACGATGCTCCTATCTCTCTGGGGGGAGGAGAATAGGAGGTGGCTACCAAAAGAAACCCTCAGCTTATAGAGCTTTGGTCCTATCTTATTTATAGAGGCCCCCTGAAAAACCCTAATGGATCTTTTGCCCTATTGGGTATTGGATCTCCATCCAATTACCCAAGCCTCTTGGATTAGTGGGCCTCTACCCAATAATCTCTTATTAGCAATTATTAGATCTCATCTCAGGATCCAATAATCCTGGGGCTTAATGGATATCCAATAAGATAGGGGGTTCAACGGATATCTCATATCCGAACCTCTACTCGTCGCAATACCTACCATATGTGTGTGACCCTCTAGGCCCAATATCGAGCTGGCCATGAGTCATACTTGTTAGAACTCCTTCGACTTAGTGAATTATTATCTCTATAATAATTCACCCAACTCATCGATCAGCGGACGTACTAGGCCACTACGTCGCGACCCCAGGCGATCTACAGAGGAATCCAATCCTTGGACCTATTTGTCCTAGTTACCATGTATCTATAATCTCTCATCCATCTAATATCCCGAGACCCTATACAGGGCATGGTGTCGTTAGGCCCATACGATCTCTCCTCGAGTCTTGCTCTTGTCGGATTCTCTCAGGAGAACTCTTTCTCTCTCAATCCGAATAACCTTGGCCAAGGATTTGTTCGAGCAAGAACACATGGGATATTCCTCTCATGATACCGAGAGCGGATGATCCTCTATTGACACTCAATAGCTCTCGTAAGGTTGGCTACTACTCCCAATGGCCGGCTGTACTAGATATGTAGCTTTCCAAACCTATAAGTCCGGTATCAAAGAGTGGAGTACTCATACAGGACATCCTTGGTATCTCAAGTCTAAGGATCAGATATACTACTGGGACTACGAAATCACTGTCTGACGTGAGGTATCAATAACCATCCAGCATTCCGTAGGCGGATCAATCAGTGAACTCATTCTCCAATGAGCACATGCACTGTACCCTTAGTGTCCCTGCACGAGTAGTTATGAGACCAGCTATCTCCATCATATGAACGGGTATACAGCACACCAGTCTATCCGGTTATCTCGATGTCCTTCTCGAGTAACCTATGACCAGGATAATTTAGGGTCTGTATTTAAAGGTGAATCGATCTCATTATCGTGATCTCATCATGATCCGATTCTCATTGCACAAATCTAGGGACATCATAATATACATCTAGATAATGTGAGATAATGCCAATAATCATAAACAAAGAGATTGACGCAGCGTGTTACAGGTGCAATCACTCATGTGATTGGCTTGTAGGACATCTATAACTAGCAATCTCTCACTTGACCTAAAGCCAATCAACAACATGTCTGATCCCCATTAGACCTCTATGATGCTCAAAGATAATCTGAGTCAATGGCTTTGTCAATGGATCTGCAATATTATCTTCGGATGGAACTCTTTCCATTACTACATCTCTTTGGGCCACGGTCTCTCTAATAAGTCGAAACCTCCTCAGAACACTTCTGATGAGACCCGGGTTCCCTTATTTGAGTAATCGTCCCGTATTTATCGCAATATAAAGAAATCAACTCCTCGCTGCTCGGGATGACTCCTAGATCTGTGATGAATATTTTCATCCAGACTCCCTCCTTTACTGCCTCTGCTGCAGCAATGTATTCTGCCTCTGTGGTCGAGTCAGTAGTAGTGTCTTGCTTGGAACTCTTTCAGCATATTGCTCCTCCATTCAGGATAAACACATACCTTGAATTAGACTTGCCATCATCAACATCGGACTAGAAGCTCGAGTCCGTATAGCCCTCAACCTTGAGGCTACTACCTCCATATACCAATAAAAGATCCTTAGTCCTTCTCAAGTGCTTAAGGATATATTTTACTGCTTTCCAGTGCTCCAAGTCTGGATCTGCCTGATATCTGCTCGTGACACTCAGAGCATGCACTATATCAGGCCTGGTACATAGCATAGCATACATGATAGATCCTATCGTTGATGCATATGGTATCATATCCATGTGTGCCCTTTCTTCATGAGTCTTTGGGGACATACTCCTAGAAAGTGATATTCCATGTCTCATTGGTATGAGACCTCTCTTGGAATTTTCCATGCCAAACTTTTTGACAATGGTGTCTATGTACTTGGACTGGGACAAGCCAAGCATCCTCTTGGATCTATCTCTATAGATCCGTATCCCCAATATGTAAGATGCTTCCCCTAAGTCCTTCATGGAAAAGTGCCTAGATAACCAAGTCTATACTATGGAGAGCATTCCTACATCATTCCCAATGATCAGGATGTCATCCACATATAATACTAAAAAGGTGATAGTGCTCCCACTTAATTTTCTGTACACACAAGATTCATCTTCGTTCTTAACGAAGTCATAAGATCTGATTGTATCATCAAATCTTATGTTCCAACTTCGGGAAGCTTGCTTCAATCCATAAATGGACCTAAGCAACTTGCACACCTTATCTGGGTTATCCTTGGATACGAATCCCTTAGGCTGTATCATATACACCTCCTCATTGAGGTTACCATTGAGAAAAGCGATTTTGACGTTCATCTTCCAGATCTCATAATCATAGTGTACTGCAATAGCCAATAGAATTTGAATGGATTTTAGCATGGCTACAAGTGAGAAAGTTTTGTCATAGTCAACACCTTGCCTTTGACGATACCCCTTAGCCACTAGCCTTGCTTTATAGGTCTCTACTTTTTCATCTACTCCAATCTTCTTTTTAAAAATCCACTTGCAACCAATGGGTACAATACCCTCGGGTGCATCAACTAGGTTCCAAACCTTGTTGGAGTACATAGAATCTATTTATGAATTCATAGCTTCTTGCCATTTCCCGGAGTCTATGCTCATAATAGCCTCCTCGTAGGTCTGAGGATCAATATCCTCAACATTCTCTCTTCTGATATGTCCCACATATCTCTCAGGAGGATGGGATACTCTATCAGACCTACGTAAAGTTGAAACTTGTGTGTTAGGTATCTGAACAGACTCTGGCTGTGGAATGGTGCTTGAGCTAGGTTCTCCAACCTCGCTCAACTCTATCATGCTCCCATTGTCTCCACTAAGAATGTGTTCCTTCTCAAGGAACACTGCTCTCTTGGCTACAAAGATCTTTCAGTTCTCAGGGTGATAAAAATAATACCCACAAGTTTCCTTGGGGTATCCCACGAACTTACACCGTTCCATCCTGGATTCCAATTTATTAGGGTTGTGTCTCTTAACGTGGGCAGGGCTGCCCCAAATATTTAACAATCTTAAGATCAAGCTTCTTCCCATTTTATATCTCATATGGAGTAGACATCACTGACTTAGTTGGAATTATATTCAGAAGGTAAGCTGCGGTTTCTAGGGCATATCCCCAAAATGAGATGGGTAGGTCGACGAAACACATCATGGAACACACCATGTCTAACAGTGTGCGATTCCTCCTTTTTGATACACCGTTAAGCTGTGGTGTATAATGAGGTGTCCATTGGGATAAAATCCCATGGTCTTTAAGCAATTGGGTGAACTCTGTACTCAAGTACTCACCTCCACGATCTAATCGAAGGGTTTTAATACTCTTTCCTGTCTGGTTCTCATTTCCTCTTAAACTCTCTTACACTCATGATATGTGGAGCTGTATCTAGCATAAATAAGTCATTATGCATTATTCCTCTCGTGATGATCTCATCATCTAATATTATTGAACAACCATTGTTCTCAAAAACTAATTTATATCCAATAACTATCAAACATGAAATGAAAATAATATTTTTGATAATAGAAGGAACATAATAGCATGCATCTAATGTAATAATAGCTCCACCAGGCAGATATAAGGTGACCTTGCCAATAACCAGTGCAACAACCTTTGCTCCATTGTCTATCTTAAGGTCCATCTCACCTCTGTTCAATCTCCTAGGTTCTGCCAGAACCTACAACGAATTACAAATATGATAAGCACTTCTGGTATCTAGTACCCATGTGTTATCACAAGATTCTGACAAATGGAGACTGATCATGAATGTACCTGAAGCTTATGCAAGCTCCTGTTTCGCCCTCTCTACAAGGTACTCTTTGTAGTTCCTTTTCTAATGCCCATCTTTGCCGTAGTGGAAGCACTGGCCTTTGTCCTTTGTTGGGTCTTTCTTGGCAACCTTTACCTTACCCATTTTGTCCTTGCCCTTCTTAAGGGTCTTCTCAGCCTTCCTTTTCTTTCTGGTCTCATTAGTGTAGAGAACCGATTTCTCTTTCTTGATGGTGCTCTCTACTTCTCTCAACATATTGAGGAGCTTTGGGAGGGACACCTCAAGTTTGTTCATATTAAAATTTATTATGAACTGAGAAAAGGAATCTGGTAGGGACTGAAGTACAAGATCCACACACCGGTTATCCTTTAGGACCATTCCTAGACCTGTGAGTTTCTCGATCCACTCAATCATCTTAAGAACATGGTTCTGAACCAGTGTCCCCTCAGTCATCCTAGCATGGAAAAGACTCTTTGATATCTCATATCGTTGAGTTCTTCCATGTTCCTCAAACAGTTTGCAGAGATGTAGGAGTATGGAATTAGCATCCATATTTTCATGCTGTCTCTGTAACTCAGTAGTCATAGAGGTCAATATGTAATACTGAGCAAGAGTGGAATCATCAAAGTACTTCACATAACGAGCGATCTCATCCTCGCTGCCTTCTTCGTTGGGCGTAGGGATCATCAGTATCAAGGACATATACGATTTTCTCGCCAGAAGAAGAATGATTCTCGTTACGAAGCTAATCGTATAATTTAGACCAGTGAGGCGGTTGGCATCAAGTATGCCACATAAAGGATTTGAAAGCGATATTTTTCTAAAATAAAAGATGTAGCAGAAATAAATAACATGCAAACTTTGCAGAAATTAAATAATTAAGATAAGGACTTCTATCCTAATGTATTCCCACTAATTTTTCGCGAGACACACAACACCCTCCGGTATGTGAATCGGAGACCCCCGACGGATCTCTAGTGGGGATCAGGATCCAATCGGTGTCTTAATGTAACCTCGAGGGAGTCGACCAATCACGTTAAGCCCGTAAAGGTAGGCAACTCTTGCTAATCATAACTCCTTGTGATTCCTGTCCTGTTCAGCCTCCGAACCACCATGGCCTCGAGGGACTCGACCAATCATGATGTTCGGTTAAGTCATTAACATTGTTACCAGATGAGTCTGATTATGTGATATACTCTCGAGGGACTCGACCAAGCATACCATGTCCTCAGGTCACCTCTGACATCTCTATGTCGTAGATAAGATGGTGAGACGCGATATAGGTGAGTCTCGAGGGACTCGACCAACTCAACCTACACCGGGACTCGGCTCCTAGCTATAACGATGGAAGGCCACGTGGGTCAATCTTATTGCCTCACGTTTACCGACTTAATATTATTAATAGAGGAGATTTTGGTTTGGTCTCCTAACATAATGTGTCAAACACATACGTATTTAATATATATATCTACATCGCATGCAAATATATATATACTTATCTAGTAGGTGTATAACTAATCACACATCACATGAGCAATCACACCATATGATCATGGATCATATCCTAATGTGATCAGGCCTAAGCCAGTGGGCCTAATCACTCACATCAAGATCTATGTGTACTTCGGCGCATCTCTATGCCCTGTGATCGTCCATCTCGCTTCGTCAGATCCGTCAGCATCTCAACGCATCTCCATGCGTCGGATCGTCCGTCTCGGCCTCGTGAGTCACGCTATCGCTGCGCCTGCTCTGATAATTATAACATAATTACAGGCACGTAGACCCGACAATAAACGAGAAAAATAGAGGCTCGTAGACCCCAATAATAATAATCACATGTACACATACCACATCACAAATCCATGATCATCTGTCCACATCATACATCACATGTATATGTTACTTTATAAGACTACTAGATAAATAATAATAGTTAATTAAACTATTTAATTAACTAATATTTCTAAAAATAGGGACATAAAGGAAATTTTCTGAAATCCCAAGGGTATTTTGGTCAGTCGGCCAAAAGGGACAAACACTAGAATTTCTTAAAATTTGAGGGTATTTTGGTAATTCTATCAAAGGGGATAGAATTTGAAATTTTTAAAACTTCGAGGGGCAAAATTATCTTTTACCCTAAAACCCTAATCCCTCACCCTTATTGCCGTTGTGGTCGCCGCCACCCTAAGGCAACTGAGGGTTGGGTCCGGATCGCCCTACAGAAGGCTGGCCCCCTATGGGCAAAGCCGTAAGGCCGGCGTAGGGGCATCGGTCGATGGTTGTGTAGGCAAAGCAAGGTTGCAAGCAGACCTTACGATTGCCGACGACAGCAGCAAAGAAGGGTAACAACGATTCTTTGCTCTTCCTTACCCTTTGCACCAACGATTTTGGCGACATAACCTGTTCTAGATCACAACACACATAGTTTAAGATCCAATCTTCGCACGAACAACCTGGCTCTGATACCACTGTTGGGAAATCCATCAAGGGGGAGCGACATCACATGCGCAGCGGAAGAACAAAAAATAAAACACCCCAGATTTCCCATAGAAAGTTTCCGTCGTCGTGCGAAGATCGGTGCGTCAAAAGCAAATCGGCGAAAACTACACATTTAAAAGAAGATACCTAGGGAGATCGTATATCCCTGAATTCCCACAGATCTGTGGGAGAGGATGAAGGAAGTCAAGTGTCCTCCTTTCTAGCAGTATCCACACAGCAGGGATTGCGACAATGCTCCTCTCTCTCTGGGGGGAGGAGAACAGAGGTGGCTACCAAAAGAAACCCTCAGCCTATGGAGCTTTGGTTCCCTCCTATTTATAGAGGCCTCCTGAAAAATCCTAATGGATCTTTTACCATATTGGGTATTGAATCTCTATCCAATTACCCAAGCCTCTTGGATTAGTGGGCCTCTACCCAATAATCTCTTATTAGCAATTATTGGATCTCATCTCAGGATCCAATAATTCAAGGGCTTAATGGATATCCAATAAGATAGGGGGTTTAGTGGATATCTCATATCCGAACCTCTACTCGTCACAATACCTACCATATGTGTGTGATCCTCTAGGCCCAATATCGAGCTGGCTGTGAGTCATACTTGTCAGAACTCCTTCTAACTTAGTGAATTATTATCTCTATAATAATTCACCCAACTCATCGATCATGCGACGTGCCAGGCCACTACGCCGCGACCCCAGACGATCTGAGGGAATCCAATCCTTTGGACCTATTTGTCCTTAGTTACCATATATCTATAATCTCTCATCCATCTAATATCCCAGAGACCCTATACCGGGCATGGTACTGTTAGGCCCATATGGTCTCTCCTCGAGTCTTGCTCTTGTCGGATTCTCCTGGAGAACTCTTTCTCTCTCAATCCGAATAACCTTGGCCAAGGATCTGTTCGAGCAAGAACACATGAGATATTCCTCTCATGATACCGAGAGTGGATGATCCTCTATTGACACTCAATAGCCCTCGTAAGGTTGGCTACCACTCCTAATGACCGACTGTACTAGATATAGAGCTTTCCAAACCTATAAGTCTGGTATCAAAGAGTGGAGTACTCATACAGGACATCCTTGACGTCTCAAGTCTAAGGACCAAATACACTACTGGGACTACGGAATCACTATCTGACGTGAGGTATCAATAACCATCCAGCATTCTGTAGGCGGATCAATCAGTGAACTCATTCTCTAATGAACACCTGCACTGTACCCTTAGTGTCCCCACATGAGTAGCTATGAGACCAGCTACCTCCATCATATGAACGGGTATACAGCACACCAGTCTATCCGGTTATCTCGATGTCCTTCTCAAGTAACCTATGACCAGGATAATTTAGGGTCTGTGTTTAAAGGTGAATCGATCTCATTATCGTGATCTCATCATGATCCGATTCTTATTGCACAGATCCAGGAATATCACAATATACATCTAGATAATGTGAGATAATGCCAATAATCATAAGCAAAAAGATTGACGCAGCGTGTTACAGGTGCAATCACTCATGTGATTGGCTTATAGGGCACATATAACTAGCAAAAGCCATGCAAGAAGAGATGAGATCCTTGCTTAAGAACCACACCTATAACTTGGTAAAGTTGCCTAAAGAGAAGAAAGCTCTCAAGAATAAATGGGTTTACAGATTGAAGACTGAAAATAATAGCTTATAACAAAGATACAAGGTATGATTAGTTGTGAAGGGATTCAATCAGAAGAAAGGTATTGACTTTGAAGAAATATTTTCTCTTGTGGTGAAAATGTCATCTATGTGAGTTGTTTTTGGTTTAGTTGCCCGCTTGAATTTAGAAGTTGAGCAACTTGATGTGAAAACTGCATTTCTTCATGGTGATCTAGAAGAAGAAATCTACATGGAGTAACAAGAAGGTTTCAAAGTCAAGGGAAAAGAAAATCTAGTGTGCAAGCTAAGAAAAAGTGTATATGATCTCAAACGGGTAACTAGACAGTGGTACAAGAAGTTTGATTCTTTTATGATGAGCCAAGGGTATAATAGAACCACATCTGATCATTGTGTGTTTACAAAGAAGTTTTCAGATGATGATTTCATTATTCTCCTGTTATATGTTGATGATATGTTGAATGTTGGTCATGTTGCTAATAAAATAAAAAACTTAAAAGAGAGTTAAGTCTTTTGCTATAAAAGACTTGGGATCAGTGAAACAAATACTTGGCATGAAGATTTTTCGTGATAGAAAGAAAGGAAAAATTGGCTATCTCAGGAAACCTACATTGAGAAGGTTCTTGAAAGATTCAATATGAGTAAAGCCAAATCAGTTTGTTCTCCACTTGCGGGTCATTTTAAGCTCAGCTCAAAACAATATTTGACAAGTGAGAAAGAAAAAGAAGAAATATCCAGAGTATCTTACTCATCTGCAGTGGACAGTTTGATGTATGCTATGGTTTGTACTAGGTCAGATATAGCTCATACAGTTGAAGTTGTTAGCTGATTTCTCTCTAATCCTAGAAAAGAACATTTGGCAGTAGTAAAATGGATATTAAGATATCTAAGAGGTACTTCCAGGTTGTGTTTATGTTTTGGCAGTGGTGAACCTGTGTTAGAAGGGTACACAGATGCAGACATAGCTGGTGATACTGATTCCAGGAAGTCCACTTCGGGGTTCTTGATGATATTTACAGGAGGAGCAATCTTTTGGCAATCTAAGTTACAGAAATATGTTGCTTTATCAACCACAGAAGCAGAATATATAGCTATTACTGAAGCTTGTAATGAAGCTTTGTGGATGAAAAAGTTTCTACAGGAATTGGGCTTGAAACAGGAAGGATATACTGTTTACTATGACAGTCAAAATGTCATTCACCTCTTCAAGAATTCAACATATCATTCGAGATCCAAACATATTGATGTGAGATATCATTGGATTTACGATGTGCTCAAGATGAAAGAATTACAATTAGAAAAGGTGCATACCAATAAGAATGGATCAAATATGTTGACAAAATCTTTGCCTATGAAGAAGCTTAAAGCTTGTAGACGAAAAACGAGCTTAGTACAACCCATAATATGAGATGAAGGGAGAGAATTATTGGGTCTAGCCCATAGGTGGGCTTGGACCAGATAATTGGGCCTTTGGGCCCAAATCAATTAATTAAAAAAAAGAGTTTTTGTGTGCAGTTGCTGCAAAGCAATGTGAGCAGAAAAATGGTTTTTTGTGTGCAGCGTGCAGCAACGCAGTGAGAGAAAGGAAAGAGAGAGCGAAGGAGGAGAGAGAAAAACTAGGATATTGAGTTTTCTACTTGACGATCAGTGGCCAAACTTCGTTAGTTTTAACCCAAATTTGATGTGGAGAATCCTTGCAGTAAACTCTACAATCTTAACAGTGCTGATCTGTGGTTTATCCTCTTTAAGGTGCTTTTCTGCCATATATACTTGGTGAGACCTAAAACTTTTCTTTGATGAGATCCATCTGTACAATGATGATGTACTATTGTTGAGCCAAGATATGTGATCTTGATGTTATTATGATCCTCTTGTTATTTTAGAGAAGACCTATTATAAACTTGTTATCATTACTGGTGATAGTGAAAATTTGAAGTGGACTACGGTCCTGTGGTTTTTCCTGCATTGAGTTTTTCACATTAAAAATTCGGTCTCACTTGTGATTGATCAGTTGTTTTGCTATTTATATTGTTCTGGTTAATATTTACTTGTGATATCAAGTTGGTATTTTTTAATGAGGAGCCTATTTTGATACACAAAGAGGGAAAAGAATTATTCCGTATTAACAGATTTTTTCCAACAAAAGGAACCCATCACACAATTATCTTCTCCCTTTTGTTGGCTTATATTTTAAAAGGGCCACGCTAGGCAACACCTAGCGCTAACCTATCATTGTAGGATTATTAGTCACTTAAAGACATCCGGATAACCTAACATCAGGAAGGAACCTTAGAACTAGAAAGATCTCAATCCACCTACCCAGCCATCCCGAATCGAGTCTTCACCTATAAAACGATTTTCGATCAAACAATCTATACAGTCTCACCTCACCAAATCTCCTATGTCAGTCAGAAAAAAACACCTAGATAAGCATACACCTTCGACCGAGTTGACTCATCCACGATCTCATGATACCATCTTCCAAAAATAAAAAATAACATAAAGTCTCTTATGCATAATATTATAATAATATAAATTTAAAATATCATAGGACATAATATATGCATATGCATGTAATCACATCATTTTTTATGCATGTTAAATACTTAAATATAATCTCTCAATAATAGATGAAAAGTCATGACTCCATCAAATATATATTTTTCACTCTTAATATGCAGGGAAAAAACTCAAGATAAGTTCTTGATAACAAATGGGAACATGTTGATAACGGAGGAGTTACGTCTAATGATATGCTAACTGATAGAACCCCAGAGGAATTTTATGGAGATTGATCTTTGAGGGGGATCAACCCTTGGAACGCTATAGGGGTTCCACGTGGTGGCTGCAATTATAGATTGATATTTCTTATTCCAAAGAGGTGGAGGCTACAAGCTTATATAGAACTCCAAACCCTAGCCCTAGGGGTTGCTTCCTAAGTGAACTACCCAATTTGCCCTTAACCTTAGCGGGCTGGCCCAGTAATAAGGGGGGCGACGGCTAAGAAGCCCAAAGACCCAAATATAAACCATAGCCTCTCTTCTTTATAGGATAGAGGTGGCTAGGTGGGGTTTATTACATTCTCACAGGGTTTTTATTAGCCGCTATATGGTTGAATAGGACCTAACCCTATTAGGGTCCTATCAAGCCCGCCTCTCTTAAATCGCCTTTGTCTCAAGGGTTCCATGAACTCAAGGAACGGACTTTGTCCTCATATGATTCCTATGTGACATCTTCGAGTGGTAAATTGTCCAATGTACTAGTACTTTAGTAGAGGGACATCGACGACGCATCACGACTCTGCGGTCGAGGATGGCTTGTGGTTGGTCTTGAATATTTCCATCACCAGTGGTGTTGGGCGATGGATCCCAGGGTGTCTGTGTTCTCCCAATGGGCTTCAAGCATGACACGTGGAAGACAGGATGAATTTTGGCATCTTCGGTAATTTAACTACGTATACGCTCATGATCCGATAGGGCCCATAAAACGTGGAGATAGCTTCATGGAGGCTCGTGTGTTGATGGATAGTTGCTAGTATGGTTGTAGGCGAAGATAAACCCAGTCTCCTACTAAAAATTCTCTTTCACTTCTTCGTGTGTCAACTTGTTGCTTCATTCTAGCTTGAGCGGTAGAAAGATTATCCTTTAGTAGCTGTAGGAGTTTGTCCCTGTTAATTAAATCTTGGTCGACCTGATCTACCTTAGCCGAGCCAATTACATACTTTGGAATCACAGGGGCCGACCATATAATGCTTCATATGGGGTACATTTTGTAGATGAATGATATGTAGTATTGTACCACCATTCAGCCCAGGGGAGTCATTTCGTCCACTCCTTTGGTCGATCACTAGCGAAACACCGAAGTTATGTCTCTAAACATCTGTTCACCACTTCTGTTTGGCTGTCAATTTGTGGATGATATGCAGCGCTCATCTTGAGTTTGGTGCCCTGTAACTGAAATAACTCGGTCCAAAATTTACTAGTGAAGACCCTGTCACGATCACTTATGATAGACCTTGGCATCCCATGCAGTTTAACAATATTTTCTATGAAAATCTGAGTAATACTAACAAATGAGTATAGGGATTTCGACAAAGACACAAAAATGAGCATATTTCGTAAGTCAATCAATCACCACAAGGATTGTGCTTTTACCTTTGGAAGGTGGCAGCCCTTCGATGAAGTCTATGGAGATGTCAGTCCACACCGAGTCTGGTATGGGTAGTGGTTGTAGTTTTCCTGGACTCGCCTTTGTTTCACCTTTTTCTTTGTTGACATACATCACATTGTGCTACGTATTCGAAATAATTTTTTCATCCCTTTCCAATAAAAGTTTTGCTTCACTCTTTTGTAGGTTCTTAGAAATCCGGAGTGCCCCTGCTAAAGGTGTGGAGTGCATTTCATGCGAGAATGACTTTGATGCAATGGGAGTTTGGTATAAGCACAATACAACCTTTATAGCGTAGATCCTCGAATCCCAAGTATAGTGAGCTATTGTGCTTAGATCCTCCTCTAATTTTTGATGATGTTGCTGGTTTCTAGATCCTTCTTCCATTCCTCCCTAATGCCCTCAAGAAAGCCGGTGGTAGAAGAAAGATAGCTGAAAATTCAGCTTCTTTGAGGAGCCGTGAGAGTGCATCTGCAATAACGTTTTCTTTCCCCTTTTGTAAATAATTTCATAATCAAATCCTAGAAGTTTGGTTACCCATTTTTGCTGCTCCAGGGATGATATCTTATACTCTAAAAAGTACTTAAGGCTTCTATGGTCGGTTTTAATCTGAAATCGTCGGCCAATCAGGTAGGGTTCCACTTTGTTACTGCGTGCACAATGGCGAGCATCTCCTTATCATAGATAGACATTTTTTTATGGGAGGGAGACAACGCCTTGCTAGTGTATGCGAGTGGTCGACCATCTTGCATGAGAATAGCTCCAATTCCAACTCCAGATGCATCGGCCTCAATGATGATGGGTTGGCTGAAATCTGGTAGTGTTAGCACCGGTGTTGTCGTCATGGCTATCTTAAGTCTATCAAAGGCAACGGAGGCTTTGTTCGACCATAAGAAGGTATCTTTTTTCAGTAGAGAAGTGAGGGGGGGCACTAATCTTCCCATAGTCCTTCACAAATTTTCGGTAGTAGCCCGTTAGTCCAAGGAACCCATGCAGTAATTTCACATTTATAGGTTTCGGCCAACCTTGCATTGCTTCGATTTTTGTTGGGTCTACGGCCACTCCTTCTGATATTATATGCCCAAGGTACTCTACTTTTTGCTGAAGAAAGTTACACTTTGATAGCTTAACAAAAAGAGTATTCTCCTGAAGGATCGTCAAAATAATTCGCAAGTGCTGAAAGTGAGTCTCAAGAGAAGGGCTGTAAATGAGAATATCATCGAAAAATACCAACACAAATTTGCGAAGAAAGCTTCAAAAAATATCATTCATGAGACTTTGGAAGGTTGAAGGAGCATTAGTGAGTCCAAAGGGCATTACTAAGAATTCATAATGGCCGTTATGAGTGCAGAAAGCAGTTTTTGGGATGTCGCCTTCACATACCCGAATTTGGTGGTAACCGGATCGAAGGTCCAACTTTGTGAAGACTCGAGCTCCTTTTAATTCATCAAGAAGTTCATCCACCACTAGTATGGGGTACTTATCCTTGACGATGATGTCATTTAGAGCTCGGTAGTCGATGCACATCCGCCAAGTTCCGTCTTTCTTGCGCACAAGTAGCACTGGTGAGGAGTAGGGGCTGCAGCTTGGTCGAATCACCCCTGTTTCGAGCATTTCCTTCATAATTTTCTCAATTTCATCTTTCTGGAGGTGAGGATAGTGGTAAGGCTAAGTGTTTGCTGGTGGTTTGCCCGGAAGGATTGGAATCCGGTGGTCATGTTGCCGAGTAGGAGGAAGACCATGCGGTTAAGCAAAAACATCATCAAATTCAACAAGCAGTTGGGTGATATTTTGATTTTTAATTTCTGTTTTCTCCCCCTCTAGTTGCTGCTGGAGATGCATAAGAAAGCCACCATTTATCTTGTGTAAAACTTTCTCCATTCGTTGGGTTGAAACGGTGGTTACGTTGCTTCCACGCTTCCCGCGTAGGGTGACCTGTTTACCTTTGCAATAGAATTTCATAATCAATTTGGAAAAGTTCCAAGAGACATCACCTAGTGTCGTCAGCCATTCTATGCCTAGCACAGCCTCATAATCATCAATTGGTAGGAGGAAGAAGTTAGCAATAATTTCTTGGTCCTATAGTAATAGTTTCACCTGCGGGCATCTTTGGTCGCATTTTAAGATTCAGCCGTCGGCGACCTTTACGTCAAACTTGCTGCAACCTTTGATGTGGAGTGCCATCCGAGCAGTAACCTTACTGTTTAGAAAGTTATTAGTGCTGCTTGTATCGATGAGAATGGTGATCGGTTGTTGTTTGAGCAGGCCTCCAACTTTCATCGTTTGCGGATTTGAGTAGCCGGCTAGCGCATGTACCATAAAGTCGACCGATTATTGCTCTTCTTCCACATCTTCATCCTCATGTTCAAGACTCTCTTCTGGCTGTTCACTGATCTCTTCTTCCACTGGTTCAATTACAAGAAGTCTCCCCTTTTTATAGTGATGCTCGCGGCTCCACGGCTCGTCACAATGCCAACATAACCCCTTGGTAGATCGAGTCTCGAAGCTCTTCTCTTGTCAATCTTTTTGGTGCAGGAGCTCGGCTGATAGTAGGGGGGCTGAGGGTTTCAATATTGCTGGTCGAGGAGTGACCCTAGTCCTCCGAGCTTCATGGTTCAATCACTTCTCCTGAAGTCGTGCGAAAGAGATGGCTGCCATAAGCGTGTACGGTTGTCACGCTTTAACTTCTCCCCGGATCTCCAGCTTCAAGCCCTCAATAAATGTCCCCAATAATTATTTTTCAAACCAATCACGAGTTTGATTAGATAACCTTTCAAACCTGGTTTGATACTCCTGGATGGTGGAGGTTTGTCGGATCTTTACTAGTTATCCGTCGATGTTCTCGTAATCGGTTGGTCCAAAACGGATCAGCAGTCCTTCTTTGAATTGTTGCCATGAGAGGACTCCATGAGTATGTTCAAACCAATCAAACCATTGTATGGCATCTCCTTCAAGATGTATAGCTGTAATTTCTACCATAGATGCATCTGCGGTTTTGTGGTATGAAAATATCGCTTCGCGCGCAAGATCCAACCAATCGGGTCTCCTTCTTCCCATCTAGGAAAGTCCACCCTCATGCGTGGATAGTGGGGATCGGTCATAGAGCCTCCCCTCTCTTGGAGGTCATCTCTTCGATTAGAACTCTCCCCTTGATGTGATTTCTTTGGGCTCGGTGGTCGACCCAAACTAAGTTCAGCAAAGAGAGTCTGAATCTTCTCCTCCATTCGTGTCTCGAAGGCTTCAATTGTCTCCTCGGATGCCATAGCATATGTCTCCAAATTTGTAATATTAAGATATCTTTTTTGCTATCGAGTTAAAGGCATGTATTGGTTGAGAGAAGTTATGGTTGAAAGGGTTGGTGGATTGGTGAATGTAGGCTGTGGTTTAGGCTTGTTTTGTGACTGTTTTGGGTGCAGTTTGGGGCTGCGGTTTGATGGAGCTTTTGGGCTGTGATGGTAGTGGATGAAGGTTAGGGAAGAGGTTTTTAGATCTGTGATAGATTATAGCAAATATTTGACAAAAATCAATGGCAATTGCTGCCTATGTGCGTTGCCTCAAAGAAGAGAGTAATTATCGTCGAAGAAATAGCAATTTCTCAACGAAATTTTTAGTGAAAACTCAGGGGTCTTGAGGAGGGGTTTGACGATAGAATTTAGTTTAGATAGCAACAAGGATAACAAATTGGATCAAGAAATTTTGGTAGCAAAGCAAGAAAGAAATCGGTGCAAGTTACGATAGCGAACTCTCGTCGAAAAATTTCAGCATTTGCAATGAGAGATTGCAACAACACACGATTTTTTTTTTTATGAATTCCACAATAGATCAATCATGGATGGGAGCCAAGATGATCTAAGAGGTGCACAAAAATTTTGTTCAAAAGGATAACAATTAATCGGTTAAAGCAAAGAACACGTGGTGAAATTTTCTACTGATGATCCTTTGTTCGCAAAGATGGTAACTTTTGCGACGCAAGGAATTCGCAGGTAAGGGATTGATAGAAAACTTCTTTTGATATTTTAGATGAAAATTGCAGTAGCAAAAGGTATTGGTGGTAGAAAAATACCGGATCTCTCGATGCAATTAGAGGTGGCGATTGTAGATTGATTTGATCTCGTCAAGATGACGGTGGAGACGACGACGTCAAGAGCAATTGTGGAATTGCTTGGCTAATGGTGGGCGGCATGGATAGCAGCAAAAGCAAGCAAGATGCTGCTCGATACAGATGATAGAACCCCGGAGAATTCTATGGAGATTGATCTTTGAGGGGGATCAACCCTTGGAACGCTATAGGGGTTCCACCCTCCAAGTAGCCTGGTGGCTGCAATTATAGATTGATCTTTCTTATTCCAAAGAGGTGGAGGCTACATGCTTATATAGAGCTCCAAACCCTAGCCCTAGGGGTTGCTTCCTAAGTGAACTACCTAATTTGCCCTCAACCTTAGTGGGCCGGCCCAGTAACAAGGTGGGCGGCAGCTAAGAAGCCAAAAGACCCAAATATAAACCCTAGCCTCTTTTCTTTATATGATAAAGACGACTATGTGGGGTTTATTATATTCTCACATGGTTTTTATTAGCTGCTACATGGTTGAATAGGACCTAACTCTGCTAGAGTCCTATCACTAACTCTTTGAAGAACCACACTAACCAATATTTATTTAGCTTCCAATTGCTTAAGATAAAAATTTTGTAATGAAAGCGAAGAGAAGGATGGACTAAGATTTAGAGCACAATGTTTAGTTTAACTGCTCGCTTGGTGATATTTGATCTTGTTCTTAAGCTGAGGATGAAATTAGAGTGAGGAATTGTTGACAAAGGATTGCAGGTCCCTCGACACGCAGCTAAACGAGACGCCATCACAATTTGCTGCCGTTCATGAACGAATAAGCCCGTCAGCAATAGTAATTTAACATGAAAGGTGTGAAGTTGCAGAAGAGATAAGGAGGGAGAAGAAAAACTATTTTTTATTGTGAGGAAGAAACAGTCAAAATTTAAATTATAAGTTCTCTTTTTCTTTCTCTTCGATTAATCTATACTATCTCACATAAATTTATAAAAATACTCAATATTTTTTTTATTTTATCTTCTCTCGAGTTCCAAGCGTGTCCATACTAAGTTTTGTTATCTTTTAATTAATTTTGTTCAATATGATTTCTAACTTAAAAAATTATTTTTAAACTCGGATGAACTTATTTCTATAAGATGAATTAATCCATATATTTGTTATATATCAAAAATATTATAATTAATCATATAAATCTTATATAAGAGGGATTAGATCTATTCATAGGATCCATAGCGTATAATCAAGTTAATTATAGATTATTTTTATAATTAATTATTTTTAGTATGTCGATCATTATATTTTGTTGAGATCGTTATATTTATAAAAGAGAAATATTTAATTTATTATTTTAATAAAATTTATTTTTAAAATTTTTAATTATATAAAATTATCTTTTTAATCTTATTTAGTTATCTTATTGTTAAATTCTAATATAACTTATGAGAATATAGGATGCTAAAGATAATTAATTATAAAAATAATATATAATTAGCTTTATATAATTATTACCGTTCTAATTGCGAGGAATTAAGAAATATTCATAAAAGAAAAGTTTTTGTCCGGACTTCATATTATATATATATATATATATATATATATATATATATATGCAGAAAATTTAAATAATTTGGTAAATATTATTTTTATTATTTTAGAGGTTATTTGAGCTTTGCAGTGGCAGATGGCAGTCAAAAAGGTCGTGGGAGGGCAAAAAGCAAACTGTCTGTCTGGAGCAAAAGTTCGAACTTTTCAGCGAAGAAAGCGGGGAGGGAGGGGGGAGGCGGAGAAGATGGCGAGGAGAGCGGAGGAGGAGTACGACTACCTCTTCAAGGTGGTGTTGATCGGCGACTCGGGAGTGGGCAAATCCAACCTCCTTTCCCGCTTCACCCGCAACGAGTTCTGCCTGGAGTCCAAGTCCACCATCGGCGTTGAATTCGCCACCCGAACCCTCCAGGTGTCGGATCCCTCTCCCTCTCACCCCGCCCCTCCACCGGTGCCTTCTGTTTTCCCCGAATTCTTCTTGCTCTGTTGGACCTTTCATCTCGATCAAATGATCCGATTCTGGCTTCTTGTGCGTGCTCGTTCGGATCTCTTCCTCGATCCGGTTTCCTGTTCCGGAAATAATAGATCCATTCCCATCTTCTCTGATCCGGTGGATCTTTGAGTTTGGGACATTGGTTCTTCGAGAAAAGAGTGTTTGTTTTTCTCCTTTTTGATTATGGATTTTGAGCATTTATTCATTCTTTTTTATTTTTTAACCGCTTCCACTCTTCTTCTGGAGCTCAAGGTCACGATTTTTTTATTGATGTTATTTTTCTCTTTCCCTCAATTCTCGTACTTTTTGGTTTCTTCCATCCTTTTCTTCATTCACTTTTTCTTTTTCGTTTTCTTAGCCAATACTGAAAACAAAAATGGAAATTTAATTGACGTTTTCATGTGACAACTTATAATTCTGTGGATAACTTCCTCAAAAATACTAAAAGTATTATCGTACCAACAACTAGTGACGAGAGCATAATTTTTGGCAACAAAAGCAAATCAGTGCAATTAGGTTGAACTTAAAAAGCGTTTGAATGGAGCTTAATTTTAGTTAGATGTTCATGCCTATCTAGGCTTAGTTTGCATCTGGTATATATTTTAATTGGATGCAAGTCAATTTTGTTGATTGTTGTAAACTCATTTTTCTTTCTTTAATTTGACATGTGGCTGATATTATTTGCTTAAGTAGAAGTAGAAGTTAGACCTACGGATGCAATTGTTAGGGTCCAGTTTGCTTATTGATGAGAATTCACATGATGAAGATTTAATCTTATTCTCTATAGACTTTAGTTCAAATAGGAATATGGGTCTCATAGTGTCCATTTACAGGGACGTGTGATGTTGCATTAAAGTACTTTTTATGGTATATCAAAAGTACTTTTTAAGAAGAGAGGGAAAGAGTAAAAAAAGATTTTATTTTTTATTTTTGTCTTCCAATACCAAACAAACCAATAGTTTCTCCATCAATAGGTTCATAGCAAAACTCAATATGGACAATACCGAGGTAAATGCTTGTATGATTCAATATTACATGCAAAGTAATTACATATATATATATATATATATATATATATATATATATATATATATATATATATATATATATATATTAACAAAAGCTTTTATGGTTGGTTGGCCTAGTTATATTTCTTTCTGTTTTGTTGTTCTTCTTGTGTACAATCTTATTTTTCTTTCTTGTGATCCTTTCTGATCTTCCATATTTTGTCCTCAAACTTCCTACGTTATATATAAGTTTTATTTGACATATCTGTTACATTAATGTGGTGCCTTTAGGGGGTGTCAGTTCTTGACTCAACAAGTATCCTAATTGAATTACAAATCTGGGTGGTTTTGGATTATTCATTAGATAAAATGATTGGCCTGATTAGAAAATGAATTTAATTCAGGTTAGGGAATTGACACAACTGACTTAAATTGACGTACATAGTGATTCCTGCTACTTCCATTTGGTTTCGTGTGAATTCATAAAGGGAAGTGATTCTTGACTTCAGTCTCATTCCATGTGGAGAACACCCTTTTTCTTTCTCTTCTTTTTTCCTTTATTTTCCAATTACAAGCCTTGAGATGGAGCCACTGGATAATGCTGACTTTGAGGACACATCTAGTTTATCTTTTAGATATGAGAAGAAATATAGTGAATCCTGTGGCCTAAACATCGTATATTCATCTTTTGGAATTCAAGGTAAATTGTGAACAATCTTTTAAGTTTCTATGGTACGTAATTCTTGTAGTATAATAATGTTTTCTTCAATTGGTACAATACTTCCAGCAATTAGATTGTTTTTCAGTATTTCTTACTGTTTGAGCAACAATTTTTTTTATTTTTTAGATACTACTGCTACTAGTTATTTGCAGATTTGGTAATAGATCCAAAATCTTTTGTCTTAATACATTATCAGGTTCTTAATATATGTTAATATTTACATGTTAGCTTTCTGAGATCTTCAACTGAAATATGTAATCCTGATGAAGATTTAAACTTCAATCCACAATGACTTCAATCTTCATTTCCCTACTTAACTAATTACTAGTATTAGTAGTGCCTGGAGAGAGATTATGTTCTAGTTGCTAGATATATTTTTTGAGTAAGTGTCAAGATCAATCTGTCGGTCTTTGCCGGTTGCACCTTTTCCTTTCTTTTATATCTGCCATAATAGTTGGGTTAGACAACAAAGCTTTGTTTATTACTTTAGAATTGATGGATTCATAGGTTACTTATTGTACATTTCAGTGATAGCCCTGTTGGAACATAACTAGAACATTGAAAAGGAAACACTTGTGGAAGATGCTGTTTCAAACACCTAATAGTTTGTAAAGTTTGACATAGGATGACTCAGAAATTTTGACATAATAGAATGCTCTAACAACTAGATGGCAGCCTATTGATTTCTTGAAAGATGCACAAAGCTCCCGGCAATGCAACATCTATCAAGGATCAATGTATGCAACCTTACTGTGTTGAAAATTTGCTATTGATTTCTGTAGCAAGGGTCAATCTATGAAGCCTATTGATTTCCGTTAGCCTCTTGAATTTCTTCATATTTAAAATTTGCTACATGCTCCAAAAGTTGCCAACAGCCATATGTGTTATTAACTTCCCAATGAGATTGTAGATTATTTGTTCTTCAACTGCTTTGCAATAATAATAGTATTATTATTATTAGAAACTGAAATGTGAAACAGAATCAGTTTATGATTTTCTCCAGAACAACTGAATCATAGACTATGAATTACTATTTTGCTTTGGGTAGCATGATGTGGAAAGAGAGAAATTGCATCGGTATTGATTTCTCAGCTTGAATTGCTGTATTGTAGCACTGGGCAAGTTAATACCTTTTAGGTATAGCTTGAATCCATGGCGTGCAAAATCAACATGCCTTTGTGCTGGCCAATGCCGGTTAAAAATTGATCTAGCCATATGCCTGCATCCTTGGTATTGTTTTGCATGATGAATGTTGATATCTCTTCGGATGGTACATTTTTATCTGCACTAACATGTAACTATTGACACAACAATCCTTCTTTCTTTGCAAGTGGATACTTAATGGTCAAATTAGAATTATAATCTTTTAAGTCATAGTGGCTAGCTACTTTGAAAATCGCTGGTTCATATAGAGGACAGCAATTTACTTGTTTTTGCTTTTTAGTGCAGAATGTATCAACCAATAAATCATTTTATTGTCCAAACTTGCTACATTACATGTGCAAATGTACTTTATATATTTTCATGAGTAATTCTATGCAACAGCCTTTTTATTTGTGAAGCATTTGTTTAGGTGAATCTCCAGCTCCAAGTGATTCATGTCTTGACATCCTTCTTCTGTATGTCTAGAAGGATCATACATTAGACAAACATGTTGTGACTTGTGAGTGAAATCAAATAATGACTCTGACTCTGACGTTGATGCTTTTTGGTATTACTAATTGTAGTGAATTAAGTATCATCATTGTTGCATAACATCTGAATGTCCTGCTCCATTTGAATCATTTTCAGGTAGCACATTGTGAATATCTTTACCTATCAGCTACCCTATTGACATAGTTTCCTCAAGCTCAAACTCAATTTCCAGGTGTTTTGTTGATTTGCATCACTTATTTTGTTTCTTTCATCTTTACTGCCTTTTCAAGGTTGAAGGTCGGATAATAAAAGCCCAAATATGGGACACAGCAGGCCAGGAGCGATACCGGGCAATAACAAGTGCCTACTACCGTGGGGCCCTTGGTGCTATCCTAGTGTATGATGTGACCAAACCAACCACATTCGAGAATGTCAGTCGATGGCTCAAGGAGCTCCGTGACCATGCTGACCCTAATATCGTGATCATGCTCATCGGTAACAAGACTGACCTCAAGCAACTCCGTGCAGTGGCCTCAGAGGATGCACAAGGCTATGCTGAGAAGGAAGGGCTTTCATATATCGAGACATCTGCCCTTGAAGCGACGAATGTGGAGCAGGCGTTTCAGTTGATTCTTGCGGAGATATATCGAGTCATCAGTAAAAAGAACATCTCTGCCGATGATCCTGGACCTGGAATTGCTGGAAGTGTCAAAGAAGGGAAAACCATCGTGGTCTCAGCATCAGAGTCCAACAACACAAAGAAGCAATGCTGCTCAACATAGTAGCTTTCGTCCTCACCCTGGTTAATTATTCTTATGCTTTTAGTTCTGGATGTTAATTTGGGGATTATGATATTGGGTTATGATTTCTTGTTCTCCAATCAATATCAGGTGATTGCTTGAGGCTCTCATTTCTCTGATGTCTTCACATACATTTTATTACTTAAAGAAAGGGTTTTTGTGCAGATTAGCATTCTCTTAACATAAATAGTTCTTTTTTCCACCATATCTTATGTGTATAATACCCAATATAAACCTTATATTATACAAGCCTTTTATGAGATTGTAATTTATTATAATTATTAGAAGAATTTTGTGATGAGAGTACAATTATTAGAAAAATTATATGAAGGTGTTAGTTAACTTAGTTGATAAAGACTGAATTCATCGTAGATCTTGGATCATGTGTTCACCATTTATCTTTTACCAAATTTTTTTTATGTATTAGAATGATCAGAATGGTACAATTATTAGAAGAATTCTTCGTATCGGATAACTATTTGAACTATCCGATGGTGTAGGAAATAAGTATTTACCTAAAGATTTTATAGGTAGTGAGTTATACTCCTTCAAAGTTGATATTTGTGAGTAGTATGCATATATCTTACAACAAGTTTAATTAAATAAATGTGATATCTAACCTAAATCAGAGATTGTTAATATAGTTAGTATGAAGGATTTTGGTTCCAAGTTTATAATATTATGGAAAGCACAGAAACAAGTATGAAATATAGATATTATCATATATAATGCACCCTTATTTGGAGGGGTATACATATACTAAAAAAAAAAATAAGACAAAACTTGATATGAGAATGTAATAGTTATAATTAGATAAGCTATTTCAAAAGATATTATAACAGCAAAGAGACCAAATCTAACAGCTACAGCCTTCTCCTTCATATCATCAAGGATAGAATAAGATTCTTGAGCTCTATCCGCATCATGCATAATAAGCACATCAGTATCCCCCTCACTGCAAGGAAGAAACCAAGGAGGAGCTTTGGGTTGATGGAGTTTGGACTCTTAGCCTTCATGGTGTGGGCAAATAGAGGTTTAAGATGGAGATTATGCAGTGTGTGGAAAGGATCAGTAGCTGATGTAATATTAACTTCGCCTTGTGTGGATGAAGAGTTCTGCATGAAGATTTATTCTGAGATTTATTGGAAAAAGTAACATTTCTTGCTGAAGATTGTTCAGGATCAATCCATTCAAAGCTTGAGAAAAAGATGGAAAAATTACAGACACTGTGGATCCTCAACCAAACCTAATTCCTGCTGCTGGAAAGAGGAAAGCATGTTATCTTGATGCAAGCTTCAGCTCCATGTGTTCAGATTTCTGGTGACAACATGGCGGATGAGCTGATGCTTGAATTATAATTGTTGTGGTAGCAAAAAGTTCCATACAAGTTCTTGCACCACATGACAGTGGTCTCACCAGAAAGCACAACAAAAAGATGACAGTAAGTCAAATTGAATCTTGAGAAGACAATTTACATGATAATTTGCAGTTCTGAAGAGGTCAAGTTTCTTATTCAGATATTGAAAACCCAAACACTCAGGCCCATAAACATCTGTGCATACACCACCCAATAAGTAACACAAGACTCTCATCATCCTTGAACTTCCAGGAAGAAGATACCAATGGCAGAGATTAAAGGAACAGTGAATTCAGCTTTTAACCACCAAAAGCTTCCACAATGTAGTGCCTGATTCACCAATTATGATCCAGATGGTCCTCATATTTGCCAATTCAATAAACCATGTACCATATATATACTTTTGAGTAAGTTAGAATTTTCTGCAGCCAATTCTGCCACAAAAGTCTTTCCCCTAATTATCCTTCTTAAAAGTGCTTTTTGGTCTTGACTTTATCAATGCGTGCTTTGCGAACCGCCTGTTGGATCTGCCTCTCATGTTCCTTGAGCATATCTTCAACATTTCCTCCTGGGGGCATCAGTGGTCCGGAATACTGGATTTTCTTGTTCCTAGTACCATAAACCTGAAATTTGGCAATGTGTGAAAGCACTTGGTAAAACAAACTTGTCAGCATATAAATCTATGCTTGTTTTCATGCTCATGGATGAAGTAAAGAAGGAGAAAAAAACTTGGTCGTGGTGAGAGAAATCTGTCTTATCTAAGAGAAATATATGAACATGCTTCCGATCAGGTTTCAAGAACTGTTGAAGTTGCATGCATCTTCCATTTGGTTAGATATGGGAGCCATGTGTTCTAAAAAAGCTTATCCAGTTTCAGGATGCCATGATTCAGTGGATAAAAAATCAGAAGGTTCACTTTCATGCATGTTGAAATTTATTGCCGCATGCAACTAATTCAACAACCATAAATTAAGCAATTATCATCAAGTAGAACATACGATTGTGGATTCCTTGCTCACTGTTCTGTCATCTTTCTTGTGGGTGGAAGCAGCTCTATCAAGTCTATGCTTGTCGGACGACTCGGTCACATCAAGCCGATTGTATCTGGAGTTTGCAGTGGTTTTTGCTGCTACTGAACCCGGGATGCCATTAGCTCCTGACAAATGAATGTATGATCCCTGTTTCTGCAACTGAGGCTCATTTGACACTCTAGCCGAACTGTCTGATGGTCCAGGAACCCTCATCTCTTCCTGATTCACTTTCATAGTTGACGTGGTTCCATATCCACCAGGGTGCACACCCAATTGATAGAAGCCATTTTGTGTTGGAAACCCGGACCTACTCTCAGCATCTTGTGCATTATATGCCTGTGCCTGTTGCTTCTACAGCAGCAGTAAAACGAAAAAAGGGATAAATTAAACCAATGGAATCCATAGAAAAGCCTGGTCAGTTGTCCCAAAAATTACATTGTTTGGCAGGATCTGATGTTAAAGCAATAAATGACCGCATAAAGCACATGGAACTCCCTTATGGTAAATTATGCACTCTTAAGCATTACATAAATGGAGTGAAGGCATGTTAACTCTAAGACTCTAAATATCATGGCGGATGCAACCAAGTGCAAAAGCTACAGATAAACATGAAAAAATGATGTATGCCATGAGAAAAGAATTGATGCCTAGGTGCTCTATTGGCCCATGAGAAGAAAGGAAACGGACTCATATAATTATGATGGCAGAGTTCTAACCATGTCTCTTATTTTTCTTTTCACATGACATCAGTAACAGAAGTCTCAAATCACATTGCCAAACACGCATGAATTCTACCTGCAGCTCCATATTTGCATCAGGTATTGCCATTCCTTTGGTCTCTCTTCTCCCTGGTCTTGCAGTCTCCAACCGTCCCTTGGTAGCTTCTGCTCTTTGTCTGGAGAAGGTCATAAAGCAGGGAGTGACTGAAGCCAATATCCAGTGTAACAACATATATATCTTCCAATAGTTTCTCTACCCTAGAAGGAGAATAAGAAGCATTATCATACATCATTCTTTAAATCAAAATACCTGCGAATTTCCTCATCCCGAAGTTTAGCATCATACTCCTTGCTGGGTGGATATTTAGGCAAACTAGAAGGGTCGCAGGCTAGTGGTTTAGTTCTAAAGAACTGAAAGGTACAAGTTGAGGTTAGTGGTCACAATATTATCGAATAGCATATAAGTCGATTTCAGAATATCAAAATGTGACTGGTAACCCTGACACCTGCATGTTTAAGGAAAGGACTCAATGATGAAATTCTTCTGAAACTTGATTGAGATTTGGCTACTTCAAAGACAGATATTTAGCCATATCATATAGCTTAAAAGAATATCAAATAGTGGAGGTACTAGCCAAATTGTATTCGATCATTATAATTGTAACTCATAACGAGAAGCTAAACAAATTAACCACAATGTGAATCAACGAGAAATAGTAGAAGTTAATAAACAATAGATCATCTCTCAGGTTCCTTAACATTTGCAAGGAAACAATTTTTTGGAAATAATAGAAGCAGCGAAAGTTTGTCACTGAAAATGTCCCAAATAAAAATAAAATATGACACCTTACATGAATGGTCATATCAATGAAATCAAAACTTACTTCACTTGCAAGGGCTGAAGCTGCTGTTCCACGATTTTCCGGTTCTATTGCAAGAAGGGTATCTAACAGAGTTAAAGCTGAAGAAGGAAAATCCTTAAATGTGTCTGCAAAACAGCGTTTATATTGGTGCTGAGGTTTGAAAATAGTTGCATGCGGCAACTTTGATTTCTTCCAGTACTCATCTGATGGTGATCCTAGGAGCTTGAAAATCTTGTGCAATTGTTCCACCTGCACAGATTGATCCACCCTCATATCAGATGAGAAATCAAGCTATTAATTGGCAACCATCAGAACTATGTACCAATTTGAGAACCATAGCCAAATAGAGGAATCCCAAGGAAAAAGGACAATTTGACTTATTATAGGAAACACGAGTTTTTGAAATCCAATCTAACCTATTAAAAAAATTCAAAACTGAAGTTCCTGAATCATTAGTTTCATATATTCTTAAAAAAGATGCTTCTATTACTTATATAGAGAAAATTAACCACATCTTGTTAAAAAATATTCCAGTAGAAAATTTTCAGTACACATTGTTGAAAAACAGTTGAGACAGAAAATATTTAAGCCAAATAACATTAGGAGGAGCAAGGAAAAGACCAGGCATCAGTGACAATGGTAGTCATGGATTCAAGGCTCATCTGCATCGCTCAATACAGACTGGTGTCCGGTCCGAAAGCAACTATTAGCCGATGTTGGTATTACACAAAGATTTTGATTCTTGATGGTCATAATAGTAATAAATGATAGAGTAAAATGGCTAGATCAAGAGCTAATTGCAACACAATGGAGCAATGAGCTGTGAGCTTTAGATTGTACGACTTGAAACATACTTTCTCAACTGTTGAACTTCAAAAAGATTGAAGATATATACCAGTTTGCATCAGACGTGGAAATTTATCAGTAAGTGACATCATGTAGATCACAAAACAATTACGCAAAGCATGGAATGGTAGTTTCAGCATCAAGTTGAATATTTAGGAACCAACTTGATGATCCATTTGAAGTGGATCATCAAAACAAATAGGAGCCCTCCACATTCAATTCACTTTATGCACATAATACATTTTTTTTAACCAGTTGCAGTCATTTCATGCATTTATACCTTTACGAAGTTATAACTGGGATTTGAATGCTTAAGCAAATAATTTGTACCTCTGTTCTACCAGGCATGATCGGTTTCCCTGCAAGCAACTCCGCAAGAATGCAACCAGAACTCCACAAATCAACAGCAACATCATATTCTGTAGCACCAAGCAAAAGCTCAGGGGGTCGGTACCACAGCGTTACTACTCGACTTGTCAATGGCTGTTTCTGATCAGGATTGAAAAATGTTGCTAAGCCAAAATCTGCTATCTTAAGAATGCCGTTGTTGTCAATCAGAAGATTTGAGCCCTTGATATCCCGATGCAGAACCCCTCGACTGTGGCAGTGAGCAAGCCCTTCAAGAAGCTGTTGCATATAACACTTTACCTGAAATGGATATGAAGGTCGTCAAATATAAGATTTCAGAAAAATCTAGCATGAAGTTGTCAAATATATACAAGAGAAACCTGTGGTTCAGTGAACTTGGTACCCGGCCTTGCAGCAAGTCCAGCAAGATCATGCTCCATGTACTCAAAAACAAGATACAAATTGCCTGACACTCGTGAAGTAACTACACCTTCAAGCTTTATAACATTTGGGTGATCAAGTCGATGAAGAACATTAATTTCTCTTGCCATAAAGCGAACACTTTCAGGATCCATATTAACAAATCGTACTTTCTTGAGTGCAACAATTTTACCAGTTACAAGATCACGGGCTCGGTACACATTGCTATAAGTTCCTTGTCCAATCTGCAAAAAGTGATGTATTTAGTGTGTACCATCATTCCAAATGGCCATATAGAACCTTATACAAGACTTCATTATATCACATTTTCTAACAAAGTATTATTTCAAAGAGCATTTAGGACACCCAGATTACTGTAAAAACTCATCATCTCTTATTACTTTATTATATAACCATCAGTTCTGAACAATTCTGTCGATCACATTGTCAATCATAATGCATATTCCCCTTTGCTCTTTAAAACATATATACTGGTACAATATTTACCACAACAATCAACAGCCTCAATGTGTAATCGATGGAAATCAATGGTTGCATTCCAGTGTAGTGGAAAAGTTTGGAGCAACTTGTCATTTGCAGATCATTTAATACATTAACAAGCCTATAAAGTGACCTTGAATTCAAATGCCAGGTCATCATTAAAGAATTCTAATCTTCATTCAGAGCTCATTTATTGGCATGGTAGTAGTTATAAGTGAAGCAAAGGAGGATTGTACTAAAAAAATCTTAAATCATTCGCATTCATCTTAAATTCGTCTAGTGCTAGATTCTCTATATAGGTATATCATATCATATAGGAAAGTCTTGAGTTCCTTACTCGAAAGGCAGAATTTGATATGTTCTTATTTTTGTCATGAAAACCATGATAGATTGATACAGTCTATCGGAGAACAGTTATTTGTTTACAAGGAACTCCAAATATTTTGACCAATTGCAACTTACAAGTTGTAGCTATTGGATCAAAGTTTCTCATAATTCCAGTATATAATTAAGTAGCTTGCAAAATTTCTTTACTGCAGCAGCATATTAACATAGTGATAACATTAGGATCATCAAAGATATAGTGTTTAGTTTTATAATTTTCTCTCTGTTTGTTTGCAAGGAAAATTAAACATAGAACCATTCGAGCATTAAAAACGGTGATACAAACAAGAAAGTTATGTGCATATGTAAAATATAAAATAATAATAATCACTCAAGAGGAAGTGTTTTAGAACCTTATCTAGTTTCTCAAATGAAGAAGCTCTCCGAGGTAGCCACCCATTTAATGCTTCCCCAGCTGCAGCAATTAGCCATGAGGGCCAGCCTGCTGCAACATTCTCCCCAGATAACCCATTCGGCACATCAACAATTCCCAAGTTTTCTTCTGCCTCATTTGGCCCAGTCACAACTTGTGAAGTCTCTCTATTTGCCCCAGCAACCGCAGTTACACGTCTCTGATGCCCCACGCTCTTCCGTATCCTATCGGCACAACCTGGAGCTTTCTTCTTCCCTTCTCCGGTTGGTGGGGGCAGGGCGCTCACCACATCATCTTGTGGCTTTGACACAGAGTTGCGTTTAGGGTTCCCGCTACTAGCAACATGCGTTTTGCTTGCCGCAGCATCCCGTTTCTTCGAGAGTGTGACAAACCGCTTGAAGGACTTTCTTCGATGGGTCGCGCCGTCTCCGCCCGGGCTGATGCCTTTGGAGTAAATGCAGCAGCCCATAAGCGGAAAAAAGGCACGCGGTATTCCTCTAATGGTGCCGACTCAATTGATTGATAGCACAAATGCATTTGGTCCGGGTGCGTTACCCAAAGATCACGTTGAATCTTTGGGCTAGTGTCAGGCTCTGATTACAATCTTCACCTGCATTCAACTCAAGGAAGTCCAAGAAATCCTAAAGTCTCAACGATGCACCAAATCGCTCTGAAGCCCAAAAAATTCCTTCTTTTACTTGCCCTAAATGTTATAGCAGGATTCAATTCACGGGATCCTTCACAGCAGCATTCAACCTAAATTCAAACAATATCAAGAACCCGAATATGAACAAGAAACTGAAAGCCCTGACTGCCAATCAGAAGATTACGATCAAAAGATGCAGCCTTTCGAAGGTAAAACAAGAACCGCGATTCAGTTAAAGAAAATCTAGAAGAAAACATCCAAATCTCATTCTCGAAAAGCGAAGATAGAAAACAAAGGAAATTAGAATAATAGATCTTTTCTCTTTTCCTTTACGAAAAACGAAGGAGGAAGAGAAAGATAGAATTCCAGAACAGAATCAAGAGATCGTAAGAGAAGCTGGAGCGGGGAGGGTTTTGCGGATCCTCCCGAGCCCTAAAATCCCGCCAAACCAATGCAATTTTCCCCCTTATCTCATATTTTTCCTCCCCTTTTTTTCCCGTCAACAGCTCGCTCGGTGAGGCAAGTAATTCTTTTGCACTTTTGGAAGTTTACCAAATATTTTACCCGTGCGATGACTAGGCAATGCCAAAGGAAAGCACCTTCGGGTCCCATCTTCGATGTAGGGGTATCGAGAAGAGTGCGTCTGCCAGTACGCGCGCCAACGACCGCCGCGATGCTGATCCCGGGGCCGTTCGATTCGTTCGTGTTGGGAAGGGGAGGCAGTTTGAGTGCAACGGTCGAACGGGGAACCGGTTTGCTGCGTGATTTCGTGTACTGCGGCACATCTTACCACCAGACACGTCTATCTCGCAAGTTCAATACTCTTTGCAAGAACTAAAATATTATATATATATATAAAGCTTGATTTATTTGATGGTAGATACATGTTGTTGAATTGACTGGTGCAATAAGAGTCATGGAATTCTTGTCCATTGTGGTTGTGTTTGTATGATAGAGCTCAAATGCAATTTATATGCAGCATAGTGGATTGGAAGATTGCAGTGGTGAACTTTTGGACTGCTGGAAGAGGTTGACAAAGATAATGTATGAAATGTGCAGTTATTTCTTAATGTTTTGTTGCATGAGGAGGAATTATGAGTAAGTTATATTTTTTCCAAATCACAAAAAATGCCTTAGGTTTTGTAGATGATTTCAAGTTTGATCTCGTTCAGAACATAGGGATGATACATATAATTTGTCATCTTAATTAGAAGAGTTCTTATCTGAGATGTCCTTTGGCACTCGTTGAAGGAAACATAACAACAGGGATTATATCGCAACTGGTAATATTTCATGCGTTTGTTGTACTAATTTTTTATTTTTATTTCACAAATATAGACTATTCTTATTGTCTCAAAAGATAGTCTATTCCTATTATCGATTACATGAATCTTTTTTCATTATTAAGATTTATAAAAATAAAATTTAAAAATTTAAATATCTATTTACAGTTTCTATTTACATCTTTTTATTTTTTTCTTCTATCTCTTATTTTATATAAAATTTATTCATAAATAAAACAGGTATATAATTATTCATGAATAAAAGTATTATTTTTCATATCTTAGTCACTTCACATATCCACATTAACTTTCTCATATCAATCACAATATATATATATATATATATATATATATATATATATATATATGTGTGTGTGTGTGTTTCTTAATTATTTAATATATTTTTAATCTTAAAGGTGTCAATCACAAGACCGCTAACACTTTATTTTGACACTTTTATTTTTATTCTATCAATAATATCTTTATCGATATTCAATAATTAATTTACTTAAAGAAAACTTATTACATATCTAATTTAATTATATTCTCGTGTCTACTCAGTATTACCAAAAAAGTTAGATGTAATATATTTAATTTTAATTATACTTAATCTAAAATATTTATTTTTAAGAATTATCTCTATAATCCTTAAAATAATTTTATTTAAACTCTCATCATATAAGATAGTATTATTAAGAGGCGCCCCACTTCCAGTTTACTAAAATGCCCAAAAAAAAAAAAATCCTTAACCGATGCAATGAACCTCCATTTTAGATGAACTGAATGGATTCATCCTCCACGTAGTCATCTCTCCTCCTAACTATCACAGTCATCATTGACCCTACCTGTGATTTCTCTATGGTACTTTCCTTCTTTCTTTATCCATTCGTCTTCTTCTCTATCTTTGTCTACGGTCGCCTCTTTCTCTCTCTCTCTCTCTCTCTCTCTCTCTCTCTCTCTCTCTCATAAATTTAGAGTCAGTAAATCCTTAAAATCAGATTTTAAAAATTAAAATATATAAATTTAGTAAAAGTCGATGGTGCAACGTGCAATAATGAAGGTCGATCCACTCATTTGTAAAATCTCTGTTCATTTAGCAAGTTGATTTTGTGAATAGTATAACCACACTCATTTATCATTATAACTTCAAAATTGGTGTACGTCAATGTTTATTTGTTAGTAAATTTATTGCATCAAACAATGACTCCATCAAAATTTTAATTTGTTGGATGATTTTAGAGATCTTTTCGATATAATTCGGTGTGTTTTCGTTTGATTCAATTGCCTGAGCCTCTGCATTTATTTGTATAGCTTCATAGTAATTGTACGCTGTGCCTCGAAACTTCACCAATATCCAAATCCCAAGTCCCCCCAAAACACTATGTAATAAATGGAAAATACTGAGGGCATTCTTGTCCGATCACTATATTTGTGACGCCCCGGTTTCTTTGTGTTACCACCCCAGATAACCCGTTGTCTTCTCTCTCACACCCATCCTTGTGGTTTAGGTGCATTAGTGGGGCCCTTTCTGCGATTCCATTGTAGTGCAGGTAGGAACGGGGTAACGCTGGACCCGGGTAGCTGAAGGACTCTCGTCGGCGGCATCTGCCGACCGTTCCCCCCTCACCTCACCATCACGGGCTATAATTGACGATCCCCTAATCACCGTCCGATGCGAAATCCACGGTTGAGCCACCACATTCGGTGCCTTGGGCCTCCGCCACTCCGTGCGGTTACGTTACCCGGGAATGACAGGCTGTCCCCAGCCGTCCGTGTCGCTACTCGCCCCGCACCTTTTCTTCCTCCCGTTTCCTCCTCTCGGACCACCATACCATTTCCCTCTGCCTTTCTTCCTTCCTTCTCTCTCCGCTTCTTCCTTTTAGGGTACCGGGTCTGTGTGATCTTGCGCCGCTCTCCTCGGTCCCAAGTTCGCCGCTGCGAGAGCTCTCTTTCGGGACCCGGATCTCCGAACTCGGTCCTCTACGGCCCGGGAATCATCGAGGTTGAGGATTTTGTTCGAAGAGAATATAATCTCTTGGATTGAATCCAATGCTTGTCTTTCCTGCTTTTGGGGGTAACATGTTTTCCCTTTTCTCGACTTTTATTTTGTCTCTTCGGCTTTTTTTCGTAGGAAATGATTGGTATTGTTGTCGAGAATGGCTTTAAGGTCGTGTATGTGATTCTTTGGGCAGCGATGACAACGTTCAAGCTTTAATTTGGTTTTTCTCATGACGAAAAGAGGTTTTTGCTGATTATTTACAAATCCATTTCTAGTTTCTTTAGAGGATGATGTATTCGGAGAAGCTTTACTAACTGCGATGGTGGTTCGAGACATTTTAGTATATTAATGGTGCTTCTGTGTTCCAGATGATAAAGTAATTCATATTGTTGCAGAAATTTGTGCTGTTTTGATTAGCACTTATGCTGTACATGTAATCTCTCATCTAGTTTTGATATTTCTACATCTCTCCGGCTGAGATCATATGCTGCATCAGTCAGATGCTACAATTTGGGACACAGTACTAGCTGAGGTTTCGTAGCAAGGGTTAAAAAGTATGAACCTGATTTTATCCTTTTCTCATCAGATCCAGCTGTTCTGTGGTCATTGCAAATAGGTTCAGAGTATGCAGAATGCTACTTGATTGGTTAATTTTGGGGGTGGTTTATAGTTTCACATTAGAGATTCAGCGAGTGTTTCTAGAACATGGCAAGATCGGTGTTGAAACTCTTAGGAATTAAAAGGACACCGGTTGGTTCAACCAGAGTTTGATTTCTGGGGAAGTTAAATTTGTTTTTGTTATCTTTAATGGATGCAACTTTTCTACAGGTACTGATAGCAGGTGCTTTTAGTGTTGTTATTTATATCTTGTTCTTGTGAGAAATTCTAAGATGTGCTTTGGTTATTCATCAGATATTTTGTATTCGTTGCTACCCATTGCTCAAAACCTTTTGTTTTATGAGTTCCGTAAATGATCATCATGTAATGGAAGCAGAATCCAGTTTTCGGTCTCTCTTTCAAGCTGCAGATTATGAAAACATTTTTTTTTTGTGTCCTTTTGATACATGTCATGACTTGATAGAATTAATTTGATAGGTTCATTACAGATTATTGTAGGGGTTCTTGAGGAAAATCTCTTTGCTTCACTGGAATCTATCAACAGAACTCTTGAAGTGGCTATCGTTGTCATACCTGTGGGACATCACGGATTCGATGCTGGCAGATAGCATGCTTGGAATCTATCTTTCAGGTGATGCCCCTGACGTCTCTTGCCACCGAGGCATTCGGTGTATCGACCATTTCCCTTGTGTTCCTGACTGCTGCTCTTGGTATCCTATGCATCTTCCGCTCTCTGTACTTCCAGTTCTGTATCAGGAGTAGACATTATCCTCATCTGAGCTACTTCAATGGGCCTTGGATTAGCCGTATCATTCTAATTCTAATCTCTATTTGGTGGGGCTTTGGAGAGATAGTTAGGCTGAGTTTCGTGAGATCAAGACTCTTTTCTGACCAAGCATGGCAAAAAGGTGTCTGCAAGTTCTACATCCTCTCAAATTTAGGATTTGCAGAACCGAGCATGTTTCTTATGCTATCCTTCCTCCTTCATGCCGCACTGCAGAAGAGGGATTCTGGCACTTTGAACCCATGGTGGAACAGGAAGACACTCGGTCGCATGCTCCTTTTCTGTTTTCCAATTCTTCTTATGCAAATTGCCGTCATTCTGATTGGACCCAGGTTTATCGATGAAGAGAACAGTGACAAGAGAACAAGGATTGCAAAGCTCTTCAGATGCATATCTTCCTTAACAAATGGTAACAGTGTATGCATGTATCCCCTGCCAAGCACTATAATTCTTGGGGGCTTCTATGCCATCTTGATCAGTTATATTACATACGTTGGTACGCGGTTATTCTCTTTGGTTATCAACAAAAGTCTGCAGCGAAGGATTTATGTGCTGACAACATCTATCCTCTTCCTTCCATTGAGGGCTGTTCTCCTGGGAATCTCTGTGCTTCCTCCACCAGGCAACCTGCTGTATGAGGCAATTGTGTTTTTAGCTTTCCTTATGTTGTTATTTTGCACCGTTGTTGGTATCTGCATGCTAGTATTTTTCCCTGTGGCTGATTCCTTGGCCCTGAGAGATAATGATCCTTCGGAAATTGAAGGGATGCCCTATGATGACTACTATTATGATGGTGCTTCTCTCATTGCTAGCCAGAACCATCAAGAGGAAAGTAGGAACTCCCCGGAATCTGCAAAGCATGACTCCATGTCCTTTTGCAGTATGAACTTGGATGGATCAACATCAGAAGACATTAACAAGCCCATATTCTCACGTGATCCGATCAGTTCTTCATTGTCTGAGCCTTGACCGGCCCCCCGGTATGCCCATGATACCCCCTGAAGAGTTTGTTGCCCCATGATGAAAACTGGGAAGTTCTTGTTCCTTTGGCCCGTTTCCCTTTTGATGGTTGTACATTTTTGGGTAAAGAAAGATTGTAATATAAGGTATTATGAAGCTGTAGTTGTTTGAATATGGTTTGTTTATTTCTCATATGGGTATATTGCTTTTTTCCATTTTCCTTACCTACTGGTCTATTTAGATACTGTAAAGTTGTTATAAAGAATTAGTCAGTTGAATATTGTATCAATCTTCTAGACAATACTTCAAATTCTGTGAACCAGCTCAGTACAGCTTTAGTTGAGCTGTGACCTGTCTTCCGAAAACTGGCAAATCTTGGTGGACAGACATGGCCTGGCTGGATTTTACTTGTGGTGGGCTATTATCTCTGGTTTTGTTGGCTGTATTATCTATTCAGCAACTTACCTTGAAGTAGAGTATAGTTTGACAGCTACCTTGGTCCAGTTCCAGAGTCACATTACTTGGTGCAGGCATCAATCACAAAGAAGATGCCCAGGCTAACATTGCATCATCATAAATCTGGCAGTAATGGGTATGACAGGCAGGTTAGAAGAGTATATAATATGTTGCTGTGTATAATATGTTATTGTTAATAATGCTGCATTATTTTGATAGTTTATAAAGGATTGAATGTAATTTATTATGAGACTCTATACTTATTGTTAAAAATAAATAAATCTATTAAATTTAAAACTTCTTTCCAAGACTCTTGAGCATGAACTTTCTGACCTTGTAACCAAAAAATCTAATTGGAATGATATTTTACAATTTCTTTAGCCAGATCATGGACTATTCAACTCCTTCGAATCCTTGACTTGGAAGTTGTTTCTGGTATTTCTCTGATTTTTTTTTCTTGTGAATTCCTTCAATCAAATTTTAGTTCAAAAAACTTAAATTAGGTTTAAGTTTGGGTTTCCATATCATACCTTGCTATTTTTAGTACAAGATAGGGACAGCATCAGATCTTTTTCCCCCTTTTTTTTTTTTCCAATATTAGTTTACTCAATCTACTTTCCTAGTTTATTGTGAAGTCATGAGATCCATTCTTCACCACTTACCTTTTTTTAAAAAAAAAAATTATTTTATCATCTATTTCTTACAACTCAAATGTAAAGTTATAAAAACCTTTTTTCCAAATTTGTCCGCGAACCTTTCTCTTCTAATCTCAACCTTCGCTCGGTCCAATTATTATCTAATATTTAATTGATTAATTTAAAATAGAGGAATGATTGAGACTAAAATGTAGGCCTTTATAATTTCTACGTTGAATACCTTCATAAAATTTGTATTCCAATTCAAATTAGACAAAGGAAGTGTTTTCTAAATTATTATTTTTATTATGTTACACTATGTAACCTTTGCGTATACCGCGTTGGGTTTATACGGGTATTGTATTGAAGAAGTGCGTTACGTTTTGTGCGACGGATCTGTCGCTTAAAATGCACGTTCAACGACCCACCAACCCACCTCGTTGGATCCACGTTTCTCGCGGGGGCGATGACGCCATCATGGGGCCCAACGGGTATCTTCAAATCCACGTCCTCCCTCTCGCTTTATAACCGCAACACGAATTGCCGCTAACGGGAGCGCGTCGCGGGCCCCGATCGATGCGGTTCCCATCAACACGAGTAAGACCCATGTTAATCGTGATGAACGGCTGAGATCAATTCAACCACGATAGTGGACGGCGGTAGCAGAGTAGTTGATATAATGCTGGGTATCGATGTTAACGACGAGACCCCGCACTCCGCAGGCTCCTCTCTCTTGCGAATCCCGGTCGCTCTCACTCGCTGCAACGCTGTTTCCATTGGCTCTCTGGTTAACAAATCTTCTCTTTCTTTCCGGTTTTGATCCAATTTGGGCATGCTCTTCCTCTTTGGTTTGGGTAGAACTGATTTCTTTATTATTTTTATATCGGGTATCGATTCTTTCTTGCTGAATGATGGATCTAAACTTCTGAGAAAACGTGATTAACCTGTGACGCATCGAGTTTCCGGTAAGCATCGTCTTTTTCTTGTGTTAGGAGACCGTCTGCAGTAAATGGGAGGGGTTTCGCGTTTTGTTAGTTTATTATTTGGTCATTTGGATGTACTTCTTGTTCGCAGTTGACGTAAAAGGTTGGAGGAAATCATGAGCTATCGATCTTCGTACCCTTGTGAAGAATGGCGGTTTTGGTTTTATGAGTGATTTGATCAATACATATTAGGTTAAATTGGTCGATTTTATGTGGAACTTCTCTGCCCTGTTGAATGCCATTCCGTTTTTAGAAAGTTATCCAATTTGACATTGCACTCAGAACCAGAGGTCTGCGTCCTAATGCGTTTCCTAAAGACTTTAACAATAGCATTTTAAAGAACGGTTTAGAAATGTGTGTTGTTTACATCTTCTATCGGCATGCAATTAATAGCAAATTCATGTGAAATTTGCCTTCGAGATAGTAAAGCAACGATATGTACCACTTCCCCTTGGATGGTAAAAGTTCCTTGAATTCCTTTTGTGATTTTAAATGTTGTAGCATAGTATTGAGGCTAACTCTGGTTGCAAACATATGCGAACATAGAAGGGAAAGAGGGAAAATCACATATATTTTAAGATATGTGTTATTCTAACAGTGCACTGTATCACTAGGAGAATGCTACCGGCAGAAAAAATAAAAATGGTTGATGCTACCAAGTTGCGCCAGACCTCCAGATTTTCAAGACCTCAGCTTGTATTTGCCTTTTGCATATTCCAAGTGCAACTGGATGGAGATGATGAGGCCCTAAACCTAATGTTTCAACAGCACATATCTTTGTGGTTTAGTTTTATTTTCATATACTAAGACTCAAAAAGTGGCATTGGACTCGTTGATGCTGTAAAAAAATATTCCCAGAATATGGTTACGGAAATTGTGTTATGCCTGTTGACATTGATTACAGAACTATGCTCCTCTAAATTTGTTCTTTTTTTTCCTTATTGGCTGTATTTAGTTAGGGTAATACAACAGTTGAACTGAATTCTAAAACATTATTATAATGACATCAAGCTCACCAGGTTTGCTGGGCCAAGATGTCCAATTTTGGAAACATGAAAGGAATGAAAGATCCACTATTGAGTGATCCATATTCCAGGGCAGATGACCCTTTGGTATGTTTTGGACTTACAAAATTACTTTTAATTTCAATCAATGGTTAACACAATACTTACGAAATCTTCTTTATCAACAGTTCTCTTGGCCCACTGGTCATTTTATCACCCTCAAACGCTATCCACCATTATTGTTGAAATTCACATGACTTGGATCATCTTCTACTTTAGGTAAAGGTGGACCTTGGACAACCTCCTCCTTTAACATGGCAGAGGAAAGTAAGCAACAAGGGCCACCAATTGTCAGAATTCACCCTGACCATGGGAGAGAAGCTAAAATTGGTACTTCTACTCCTCAATCATTCTTGATGTTGGTGTTATGGCTTAAAATCTTTGTACAAGTTAATTATTTCATGAGTAATTTGAACAGGTTTTGGTTGTGTTATTGGGTTCTGAACCAGGAAAATTTTCCTATTTCTAAGTTTTTGTTGCTTATCTCATATATAGAAAAATAATAAATTCAGTTGTGGCAAGTAGACTTGATGGGACTTACATTCTTACTTTTGTGAACAACTGTTACAAATTTCTGAAAATTTGTCCTATTGAAACTTGATTCCTTTTTTAATGAATGAAATATTTTACCTTCTCTGCTTCTATCTGTTATCAGTTTAAACATGACATGGAAAAAGGAAAACAGAAAGCATGTAGGACAGTCGTAACTGGAATAACATTGTATTTCCTATTTTCTGTGCAAAAGAAGAAATGACAAATAAATATGTGCATTTGGTTAAAAAAAATATGCACATTTGGTGAGTTTTAAATAAATTCAGTAACCAAAAAAGGCTTGTTGAGATGATAAAATTTATTTTGGGCAAACTGTTGAGATGTTTCACTTGATTGTCCCTTTCCTGATACATGAAACTCTAAAGAGCTTTCAGTCACATTATAGCTCACCAGTTATTGTGATTCAATTCACAAGAGCTTGAATTTTGTTTGCAATAAGATTTCAGAAAACTACTAGCTACCTATGATGCAATTAACACCTTGAATTTATGTCTGAGAAGTTGAACTTTTCTGATTTGTTTGTTATCCAGTATTACATTTTTGTGAAAATAAATAGATATAGAAACTAAAACATCATTTTTGGGAAACTTTTGATGTGGTGAAAAGAAGTTACCCTTTCGCCATCTCAAGATGCTGCTTAAAAACGGGTCATCACTTAAAGGAGTTGGTTGTTCCCATGGTGTATTGGATCTTAGTTTCACTTTTAATAAATTTCACTGGTTTTGATTGATTTGTATCTTCTAGTCACTAGGAATTGGTGTGACTTTTGTTTATAATCTTATCATTGGCTATTATTTTGTTATAATAGATTTGCTATGCAGGTTCACCAGAACTAACTCTTTTGTTTGATTAGTTTTAATGTGGTTCATGCAGGCTCCCTTGGGTATTCGACTTGTGAAACAAATTGTTGAGGAAGCCGCAAGAGGACAGGTATGCTTCATTCCTTCCTGGAAGGAATTATGTGAAGCAATCATTTATTACTTACAAGTCCATATTTTGTCTTTCAACATAGAAATTGGGAATTATATCTGGTTTTAGGTTGCAGTGATTGATCCTCTGAAGGAGCGTGTTGGAACGTCCTGCCAGGGTGTTCCTCTCGGTGGCATTGGGTAATTATTTATGTTACAAGTCAACATGTTTCCATGAGAAACAGCTTGTTTCCAGAATGATCATTAATATCTTGGATGCTTCATGAATTTTGAACTATCTCTGAAATTTTATAGTGGATGAGTAGGACAAAATGTGTTTTACATGAATCAGAGAACCTATGTGTACCTTAATAGAGTAACAATGAAATGTGATGCGATGACACTCCCGACTAGTTATGCCACAAGAGATTATGTAATTTATTCAAGTAATGAGGTATACAAGAATAACTAAGGCAAATAAACTAAATAAAACTGAAAAGTGACTCCTAGTTTACTCAAGATTTCAAGTGGAATCTAGGTAGCCATAGCATTACAAATAAGCAACCTAGCAATATGTCAATAATGACACTATTTCATGTGAAATAACATACACAAACATTCTATAATTTTTTCAGCTTTGCCTAGATTTCATACCAATACTTGGAGCTATATTTTATTGGTTCCAAGATTCGTAGTGTTTCAGGGGCCAAAACATGGGTTAGGATAGCACTGTGGCCTTTATGGCTGGTTGCATTGTTTGGGCAGCTAACACAATGAGAAAAACATCAAGCAACGTGGATCTTTTATCTCCATTGAACTATGCTTAGGGAAATATCGCTGGTCAAACTAAGTGAGAGCTGGTCATGTCTAAGTCTGATGCTGACCTTTTTGTTGGACTTTTCATGCAAGTGAAGGACAATTTAGATAAATATGGTGATATTTTGATGCCTTTTCGGGGACATTGCCGCATAGTATAAGTAGCTTTATAGATGGAATAGTGGAACTTGATGTGAGAGGACAGATAACAAGGACTATTTGGCTGTTGCAATGCAAAGCCATCACAGAGCTGACAAGTTCAGGATGACAGCCAGTTAATCCTTGCACACAGGACCTCAGAATGGTCTGGAGGTCTTGATGAATTGAATTCAATTTTCTCAGTTTCAGTCCAGCAGTAGAATAACAAACTGGCAAAAGAAAACAAACTAAGAAGAGAAGATGTTATTTATATGGATTCATTCTATTAAGACATGGCACCTTGATAATCGTCTCATTTGATTGAAAGAAAAAGAAAACTCATTGATTTGAATTAAAAGCCATATTCCAAAAGACCTAAGCCGCTACTATTTGTATGATGGTTTGAAACTCTTGCTAATCAATCCATAATTTGTGGCTAACTTGGTTTATTACTAACAAACATGTTCCAGTTACCCAAAAACCAAATAAGCTCACAATCAAGTTGAGTTATTTTTGAATTTCTTTTGATCTGCTGATAAACATTTCATGCCAAATTCCTATGTAACTCTCACAAGATCTATTCTTATTTCAAGTAGTTGGTGATATTTTTGTAATTGTGTAATGCCTGTTTTCAGCTACAACAAGCTTTTCTGGTTCCTATTATGAAAACTCATTATGTTGTATGATATGATTGTTTGCTCATATCTTCAATGAGTTTTTGGTGATCTCTGGACTCTTTATATGCATATTGACAGCTGGTTGTAAAAATCTAATTAGTTTCTTTTTAGGTGTTTTGTATGGTATTCCAAGTGTCCCTCATTTTGGTGATCATAATGGTTGGATAATCACAAATCAATATGTTTGATTTTTTTTTTTTTTTTTTTGAGATGAATTCCTAGTTAACTTAGAGGTAAAACCAGCTGACTTCAAAATATTATCAAATGGATCAAAAATGACAATTATGCCTTAAAAGAGTCAAGATGACCAAAGAAGAATAGGTTATATACAACTAGGGCAAAAGAATTGATTAGAATCAGACTAATGGTGGAGGTATCTTTAAGGAGATTAAAATGGATGGACAATACAAATAGCTAATTCTGAGTAATTCCAATTAAACTTATTATATTACATTTTGTTGTAATCAAATTCAAATTGTTGTTAGAGATTAAGAGCATTTCTTGCACCGTACTAGGACATCTTCTCCAAATCACATGCACTATTAGTGGAGTCTTACTTCTTCTAACTATAGCATCTATATATCTTCTTACCACATGTCATATCATCTTTAATTATTTTTTCTTACTTTATCATCTATTTAGGCTAGATCTAATTGTTCATGGCTGAAGGTATTTATTTCCTATATGTCCTAGTAAACTTTACACATTCAAGTCAATATTCTTTTCTCAATGACATAAGTTTTTTGTCTATGTTATTTTTAAATCATCCAACATTTAAAGCCATACAGAATTGCTGGTTTACGAATTATCTTATCATTTTTTTTAATTTATAAAGTACTTGATGATCACATAAAGCTCCTGATGTGCCTCTCTAGTTATTTGAACTTCTTATCCATCCAACTTAATTATATTCTCAGATCTAGTTTTGATCTTACTAAAATTGCATCTTATATATTGAGTCTTAGTTTTAATTTATTTAAAATATTTAGTTTCCAAGACTCACCATAACTTAATTTTACATTTAATTTTCCTTAAACTCTCATCAATTAAAATAATATCATCATCAATATAACAAGGAGGTCTATCTTAGATATGATCAGTAAGTTGACTCATTACCAACGTAAATAGGTGAGGACTTAATATTGATTTTTGATATAACCCTTAACTTATAGAAAACTCACTTGATATACTTCCTACAGTTCCAACACTACTGATTACACTATTGTTCATATCTTTCATAATATTAGTATATTTGATGGATATATCTTTCCTTTTCAAAACCTATAGAGAATGTTTTTCTAAATCAATAAAAACCATTTGCAAACCTTTATTTTTCGGTTGCTTATGCATTGTAATGTGAATAGTTCTGCCAGCTACTTAGAAAAAGATATGGAATTTAGATACTGCTTAGGTTACCGATTTTAGTAGTTTATTGGAGATTAATTGGAAAAACTTGGCATGTAAGAGCATTGGATATGCTATACAGAGATATTTGGCAGGTGTCAAAATGTTTCGTGCAGCTGCAATATCATATAGCTCGACATTCAGATATGAGTTGCCACATGTAGGATTTCACGCTTAACAGATCGTCATATCCTATTTGATTTCCATGAAGAGATTTGTTAAGAGACTTACCTTTAAGTTTTAACTACTGTAAGTGCATTAATATCTTTTGTGTCTTCAAGTTATTCTATTCCATTCAACTATAGCTAGTAATACAAAAGGTCTTTTTTGCTATTTTATACCAATCTCTTTTTAGACTAGAAAGGATGTCTGCTACTGCATCAGTAGCTGCTCATAGGCTCATTTTTCCTCTCTTCTAATAATATGGGAAAATTTTTTATTTGCAGTGTAGGAAGTATTGGAAGAAGCTACAAAGGTGATTTTCAACGATGGCAACTGTTCCCTGGAATATGTGAAGACAAACCTGTACTAGCAAATCAATTTTCTGTAAGTCTTATGTTATGTTTTAAGCTACATTTCGTATGTCATGGTATGCCCTGATGTAGAGTGTGCTGGCATATGCCAATATGAACTGGATCTATACCAGTCGGGTCAGGGATGATATAGATCCGGTTTCTGAAACTTCAATCCTTGCTCACAGTTGTCTTTTTTTGTTTATATCTTTCTATCTCTCATGTATTCTCCCTTTATTTTTCTCTTTTTTCTTACATTTTCTCTCTTCTGTTACTGTTGCCTCTTCCTCTGCATCACTGTCACCACCCTCTCTTCCATGTCCTCATCTCTTCCTCATCCAGGTCTCCTTTTCCTTCTCCTATCAATATGTCTTCTCCTCCTTCCTTGCCAACCTCATTCTTTTCAGCCTCTTTTCTCTCCCTCCCTGACTGGATAGTATCAAATTTTACCAAGTGTTGATACATCAATCCATACTGAAGTTCCAATAATTTGACCAGTGATCAATGTAGGCATCAGACTGATATTTTAATCACAACAACAAAACCGTAAGTCCCAACTAAATAAAATTAGATTGATAATCTTTTTTTTATCATTATATTGTTCCCCTTAAAAAATTTGTTTGATGCTTTGAGTTAAAAGAATTATGCTTTTCATTAATCTCTTGGTGTGTAGTATTGATGACTATCCATAAATACTAGCATCATAGTTCATTATGTTATCTGTCAGTTTGATTAGATGCATTTGCTTGGATAGGCTTTTATCTCTCGCTCAGATGGCAAGAAGTATTCAACTGTGCTATCTCCTGGGAACCCAGAATCAATCAAGTAAGCAATTAATTTATTTTTGTTTTTTCCTTATATCCTTGAGCAATGAAATAGAATAGTCAAAGGATTTCTAGTATAGATTTCCCTTCTGCTGTTGGGTTCACATTGTTCAGAAAGATTAAAAACATTTGAAGTTCTTGATATGCAGACAAAATTCCATTTCAGGAGCTGGATCTTGGGATTGGAACCTAAATGGAAGGAATACTACCTATCATGCTTTGTATCCAAGGGCCTGGACTGTCTATGATGGTAATCACCATGACCTAATACTGATTTTTGCAATCTTGTTATGATTATTTCATGTGGTTCACTTTTGCTTTCTGTTCATATTGCCAAAGCAGGTGAACCTGACCCAGATCTTAAAATAGTTTGCCATCAGATTTCACCATTCATTCCTCACAATTACAAAGAGAGCAGTTATCCAGTTGCAGTGTTCACATTCACAGTAATAAAAAGAAATTGATAGCTAGTGTCATGGCAAATTTGTCACTATTGTTTTCTATGATCTGTTTTCTTATGGTTTTTTAGCTAACGAACTTGGCAAACAGTTCTGCTACAGTAACATTGCTTTTTTCTTGGGCTGTAAGTATAAAATATCTAACTGATTCATTTTCATCATCATTGTTCAATCCTATTATGATTCTCTACTTGTACTATTTGTTTGGTCATTGATTCTGTTAATTAATTGAATAGTATAAACTTTAGTTGCCTAAGATCTACTGAATAAAATAATATGATCAATTAGCTATTTTTCCTTTGATTTCTGCAGAATTCTGTGGGTGGAACCTCTGAATTTTCTGGACACCATTCTAATTCAAAAATGATGTAAGAGTGAAATTTCAAAATGCAACAAGTAAACCAGATCATAGTCAACTTTAGCTGTTGACAATAGTATGCTATTAGATGCATAACATTATATTTAACATGTATTTTCATTGCAGAGAGAAAGATGGTGTTCGTGGAGTACTTTTACATCACAGGTATTTTTAGATACCAGAACTGAGGCCCTGAACAGCATTTCCTGCATGATAATGTTGGATTGTTGAGTTGCATATATCCATTTCTTAGAGATCCAATATATCCGAATCATTATGTTGGTGGACACAGAACTGGTGATGGCCTGCCTCCAGTAACATATGCTATAGCAGCAGAAGAGACAACTGATGTCCATGTCTCAGAGTGTCCCTGCTTCATAATAAGTGGAGCTTCTAATGCATTTACAGCTAGGGACATGTGGTGCGCAATCAAAGAGGTTTATGACATAAGTTCCTTGATGTTATTTCATTATAGTGAATGCATTGTGTAATTCACAATCCTAATCTAGTGACCTCAATTTAGTTACATGCTCAGAATCTTAGCTGACATTTTGCATCTTTAAGTTTTCTCATAAAATGTCCAAGAATGCTTTATTACATGCTTCGTTTGGTAGTCTCAGATAAATAAGCAGCTATAGTCCACAATATCAAGGTTTTACTATTTGGTTGCTTTTGACATGCTGGTAAATGGACCAATCAGTTTGGATCATCAATATGCACATTCAGCTGCCCCTCCTCTGTAACTCCTCATCTAAGTTGGCAGGCTCTACAATCAACAGTTGCTTGGTGGTAGATGCTCCATGTTTGCTGGGACCAATCTTCAGAATTGAAAGAAAACAATTTGAGCAGCTCATTCGTGAAAGATATCTTAATGTTTTTAGCAAAATTTAGACTAAACCAGCCTGGGTTGCAAATGGAAATCGAAAACCATTATATGCATACCAACCAGGACACTCTATTTCTGTCCTGCATGTCCATCTGGGAGCAACTGAGCTCATTGAAATTCATGATAAATAAATTATCCATTGCACCATGACATTTATGTGGACATGCTCAACTATTTTCGAGAATAGTTACGTATCTTTCTTAATTTAGGATTATATAAGCATATCCAGTTGGTAGGAAGAAAGATGTGTCTCATCCATTACTGTTCAAACTCATTCAAATTAGCAGAAACCAAAAGAATGCTTCTGAATTTGCAAACAAGAGGGAGCTATATTCATCTAAATAATATAGATAAGCAAAAAAAAAAAAAAAAAAAAAAAAATTGAAGAAGCTGTCATTGTACTATCATATAAATCATATTTGACAATCTCTATACTACTGATTAAGCTGCCTTTATTATACTTTTAATTTCCTGTCATTCAAAATGTTCCTCGAGTTACAGCATCAATTATGTAAATAAATGTTCATGAGGAGGTCATTAATCCAGACCACACCTCTATGATACAAATTAATTCTTTCCTTTCTTAGTTCTCACAGTTCTTGTATTGACATTTTCTATATACATTTTACACAAAACAGCATGGATCATTTGACCACCTTGATTCGGTTGAGATGCCTCTTCATTCTGAACCTGGATCATCAATTGGAGCAGCTGTTGCAGCTTCTGTGGCACTTGCGTCACAGACAACCCGCACTGTGACATTTTCTTTAGCATGGGCTTGCCCTGAAGTAAAGTTTCCTTGTGGAAAGATTTATCATAGGTTAATAAGCTGATATTCAATCAAGTTTAGGAGTATAATTAATCCTATAGTTTTTATGAATTGAGTAATGTGACAGGCGCTATACCAAATTTTATGGAACACATTGTGATGCAGCAGCAAGTCTTGTGCATGATGCCATTATCGGTATGATACTCTGCTCAGTTTCGTTGTATACCTTTTGGGTTGAATTGTCTCTGAGATACTAATGTTTATCTCCCATAGATAAAATTTCAACTTATTAATATTCTTTATTTTAGCCTTTTCTTCTATATTAGATGACAGATAAATCTTCTCCATTTTAATTCAACAGATCATGGCTCATGGGAGATCCAGATTGAAGAATGGCAGAATCCTATTCTGCAAGACAGGAGGCTCCCTTCTTGGTTTATTCTGAGTACCATATACAATATAAAGTTACTGCTGCAAAATGGTTTTGACATTTATTCTTCTTTGCAGGTATCCTGTCACTCTATTCAATGAACTATACTATCTTAATGCTGGAGGAGCAATTTGGACAGGTGATTTTTTTAATTATATGTTACCCACATGAACATTATTTTCTTGTGAATAACAGATCATTGTGTCCTACCACAGATGGGTCACATCCAATTCAGAGTTTGGCAACTATTGAGGAAAGAAAATTCTTCCTCCATATGTCAAATGGAGATTTTGATAGTTTGTCTGAGGTCATAGCAAGAAAGAATACTGCAGTCAATATCCTTGATAGAATGACATCAATGCTTGAAGAGTTGTATGCGCCCATTCAATCAAACTCAGCTACAGGGACATCATTGCTTGAAGGAGAAGAAAACATTGGCCAGTTTCTCTATCTTGAAGGGATTGAGTACTGTATGTGGAATACATATGATGTCCACTTCTATTCATCTTATTCCCTGATAATGCTGTTTCCAAAACTCGAACTCAGCATTCAACGAGACTTTGCTGCAGCAGTAATGATGCATGATCCTGAGAAGGTTCAAACTCTGAGTGATGGCAAGTGGTCTGCAAGAAAAGTTCTTGGGGCTGTTCCTCATGATCTTGGGCTTAATGACCCATGGTTCAAGGTTAATGCTTATAATCTTCACAACACAGACAGATGGAAGGATTTGAACCCTAAATTTGTACTTCAGGTTTGGAGAGACACGGTAGCCACTGGTGACAAGCACTTTGCAAAAGCTGTTTGGCCTTCAGTCTACATGGCAGTGGCATACATGGATCAGTTTGACAAGGATAAAGATGGAATGATTGAAAATGAAGGCTTTCCGGATCAAACCTATGATGTCTGGTCGGTTACCGGTGTTAGCTCATATAGTGGAGGACTTTGGGTGGCTGCTCTGCAAGCTGCTTCAGCCATGGCACGTGAAGTTGGTGACAGAGCCTCTGAAGAACTTTTCCGGGACAAGTATCTGAAAGCAAAATCTGTTTATCACAAGTTGTGGAATGGTTCTTACTTCAATTATGACAACAGTGGTTGCAAGACAAGCTCATCTATTCAGGCTGATCAGTTAGCTGGACATTGGTAATTAATGTTACATTAAGCAAAAGTTGTCCTTTTGGCTAAGGAATTTCCTTCTAATTGGATTTTGTTTTGGTAGAATTGTGGATGTTTCATTATGCATATGATCTATTTGTTTCATTATGTTTACATGAAATGTTTTATATTTTCAGTAATGATTCTTATGATGTATGTGGTGTAATTATTGTATCAGAATCAAAGTTGAACTTTGTCTGTAACTTAATAATGTAGATTCCTTGAGTAATATTATTTATTTTCTTTATTGCTTTCTTTTATTTTTGTTATCTTGCTGTATCTTCTAATGTTTTACTCTGAACCGTACTCTTAAACTAACTTGTCTCATCCCTTTTTGCTAGAGTTCGGTAATCGTAATCGAGTACGTGACTATCTTTCAGGTATGCTAGATCATGCGGTCTGATGCCAATCGTTGACGAGGAGAAAGCAAAAAGTACATTTCAGAAAATCTTTTACTTTAATGTCTTAAAATTTAAGGATGGCAAGAGGGGAGCAGTTAATGGGATGAGACCAGATGGCAGTATTGATATGTCTACCATGCAGTCAAGAGAGGTATGGCCTGGCGTGACGTACTCGGTTGCTGCTGCGATGATTCAAGAAGGCATGTTAGAAGAAGCATTCAGAACTGCACAAGGGATATATGAAGCTGCCTGGTCCCAAGAAGGACTCGGGTTAGTATCTATTACTCTGGAATTCTGACACAGTGAAAGTCCATTAACCTTCTTTTTTCAAGATTACATCAGGCATGAGTAGTATTATTGTACTCTACAATCCACACATGTAGCTAATAATATAATCCTATACCTAGGCTACATGACTTTGCATATCCAATATTGACCTCTTGTGCCATTTTCTACGGCAAAAGGAAAAAAAATGTTTTTGTTTAGCAGCAGTCCTTTTATGTGCACTTGTAGGCAAATATTTTCATGCACTTTTGCTATAAGCAAACATAGAATGGATTAATCAGTATGAGTACGGAGCATAGGTCATACGGAAATGAAACTCATTCAGAACAGTCAGTTCTTGGAGGAAGAATTTGATACTTGTGGACCCAAGTACCACCCGAGGCATGATTTGATCCACTAGGTTATTTTTGGTACAGACCACCTGTATATGAAGTGCCCAAGTCAATCGATTGGTTCTCAGCTTAATATTGTCTACAAAACACGCTTCTATTTAACCTTTTTAAGCAAAGCAGAAAAATTGTCTAGCTAATCAATTCCTGGTCATTATATTCACATTCCATTATGCATATATTTTTTTAAGCTTGTCATGCATCGTATGTGCCCGATAGTCCTTCCGAATTAAAGTAGGATAATGAATTGAATGAGTTCTGGACCAAATTTATTGGGAGAAATTATCGTTTACCCACATGTGCCTTTCCCAGTTTCAACGTTAGCAGTTTATGGTTCAAGTCGTATCACCAACTCATGTCCTGCATGTTGGATACTTAGCCCTTGTTGTTACCTACCTCATATTGAAATTCATGTGCCATGACATGGTGCTGCTTGTGTGACATTTTGCATAACAATGATGTGATAATGTAGTGATGACGTGGTAGATAAATGTGGGCCAATAGGACTCTTTTATGTCCAATGTACTGATGTGCATACAAAGTGATGCATATGTGGTGTTCTCATGGGGTGTGGAAACAATGTGGTACTCTCATGAGGTCACTAGACACTTATTTCCATTCATGCTGATGTGGTGCTAATTATCATTTACCACATGTGTCTTCTGTCCAAATTACATAACTGGGCCAGACATTGGATCACTGTGATGCATGTGGCACCAGTGTCTCTCCTATTAAGCACTGACATGCCAATGAGTCTAGTTTATATTCATTCCTTTTTTAAAATATCATCATTACCTAAATCGAGCCCCGTCTGATGTCTGAAAAGCTTATATGCTAAGAACATTTTCATCATATGGTTCTATCAACATGAGGCAGATAATGGCAGTTTTAATATGATATATTGATACACATGGGTATGCAAAATTTATAGTCAAACCATAGGTGGATAAATTATGACTTCCCCAATTTAGTGTCTAGAGAACCAACACGCTGAAAGGTAATTCCAGCTTATTTAGAGTGTATGCTGTGAAGATGTAGGAGCACTTTAATGCTTGGGCTTTTATCTTCTCTACATTGTTGTTTCTAGAAAGGTAATTTGCAAGAGCTACCATTGGCAAAAAAAAAAGATTCCCCTCAGAAGAGTCATTTTTGGTTACGATGAAAGGATCGACTCAATGGTTGTATGTTACGACTTCAATTACTCCAAGAGTTTTTTGCACAAGATTCAGAATTCTTTCCAAGTGTATCCATCTAATTGTGCTGTCTTCGATATCTTACAAATGGTAATTTGGATAACAGGTACTCGTTCCAGACCCCTGAAGCTTGGAATAACGAGGATCAATACCGGTCGCTCTGCTACATGCGCCCCCTGGCAATATGGGCAATGCAGTGGGCATTGTCACTGCCGCCGAATGTTCGTACAGAACCTGAGACAGTTTTAGATGGAGAGGCTGACACTGCGGCATTCTCAAGAGTGGCTAAGCTGCTTAAATTGCCAGAGGAAGAAACTTCGAAGAGCATTCCCCGGGTTATCTATGAAATCACTTGCGGTAGGCTGCGGTCGTGATTCGAGTTTGGAAGGACTCCGATCGAGGTGGGGGCATATTCACCCCAGCAGTTGAGATATCATGTATAAAGTCATATGATTGGCCTATTGCAATAATAAAATGTACTTTAAATTTTTGCAGGAAGATGGTATAAAGTTAAGGTCTCAAGAAACTTATCACTGCATCATGTTTGGGCCTAACCGGGCAAGTTTTTAGATACCTGGTAAGCATAATCTCATTCACAATGTTTGTTCCATCAATAAACAGGACTTGGCTCTGCCGTCAAACACGGTCGAGCGTAGGGTGAAGGCCACTAATATTTTACATTATGAGATGGTTTGGGGTGGCTTATCATGGCGCGGTATTATTTATGATAAAGCAGTGGCTTGCAAAGAGTGAATAACATTTTAGTGTGGATCATCATGACAAGGTAATGTGTGTCGGTGGTTTACAAAGTAGAGTGAATAAGATTTTGTTTGGCGTTCGTTGGATCCCTGTTTTAAGTTGGTAATGCTAGGATTGCACTGTCCGCCCTGCTGGCACCTCCTGTGCTTGGAAGAGAGATTAATTTCCAGTCTCACTTGTGTTAGAGCCCTCCCTAACTTCGATTACAAAGATTAATAAAATTTAAATTGTATAGTTATTATCGAGAAATCCATCACAAAATATGATCAAAAGCTATCTATGTGCACAATCATAAGAGATAATCCAAGCATCAACTATTAGTACAATTTAATTATGAAAAAAATTAAATTCTCGTTGTGGGGTTATACTTAGCAAAGTAGTTATAAGATAAGAAGTTTACCGTTAAATATCTTATACCTATGATTTTAAAATATTATATACACGACATAATGTATATTCACCTAAATAAAAATTTATACTTACCAAGCGATTAATTCATATGGATCCTATTTTTACAAATAAAGATACTAGTAATTCACCCAAGTAACTAGATAAGGAAGTGATCATATACAAATACATGCGAATACAAATATAAACGATGACTATAAACATTATATATGTATATATAATTTTTAAACCAATTGTATTTATATTTAGTTTTTGTTAGAGATTATAATTTTATACGTATGTCAAAAATACTATATACCAAAAACTTATTATTTTATTTAGTAAATTAGTATATTTTAATTTTAAAATTATATATTTTCTAATTTCTATTGTACTTTTACTGATAGAAATAATAAAAAATTAAATTCTATCATCCTATTTTAATCATGTATGTAGAGTATAAATGAAACTAAAATTTATGAAATAAAAATTTTAATCATGCATATGAAGTATAAATGAAATATTGTTATGCCCGTTCTCACTCTCGACCACGATCAAAGTCCCCCCACGAGCGTCACAGAGTATCTGATGAAACAATAATTGACATCCAAGCTGTGCACAGAGCTGCAACTGTGATAACAATATCAAAAGCATAAAACAGACGAATAAACTGAGCTCAATGAAGCGAGAGACTGCCGCATTTGGTTTTTACCCACGGAAAATAAATAGGGTGAGCTCAGAGGCAGAATGCTTCGGACCATATCACAGATGGCCATCTGCTTGTAAAAAGCAACCAAACCGTTGTCAAGCACAGATGATGGCTAGGAATGCGTCCCCAACGGAACAAGCAACACATTCTGAGATTGATCACTTCATTGAGGTCATCAGATATTGATCTGTCATATTCCGCTGCTCACAAGATATAACCGGAAAAAACACAAGAACCTGAGATCATGCACGCATAAATATTCATGTGTTTAATATAGAAACTGAGTCAAACTAAACCATCGAAAAGGTAAAGAGACAACAACATATCATAGGGTCTCCGGCCCATGATAGAAATCTGACTGCCGAAAGGTCATATGCGCAGTGATGCTAGAGCTAATAGCAACAATCCCTCCTATGGTTTGCATCAGTGATGAGCATACATGGGAGCAGACTCGTACTGGCCACCGTATCCAGGTTGAGGAGAGACACTTTTGGTATAGCCAGTCGCATTGCCTGGCTGACTACCATATCCAGATTGAGGTGCAACAGACTGATCATAATAGCCAGAAGGGTTTGATGGCTGCTGGGCTGGAGCACCGTAACCTGCACCTGGAATGGCATTCCCGTATGCTGCATCAGCAGAACCACCATGGTATCCATAATTCACATTGCCCGAGGCAGGATCACCATAACCCTGCTGGGCTGATGCATACTGCCCATAACCGGCAGGCTGTGAAGTTGATTGAGTATACGCAGCCACTGGCTGTCCACCTTGGCCATAGCCAGGTGCAGCTGCTTGCCCGCCATGCTGGGCGTAAGCTGCTGATGGCAGTTGAGCGTACCCATCCATAGCACCAGATGCTGGCCCATAAGTCTGGTTGTAGGATGGTGCTGATTGAGAAGGTGGGTTGGAACCATATGGATATTGCTGAGTCAGAGTGCCAGGTCCATAGGATGATGGTGCTTGGCCCTGATAAGTTGAGTCCCCTGATTGACTTGTTCTTGGGGCCACACCATAAGATGGTGGCGCATCCTGAGGGGGCGCACCATAAGATGGAGGCACCTCCTGAGGAGGCCCACCATAAGTGGGTTTGGTATATGATTGTTGTTGACCGAAACCAGACTGGGGAGCAGCTCCTTGGCCATAGACACCTGGCTGTGAACCCATCGTCTGCTGACCATAGAACTGATGGCTTGGTGCTTGGCTATCATACCTGGGCTCGTGGTATCCCTGACCATAGTTTTGTTGAGTGGGAGCAGGTTGTCCATAAGGAGCTGGATGCCCATAGTTTGGACCTTGTGACTGTCCATAACTCACAGGTGCTTGAGATGGGCCAGACATGGGAGTATGCATTGCCGCTTGGCTTCCAGTACCTGGGCCACCTTGACCGTAATAATCATACCCACCGGCTGAAGTGTTGTGAACAGACCTCTGATCCCAACCAGTACTGCTAAAGCCGCCTCGTGGAGCGGACTGCTGAGAGTAGCCACCATAAGGCTGAGGATACTGCGTTGTCTGGGTTGGTGGATACGTACCTCTTTGCTGGTGCTCATAGCCCACGGCTGGTTGTGTGGGAGCCGTTGCTCGGGCTCCCCAATGGGGCATGCCAGTAGACCCACGAGGACGATAGTTTTGTTGGCTGTAACCCGAGAGAGGTGATGGTCTAGGTGTCTGCCAATATCAATTTTTCAGTTAAAATAAATAAACAAATAGACCACAATCTCGACCAATGCCGATATCAAATTGCCAGAACACAAAAAGTCCCAACTAGCCAGAAACAACATATTAAGAAACTGTTCAAAGTACGAAAAGAAATCAACCACTGCACTATATCATTCTCAACAGGTGATGCAAAAAATCAAATCACAATGTGAATCAATTTTAAAACAGAAATAAAAATAACACAGGTGACTTTGTTAAACGAATAGAACAAGTGTAGATATACTCCTAAAACTAACACTACTTAACAAGAGATGAAAAATTGGATATTCATGAATAAATAAAATAACAGACAAGCTGAAACGTTAAGCTGAAAAACATACATCATTTTATGCACAAATAAACTCCTATCCAGAATAGGAAGATGCGAGAATGTCAAGGATTTCAAATTCATATTAACGTCAATAATTAGCAATGATATCCAAGTGATACAGATGACAAAATATATAAGCATGAAACAAGCATTGTAACACAAAACCACAGATAGTCTTTAAACTCAGAACCTGATAGAAAAAAAACTAAGACATACTTATGGCTTAAATATTCAATCAAAGCATGCCATTGTAATTTTACAAGTCTATCCCAAATGACAGAAGAGTGCTTACTGGTGTTTACTTTTGCACGATGCAGATGAGAATTAACAACAATCATTATAGCAAGTAAAACATAACTCCTAGTTCAAAGTTTATTCCAAAAGGTAACCATATTTGCATAGTGAAAAATATGCAAGAAATGCGCTGACATCAATGGCATTAATAAGAATAAGACAGCAAACCAACAGATAGAAGAGCCTAAAACCTTGACGGTTCAAGTGCATAATTAGAAGGCAAAATACTTAGCCCCAAAACAACTACCAAGGAATCATTCTCAATGAAATAAATGAAGTCAAACAACCTCATATGTAGACTTCTGCTGTCATTCCAGACTAGTGGAATTTGAAATACCTGTTGGCAACTGGCCTACTTCCATGAACTTCCTTTCATTATAAAATTTGAAATACCATCTCGGTAACCGGCCTACTTCCATCAAAACCTTTCATGAACAAGATTGCCAGAGGATAATTGCATACAAAAGCTTAATTTCCTTCCACATGCTTAACTCTATTTTGATTATAAGATCCCATGACATTCTTCTTGCACAACAAGAACTATAAGAATGAGATGGAAAAGCAGGTATTTTGTTTACACCAGATGCTATCATCATTGCCATTTATAGCATATACAAGTCAATCAGAACTGAGACTCTATGTGAAGGAATCAGCAAGTTACAATATTTACTATAAAAACAAGACTATAATATTTCACCATTAAAAAATTGAAAAGTTAGCTCCTGAACAAAATACATGGTGAAAGCCTTTTTTTTCTAATCTAAAGAACCAGCACCTAGATCCTATATCACCAATTCAACACACATTGTGAGCATGACCCCCCATTAGCACTGCTTCATGCCATATCAGAAGCTAAACATATATCATACCCCTCGATAATCTCAACTGACATGGAACTCCTTGTAATGGAAAAACACTACCCATCAGATTTATCATCTGCATGAGAAGATGATAGAAAAGAAACAACTGCTTGATTAATGCAAGAAACATTCAAGAAGCAGGAGCAAATTATACTGTGCTTAGGTGAAGCAAGAGAAGGTTTGGCTAATGGAGAAAATTTTGTACAAATATATGTCGCATAAGTTTGATAATTCAGGTTGTCATGGAGCAAGATACAGGTATTGTCATCATATGATAACACAGATTCATGAGCTTTTAGATTGATGGGTATATACATGAGACTCTACAAACTGACAAACATGTATACCACTCAATCATGAGGCAGTAATGATTTTGTGCAAGATACGTATTATCTAATCGCATGGCACATGGCTGGAGCATCCAGGATACTAAATAACACCAATACTATCATGGTACTTCTACAAAATAATTTGATCTTAAGTCTAAGCAGTCTTACCAACTATAAAAATTCTTCAATGGCAAAGGCTAAAGCCACATATCCCTCTTCTGTAGATGAGACTCATGAATGAAGTTTTTTGCTACACCAAGAAACCATTGTTGACCTCAATTGGAAGGCATAGTGAAATCTGCATTATGAAAGCCAACCAATTCGAAATTGGCACCTTCAGCACAATTAAACCAGTGCAATTGGCAGCAAGAAGGTTTTACGTTCATCATGCAACTGTTAGACTTTTTTGACAAAAAAAGTCATTCTCAAAATGAGCAATTAGTGTATAGGTTCCGGACTCCAAATCAACAGGTTGGCCATTCTAAGCAGGTAGATGGATGTTGACATGGAATAGCATCTTTAATTTACCAATGGTAACCACTAAGGCAGAAATATTATCCTTCTGACACAATACAAAGGATCTGCATAAATTCAGTCCTATCATCACATTATAAAAGACCTACAGAATCTCCATAAGCATGTTACTGGTGGCAATTAAAACAGGACAATTGCATTTACTTCAGTTAAAAACATCATCGCAACAAATGTTTTCTTTGCTACAGGCCAGCATGTTCATTAACAGGAGCCAATATCACCATGGGACCTTGCTTTAGAACAATACGGTTTATAGAAATGGCATTGACAACATATAATAAATAATATTCCACAAAACATCTGAAGTAATCTTTATCTAACTCAAAACAATTAGAAACTAAGAAAAAAATGGAAGTGTATTATTACTTCACAGGATCAAAGCTTCAACCTGGTAAAAAGAGAAATCTATCACCATCTAACAGGACATCCTATACAAATCAGAAACCCAAGTCATGTGTCACAGTTGCCACTGAAATCATGATTGTGATAGTTGATATATTGCCAATATAACACTCCAAAAGAAATGAACTTAATTGACCAAGAAATGTAGTACATATAAAAATCTTATACATATGATGGAAAATCTGAAGAAAAAAAAAGTTTCTCTTCTCACAAGCCACTAGTAAGTAGTTTCAAAACAGTCTGACTAAACAATTGTTTTCTTCTCATAGATAATGATTACCCTATTCAAATGATCTAAGCTGGCAGATCAGATTTAACAATGCATCCAAGACCCTTCATTAAAATTTTTTGGTGAAAGGATACTTACAAGAAAATGCTCATTACTAAATTATTGTCTTCCAGAAGGCATGTGATCATGATAAGTTCAGTAACATAAAGTTTACCTTTATGTTTTAAGATGCAAAAAACAACACATGGATTCTCAAAAAATATGTATACAGCATCTACCTAAAGAATGACTAACCAAAACAGAAGATAAAACCGGAAACAAAGGTAGTGATCCTGATTGGAAGTAGAAGTCAACACAGCAAAATGTTTTTGGTACATAAGTAAATTCCATTAAGATTAGCTTGATCCATATAACATATAAAATTGTTAATCATTTAATTTTAAAGCAGTAGCTTGTTTCTAAACTTTCAAAGTAGATTCATCATCATTTTTTGGAACATCATTAATGATCTTTCCCTTCTTCGTTATGATTCTTTTACTTGTACCCTTTCTCTGCATTCACCATTACATATTTCTTTCTGTTGTTTATGAACAGAAGAAAAAAAAAGCCAAAATATCAAAATCAGCTCAGACCACTCTGTTTTTGACCCATCGATAACAAAAAAACACAAATTCTCTTAAAGTCTGAAAAGAAGCCAACATATCAAAATCACCTCAGATCCACTCTGTTTTCACCTGTTAATGACAAGAAACTTGATGTAAGTGTCTTAAAGATGAAAAGAAAATCCAAAGTATCAAAATCAGCTCAGACCCAGTGTCATCGCCCATCAACAACAAGAAATTTGTAATTTTCTTGATGATCCCATGGTTGCTTTATTTTTATATCATAGCATCAACATCCCCCTTATGATGCATGAATTGGCATAAGATCTAGAAAAACAACCCATGATTCTGGAGGGAGACAGAGATCATGAGATTAGTGATTAAATGGACTAAATCCTTACCAATTCACCATGTTGCTGGAAGACTGTCACAAACACAGGACAATAAGAGGATGACGAGATTAAATTGAAAAATCAGAACCAAGTTACCATAGTTTAGTATTCATGGGACCAGCAGCCAGCCGTGATGTTCCATGTACCAAAAGTTTGATAACTAAGATTAATTTTTGAAATAAAAAGTAAGATCAGTGGAGATAATGTGATAATTATGGTCATCATGATCAACCATGAAACAATCTGGTCCAGTCTGAGCCCAATCAAAAAACATAATCTTTGTAGTTCCATGACTAGGGTTCTAATTCTCTAGAAAGATATTGTTATTCTTCTGAGTCCTTTTGAGGCTATTTAAGATGATTAAAACATTATCTTGAGTCCTGAAAAGGATTCAACTATCATCAAATCTATCAGCAAGTTATTGAATCTCATGTCAGTTACCAAGACAGAGTTTGTTGAGACAACTGCAGAATAGTGTGTTACAATCTATGCAGCATTTGGATGCAAATCAAGTTCAACATCAACAGATGCGTCGAGTCAGAGCAAACTAAAGTTTAGCCCACTGCAGCCTCATCTGATTCAGCAGCAAGGCCAAGCATTACTTTCCAAAATCATTCCGAACTTCAAGTCTTGATTACTAAAAAGCAAAGAATCAGCTCTTCCAAAGATGATGAGACTGTTCCAAATTACTCACCCTCTTTATGATGGCCGAACTGACTGTTCTGTGAGTGTTAATCCCCCAGACACACACACCAAAAAACAAAAAAAACAGATTTTGAACAAGACAGTGATAATTGAAAATCCAGCAGTTTCTACTTAAAAGTTGCAAAAGACATTGAATATTGGCGTACCAGAGTCATCACAGTTAAAAAGGTTGCATATGACTGCTGTTTTTTCTGTATCTTCTAATGAGGTTGAATGGACTTCTCTAAAACTTGGACCTCCAGGTTTCGCCATCATTTCTAATCGTATTAGTAAGGTTGTCAGGCTCACTTTCCTACTTATGATTGTAAAAGGGGTCATAAACTTAGGTTGTAATGGGATTGTAGAATCACAAGATCCTACAGCGTAGACAATCAATTTTAACCATAAATATACTGATAGAAATTTATGAATATTTTTTCATAACTATATGAAGGCAGCTTGGCCAACAAAGGTAACAGCAGCAGAGAGGAACGTGAAGCTAGGGCTTGTTTCAGAGCCTCGCCTGGAGTATGAGCTCTTATCTTTTTCTTCTTTTTTGCCCCCTTTCAGCGAATCCTCGAGTTGACTCAATAAACTCGAATTAACCAATTTTATCGAGTCAACACACAGGTCGATCCAAGCTGAATGGAAATCAGCTTGGATGGATAAGGACCCAAGCTTGATCGCAAGATCGTGTGATCATATAGTCCAGCTTGCGATTTTAATTGCCTATTGGAGTTTCCACTTACCACTTTATTAACTAATTACAAAGATACCAGATGAAGGATTGTCAACACACACATTGATTCTATTCCATAGTCAATTACAAACAGAATTTTGCAACGAATTGCCAAGATGATAGTGATGAAAAATAACCAGCCCACCACCATTTGATTCAGTTAGCATTAACTAAAAACTATGAATTCGAAATGATATAACTAACCAAGTGGAAACTAAAAGGCTGGCTAAGTAATCACAAAGCAAGAACTAATGGTACTTCACAACAGACCTGATTCATTACATCCTTGATCATTTCTTTGGCAGATTCAATTTGCCGTTTGTCTCCTGTTATTCGTACAGTTCTTTCCTTTGACGCATCACCCTCGGGAAGATGTTGCGGTATCAACTAACAACCGAAGTAGCAAATTCAGATGAAAGCCAGCAGACACTCATCAAGTGCATAGTGAAAAACCAGTAGAGTTTTTATAAACCTCAAATTACGCTTAAATGAATGATCCCTACCTGTATGCGAGCACCAGATCTGGTCTGTAGGTTTTTTATAGTCTCACCACCCTTGCCTATGATCAGACCAACCTACAGAAGAGATAACAGTATAAAAAAAAGGTAACAGAAAACATATGTATTCATACAACACACCTTTTCATTTGGTACTTTAATCTCAAATTGTTCTCCACCAGACTGTATAGTACCAAAGCCCCGAGCAACAAGTGATGGGGAACCACCTGCGTCAGCCTAAGATCGGAAAAAAAAATGTTGAAAACCGAAAAATCTGCTAAAATTTAACAAGAGAACAAGAAATAACAAAAGAGAAGAAATGTGAAGTTTTAGGAGATAATAAACCTCAGCAATTACATCCTTTATCAGTTTCTCTGCCTTGTTAATGCTCTCCAGGGTTCCTATTAGTTCCACTGGTCGAATGGGGGCATGTGGATCAGCTTCAGCATCTCTTGTTATCTGAATTTTTGCCCCTGAGTTGAATTGCAGGTACCTTATTGTCTCCCCAGCTTTACCAATAAGAACACCGACCTGTACATGATGTCTCAAAGATTAACTTAGGAAATAGTAATTGTGTAATCTATAATACTAGAAATCCAAAAAGAGAATACAAGTGGATTGTCATTGTTTTGTCAAACGCTGGTGATGACAAATGCTTCTAAAGTCTATAAGTTCATCACCAAATATTAGTTCTGGTATTGCAACTCCAAAGCAAATGAGTCTTGTTCATTAAATATCAAATGAAGATCATATATATCTCTAATTGCCCAATATTATTAGTTGTTGATTGAAATAAAAAAATAAACTTCTTGATTACTCCTTTACAAGACACTAAAAATAACCATCGACAGAAGCATCAATAAGACCTAACTAAAGCATTATAAGCACATCAGCAAGAAAGTGAACATTATAAACACTTTCCCGGCTCAGCAAACATGAAGAAGCATCTAAAGAACATCCAGCTAGATTTTGCTAAAGTGCAAATCAACTGAATGGCCAAACCTTTTTGCAAAGATGATTAGCCAACATCTAGTTAGTTAGAAAGACTGCCTGAAAATAATCCAAGCAATATAAAAAAGTTCATCCAGAATGCTCCTCCTTTGGGTTCATCCTTAAGATCAAGGTTCACCGTACCATAATGTACGGCTTGGTATGGGTAGTACATACCAGTTCGAAAGAAGACCGATATGGGCAATACATTAGTACACCCCATGTATCATGTGTTGATACATTTGCAATACTGAATAATACCGCCCGTACCAGGCGATACGTACCGGTCCATCAATAGACCGATACATGGACCGCCTGCTATCGAGCGGTACTGTCGATTAAGGTCATTATCATTGACGGTGACTGAGGAAGAAGAAAGAGGAAGAAGGTGAGAAAGAAGAGAGAGAAGGGGAAGAAACAAATAAGAAAAAAAAAAGAACCTAGAGAGCAGGACCGCTCTCCTCATATGTCGGCAACTTCTCATTCACGCGCGGAGAGAAAAGGCATCAGCGTTGTGAGACGAAGAGAGGCGACGCCTCAGCAAAAAAAAAATTATTTATATATATATATATATAAAGGCGACATCGCCTCGGATTTTTTTTTCTTCTCTTCTCGGGCAACATCGCCATGTGGGGAGAAGGCAGATTTTTTTTTTCTGCGACGTCGCTCGAGAAGAGATGCGAGCAATGTCGCAAATTTTTTTTTTCTACGACGTAGCCTCGACAACGTCGCCCCACGTGGGGAGAAGAGAGGTATACCGAGCGGTTTACCACTCTTATATATATATATACACCGAGCGGTATATCGAAATATACAGCTCGATATACAGTACGTATCGTACTGAGCAAATCTCAAAATTCTGGTACGGTACGAAATTCCAACCCTTGGTTGATACACTTAGTATGGCTCAGTACAACTCGGTATGTCACATTAAGATGAATCAACTTCCACGTTAGTAGTGATGTTAAGCCAAATAATAGCATTTTACTTGATTTTTGCAGTCATTGTTCATCAGGAAAAAGAAAAAGCCTAAGCAACACACTGTAGTTATGAACTGCTGTAACAATCAGAATCCCCTTATTTAAGCATACAGCAGATGGGCAAATCTAACATATAATAAGTGAAACTTTAGCCAAACTATGCCACCCAAATGTTTATCAGATCAGATGGACAGTTGGTTCACTGAGCTGGTGCACAAAAAGAGATTAATTTAACATTCCTAAATTTTGTTCCTTGAAGATATCATTTGAGTGAACAAAACTCTAATAATAACATACAATGTAGTTAAGAATATCAACAATACAGTCACAATAAGCTTTTGCAGATATAACTCATTAGAGACATTAAGCATAAGACAAAGATATCACTGTAGTGTTTGACATTCATGACTTAATAGGATAAAGCTCAAGTTTCTGTTAGAATAAAAATGATGAAAAATGAAATGATAAATGTCATGCAATACCTTATTGTTAGGAACTTCAATTTTACGGGATGTTGTGCCCAAATCTGCTGGAGGCACTATGGTGCTCTGGGAATCTTGACCAGAAGGAACCTTACCATTTCCCACTGCTTGAGTTTCTGATTCCTGTAACTCTTTGCCATCATCAATGGTCACTGTGTACATTAAGAAACAAATTAAAAGGTTATTAACTTGAATCATACTTTTCTCTAAAACTATAGTTCATTGCAATAAACTGAAGCGATCAACTCTAAAGAACTAGAATCCAGAAAGTGTAAAAAGAAAGATTAAATATCCACAACCAAGCAGGCTATGATCTCATATAGGATAAGAATTTAAGTTACGACCAAGAATTACAATTTTGGTACTACACCCATGGTGGCTGCTGGCCTAGTACAAGTCCAATACAAACCGACATACTTACACATAAAATGAATATATGTACCATAGTAACAGACGAAGGAAGAGGAGGAGAAGACGAGGAGCAGTGATTTAAAAAGCGTTAGGCGCCAAGGTCCCAAAACGCTCGAGGCGCTAGACATTCGCCTAAGCGAAATGAAACGCTCTCAAATATTAAAATATATAATATAATTAAAAATATAATTATTTAAATAAAAATATGATATTAAATTAAAAACATACTATTAACAGTATATTACTTACTGTTAACGATAGTTAGGGGGGAGAAAAAATGTTATAAGAGGATTAGCTTAAGATTGTTGCGATAGCACTGCGAATGATGGCAGCGGCAGCAGCAGAAGCTACGGACAACAGTAGTGACAACAGCGAAAGTTGTGGACAGCAACAGCGGCAACAACAGAAGCTGCGGACAACAGCAGCAAAAGCTGCAGACAATAGCAACGGCAGCGGTGAAAGCTCCAAAGAGCGTCCGTCAGTGGCGAAGGAACCTGCAGTCCACTCCCTCAATAGTGGAAGGAATTACACACAGAGCGACAGCAGAAGGAAGCTACGGGGGCCTTCAAACTCGTCCGTCGACGATAGAAGAAGGCTTGGTCCACTGCGTCTGCAGCGGAGGCAGCAGCAGAAAGCATTGATGGCGAAGGCAAAAGCAATGCTAGGGTTCCTTGAGTTCGAGCAAGCGTGAAGGGTGGTTTTTGAGGTAAGAAACTATGTTATTGAATGGAAACAAACTTAAAAGTCTGGTTCAGTTCGCTAAATGGAACTAGGCGCTCACCCGTAGCACCTAGCGCATGGGTTCAAGCGAGCGCCCAAGTGGCGTCTCAGTGTAGTGCGCTGCCTGGTCCACACACGAGGCGCTCGAGCCTCGCCTTGCCTCGCCAGAGCGCCTATTTCAATCATTGACGAGGAGGCAAAGGAGGAGAAGAGGACTCAGAGAAGAAGATGAGGTGAGGAGGCAGCAGCAACAAAGGATTAAGATAGAGGTAGTTGTGGCAGAGGAAGAGAGGAGCATGACTGAAAGGCTGAGGGTGGCGAAAAGTGTGTGATCATGAGACTGACTGAGAGAGAGAAAGTAAACCTTGTACCACATTTGTACTGACAGAAATCGTGCAATGCAAGTCACCGTTAATGCCAGTATATACTGACTGATACAGAGCAAAATTGCATATTAAAACCACTTCATTGGTCGTTAAGGAAGGATGACATAGCTGCCCTTGTCTAATCACCTATCTGCCTTAGGTATCCATTGGGCAATAGACATACATATGGAATCATCTAGTGGATGTATAAGGCATACAAGTGATCAGACAAAGGCAGCTATATCATCCTTAGTGAATTCCCTTCACGCAACCCTAAACATCCAATCAGTTACAGACAATATCCAGTCCGATTAGTTGTGCTAACGGTACAAACTTTGAGCTAGCTACCGTTGAAGCAATAAATTACAAATGTCACTAAATGGAAATGACCAAACTTTAAAGAATATTCTCAAACTTTCAGATGCTCCAAAACCGGGCAACAAGATCCCGAGATCATCCTAACTCCTCCAAAGAAAAGGGCACCAACCACACCAATTCTTAAGATAAAATGTCAAGCACGAGTTCAAACAAATTCAATGGACAACAACGATAACAAAGACGATGCATGCAAAAAAATTCAATACCAGAACCATTAATTTCTCCATCAAGGTGCGACTTCTGAGCATCGGTCTTCACATCAATGGCACCAGTATCCTTAATCCTTGGCTCAGGGATTTCAGCATTTTCCGATTTCACCTCCTCTACCACAATAGCCAGTGTCTCGGTGAGATTCGTTTCTAAAGAAAAAGAAGCAATCAAAATCGCAAGCAAGCATAGAAACCCTAGGAATCCCAATCGAGAGCCAATTGAAACACCAAAGAAGAATGAAATCAGCACAGGGTTCGCCTAAAACGAGCGGTTACCAGACGCGGCGACCTCCCCATCCCCCGATCCGGGCTCGTCAACCGCCGGTACCGGGGCCTCGGTAGACACCTGCTTCTTGAGGGGTGCCTCTTCGTCCTCGTCGCGGGGCTCGAGATCCTCGAGCTTCCGCTTGTGGTCTCCGGCGGCGGTTGTCGCGGTCGTGGTCTCATCGGCAGCGGAAGGGGATTCGTCGTCCTTCGGTGCTTCCGTTGCCTCCACTGCCTCTGCTTCGTCTTCTGTTGCTTCTGCAACCACCTGAGTGGCCTCCACCTCCATTTCGTGATCCGCCATTGGACAGAGCTCCGACGCCCGGATCGATCGAGTTGCCGAAGGAAAAGGGAAGTAGAGCAATGTAGGATTAGGATCTGATGGGGAAGAGCAAGGGCTCGTGATAGGGTTTTGGGATGGATCGAGGGAAGCCGGGAAGGAACGCCTCCACGTTTATAGCGGTAGGGTTCGTTCGGGTCCATCGGATAGGCTTGTCCTTTCTCAAACTATTGATGGGCTTTTAAAAAGGCCATTGTTATGGCCCATATTCGTCCCACATGAAAAGTGCCGCCGGTTGCTCGATCGATTGATTGATGAGTTTGAAAGAGTTAATTGATGTAAACACATTTACATTTTTTTTAATGTGTATTTAAAGACGAGAGTTTGAATGAATGCATAGTTGTATAATAATATAAGTGCTTAATAAATAATAGATAAAATTTATACGTTAAATATGTATTGGCATAAATATTGCTTGATAAAATTATATTTAAAAAGTTTATTGAATATGATAAATTTATCCTTCTAATGTTTTTAATATTTATTCAAAAATAAAAAAAATATTTCTTATTTAAATAAATAGATAAAATGAATGTATATAATCTTACAAAAAAATTTGTATGACCCGGATATATAATAAATAAATAATATAATCATATAAATGAATATAAAATATTTTTAAAATAAATAAATAAAATTCTATCTTGTCTAATATATGTGAGAGAATATTATATTCTTATAATTTTAGAGAATATTATAAGATATTTTATAATTTTCAAAAAAAATTAAAATTTTCATTGGCATCCGTCAAATATTGAAAAATGATGCATTTGAACATTCGTAATGCATCCTTTATATCAAATATGATTCTGTAAAATTAAATAAAAAATATAATGAGATTATCATTTTCTTCTTAAATCGCCCATTCTTTCTTTTCTTCTATCTCCATGTTGAACGCAGACTGTAATGTCTCCTCTGATCTTATCCCCTTAAACCCTAAAATCTCAAAGAATACGGTTTCCCATCCCTTCATGTCTCCCCTTCACATGCCCCTGAGCCACGCCATCTTCCTGCTCACGAGCGGCGGCGGCGTTTGGTTGTCCTTGCAGCCTGCTCATCGTATGCGCCAGCACTGACATCGCGTGGGATTGCCTCATCAGGACGGCACTGGTTGATGGTTCCCGAGACAGTACGATCTCACAGCCGTCGTAGTACGACTCCATTCCCTCTGCCATCACTTGCCACACCAATCCACCGCTCGGCGACCCGCCCCCGGTGCTCGCCAAGTTGTATATGTCGGTGCATATGGTGTTCAGGGGCACATCACGGAGGTTCTCGGTGAACCCCGAGTCCCTCTTCGACCTCCCGAACTCAGCAAAGACCAGTGGCTTCTTAAGTGTCCTCATGGCGTCATCCCAGTGGCTCCACATCCACCGCCGCACGAAGGCGGTCTGCGATCCTTCGTTCTGCCCCGAGAGGCTGATGATGTAGGAGATCCATCCATCTCAATCAATTTTGGTTGGTATATATGTAGATTACACTTGATAGTTAGCTGGGTTACCAGATGTCTGGGTATGCATGGATGGTCGCAAAGTCTATCTCGTCGATGAGATTGCTACTGATGAAGTCTGTTCCTACTTGATAACCAGGATTATAGTGCTTCTTCTCTGGCGTGGAATCTCCATAGAAGCCCTCCATTCCTATCTCTAGCATGTGTCTGTCGTCCAGGGACTTCGTATAACTCGCCATCTCTCGAACCCAAGCCTGTCCAAATGTATTCGAAGTAATCATGCGAATAAGCCGGTCAACATGTATCCTCGTGGATTGTAGGCCTAAAGAAAGAGTGTATATATGACACTCACTTGCACAGTTTTCCCGGAGTAGTCTGCTGGACAACGAGTCTCGTTGATTAGTTCCCATGCCATGATCGTTGGGTCGTCTTTGTAGGCTACGTTGGTCATGCTGTTGATTCGTGTCAACACTCTCTGCAGTCACAAAGAAAAAGATGAATAGAGCTCAGTCTATTATGCATGCAACGACAGCTGTACAAGAAGTGGAAGTAGGGTCGACGCAGGGAAAAGAAAGGAACTCCATAGGTCATCTTTACGATGGAACAATGTTCATGACATGAGCTCATGTACAAGATGACTGTATACACTGCCATCTTATGACACCATTTGCATGATAAATACCAGGATATGGTTCTTGTAGTATCCCTTAACGACTAGGTTGGTGCAGAAATCATCTTCTCCGTTTACAGCGACGCCTGCATCGCGCGCCCATTGCACGTATTGAGCTCTGCCTCCGAAGTCCTGGAAATTGTTAACGAAGCTCAGGATCAAGAGAACACCACGCTTTTGAGCCTCCCAGATCACAAAATCAAGTCCCTGATCATATAACAGTAGTAAAAATATCATGCTTTGATCAGTGTTTAGGTGCAAAACAAGGCTTAGAGTTGAGCGGCTGCAGCCATTGCACTACCTGAAAGACTCGTTCATCGTACTTTCCCTGGGAGACCTGCAGCGGCAGGTCACCACCATCGCTGAACGCCCACGTCCGGCAGACGGTGAGACCCGCGGCCACGGCCTCACGCAGCACCTCGTGGTGTGGAGAATTTGGGCGGTTTTCTACTCAAATTGTCTTTTCCTACCACTTAAATACTTATATTTAAGCATTTTTATACATAAATACTTTTTTCCTTAAATGTGAGTTATATATATCTGGAAAAAGCTTATTTATAAATATATTTTTTTATAAAATTGTAATATTATAATGAAAAATAATTATATGACATTATTGAAAGATTTTTTACTTAAAATTACTGTTTGGTGATGAATAGGTATTGTTGTGTCCATCCTGTAGAGTATATTTGTTTCTCAACATCAACTTAATTCTAACATCTGCAACCTAATCCATTAGCAGTTCAATAATTCAAAGTTTTTTATTTATTTTTACTTACTTCTAGCATAAAAGGTTGGATGTTTTCTTAATATCACCCATTATTCCATCTATTACAAAAATTCACTATTTTTATAAAATAACAGAGAATTATGTTCTTTTGGTACTTAACTAAATGATAAGTTGATATGATGGTTCATTGAGTGTTTCTAATAGTAGAAGTCAACTCAGTGTTGATTGGAGAAGAAGATTGAAAATTCTATTTATAAAGTGAATCATCAAGTCAATTAGCTTTAATCTTCCTGATTTGAACATCCATTTATGGTGAAGACTGATCAGTCATTGGGATAAAATCTATGAATGGTTTTTTTTTTTTTCTTGGCATTATCAAGATTGATAGCCAAAGCTCAGGCGGAAATGTTACCTTTGAATGGACTTTATGTTGATGGGCCTGCAACCAATAGCCAACAATGTGGTTGGGCTTATCTCCACCAACCCTGAGGAGCAGATTCATCCTCTAAGAAGGTTAGCTCTCTCTGCTAGATAGAACTTTGCATCAGATCTGATCAGTTTGTATGCAATATACTGTTGATGCAAAGGAATGGAGAGCATTGGTCTTAGAGCACTGTTGGTTCCTTTAAATCCATGAATTCAGTGCACTTGTTCCACTTGACCACAGATGTGTTCATCAGCAAGATTCAAGGGGTTCACAGGTGTAGCTCCCAGGAGAGGCAAAGACTGTCAGGTCATGAAGAAGAGAAGCCCTTTCTGGAGCAGCAGCATCAGCATGGTCCCCATTCGATGAACAAAGAGAGAAGACAATGATGCTGTCGTTGCTTGGGCCAACAATAGCTCATGATATCTCTGTTCACGAGTCAAGGGCTGGCCTGCATGCCACAGAGCTTGCATCATTTCTGCATGCTTTCCTCCTCCTCCTCCTCAGATCTCCCCCTTAGTTTTGATGCATGCTAGGCCAACTTGCCCATCCTTGTGAAGTGCACACCAACCAACCTGCTCTCCTGGCGTTAGCTTTGACATCTGTTCATGGTGTTTTGCCACGAGATCTTGGTGAAGCATCAGGCAGTGTGTGGTGCAAGCAAATGCAACTTTCTATCCCCTTCAACAGTTCCAAGTGTTGTTCCAAAGCATCTTCTTGGCAACTTTCTACGTGCTTGTTGGATCAACAATGCGTACTGCAGGAATCCAGTTACAGCTTGGGTGTGTGTGGCATCTTCTCTTACATGCTTTGGACACATCACCGTACATAGGATTCCAATCCGGTGTGTGGACTTCTTTCTGGAAAACAAGAAGGATCAGATGCGAGAACAAAAAACAAAAACAAAGGCAGGACAAAAGTGTGCGAGAGAGATGAGAGTTGGCTGCTAAAAGCTAATCACATCTGGCCAGTGACTGCAAAAGTTTGCACAGTGATCACCAAAGATTGACAGCAGCCTTATCCTGTGTGCACTGATCTACCTGAAGTCCTTCACCTTCTGTTAAATGTCTCTCTACTTCCTGAAACCAAAGACTATCTAAATCCAAGCTTCAAGTACTGTCGATAACAGTTCTCCCTACCTTTCTCGACACAAATCCTTCTCGCTCAGCAGAAATCGCAAGAGATAAAGCTAAAGTCGTCTTCCTCGATGAACACTTCTCCAAGAGTGAATAATATGCATGCTTTGGTTGGGACTGTGACATGACTTCTTTTTCTTGGTTCTCATACATGGAAGCAAATGGGCAGATGGAGGAAGCGTGGGATGCGATCTGTACGACGACTTTGCTGCTTTAGCTTTTATGCCCAGGAGATACGCGTGCCTTCACGAACTGCATCAGGTCTCTTTGTCGTTCTTTCCAGAGATATATAATATGTAACCCTAATTGTGAAGAATCTCAATCATCTTCATAGGTTTATATATACATATATGTATATATATGTTTTAGTCTAATTTTGAAGGACTTGTAAGCATATTAAGACTCCTAAAACCAAATATTCTCTCTCAAATATAGAAGAGACTCTCATCTACCACAAGACTTTTCCATCTTTAAATATAGAATTCAGCACATGCGAGGCAATAGCTTTATATAATGAACACTTCAATGTAATTTTGGTTGGCGTGATTTCTTTTTAAGTGGATTGTTGAAAAGCCCTCAAAAGCAGCTTTCCATTTGGTCATTGTATTGTTTTATTCTCTTGAAATGCTTTCGATGGTACAAAAAATATATATATAGACAAATTTATTGGACCTTTTTAATGTTCGATTATTACAGAAAAACTAAAATTTCAGGAAGTATCTCCCAGTTTGTAAAGAACAAATAATTTAAAATTTCATTTTCTTGTGGGGAGTCGACTAATAAATCGTCTTTAGAAGAGAATGACGAGTCTCATGATTCGCACGTTGATCATCGAGATCGCTAAACATCAAGGAAGGAAGAAAGCGAATCTATGTGAAGCTTAAAGAAATAAAAAGTGGATGCAAGATGTCATCATCTGAATCACCGCCGTGACCTGAGCTGCAACTCTCAGAGGGCAGTGGATCAGAGAGAGTGATGCATGCAAGATATGGTGTCCCTTTTAAGATTTTGTGATTCCTCAACAGTGCCAGAAGTGACCACTGCACTCCCACCACTCAGATGTATCTTCCTTTCTGTGTTCGAAAAGTCTTCTCTCTAGCAGCACAATCTCTCCCTCTCTCTCTCTCTCTCCATCGCCTCACCGCAAGAACGCAGAAGGCGAACAGCATTTCAGTATGTCACTACTGCAATCGGCTAAGTATTTTGAAATTTTCATCTAAGTAACTTATCCGAAGGATAAATTAATTGGACGAATAAGGATTCCAAGTATAGTTTTTAGAATATCTCGAGTTTTTTGAGATCGAGTATTGGCAGTGATATGATTTATATTTGAATCCTAACACTTTCACATGAGCAGCATAAATACTTCTGCATTTGTTTATCCCTCAAAACGCAGTAATTATGCCTCTGTGTACGAACTCTGCCACCTCTTTAAACCATCATCCACCATCAGGTCACACAACTCATGAGCCAAAAGTACAGCAAAGGACGATATCGCAATCCAAGCACTCATCTAAAGTTGCCGCTGCTTGAACCACCTCTGGCAGCACCGGGCAGCACGGGATACAATCCACAGTGCAGATCCTGGCGTTCATGATCCTCCCCAGTTTAATCGAATACGATGTTGCGCGTTCTTGGAAGATATCAGCGACTGAACATACAAAACGCAGACCAATAGACATAAAGAGAAGGAAAAGAGTCGGTCATGGCTTGCATAGAAACTGTGGGCTGATGATGCCTTTGTTTTGCTAAGAGATCATGTAGTAGAATTAAGAACAAAGATCCAATTATCGTGTTAAGCTTTCGAGAAGCATGCTTCTCTAGAACTGTAGGTGCAACATCAAAAGCATAAAGGTTGGCAATTGGCTTCATCATCTAAAGCATGATTCAAGAGTGAAAGAAATAAGATTGATACGCAGGAGACCTGAGATGGAGAAGGTAGATATGGCTGTGGGGTTGATGTGAGGGGGGCTTCGAGGTCAATGTCCCGAATCCCATGGCAGGATAGATTCTCCCGACAACAAAATCTATGGAAAAGTATTCCGTTCCTTCCCGCGGGGCCCCACGGCTCACGACACGCGCGTGGGTCCCGCCATTTCCGCACTTCCTTCTCCCCGTTTCCCTTATAAGAACTTCATCCCCCTGCGCCCTCTGGACTGCTCCCCCTGCTCTCTCACATCTGAGGCTTCTGCTGCGTGGAACCCATGGAGGAGGTGGAGAAGAGAGAGGAGGGGAGTAACGACGGCATGTTGGAAGGTGGGGTGGAGGTGAGGGTGCTGGTGGTGGATGACTCCCCGGTGGACAGGAGGATAGTGGAGGGCTTGCTCAAGAAGAGTGGAGCCATGTTTCAAGGTGTGCCTACAACACACACACAAAGTGCATCAGTTTCTTTTCATTCTTTTTCCCAGTAATCACTCTGCTTTGCTGTGATCGTTAGCTTTTAATCCTCCTGAGGAGTTCTTAGTTTGGTCAATTGTTGCTGACTTGAAGAAACAAAATGCTCTGTTACAACTTCCATTACCACAATGCATCTGTTTCATCTCCCCAGTGACTATGCTCTCCGTTCTTAGTATTAGTGACTCTTTGCTGGCGTTCTCTTCTGAACACACATCTTTCTCTTTTCTAATGTCTCCAGACTTCATGTTTTTATTAACATTAGTACTTGAAGTTTTCTACTGGAATGGCTTCTAATGCTTAATTCCTCAAACAATTCATTTTCCTTCAGTTACATCTGTTGATAGTGGAAAGAGGGCAATGGAAGTTCTTGGATTAAGTGAAGACAAGACTAAGTCTCCTGTTGTTGATGTAAGGCAGTCTTCTGGAACTACCTTTTTGTTGTCACATTTGCCTCCTGTTTTTTTTGTCACGATAATGCTGAATGTTTTTGTTTGTGAAGAAAAAACAATTGAAAATCTTGTAGAGGGAAATATGTTTTTTATTGCATTTACTCAGCTGCATTTGGTGTAATCTTTCTGATCACTTTCCATCGTTCCTTTTGTTGTTAGATCAAAATGTTTAATTTTGTGTTGCTGAAACAATGACAATAATTGTAGGGCCAGAAGGTAGACATAATCCTCACAGACTACTGCATGCCGGAGATGACTGGTTATGACCTCCTAAAGGCTGTCAAGGTATGAAAGCTGTGCAGAACAATCTGCACTCTGCCTCATCTTCCTGCTAATCATGTCTACATCTTACACATCAGGAACGGAGCTGCAAGAAACCCATTCCTGTGATCGTAATGTCATCAGAAAACGAGCCACAGAGAATCAACAGGTTTGTAGCTTCCTTCCACAGTAATCTTTCGATGCCGTTCATTGCATAGATGCAATCTGCCGAATGCACCATCATCGTTTAAGCTGTCAAAAAACCAAACATTAGTCTTGTCTGGGCATCCATCCGACATTTCATACCTTAATTCTATTTCTTTCTTTTTCCCGGTCAAAGAAACCAATGGTTTGTGCGTTGCTGAATGAGATGCGCTCATTCTATTGCCGGGTGAGATGATATGTTTGTTCTCCAAAACTAAAAGATCATGCATGTGCGTTCAAATTAGGTGCCGAGCTATTGGAGCCGAGGATTTCATCATCAAACCTCTCCAAACTAATGACGTTCTGAGACTGAGAAGCTACGCTCGAACAGGACCGCCGCCGCCGCCGCCGCCATCGTCGTCTTCCAAGGCGGGCACCAAGAGGAAAATGACAATCGAGTTGATGGCTGAGAGCGGCGGCGGTGGATCGGAAAGACGCCGGCCGCGCCTTACCGGGCTGGCGATGGCGTGAAAGCAATCATCGGCATCGAACAAGCGCCATAGGAAGCCTCTCATATTGTAATTACAACGTAACGCCTACCACGCGTTCTCGAGTGAGTTTGTTTGCTTGTTGGTGTAAGTGGATGGATCATCTGCGATTCAACTGTTCTTGCTTTGCTCTTCAAATGCTGTCCTAATTAAGCTTCTTGAAAGCTCGACACATGCTGTTCTAATCAATCAAACCGAGGCCATAGTCGTCTACCAACATACAAAGTCCTCGTTTTGACGACGAGGATCAAGGAGTGGCTGTCCGCAAATGTGAGTCGTGCTCGTCAAACTCGTTCTGCTCGTGTGAATCTATTCTAAATCGGCCAACATTCCGCCTGCCTGTGTAGGGGTTGATATATTTAATCACACGTATTTATGGTCAGATTTATGAAACCAAAGCACGAGAGAGAATGGTGGAACGATGGTTTGTCCAAGTCAAGAAGTTGGCCTTTAAAAGAACAACCATCGAAGAGAAAACATTTGAACATACAACTTTTTTTTTTTTTTCCCTTCACATAAAATTGGTTTTGCGTTTCTCGTGTGCATTGCACTGATCTCACGGTTTCATTTGCTGGTCGTTTGGTAAAATTCGGGAAGAAGGTTCTGTTCTGAATGTTGTGATGGCGTCACACGGAATCGACGACCCCAACCGAACTTTGCAGTCGATTTTGACGTCCAACTTCCGCATGCATGCACGAACGAAGCAGCAGCACACGAGGAGTTTAACGACTTGGGTGGCCATCGGATACTTCTGTGAATTGGATACATGGCCACGCACGTTTCCTCATCTTGTGCTGTGTACATACCGCACTGCTGAGACATCACGTACAATTGAGGGATTGGCATGACACGGTTGGTCGTCCACCACGTGTTACTCGATTTCCACTCGGGTGACGTGTGTAACGTCGAAGACGAAAGGGTTCAAATAACTCACAGGGGCCCCACACGTAAGAAAGAGAGGATGTGACAGTGTTGGGGACGGAATATTTCTGTTACAATTTTGACTATATAAGCGTCGGAATTCGTACTTTGGTATAACACGTGACGTCACCTCATTCGTGCTATCTTCGTCTGTCTCTCTCTCGTAGTCCATATATACGTGCTCGATTCCTCTCGTCTCCTCCAACTCGCTCTCTCGCAGCTCCCGAGCCCTTCACCCGAGACGAGCTCGCTAAACAGCAGAAATGTCGCCAGCCGCAGTTGCTCCCCCACTCTCGCGCACCAAGCGGTTCGTCGTCGCCGCCGTTTCCGCCATCAACGACGCCGCTTGCCGCTCCGACGGCACCGTCAACCGCCGCCTCGTTTCGCTCCTCGACGCCCGGGTCGCCGCTTCCGCCAAACCCTTTCGTGGCGTCCGCACTGCCGACGTCCCCGTTGACCTCTCCCGTGATCTGTGGTTCCGACTCTTCGTCCCCTCTTCCGTCTCTGACGGCGAACGGCTTCCCGTCATCGTCTTCTTCCACGGAGGCGGCTTCGCATTCCTCTCCCCCGACTCCTACCTCTTCGACGACGTGTGCCGCCGGATCTGCCGCACGGTCCACGCCATCGTCGTATCCGTCAACTACCGCCTCGCGCCGGAGCACCGGTGCCCGGCGCCGTACGAGGACGGGGCTCACGTGCTCCGCTTCCTGGACGGCGGCGGCCTCTTGTACGCTGACCCCTCCGCTGCAGATCTTGCCGACCTATCCAGCTGCTTCCTCGCGGGCGATTCCGCCGGCGGAAACATCGTCCACCACGTAGCCCGGCGCTGGGCAGCGGACGCCGACGGCGGGTGGAAGAGGGTGCGACTGGCGGGGATGGTGCTGATCCAGCCCTACTTCGGTGGCGAGGAGCGCACAGAGGCCGAGCTGAGGCTGGTCGGCGCGCCGCTGGTGTCGGTGGAGAGGACGGACTGGCTGTGGCGGGCGTTCCTTCCGGAGGGAGCGGACCGGGACCACGAGGCGTCGAACGTGTTCGGGCCACGGGCGGTGGGGGAGCTGGAGGAGACTCTGCCGGCGGCGATGGTGGTGGTAGGGGGCTTCGACCCGCTGCAGGACTGGCAGCGGAGGTACTACAAGGGGCTGAGGGCGAGGGGCAAGTCGGCGCGGCTGGTGGAGTACCCGGAGGCCTTCCACTCCTTCTACGCCTTCCCTGATCTGAAGCAATCCGCAGTGCTCATGGAAGAGATCAGGAGCTTCGTCGACAGCCACCGACCTCGGAAGGAGGAGGATGGAGAACGAAGCGGTGGTGGTGACAAGCACAGTAATATTGAAGAATGGTAGTTGTTTATTGAGTGACGATAACAGTAATTGTGATGCACATTATTTGGTTATTGTATGTGCCATATCCCATAATCAGACACCAATGCCTTTAGTACAAAGAAAGATATGAGCTGGCTGTTTATACAAGTTGTTAATCATAAATAAAGTTTTTTTGTATTTAAAACAAACATAATTGATGCGATGTCATCTTTTGTTTCTGATAGAAACCTAATCTTAAATAATTTTTTTATTAAAATAAACATAATTACCATGATTCCATCTTTTGTGTATGATAGAAACGGGACAGAAGGATTCGAAAGATGAAAGGTGACTGTTTATACCAGTTGTTGTACATAAATAACTCTTTAAAATTGAAATAATTATAATTGCTGTGATCCCATCTTTTGTTTCTAATAGAAATGAGACGGAAGGATTCGAAAGACGTGGTGGGTTGGCTGTTTATGCTAGTCGTTGAATATAAATAATTATTGTGATCTCATTTTGGTTTCTGATGGAAATGAAACGAAGGGATTCCCAAAATGTGGGGGCTTCATCGCTGTGATGATCTTATCTTTAGCATCGGTCCGCAGGAGCCCTTGTGAGAACCTCAAAATCGTTTCCAGATTTGAGGTAGCTGCCAAAGCAAGAACTGAACGTTTGGTCCAGTGATTACGCTGTTCTTCATCATTCCGATTAAACCCAAGAAATCATAAGGATGTAGTTATGCTGCAATAAAGATGTTGTTTGCATACATCTTTTCAAAGTAGGAGGAGAGAAACAAGAATGAAAAGTGTTCCAAAAAAATCGAGCAAAAGAACAATCAAAGAATACATGTTTGACAAAATCCAAGTACAAATATGCGACGTGGAGCCGATCGATTAATTTGAGACGTAGGATGGCTGTTTGAGCACAGTTTTCATAAAATGTATATTAATTTTAAGAGCAATATTGAAATGTCAAATGATCTTCCAACCCGCCCAAGGTTGGTTTGTTATTTGGGTGATTGACTTATCGTAAGATGTCTATAAATGCAAGTAAAACTAAGCGAGATGTGACATGCAAGGAGCTTATTCTTCTCGTGGGACGCGACATGCGCCGTACGAGAGAGAGAGAGAGAGAGAGAGAGAGAGAGAGAGAGAGAGAGAGAGAGAGACGGTCGGATGGATGGCCGCCGACCCCGATTCAAACTTTGCACTCAAGCTAAACGTGCGACTTGTGCACGCGTGCGTCCATGAATAGAGGAGGTTCGCTTCACGTACCGACTTTAGTCAGGATTTAGCTTACGGGAAGCTGACGTGGATAAGACCGTATTCGGGCGTGAATAGCACCACACGTGGTGAGTTAAGTCGTTGTGTGAAGCGGGCGTGTGTTCCCGTCGATGGACGCGTTCAAATGCGTCACACACCATGGAAGAAAGAGGACGAAATAGCATTCTCTAACCAACATAGGTCGATAAAATTCACGTGGGAGATCTAATTTGATTTGCATACGAGAGGTAGAGCAGAAATTTAGAGATGGAAATATTAATGTCCATCTCACTTTTACCACTGGTCGATCATGCATTCCAATCATATGATAGGAGGATGCATATAGGGTTGACTATCATTCCACATTCTCGCTTCTTAATTTTTGTTCATTGCTATGTAGCTTAGTTTGACATTGTGTGTGCGTGTAGTCGTTAAATGTTGTGGCGTTCGTGTGATGCTTGATTGAAATGAAGATACCAAGTTACTTCTGTACGCGATAGTTTCGGTTTCAAAATTGATGATTTTGATTTCTAAATTTTAGAAATCGAAATCCATTGAAATGATTCAAATCATCAAGCTGGTTTGATTCCAATTCGAACCATGGCCAGGGTTAATCACTTCATCATCTAATCTATTGATCCATGATGAGGAGAGTTGTATTCGAATCATTTCTACTCACTATGCACATACTAACAGTCTCATCTAACTCCACCTCATAAACCATATGGAATTTATTACTTGCTCTCACATTAATCTATATGCATTTATCACTTACGTTGTGCAACACACAAACTCGTTGGAACTTCGTTATCCATTTCTTTCGAGAACAGCTCATCAGGTGAAGAAGTTTGAACTGGAATGTGGTTTAGCAAAACGTGTACAACAATTATTAAGCATCGTATGGGACAATTGTAACTCTTGAAACCAAGTCAATTTGGCACTCACGCAACTTGCATTCCATGACCAGTGCAAGGAAGCTGCTCCCCCGTTGCCTTCGTATGCCCTACTTCCGAACCAATCGCCCATATGTAAAGCATGGTTGGGGTTGGTCGTCACGCCATTCGTGACTTGAGTCGAAGTCGTGCTCCTAATTTTGGTGTGCATGCAGTGCGCGCGGTCGTTAGATCGGGTGGGTCAAACCTTCGGCCTCTCTAAAAATCCCACAAAGCGCCAGCGTGCCTTTGAGGGTCAGCCCATTGAGCGCCTCCGACACCGACACGCAGGCTCGTGTTCGAATCGAATCCTGCGATGGAATAGTATGCAATCGGATCGACAATACCAAACCAACTTTGCATGCGCGAACAGAAGAGGAGGAGAAGAAGAAGGAGAAGGAGAAGAGGAGAGCCTTATTTCGTGTCCCACGTCGTCCAAATGCCGTGAGGTGAAGCACACGTTAACCGATATCGATCGCCATGTGTCTCGACTTGGAGGCGTGGCGAGATCGAGCTCGTCGCCAACACGCGCAATCGCTGCCCCATGCAGCCGCCGCCAAATCTAAGGTTCGCTGCATTTGATCATATTTGACCCAGCGTTGATGGCGTCGGCGCACCAAGCAGCTGCTCAGCCATTCCTCTTTCGCCAACCATGTCAACGCATCGCTGCATGGATGCTTCACAGCTGCACCAAGCAGCTGCTCAACCCATTCCCGAGCTGCGATGCATTCAGCATAACGCTGCATGCTTCACAGCTGCACCAAGCAGTTTGTCGGGTTGATGCCATTCCTCTTTCGTGCCCCATTTATGATCTCAAATTTCTTCTCCTTCTCATCGTTAATGATATAAGAAAAGTATAATTAAATAATTGATCGCTGCACCAAGCAGCGACGATTGATGCATGCTCGGCACCAAAAAAATCATAAATCTAAAAAATCGTACATATCATGTTATAATTGTTACCTAAAAGATCATATATTTTTAAAAATTTCACAGCTGCACCAAGATCGATGCTCAACGCTTTGCTGCATGGTTCGCAGCTGCACCAAAGCTGATGATGAAGGAAAACTTGCGTAGCTATTCTTTAGAAATGATCCACACAAGCGTGGTTGGGTCCGAGCTGCACCAAGCAGCTGCTCAACCCATTCCCGAGCTGAAGTGATGTCGGCAAAGTGAGCTAAGAGCATGACGCTGCAACCAGCAACTCTTTCACAGCTGCACCAAGCAGCTGTTCGCCAAAGCCTCAAGCTGTGACGCTTTGGCCACCCACGCAGCACTTCATGCATGCATCCGCAAAGTTGCACTTCAAAGCAGCCTGCTCAACCCAGCTTGCTTAGATTGTCATGAGATCTTCATCTTCACATACACCACAAGATTGTTCGGAGCCAAGGACAACTACCAAAAGTTGTAAATAAGATTACAAGAAAAAATAGAATAAGATTAGGTAGAAATTATAAATAAAAATTTAAATATTTTTAATTTTTCTATCAATTTTTTCTTTAGGGATCTTAATAATGGACAAAACATAAGAAAGAGCTCTTCCTTCTGCTCAGATTAATTCATCCTAAAGCCCGTATACTATAAATAATTTTTTTAATAATATTTTATAAAATATTTCTTTTGAAAATAGGTTGTTTTAAACTTTCATTATAGAGTAACCCAATGTATAGGAGTTTTTTTTTTATGCTCGAGTGTAATTTTCAACTCTTTGATGATTGTAATGATTGGACCTTGGATTGTTGTAATTTCTAACAACTGATGCGACCAAACAAATATAACCAAATTTTATCAAAAAAATCACGCTAATGATAAAAATAATTCGGCTGGTCTTATCCCGGCGCTCGCACTCGATCTTCGCTTGAGCTGGCGGTTGCCGAAAACCAATAGCCAAGATTTCTTGCATTTAATGTACCAAGAATATGATAAAATATCATAGAATAATAATTAATAATTTTTCATTTTATTAATTTACTAAGAATAATCATAAAATGGTAGTTTTGGGAGGCTTTGGGCAAACCTAGATTTCAACTCTGATTTAACACATATTATTCAAAAAAATAAACCTAAGCAGTAAAATGATAACTACAAGAATTAATTATGAAAATTGTATTATTACATGTATATGTTGCTTAAATAACATTTAGTCTACCGTATAGAGATACATACATGATAGTGCTCATCACTAATCTGCAATAAATGTTTTGTCAGTAACATATAGAACTCATATTTAGATTCTTACAAAATCTTAAACTATATATTTTTATCATTTTCTAGTGCAAATATTTATGGTAAAACATGCTAAAAGCAAATAAAATACTTAAAAATAAAATTTAGTTTGTTAATGCATCAAGAAAATCACACAAAATCATTTATAATAAGAAATGATGAAATTTATAAAATTGACTCATTTTTAACGACAAATAATTGGAGTAAAATAGATTCTATGCATATTAAATTTAGTTATTATTAGTTTGTTTTCCATTAATCTAATGGAAGGATTGACTATATTCTTTTGCCAAAATATTCCAATTTTAGTTTCTTGATTTCTAATCTCTGATCCTGATTTATTAATTAGAGATATTCTCAATGAAATGAAATAATGAATGGTAGAGTAGGTATAAAAATTATAATTATGTTGTAAAATATTAGCTAGAATCAAAATCAAATGGTAATATATTGAATTTATTATACATACAAAATCATTTTTTTAATATTATTTATAAAACCTTTATCTAGTATATAGGTATCTCATCATCAGATTTAAAAGTTATAATGATATTGACCAGTAAAAAAGAATGAGAGTTATATTGAATTTATGATACATTTTTTTTTTTTTTTTCTTTATTCTTATCTTTTACCAAATCAAACTTTAAAAGTTATAATGATGGATTAGGGATCAAGAGAGATTGATAGTATATTTGTAATCTCAATAATTGGATTATTTCATTTTTAGAAAGTCATGTCTTTTTAAATGCGAGAGTAAAAGATTTATGATGATAATTAGAAGAGTCTCATTAAGGTCATCTTCTGATTAATCATATTATATTTAGACTTTTTTGTTTTTACTAATAATAATTATCAAAATTTAATTCGATCTATAATATATCATACCTGATAAGATATAATCACGTGATCTAATAGATAGTATTTTAACTTTGGTTAATTTGCATAAATCAAGAGAGTGTCTTAATACTATCAATTTAATTTAGAATAATTCTTGAAATAGATAGATTTTAGAATCTCATGATTTATTTTTTTTTTTGAAGTAGTTGCCACATCACAATGAAAACCCTCTTCCGAGAATTCTTCTTTTAATTTTTCTACGATCTTGGAAGTTTTTTTTGCTTGCTTTTCTTATGTCGACATCATTCCACTTACTAATAAAGTATATACGATGCTTGAGGTAATGTCACAATTATTAAGTTCCTTAGGTGGCAGTGGTCATTCATCTCTTTTGACGATAGGATATCTGATACATCTAAAATATTTAAGTTCAAATATAATAATAATATATTCATCAAATTTTAATATAGATGTAATGTAGAGATAAGAAGCTAAGGAACTGATGGATATTTCAAAACATCACATGAATGACACTTAACATCGTTAGATCGATATCAGAACATCATGTGACCGACATTATGATACCACGTGATCGATATCTTAGTACTATATGATCTTATTGTCACATGATTGACACTACCACATAGTTTACGTGTGATTGACCTATGAAATTGACTTTTGCCTTTTGACTTGGGAATAATGCATGATATTACAGCAGCGACATCCTGTTTACGCTGATCCCCTCCGCATTGATTTGATTTGTCCCAACCGGTTTTATATCAACATTTAAAACGACATCTTCCTTCATCCCAAACCATGCAGTCTTTAACTGCTTGGGTTTGACTTAACAAACCGAGAATATGTGGAGCCCAACCTGCCGAATCTATCATTACTGTTTTGACTCTTAACAAACCCAACCTCTTAAATCCGTCATCGATCCTTCCCGCTTCTGTCTTTGCTGACGGGGTTCACGTGCTCCGCTTCCTGGACGGCGGCGGCCTCTGTACGCTGACCCCTCCGCTGCTGATCTTGCCGACCTATCCAGCTGCTTCCTCGCTGGCGATTCCGCCGGCGGAAACAGCGTCCACCACGTAGCCCGGCGCTGGGCAGCGGACGCCGACGGCGGGTGGAAGAGGGTGCGACTGGCGGGAATGGTGCTGATCCAGCCCTACTTCGGTGGCGAGGAGCGCACAGAGGCCGAGCTGAGGCTGGTCGGCGCGCCGCTGGTGTCGGTGGAGAGGACGGACTGGCTTTGGCGGGCGTTCCTTCCGGAGGTTGAAGAATGGTGGTTGTTTATTGAGTGACGATAACAGTAATTGCGATGCACATTATTTGGTTATTGTATGTGCCATACCCCACAATGCTTTCTAATATATAGAAAAAAATATTAGCTGGCTGTTTATACAACTTGTTGTTGAACACAAATAAAATTTTATTTATTGAAACAAACATAATTGGTACGATCTCATTTTTTGTTTTTGATATAAACGAGATGAAAGGATTCAGAAAGATGTGAGTCCACTGTTCATATCAATAGAAAAAAAGCTTTTTGTTTATATCATTGTTTATAAAAAGGTTTTTTTTTTTTTCTTGAAGCAAACATAATTGCTGCCGTGATCTCGTCTTTTGTTTCTTATAGAAACAAGACCAAAGGATGTGGGTCGACTATTTATACCAGTTGTTGATAGAAAAAAGGTTTTTCTTATTGAAACAAACTTAATTACTGCTGTGATCTCATTTTTTGTTTTGTTATAGAAACAAGACAGAAGGATTTAGAAAGATGTGGGTTTGCTGTTTATACCGGTCGTTGAACACAACTTTTGTTTCTGATAGAAACAAGACGGAAAAGATTCGAAAGATGTGAGCTGGCTATTTATACCCGCTGTTGAACACAAATAATTTTTTTTAATTGAAACAAACATAATTATTGTGATCCCATCTTTTGTTTCTGATAGAATTGAGATAGAAGGATTCAAACCTCCGAATAACAGATCCAAAACCCACTGTCTTACCGCTTGGCAACACCACATTTTTCCTGTTCTACAGTAGTCAAGACTACTATTATCTGTCTTGGTTATTCGTGAATCCCCCCTCCTTTAAAAAAGAAATGCATAATACATAATGAAAACATATGGGATATATGGTTTGTTGCTTGGATTAAACACATGTAGACAAAATATAAAATCAACAAAATTCATTTATCGCTACATAGAATTCAATTAGAATATATGGTTTGTTGCAAGGACCAGAAGGTAGACGTAATCGTCACAAACTACTGCATGCCGGAGATGACTGGTTATGACCTCCTAAAGGCTGTTAAGGTATGAAAGCTGTGCAGAAAAATCTGCACTCTGCCTCATCTTCCTGTTAATCATGTCTGCATCTTACACTTGAGGAACAGAGCTGCCAAAAACCCATTCCTGTGATCGTAATGTCGTCAGAAAACGAGCCACAGAGAATCTGTTAAAAATTGATTCATAGTAATTATCTAGATAGTTATCATGTTCTAGATAGTTATAGACATGTTCTAAGAAATGACCCATGATTTAGAAATTATAAGATAGTTCCTACAACTAACTCAATCATGAATGACATGATGGAAGGAGGTAATTACCACTAGGTCATATAAATAAGACCATAGTTCATGAAGTATATGAGATGCATTTGGAAAATCTTATAAGTGTTCTATATCATTCCTCTTGTTTTAATACTACATCGGTTTTCTTAATTGAAAGCGTTCTCTCTGAATTGTATCATAGTATTCTGTCTTTTATTGTTTTCCTTACTCCTCCAACCCCAACATTTATAGTATCAGAGCCAGGTTTCAATCTGAACTAGGCATTATGGTTTTTAATGGTAATTCCATGTCTCAACCCCTTATTCCCATCTTCTCGGACAAATACTATAAATTTTGGAGTATCAAGATGAAGACTCTATTCATGTCTCAAGATCTTTGGGACTTAATAGAGAATAAATATTCAGATCCAGATGAAGAAATCAGGCTGAGGGAGAATAGAAAGAAGGACTCAAAGGCATTGTTCTTCATTCAACAAGTTATACATGAGACAAACTCTTAAGAATTGTAGCAGCGACAACCTCAAAGCAAGCTTGGTTGATACTTCAAAATGAATTTTAAGGCTCATCTAGGGTGATTATGGTAAAGCTTCAAACCCTTCGTCGTGAGTTTGAAATTTTATTCATGAAAAGCAATGAATCGGTGCAAGATTTTCTTTCTCGAGTGATTGAAATTGTTAGTCAAATGAAATCTTATGGTGAACATATTCATGATCATATAATTATTGTAAAAGTTTTGAGAAGTTTAACTCCAAAATGTGATCATGTTATTGCCACAATTGAGGAGCCAAAAGATTTATATACATATTCATTTGATGAACTAATGGGTTCCTTGCAAGCACACGAAGCAAGGTTAAACGGGTCACTTGAAAAAAGTGAAGAAAAAGCATTTCAGGTTAAGGGAGAGTCTTCTACTTCAAAAGAATACAAAAATTCAGTAGGAAGAGGACGTGGTAGAGGAGGATTTCGTAGTAGAGGAAATGGAAGAGGAAGAGGAAGAGGACACTTTGATAGGCATGATAAACAAAAAAACTACAAGAGCAGAATTTAATATCATTATTGTAAAAAAGTTTGATCACATGAAAGCAGATTGCTGGAAAAGAGAAAAGCAAGTAAGCTATGTGGAGGAAAATGAAGAAAATAGTAAGTTGTTTATGACTCATTCACAAGTTAATGATATCTCAAATGATATTTAATTTTTGGATAGTGGATGTTCTAATCATATATCAGGCATAAGATCAATATTTAGATATATTGATGAAACTCACAAGTCGAATGTTAGACTTGGAGATAACAAACAAATCCAAGTGGAAGAAAAAGGAACAATTGAGATGAAGACAAGTCATGGGAAAGTAAAACACCTTGATAATGTTTTCTTTATTCCTAATTTATCACATAACTTGTTGAGTGTTGGACAACTGATAGATGATGGATATTCAGTTATATTTGATGATGGTTTATGCACTATTAGAGATAAAAAAATCTGATTTAATTATGGTAAATGTTTGCATGACACAAAACAAGATGTTTCCACTTGATGTTTCAAATATTAAAAAGCATGCTGTAGTTGCAACTCAAAAGAATGAGTCTAATTTATGTCATTTAAGATATGGATACCTTAACATTAAGGGGTTAAAATTATTAAAGCAAAAAGAAATAATTTTTGGATTACTCAAAATTAATATACTTGATATATGTGAAGGATGTATTTATGGCAAATAAATTAAAAAACTATTTCCTGTTGGAAAAGCATGGAGAGCATTTGATTGTCTTGAATTAATTCATGCTAACTTATGTGGACCTATGAATATAAAATCATTTGGTGGAAGTCGATATTTTCTACTGATGATTATAGCTGCATGAGTTGGGTATATTTTCTAGAACTGAAATCTGAAATATTTGATAATTTTTGAAATTCAAGGTACTTGTAGAAAGGCAAAGTGGTAGATGCATAAAGACACTTCGGATAAATAGAGGTGATGAATTTCTATCTAATGAGTTTAATTATTTTTGTGAAGAAAATGATATTCATAGGGAATTGACAGCACCATATACACCGGAACAAAATGGTGTAGCTGAACGTAAAATCGAATCATTGTATCATTGAAATGGCAAGAAGTTTGCTAAAGGAAAGCAGCTTCCAAATTAGTTTTGGGCAGAAACAGTTGTAACAACAATTTATTTATTGAATATTTCACCAACAAAGGCTGTTATGAATCGAACTCCTTTTGAGGCTTGGTATGGTATAAAACCAAGTGTAAGCCATCTAAAATTTTTTGGTTGTATTGTTTATGCTTTGGTAAATTCACAAAACCATCACAAGCTTGATGAGAAATCTGAAAAATGCATTTTAATTGGTTATTCGTTACAATCTAAGGCGTATCAATTGTATAATCCCATTAGTGGCAAAGTTATTATTAACAGAAATGTTGTGTTTGATGAAAAAGCAAGTTGGAATTGGGAGTCTAATGAAGGTGAAACACAGACTCAGATTCCAGAGAACTAGACACTCTACATAATCAAGTAACAGATCCTGCTCCAACAAGTTCATCAATCTCACCTAATAACAGATTCAAATTTCGATTCCTCGGATGAAACCCCTCTAGGAAGATTCAGATCACTAATAGAAATTTATGATTCAACATTTGCTTTATTTATTTCAGATCCTACAACTTTTGAGGAAGTAGTTGAAAAAGAGGAATGGTGAAAAGCAATGAAGGAAGAAATCAAGTCAATTGAGAAGAATCAAACACAGGAGCTAATGAATCTAGAAGGAAAAGAAAGCTATTGGATTGAAATGGGTGTTCAAAATAAAATATAATGTAGATGGAAGTATCCACAAACATAAGGCTGGACTTGTAGCAAAAGGATATTCGCAGCAACAAGGTATTGATTTTGATGATACTTTTTCTCCAGTTGCTAGATTTGAAATCGTGAGAACTTTCTTGGTTTTAGCTGCTCACTTTGGTTAGCTTGTTTATCAATTTAATGTGAAATCTATATTTTTAAATGGGGATTTACATGAAGAAGTTTTGTTACTCAACCTGAAGGTTTTCTGGTTAAGGGACATGAAGAGAAGGTGTATAGCTAAAGAAAGCTCTTTATGGGCTTAAACAAGCTCCAAGGGCATAGTATAGTAAAATTGATTATTATTTTTATCAAAATGGATTTAAGAGGAGCAATAATGAATCTACTCTTTATCTAAAGAAGGAAGGTGAACATAATATTCTAATGGTTTGTCTTTATATTGATGATATTATATATATGGGTTCATCTAACTCTTTTGTGGCAGAATTTAAAAAATTCATGATGAATAAGTTTGAAATGTCAGATCTAGGTTTACTGCACTATTTTCTTAGGTTGGAAGTAAAGCAAGGATCAGATGGAATTTTTATTTTATAAAAAAAGTATGCAATGGATCTGCTAAAAAAATCTAACATGATTAATTATAAAGTTGCAAAGCAACCTCTATGAATATAAATGGCTGAAACTTGAAGATGGAACATGTTTGACAAATGCAAGATACTACAGAAGTTTGATCGAAGGTTTGATTTATCTAACTCATACTCGACCAGATATTACCTTTTCTATTGGTGTAGTATCCAGGTTTATGCAAAGCCCCAGTAAACATTATCTCAAAGCTGTTAAAAGAATTTTGTGTTATATTGCGGGAACTACTGATTATGGTATTTGGTATTCTCATAATTTTAAATGTAAATTATTTAGTTTCACTGATAGTGATTGGGCAAGAGATTTGGATGATAGAAAAAGTACTTCAGGCAATATTTTTAGTCTCGGATCAGGTGCTATATCTTGGAGTTCAAAGAAGCAAGTAATAACTGCATTATCGACATTTGAAGTAGAATATGTAGCTGCAACATCAGCAGCTTGTCAAGTAACATGGCTTAGAAGATTTCTTGAAGATCTTCATCAAGAACAAAAGAAAGCAACGAAAATATTTTTTGACAATAAATCTACAATTGCAATGACAAAGAATCCAACATTTCATGGAAGAACGAAGCATATAGAGATACGCTATCATTTCATCCGGGATCTTGTAGCAAGTGGAGCGATAACATTGAAGTATTATGACACAGATGAACAAGTTGCAGATATACTCACCAAATCGCTTTCAGTTCAAAAGCATGTTTATTTTATGTCTCAGATTGGTGTATATAACTATGAATCAAGGGGAGTGTTAGAAATTGATTCATAGTAATTATCTAGGTAGTTACCATGTTCTAGGTAGTTATAGGCATGTTCTAAGAAGTGGCCCACGATCTAGAAGTTATAGGGTAGTTCCTACAACTAACTCAATCATGGGTGACATGATGGAGGGAGGTAGTTACCACTAGATCCTATAAATAAGACCGTAGTTCATGAAGTAGATGAGATGCATTTGGAAAATCTTGTAAGTGTTCTATATCATTCCTCTTGTTTCAATACTACATCGGTTTTCTTGATTGAAAGCATTCTCTCTGAATTGTATCGTAGCATTCTATCTTTTATTGTTTTCCTTATTCCTCCAACCCAACAGAATCAACCGGTTTATAGCTTCCTTCTACTGAGTAATCTTTCGATGTCGTTTCATTGCAAAGATCGAAATCTCTTGAATGCACCATCATCATTTAAGTTGTCATTAGACTAAACATTAGTCTTGTGCAGGCATATTTCGTGCCATGCTTCTATTTCTTTCTTTTTCAGTCAAAGAAACCAATGGTTTGTGCATTCTTTGAATGAGATGAGCTCCCAGGATAGATTATATGTTTGTTCTCCAAAACTAAAAGATCATGCGTGTGTGTGTTCAAATTAAGTGCCGAGCTATTGGAGCCGAGGATTTCATCATCAAACCTCTCCAAACTAATGACATTCTGAGATGGGATGCTACGCTCGAACAGGACCACTGCCACCGCCATCATCGTCTTCCAATGCGGGCACCAAGAGGAAAATGACAATCGAGTTAATGGCTGAGAGCGGCGCGGTGGCTCGGAAAGATGATGGCCGCACCTTATTTGGCGATGGCGTGATAGCAATCATCATCGCATCGAACAAGCGTCATAGGAAGCCTCTCATATTATAATTTCGATGGATCATCTGCAATTCAACTGTTCTTGCTTTGCTCCAGGAATGTTGTTAGAGTTGCTCCACGAATTTTCACTAAGGATAATTTGGTAACCTAATAAAGATAATAAAATAGAAGAATAAAAAAGAGACAAGAATACCAGATTTACGTGGTTCGATCAATTGACCTACATCTACGAACGAAAAAGGAGCAAATCTTTTACTACAAAAGAGATAATTATAAATGCCTTAGGAAAAATATTCCTAAACCATAAAGCACCTAGAACTACTAAACAAGAAAAGCTCAAATATTTGACTTAATGTGAACTTAATAGAAATTAAATCCCAAAGTGACTTTTCTTGTGGTGCATCCGGCTTCAAAGCCTAGATCCTTATTAATAGAAAGTTAGAAAATAGAGATGTGGGACTATGTGGGACTTGCCAAACCAATAAATCTCTACTTTGACATATCCTAACATTGACAATTTAGCAAAACTTGCTCCACTTTCTTCACAAAAGCCCCAACGGGCAATCACAAATAATGAATACCAACCAAGTCCAAGCACTGCTTGAACTTGTAAATCAGAAGATGTTTTGTAAGCATATCAGCTAGATTGTCTTTCGTATGAATTTTCTGAACAAGGACCTTTCCCTCGGTAATGGTATCCCGAATAAAATGAAACTTCACATCGATGTGTTTCGTCCTCTCATAATACATCTGGTCTTTAGTCAAATGAATAGCACTTTGACTATCATAATAAATTATAGTAACACCTTGATGCTGACATAATTCACCGAATAAACTTTTTAATCATAAAACTTCTCTGATCGCCTCTGTCACTGCCATATATTCTGTCTCTGTAGTAGATAAAGCTACAACAGGTCATAAAGAAGCTTTCCAACTAACTGCATAACCGCCAACGCAAAATACATAGTCTGTCAGCGATCTTCGTTTATCAAGATCCGCAGCATAATTAGAGTCGACGAAACCAATCAAAGTGTTATGATTTTTCTCAAACTCCAAACAAGAATCTGAAGTCCCTTGCAAGTATCTGAGAATCCACTTCATAGCCTGCCAATGTATTTTACCAGGACGAGACATATATATGCTAACCACACTGACTGCTTGTGAAATATCCAGATGGGTACAAACCATTACATACATAATACTGTCGATGACATTGGAATATGGAACTTTCACCATATATTCTTCCTCTTTAACTGACTATGATAACTGAGCAGCAGATAGCAAAAAATGGCTAGCAAGAGGAGTACTCACTGGCTTAGCATTTTTCATGCCAAACCTCTCCAAGACTTTCTCGAGATAATTTTTTTGGGTCAGAAATAATTTTTCAACTCCTTGATCTCTTTTGATCTCCATGCCAAGAATCTTCTTAGCTGCTCTCAAATCTTTCATTTCAAATTCACTACTCAATTGTATTTTTAAAGTGTGAATTTCTGATAAATTCTTAGTTGTAATAAGCATGTCATCAACATAAAGCAACAAATATACAAAAGAGCCATCGTTTAACTTTCAGAAGTAGACACAGCTATCATACATGCTCCTTGTGTAACCATGGCCTAACATAAAGGAATTAAACCTCTTATGCCACTGTCTTGGAGACTACTTCAATCCATATAAGGATTTCTTTAATAAGCAAACATGGTCTTTCTTATCGTCAATTTCAAATCCATGAGGTTGCTCCATGTAAATTTGCTCTTCAAGTTCACCATATAAGAAAATTTGTCTTGACATCAATTTGCTCCAATTCCAAATCATACATGGAAACTAAAGCAAGCAAAACACGAATAGAGCTATGTTTAACAACGGTGAAAATACGTCATTAAAATCAATACCATGTACCTGACTATAGCCCTTTGTAACCAATCGTGCTTTGTACCTTGCATCTTCAACCCATAGAATACCTTTCTTCCTTTTGAAGACCCATTTGCATCTAACAATTTTCTTACAGAAGGCGACTTCACAAGATCGAAGTTCTATTCGATGGAGAGATTCAATTTCTTCATTCATCACAATCAACCAATTAGCGAATCTTCACAAGAAACTGCATCTGAGTAGGTAGTAGGCTCACCAACTCTACATATTTCTTCTGCAGTAGACAAAGCATATACAACCAAATTTGCATATCTTTGTGGTGGTTGAATAACTCTCCGTGATCTATCATTGGCTATGGAATATTGCTTTACATCTGGATCATCTTCGCTAGTAGACTCGAGACCATCTGCTGGCATTCTTTGAGTAGAAGAGTTTGATTGAAGAGAATCAGAACTTCCAATCTCAAGCTCTACCTGCTTCTGCGTACTATCATTTGTACAACTAGTAAATTCCTTTTTGGAAGATAACATAGACAATTCATCAAAAGTAACCTCTCTACTGATTATAAATTTTGGGGATTTGGGATCATGACACCATAATCTGTATCCTTTCACCCCAGAAGCATACTCAAGGAAAATGCACTTTTTAGCTCGAGGCTCTAATTTTTCTTCATTTACATGCATGTATGCTGGACATCCAAAGATTTTAAAATCAGAGTAATCAGTAGGAGTACATGACCAAACTTCCTCCGGAGTTTTAAAATTAAGTTCTACAGAAGGAGCACGGTTGATAATGTAACAGGCCATATTAATCGCCTCTGCCCAAAAGTCCTTTGTCAACCATGCATTTGAGATCATACACCTTGCTCTCTTCAAGAGTGTTATGTTCATACGTTCGACCACACCATTTTGCCGAGGCGTTATCCTAACAATGCGATGTCGAACAATTCCTTCATTTTTACATAATTCATCAAAGTCACATTCACAAAATTCCATGCCATTATCTGTTCGAAGTTGCTTAATATATTTACCTATTTGCTTCTCAATCAAGCCTTCTATTGTTTGAAGGTTAGAAAAACATCATTTTTATGCTTCAGAAAATAAACCTAAACTTTCCTGGAATAATCATCAATGAAAGTCAACATATACCTGGCACCACCCTTAGACTGAACACGAGCTGGACCCCAAAGGTCTGAATGAATATAGTCAAGAGTACCTTTCATTTTGTGAACTGCTGGAGAGTTGAAGCTGACCCTTTTCTGCTTTCCAAAAATGTAATGTTCACATAAATCCAGTGGCCCAGTACTCTGTCTACAAAAAAACCCCTTTTGCTCAATATGCTCAAAACTTTCTCGCTTATATGACCCAAACGCATATGCCTGTTTGTGTAAACAACCTGTTACCGTGACCTAGGGACGGGCAGCTTCGGCACCAAGACTCCGAGGTCGTCGCGGTTGGGTTCGGGCGTGTCGAGGTGTTGGTTCGCTGATGAAGCCCCGGTCGACGGATGTGAAGAGGAAAGGACTCCGCCTCCCGAGATCATCGTCAGGATCTGTCCCTGCATAAAGGTTGGGTTGAATGGTACTCCGCCCGACCCCTCTGACGCTCAAGTTAGTTTTTTTCTTAGTAACGGTAGAAGCCAGCCTTTCTAAACATAACAACTCAGTGGCTTATATAGGTCAGACGCCTGACATGTTTCTGATTGCGTTTGAGAGTGCCGTACGGATCTGATGCCGTGGTTCAGCCTCCTGCGGGGCTGGGGGAAGAGCAGCGGAGGGTGACGTCCGTTAGTCAACCCCTGCCACGGTCGGCCGCAGGACGGGCCAAGACGTCACCCTGACGCGAGCCACGTGGGCCGCGCCAAGTTGCTTTTATTACCCATAACACTGTCCCCCGCCGAAGAAAGCCCCTCCTGCGGAACCGACTTTTGCGAGTGAGCCGCCGCTCGAAAAGACTACCAGAATTTGTATCGCTCGAGGATGGAGCATTGAGGTATCGGTCGGGGAATAGGGATTTCAAGTCACTTTGTTCGTGGTTGGGTTTACCGAGCTGCCGCTCGGAAAGGGAACATCGAGCAGCCGCTCGGGAATGAACATCGAGCAGCCGCTCGGGAAAAAACATCGAGTAGTCACTCGGGAATGAACATTGAGCAGCCTGTCACGGACTTAGCTGGTTTTTCCTGAGCCGTGCGGCACCAATGCGTATCACCGCAAAGGTCAGCCTCCCCGAAATCTCCTACAATCCCTTAGGACAAACGAAAAAGAAGACGGGATAGAGAAAGCGCTTCACACGGGATCCGCAAGCCACTCTTTTAGCAAACACTTTATAGCCGATGCACATTCCAATCATGGATATTACAAGCTCAGAACGGTTGCACAACAAAGGCATAAAATTGGTCCACTACTGGATCGAATTCTAGTACAAGTATGCACTCGGCCTTAAGCTTTATGTACAAGCCTACAATGGCTTACAAACTCGCTCAAATGGGGCATTTTGCCTTTGGCAAGCCCTTTACAAGCTTTACAAGTTACAACCAACCAAAAGGGACACGGACATGCATAAGCATTACATCGAACAAGCCGTTTACAATTTTGTCCGTGACATTCTCCCCCACTTATTCCTTCGACGTTCTCGTCGAAGCCTTTCTTGTTTCTTGCAACTTCTTTTCTTTGTTGGATCTTCTATCTTCTGCTCCTACTGCGATGCGCCCCTTGGCTCCCAATTGTCCTCCGCTTGTTGTTGTTAAGTCGTCGAACTTTAATCCGCCATGCTGCTTCAACTCGTCAATAACTCTGACTCTGGTGTGGGGTTGGCAGAGTTGTGCTGACCCATGCTGGTTCTTGCGGATTCATCTGATGAAGGGAAAAAACTATCTTTGATATACGCTAGTCTCCAAATTCTTCTTGTCTCTTGAACTGGATAGATGCTTGTTGGAGCTTTAACGAGCATCGCCTCATAACCTTTAAAGTTTTCTGGTCCTTCCTCTATAAAATTTGCCCATCGAATCTTCTTCCACTTAGTTGTCTTGCCCAAGTAGGCTCGCATCACTTCCGCTTTCGATTGGCATTCAATTGGGAAATGAAGCGGACGATCTACTCTCAAGTGTGATCACCGTTGGTGAGGGCTTGACAACTATTATCTTCCATTAGTCTCTTGAAGGGTCTTCAAATTTGTGCAGAGCTCCTCTACCAGATAACTAAGAGAGTCAGGGAGTTTTCGGTTTCGCCCATTCTCTTGAGAGTTGAGAAGGCAAAGGTTACTTGACTTCGCTGTCTCCTCGAGGTTGTACTTCGTGCATCAAGTGGTTACTAGACTTTGCTCTTAGCTCACACTTCCAAGTACTTGAAGTGTTTGCAATCCTTCTTGGCATTTGAGTCAACTACTATGATTCGCCTTCTCATTGCCCTTGAACCTGAAATGCAAGAAGTTATCACTCCAACTTGGAGTAAGTCTCCGATAGATTTGGTCGCCTATGGGATTGTACCACCTTCTCCATCATTTCTGTCGCTGACTCCTCTGAGTAGCAAAGGTACAAAGACCAGCGTCTTGCTGCTCCGATCCTTGGTCATGCACTCTTGTATCAACCCAAAGTCCTTCACTTACGGCCATCTTGATGGAAAGTCTGTTGACACCGGTCTTACGAAGTTCTCTGGCTTCTGCCCTTCAGCCTTGTCTTGGTACATGGAGTTTGCCAAAGCATTCTCCTCCTCCATGGCCCATATCACGACCAAGCGCTCTCCCTCTATGAGAGCAAGGGATTGATGACTCCACGGAAGTCCCGCCTCTACGGTACCATGACACTACAATGCCCATGGCACTACTATCCGTTGTCTCGCATCTCGCATCCCTTCTTCATGATCGGTAGATCTGCCTCTGTGATAATCTTGGCGCTCCTCTGAGTCCACCTTTCTTCTAACCGATGACTGATCTTGGGTAGCTGAGTCCCTCTAGACTCGTCATTGCTTCCTCGCTCTTTTTCGACCATCTGCTTCAACATCTCTGTGTTCTCTGAGCAATTCTACTTGGTCGATAGAAAGACAAACTGCAACTCCCATTATGGCCTCTGCCATCATGTTGCAGGGTTTGCACCGCTTCTGTTCTCCTTAGCTTCATTGGTTGCAACACTCGCTTACTCGGCCTTGTCTCTCGACTTGCCGGGCTCCCTTAAGCGAATGTGAGCTCTGAAGCAGTTCCACTCTTCAGCCGCTCCGATCATACCTCTGCATGATCCAGTCCTCACATGGGACTTCTTGGTACTTGCATCTGAACTTCTTCCTCGATAGGGCACTGACCCATAGGCGATGTCCAAGGCTTCCATTCAATGCAACATTCGGTGCACGCACGAAGACCGCCTTTGCGAAACCATGGCATTCACTTGCTTGAATCCATAGCTCTTCTTGCCGTCGTGTTGTTCATCGACTTGGAGCTCCTAGTCGCGCTCCCGATCATACCTCTGCATGATCTAGTCTCCCCATGGGACTCACCGTGTGTGTCGACTTGCCACGAACCATTCCACCATGATCCATTTGCATCATGTCATCGCTGGTGACATCTCCTTGCATTCGATCCTGTGGTATGAACTCGGCGCGATATCTCCATGTGTGGACTCCGCCAACACATCGCAGGCCTTTACCGGCCGATTCATTCGCTCCTTTGGCAATCAACCTTCGTCCACCCACTCTCGGGTCACACTTGACGAAGCCTAGCTCTAGGACAGATCCATCACCTAGCAGCTCCTCTGAAGTCCCCGACTTCGCTTGAAATAGGTGCACATTTGTGCGATCACGGGACTCGCCCCTACCAAAGATAATCTCATTGCGCTGACCGCTTTCCTCATGGCAACTCGAATAGCAACACTGTGGCATATTCTTCAAGAGCATCTCGCCTTAGCATCCTCTTGCCCGTGCAAGGCCTTCTAACACTAACCATCGCCACGCAAGTTGTATCGCCTTAGTTACTCCGTCAAATGCTTCACCGAGACGAGGTGCATATGCCTCGAAGTTCCCTTCGTCTTTGGCACCATACAAGATGAGTCTGCTTCATCAGAATAGAGAACTCATGGAACGACATGATCCTACTCTTGTCTCTGCAAGAGTCCATGTTCTTGACTTCTGTCTAAGGAAAGCTCCACGCCTCCGCTCCACGTTCTATCTTTTTTGCCAACTCCCTTCATGTGGTTTGGGTACATCAACAAGTTACCCCCAAGTTGTTCCGCTTCTCGATTTATATTGCGTTAATGGTGGCCCTCACGCCAACCATTTCACGGGTTAGCCCTCTGTTGAGTCCGATCTCGCTATCGGCTCCAAGTGTGCCTTCACTTTGCGTTGCCTGGGTTGCTCCCCCACTTGATCTCGCTATGCGTCCACCAACGCATCACCACTTGCGAGATCATGTAATGACTCCTTATCGCTCACTCGATCCATCGAGCTTCATCTTGAGGTACTCAACTAATGCGGTTCATTGCATATGATTCTACTTCTGTAGAATCGAGACTTATCCCTCCTGGGTATCTGTCCCGTTGGAGCAACTTCTCTCTTCGCATCCTTCCCTTTGGAAGTTTTAGAGACCACCATCCCCATGGACTACTTCGCCTCTCTTTGAACAAAGCGTGCCCAATTTTGCCTTTGCAAATGCACTTGCTAGATTGTGACTCTCCACCAATACGACTTACTTGCGTTTGCACCCCTCTGGGTCTAGCAACATGCTGAACCTGCTGCACACTTCAGCCTCTTACGAAAGTATCCTGCACATGCCGAAGAGAAAGTTTCAATGCTCCATGGCGCCGACCTTCGGTCGCCTTAGGATGGCCACGGACAGTCCATCGTCCGCATGCAAGGCCTTGCATGAGTATCGAATTCCTTGAGTTTGTAACTCCCCTCACCTCTATGAGATTTGCACAACTCTTTCGATCGTTGAACAACCCACTCTACCTTGCACAATCTCATCCTTTGCCAAGCACTCTGCTTGCCTCGAGCACTGTCAAGTCTGGGTGCTAACGTCGAGCCACTGCTCGAACTCAACCATCCCGACCTTTATACGCTACGCAATTCCTCTTAGCTTATTGTACTCGTGATGCCTCGCTAGGTCCCCCACGTTTGCTTGCTAAGTGTTTGTAAGTGGGCTTGTCCGGCTCTGATACCATCTGTCACGGATTTAGCTGGTTTTGCCTAAGCCATGCGGCACCAATGCGTATCACCGCAAAGGTCAGCCTCCCCGAAATCTCCTACAATCCCTTAGGACCAACGAAAGAGAAGACGGGACAGAGAAAGCGCTTCACACGGGATCCGCAAGCCACTCTTTTAGCAAACACTTTATAGCCGATGCACATTCCAACCATGGATATTACAAGCTCAGAACGGTTGCACAACAAAGGCATAAAATTGGTCAACTACAGATCGAATTCTAGTACAAGTATGCACTCGACGCAAGCTTTATGTGCAAGCCTACAATGGCTTACAAACTTGCTCAAATGGGGTATTTTGCCTTTGGCAAGCCCTTTACAAGCTTTACAAGTTACAACCAACCAAAAGGGACACGGACATGCATAAGCATTACACCGAACAAGCTGTTTACAATTTTGTCCGTGACAAGCCGCTCGGGAATGGAACATCGAGCAGCCGCTCGGAATGGACATCGAGCACCGCCGGGAATGAAGATTGAGCAACCGCTCGGAAAAAACATCGAGCACCGCTCAGGAAAAACATCGAGCGCCGCCAGGAATGAACATCAGCAGCCGCTCGGGGAATGAACATCGAGCCGCCGCTCGGAAAAACATCGAGCGCCGTTCGGGAAAAAACATCGAGCGTACCGCTCGAGAATGAACATCGAGTAGCCGCTCAGGAATGAACATCGAGCCGCCGCTCGGGAATGGAACATCAAGCAGCCGCTCGGGAATGAACATCGGCGGCCGCCGGGAAAAAACATCGGGCAGTTGCTCGGGGAAAAACATCGAGCAACCGCCGGGAATGGAACATCGAAAGCAGCCGCCGAGGAATGAACATTGAGCAACCGCTCGGGAATGAAACATCGGCAACCGCCGAGAAAAAACATCGAGCAGCCGCTCGGGAATGAACGTCGAGCAACCGCTCGGGAATTGAGGGCGGCGGAGATTCCCTCGGCCTTCATGCCGTCTCGAAAAACCGGTCGCATGCATTCCGTCCCGGTCACCGAGGGGACGCTGGCGTGCCGCCCAAGTTACCCGTTTGGGTGATCGCCACGTCACGTCTCCATTAATATCGGGTCGTCGTTTGGACTGCCCGACGTGATGTGAGTGGAGCCCTTTAGCGGCGATCTGGCCCATGTCGCCCACTTTAGGAGACGAAGGGGCGGAGCCTTTTGGTGGGATCTTCGTCTTTAAGTAGCGTGGGTCGCGATCCTTTACCATTCCTTACCAATCGAGTTTTTTGCTCCGGATCTCGCCGTTCCCTTCTTCTAAGTTGTCCTCCTTGGCTCCAGCGCTCCTTGCCTCCTTCCAGTCGGCTTTTCACCAGGAGGTCAGTAAGAGATGGCCTCCTCCTCCTCTTCCACTTCTTCCTCTACTTCATCCTCTTTTCACTCCTCTGCGCATGTCCCAAGTCGACTACCCTCCCCAACTCCCGACCGCTCTTCTGACGGGGAAGCGACGCGTGCGCTCGAAGCCCTAATGTGGCCGCACGATTTAGACTCCTCTGTGAGCAGTTCCTCATTGGGGACCCTTCGGGAGCGCTACGGTATCCCGGAGGATTACGACCTCGAGACTTGTATACACTCCCCTCGGAGGCTCTCATTAACAAATCAACTAAGTCGCTGATGTGGGTATGTGTCATCCTTTTTACCCTTACCTAATTTCTCTATTAGCTCTTGTTCTAAATTTCGCCGTTTCTGCAGAATCTCCACTACACTACCGCTTTGGTGGACCGGACGCGTGACGCCGGTCGGGTTATTGGTGGTCTTTGTGAGCGCAACTCCGAGTTGCGTCGCCAATTGGATGAGATTCGGGTTAGCTCCGGTCCGGAGGCAGTTACGACGGCGGAGAAACGGGCGACCGATCTGGAAGCGGAGGTGGCTCGCCTCAACACCGAGCTTGAGGCCGCGAAGTCGTCCTCTGCTGACCTTTAGAAGCTGCTACGAACGAAAAAGTTGGAGAACCGCCTCCGCAAGACGGAGGCCTCCGACTTAGCCGCAAAGCTGGCTTCGAAGGAGGCCGAAGCCAAGACTTCCTCGGAAGCCCTCGCCGAGGAACAACGCCTCCGACCGGAGAGGGAGCGGGAGGCGATCGAACATTATAAGAAGTCCAAGGGGTTTCTACTCGGTTTGGACCGGACGGGTCGAGTATCCTATGAATATGGATACAAGGTTTCCTTGGCCCGCTTCCGAGCGTGCCCTCCGGGTTCCGCGATCGAGGAGAACCCCTTCACCTCCTGTCCCGAGGACCTGGAGGTGAATATGCCTGAGGAGATCCCCTTCGATGATAGTTTAGAGAGGGCAAAATCCTAAGGGATTTTCTTGTTTTGTTTTTATTGTGTATCTTCCCCTTTTTTGAGGGTGAGTTTTGTATTTGGCATTTCTATTTAACCAATGCTCGCCTTTCTGCTATTTGCCTTTAATTCCGTCGTGAAATTTTATATAAAATATTTCTTAAGGTTCGGACATTCCACGCCCTCGGTATATCTTGTCCGACATCATCGCGAGTTGGAACGTGCTCGGTCGGACGACTTTAACGACACGGTAAAGTCCCTCCCACTTAGGGGACGAGCTTGCCTCTTGCGCGGGTGGGATCGCACCTCGACTTGTGTAACACTAAGTCTCCCAACCCGAGGGGTCGAGGGCGGACTTTTTTGTTGTAACTTCTGGCGACGCTTCGGTTGTAGGACAAAGTTTTTAGGTGGCGTCACTCTGCGTTCTTCGAGCAAGTCTAGCCCGGCTCGAATTCCATCGATCGGCGTTGGTTCTTCAAAGGCTTCCACCCGGGAGTAAGGATGACCACCTCGGTGGCAAAACCGCCTCCGTGCGAATGCCATCTTTGAAGGAGATTCGCCATAGGCAGTTTTAGGGGTGGTTCGCAGGGACCATAGGATGCTCGGTAATTCATCGACCCAGCTCGATTGGGCCATCAAAGTCCTTTTCTTAAGCCCATCCAGGATCGATCGGTTGGTTACCTCGGCAAGGCCGTTGGTCTAAGGATGGGCCTGAACTAAACCTCAACTTTATTGGAGGTCGCGCAAAATTCTTTGAATCGGCGTTGGCAAACGAGTCCCATTATCGGTGACGATAGTCCTAGGGAGGCCGAATCGGGTCACGATATTCCTCTATACAAACCGCTCGACTTGACGCGCCGTGATCGTCACCGGTGGCTCGGCTTCCACCCATTTGGTGAAGTAGTCGACTCCTACGATAATGTATTTTCGCTACCCGGACATCGGAGGAAAAGGTCCGAGGAGGTCCATCCCCCATTGCGCAAAAGGCCAGGCACAATCCAAAGGGGTGAGTGGGACTGCAGGGTGTTGGGAGGTTCGGGCGTAGCGCTGACACACGTCGCATCGCGCGTATTCGTAAGCCCTAAGCGTCCCGATGGAAGCGTGGGCCAATAATAGCCTTGACGTAATACCTTGAAGGCCAAGGCTCGCCGCCTATATGCTCCCCTTGAGATCCGTCGTGGACCTCGGCAAGAACCGACCGTGCCTCGTCGGGATCCAAACATCGTAACGGGGCGTGAGAATGACCTTCAGTAGAGTTGGTTGCCGATCTCACAATACCATGCCTAGGTTCGGTGAAGGCGTCGTCTTTGCGAGGTTGTCGGCATGAAGGACGCCTTCGCTTATACTTCAAAGCATCTCCTACGTCCATGTGACTGGGGCTCTTGGTTGCGTCTACCATCACGGTGGCCACAGCCCGGTGCGGAAGCTCCTCGACCTCAGGGTGTTCCCCAAAGTCCGATCTCGAAGCTAACTTGGCGAGCGTGTCTGCCCGCTCGTTTTGGCACCTAGGAATTCTAGATAACGTGAAGCGGGAAAAACTAGCGGCTAGGGTTCTTACCTCCGTCGAGATATTTGGACATGGTCGGATCCGAGCCTGGTATTCTCCGTTGAGTTGCTCGACGGCGAGTTGTGAATCGGTAAAGCGTGCACAGCTCCTACCGCATCTCGGCCGCTAGGTGAGGCTGCCACGCAGTGCTTCATACTCCGCCTCATTGTTAGTGGCCTCAAAGGTGAGCGGAAAGATCGCTCGAACGGCGTCCATCGGGGCCTCAATATGAGTCCGGCTCAGCGCCCGCCGAGCTGCAGGCGACCCATCAACCCGAAGGACCCGGTGCTGCTGCACACTCTGGACCCTGCGCTCTTGATTGGGTTAACCGAGATGAAGTTGGCTAGGGCTGTGCCTTGATGGCGGTTCACGGGTTTATCTGCAGGTCGGTCGAGACGACTCCACCGACCATTTGAGGAGGCGTCCTGCAACATCGAATTTTGACAGAACCTGACGTAGTGGTTGGTCGGTCATCACCTCAATCGTATGGGCTTGGAAATAAGGGCGCAGCTTCCGAGCCATACGGACGAGTGCAAACGCCAACTTCTCAATGGGGGGGTAGCGCTCCTCCGGTCCTCGTAGGACATGACTGACATAGTAAACGGGGAGCTATTTTTCGAGAGCCTCTTTGATCAGCACAGAACTCACTGCGTGTTGAGATGCCGCCAGGTAGATGGAGAGCTTCTCTTGGGCGGAGATCGAGGTGAGGTGAGGTAGGGCGGATAAGTGCCGTTTCAGATGCGCCAAGGCTTCCTCGCACTCTGTTGTCCACCGAAAGTTCTTCGGGTTTTTCAAGACTCGGAAGAAGGGAAGACACCTGTCTCCCGATCGGGATAAAAACCGAGTCAGGGCTGCAAGCCTTCCGTTGAGGCCGAAGCTCCTTGGTATTCGGGGGCTTGCATGTTGATGATCGCTTGGACCTTCTCCGGGTTAGCGTCGATTCCCCTCTCATGTATAATGAACCCGAGGAATCTGCCTGTAGTTACACCAAAAACACACTTGGCTGGATTAAGGCGCATCCCGTACCTCCTTAGCGTGGCAAAAGTCTCGACCAGGTCGACGAGGTGGGCCGATCCCGTCTGGCTTTTTACGATCATATCGTCGACATAGACTTCCATGTTTCGCCCTATCTGATGGGCGAATATCTTGTTTATAGTCCTTTGATATGTGGCTCCGGCATTCTTCAATCCGAATGGTATGACCTTATAAAAATAGGCTCCCTGGTTGGTGAGGAAGGCCGTGTGCTCCTGATCCTCGGGTGCCATCCGGATCTGGTTGTAGCCGGAGAAGGCATCCATGAATGAAAAGCGGGCGTGCCTAGCGGTTGAGTCGACCAGTTGGTCGATCCTTGACAGGGGGTAGCAATCTTTCGGGCAAGCACGATTAAGATCAGTGTAGTCAACACACATCCTCCAACTTCCATTAGACTTTTTCACGAGGACTACATTAGACAACCATCGCGGGTATTTGACATCCTCGATGAAGTCGACCGTCAAAAGTCGCTCCACTTCTTCTCGCACGGCTTGCTACTCGGCTGGGCCTGAGCTCGCGGTCTCTGTTTTCTGGACGCCTTGATCGGAGAAATGCACAAGTGGTGTTGAGATACCTTCGGATCAATTCCCGGGATGTCGGCAAGGGTCCAAGTAAAGATGTCAGCATTTCCTTGAAGGAGGCTAATGAGCTGAGCCTGCTCCTGCGCATCCAGTTCCGAACCGATCCTGACCGTCCGGTCGGGATGGCACTACGTCTTGAGAGCGTCGCCACCGGTCTCGTCGGCTCGGGGCGCTGAGCAGGATACTTGGATTCATGCGGGTCGTCGAGGGGCTGTTCCGGCATTCTTCTCTTGCACAGGAGATCGCCGTCAGGTAACACTGGCTGGATTCCCGAGGGTTTCCCGGACTTCCCGACCCCAACGCGGTCGGGAATTTCATAGTCCGATGATAGGTGGAGATGACTGCCCTTATTTTGTTGAGGGTGGGTCACCATAGGATGGCATTGTATGCGGGGGGAGATCGACCACCAGGAAGGTTGCCAACACCGTCTTCGTCTTTGGCGAGTCCTCGAGGGTTAAGGGTAGGTTGACTGCACCCAGTGGTGAGATTGAGTCACCGGTGAATCCTGTGAGCGCCGAATGTAAGGGTTTCATGGCGTCCTTCGGCGATCCAAGCTTTGGAAGGCGTCGAGTTAAAGTATATCGGTGAAGTGCTGTGTCAACCATAATCCTTCTTACTTGTGCATTGGCGATTCGGTGATATTACCAGGGCATCGTTGTGCCGAGGCCGCCCGAATCCTCCGTTGGAAATGTTATTTCGAGCTCGGACTCGGGTTCATGCTCCTCGGTCGCGATGGCACGGGCGTATGCCTTCCGCCCTGAGGTGCTATTTCCTCCGGAGGCTGGTCCCCCAGTGATTACGTCGATGTGCCGCTCGATGGGACCTTCAGGATGCGGGAGGGCTCCGGCTCGTAGGAGGTAGCGGCCTAAATGGCCTCTACGTATCAACTCCTCAATCTGCCGCTTTAATTGCGTGGCACTCCTCGTATCGTGCCCATTTTGCCGATGGAAGCGGCGATGGCAGTCCGGTCCGCCCGGCTCTTGCGGGCTTGTCATCGGATGGGAGGCCTGAGCATCCCTTTCTCCTTTATCGGAGGAATATTTGCATCCGAGATGCATTCAAGGAAGAAGGCGGAAGCCCCAATGTGGAGAGGTGGTCGATCTAACTTGCGCCTTGGTTGCGCGGGCTGCTGCCTGGAAGTTCCCGTTCCTGTACGAGAAAATTCGATCGTCCTCTTTGGCGTTCTTCTCTTCTCCCGACATCCAGGCCTCGGCCGAGACGTATTGGTTTGCCCGTTGGAGCATCTCCGCGACCAGAAGGGGTCGCTTCGACAAGAGACCAGCCAAAACCTCGAGGGCGTAACCCTATCATGAATGCCTGCATCAACAGTGAAGGGTGTGCGTCGAGATAACCCCGAATCTCCGTAGTGAATTGATGCACAAAGTGGGCGAGGGTTCGTCCTCCTTTTGGTTCAACCCCGGAGGAGAGGCGATGGATGGCTTCCGGACTGCAGTAAAGCGCAAGGAAGTGGAGCTCAAAATCTTTGGCGAAATGTTGAAGGAAGTGATTGTCTCGACTTTCAAAGCGTTGTACCACTTGCACGAGCTAGTCCTCTTAGCGTGGGGAACGCTCGGCACATCAAAGCGTCGGAGGTTCCATACTGAGCCATCCTCGAGCCCGAAGGCGGCGACGTGATCAGCCGGATCGGTGGAACCGTCATAGGGATCAATGGAGGGGAGGCGAAGTGCGGGGCACGGGATGATCCGTGAGGTCGCCACTGACGGGGACCCCAGTGGACCTCCTCCCTTTATTCCTCCTTCGACTTACGGATGTCCATTTGCACCTCGTCCGGCCCATTTTTGGAAAGCGGAGCGGAGCTGGGCTTAGAATAAGTCCGTTGAGTCGAGGACACCGCCTCGGGCTCAGGTGGGATACCCGAGTTCGCATTTGAACTGGACCCCGTCCGAAACTAGGTGCGACGTGGGTGAGGTGGTACCGTGGGGCGATTACGGGCCGGAAGGGGAGGCTCGGGCCTTTGACTCGCCGGGTGCGTGTGTCACCCGAGGGAGGAGGGGACAATGGTTTGCACTATCTCCGCTAGAGCTCGGACCTGGTGGGTAAGGTCCCGAAGGCTTCGCGTGACAGGGAGAGAAGTGGAGGGCACTCTCGGGCGGGAGGATCCCGGATCGTTAAACAAGCGCCAGTAGCGTTCCGACGTCGAGATGGGGTCATCCGCCCTTGGTCGGGAGAGGAGGGAAGCCTCCGCCAAGGCTCCCTTTGGATGGAGCTCCTCACCCAGGCGCTCGTCCGGGTTGATCAGGTGATCCTTGACATGGCCCTCCTTCTAGCGCCAATCTGTTTGTGTAAACAACTGTTACACGTGACCAGGGGGCGGCGGCCGGCCGAGACTCGAGGTCGTCGCGGTTGGGTTTGGGCGTGTCGAGGTGTTGGTTATTTGATGAAGCCCCGGTCGGCGGATGTGAAGAGGAAAGGACTCCACCTCCCGAGATCGTCGTCGGGATCTGTCCCTACACAAAGGTTGGGTCGGATGGTACTCCGCCCGACCCCTCCGATGCTCAAGTTAGTTTTTTTCTTAGTAGCAGTAGAAGCCAGCCTTTCTAAACATAACAACTCAGTGTCTTATATAGGTCAGATGCCTGACACGTTTCTGATTGCGTCTGAGAGCGCCGTACGGATTTGATGCCGTGGTTCAGCCTCTTGCGGGGCTAGGGGAAGAGCAGCGGAGGGTGACGTCCGTTAGTCAACCCCTGCCACGGTCGACCGCAGGAGGGGCCGAGACGTCACCCTGACGCGAGCCACGTGGGCCGCGCCAGGTTGCTTTTATTACCCATAATAATGCCATAATTTGGTGATGTCAGAATCAGACATTGATGATGACGAGACTGCAACCGAGCCTGTGATAATAGTTCCCTGCAAAATATACAAGCTACTAGACCTACAAGCTTTCATAACAACAAGGGCACTTCTAGAAACTTTCATAACTCCACCTTCAGCTGCATATTTACACCCAAGAGCCTCTAGGGTACTTAAAGAGATGAGATTCTTTTTCAAATCAGGAACATGTCTAACATTAGTAAGCGTCCTCACAATACCATCATGCATTTTAATTCAGATTGTGCCTCTACTAATAACATCACATGCGGTATTATTACCTATCAAAACAATTTCACCATTACAAAATTCATATGTGGAAAACAAATCCCTATTGGGACACATGTGATAAGAATAACCCGAATCTAAAATTAATTCATTTTTAGACCTTGTCCTATCATCAGTAGCAAAGAAAATATTTTCATCATTCTCATCACTTACAACACAGCTTCAAGGGACTCAATAGTTTTCTCAACAAGTTTTCTCTTTTGTTTTAATTTATTTTTTAATTTAAAGCAATCAGTCTTAATGTGCCCCATTTTATGACAATATCTGCACTCCAAATTTTTATGTCTGGATTTAGATCTAGATTTAGATCTACTACTGTCAAATTCTCTTTTATCCGTTCTACCCCTGACAACCAGACCCTTAGCCTAATTCCCACTACTTTCCCGAGTGATATCCCTGTCTATCTGCTCCTTAGATTTTAATGCAAATTCAATTTCCTGATACGAAATTGTTTCTTTTCCATAAATCATAGTATCACGAAAATACTTAAAGGAATGAGGAAGAGAACACAAAAGTAATATGGCCTTATCCTCGTCATCAATTTTCGCATCTATATTTTCCAAATCCGTAACTAAGGAATCAAATTTATCAAGATGTGAGAGTATAGATGCATCTTTAGTCATCCGAAGCATATATAAACTTTACTTCAAGTAGAGACGGTTCTCCATTGTCCTCTTCATATATAATGCTTTAAGCTTGTCCCACATGCTCTTAGCCGTAGTCTCCATAGCTACCTCCCGTAAAACTTTGTCAGAGAGATTTAGAATAATGCTTGATCGGGCCTTCTTATCTATACCCGCAAAATCTTCCTCTAACGTACCATCTGGAATTTTCTCAGCTCCTTGTAATGTCAAATCAACTTCGTCTTGAACCAAAATAACCTCCATCTTGAGCTGCCACATGCCGAAGTTAATGTTTCTATCTAATTTCTCGACAACGATCTTTGTTATTGTCATTGTTACCAAATGATCCCAAAACCAGGCTCTAATACCAGTTTGCTAGAGTTGCTCAAGGAATTTTCACCAAAGGATAATTTGGTAACCTAATAAAGACAATAAAATAGAAGAATAAAAGAGAGACAAGAACACCGGATTTACGTGGTTCGGTCAATTGACCTACATCCACGAACGAAGGAGCAAATCTAACAAACTGGTATCAGAGCCTGGTTTTGGGATCTTTTGACAATAATGACAATAACAAAGATTGTTGTCGAGAAATTCGACAGAAACGTCAACTTCGACATGTGGCAGCTCAAGATGGAGTACTCACTGGCTTAGCGTTTTTCATGCCAAACCTCTTCATGACTTTCTCGAGGTAATTTTTCTGGGTCAGAAATAATTTTTCAACTCCTTGATCTCTTTTGATCTCCATGTCAAGAATCTTTTTAGCTGCTCCCAAATCTTTCATTTCAAATTCACCGCTCAGTTGTATTTTTAAAATATAAATTTTTGATAAATTCTTAACTGCAATAAGCATGTCATCGACATAAACCAACAAATGCTATCCTAACTAAGCTTCCCGAATGCTCGACACATGCTCTTCTTTCTTTGGGAAAGAAGCCTCCCAAGATCCAAAGTCATCGTTTTGGCGACGAGGATTAAGGAGCGGCTGTCCGTTGACGTGAGTCGCACTCGTGAAACTTGTTCTGCTCGTGTGAATCTATTCTAAGTCGTCCAACATTTCTGCCTGCCTGTGTAGGCGTTGACGGCATGATGTTTGCCGCTTCTAACAAAGTGAGCACAGCAAGCCTTGTATGAAGCCGAGTGTCAAACCCATGCATTGTTTCCTAGGGAGCTAAAAGATATAACAAATATTTATCATTTACTTAGTATAATTCATATGCATGTTATTCGTTTATTTAGCTACTTGATATATTTAATCATCCGTATTTATGGTCAGATTTATGATATCAAAGCAGGAGACAGAATGGTGGAGCGATGGTTTGGCAAAGTCAAGAAGTTGGCCTTTCCAAGAACAACCGTTGAAGAGAAAACGTTTGAACATACTACTTTTTCTTTTCCCTACACATAAAATTAGTTTTGCGTTTTTCGTGTGCATTGCAGTGATCTCACGGTTTTATTTGCCGGTCGTTTGGTCAAAGGGGCGAGGAGGGTTTCTGTTCCGAATCTTGTGATGGTCTCAGACGGAATCGTCGACCCCCACCCAACTTTGACGTCTAACGTCCGCATGCATGCACGCACGAAGCAGCAATACACGAGCAGTTTACCGACTTGGGTGGCTACTTGTAAGCCAGTATCGTATACTCCCATGATTTGGAATACACGGTCATGCATGTTTCCTCATCTTGTGCTGCATGCACACGGCACTACCATGACTTCAAGTACACGTGACGGATTCGCATGACACGGTTAGTCCTCCACCACGTGTTACTCGATTTCCTACTCGGGTAACTTGTGAGACCTCCAAGTCAGAGCGGAAGGGTTCGCATAACGCACGGGGCCCCACTTGTGAGAGAGCGGATGTGACAGTGTTGGGGACGGCATGTATTACATTTCTGTTACCATTTTGACTATATAAGCCACGGATTTCGTATATTGGTGTAACACGTGACGTCACCTCGTTCGTGATCCCTCCCTCGATCAGTGTCCATCTCTCCCTCCATATATACGCGCTCGATTCCTCTCGGCTCCTCCAACTCGCTCTCTCGCAGCTCTCGAGCACTTCACCCGAGACGAGCTCGCTAAACAGCAGAAATGTCGCCAGCCGCAGTTGCTCCCCCACTCTCGCGCACCAAGCGGTTCGTCGTCGCCGCCGTTTCCGCCATCAACGACGCCGCTTGCCGCTCCGACGGCACCGTCAACCGCCGCCTCGTTTCGCTCCTCGACGCCCGGGTCGCCGCTTCCGCCAAACCCTTTCGTGGCGTCCGCACTGCCGACGTCCCCGTTGACCTCTCCCGTGATCTGTGGTTCCGACTCTTCGTCCCCTCTTCCGTCTCTGACGGCGAACGGCTTCCCGTCATCGTCTTCTTCCACGGAGGCGGCTTCGCATTCCTCTCCCCCGACTCCTACCTCTTCGACGACGTGTGCCGCCGGATCTGCCGCACGGTCCACGCCATCGTCGTATCCGTCAACTACCGCCTCGCGCCGGAGCACCGGTGCCCGGCGCCGTACGAGGACGGGGCTCACGTGCTCCGCTTCCTGGACGGCGGCGGCCTCTTGTACGCTGACCCCTCCGCTGCAGATCTTGCCGACCTATCCAGCTGCTTCCTCGCGGGCGATTCCGCCGGCGGAAACATCGTCCACCACGTAGCCCGGCGCTGGGCAGCGGACGCCGACGGCGGATGGAAGAGGGTGCGACTGGCGGGGATGGTGCTGATCCAGCCCTACTTCGGTGGCGAGGAGCGCACAGAGGCCGAGCTGAGGCTGGTCGGCGCGCCGCTGGTGTCGGTGGAGAGGACGGACTGGCTGTGGCGGGCGTTCCTTCCGGAGGGAGCGGACCGGGACCACGAGGCGTCGAACGTGTTCGGGCCACGGGCGGTGGGGGAGCTGGAGGAGGCTCTGCCGGCGGCGATGGTGGTGGTAGGGGGCTTCGACCCGCTGCAGGACTGGCAGCGGAGGTACTACAAGGGGCTGAGGGCGAGGGGCAAGTCGGCGCGGCTGGTGGAGTACCCGGAGGCCTTCCACTCCTTCTACGCCTTCCCTGATCTGAAGCAATCCGCAGTGCTCATGGAAGAGATCAGGAGCTTCGTCGACAGCCACCGACCTCGGAAGGAGGAGGATGGAGAACGAAGCGGTGGTGGTGACAAGCACAGTAATATTGAAGAATGGTAGTTGCTTATTGAGTGACGATAACAGTAATTGTGATGCACATTATTTGGTTATTGTATGTGCCATATCCCATAACCATACACCAATGCCTTTAGTACAAAGAAAGATATGAGCTGGCTGTTTATACAAGTTGTTAATCATAAATAAAGTTTTTTTGTATTTAAAACAAACATAATTGATGCGATGTCATCTTTTGTTTCTGATAGAAACCTAATCTTAAATAATTTTTTTATTAAAATAAACATAATTACCATGATTCCATCTTGTGTGTATGATAGAAACGGGACAGAAGGATTCGAAAGATGAAAGGTGACTGTTTATACCAGTTATTGTACATAAATAACTCTTTAAAATTGAAATAATTATAATTGCTGTGATCCCATCTTTTGTTTCTAATAGAAATGAGACGGAAGGATTCGAAAGACGTGGTGGGTTGGCTGTTTATGCTAGTCGTTGAATATAAATAATTATTGTGATCTCATTTTGGTTTCTGATGGAAATGAAACGAAGGGATTCCCAAAATGTGGGGGCTTCATCGCTGTGATGATCTTATCTTTAGCATCGGTCCGCAGGAGCCCTTGTGAGAACCTCAAAATCGTTTCCAGATTTGAGGTAGCTGCCAAAGTAAGAACTGAACGTTTGGTCCAGTGATTACGCTGTTCTGCATCATTCCGATTAAACCCAAGAAATCATAAGGATGTAGTTATGCTGCAATAAAGATGTTGTTTGCATACATCTTTTCAAAGTAGGAGGAGAGAAACAAGAATGAAAAGTGTTCCAAAAAAATCGAGCAAAAGAACAATCAAAGAATACATGTTTGACAAAATCCAAGTACAGATATGCGACGTGGAGCCGATCGATTAATTTGAGACGTAGGATGGCTGTTTGAGCACAGTTTTCATAAAATGTATATTAATTTTAAGAGCAATATTGAAATGTCAAATGATCTTCCAACCCGCCCAAGGTTGGTTTGTTATTTGGGTGATTGACTTATCGTAAGATGTCTATAAATGCAAGTAAAACTAAGCGAGATGTGACATGCATGGAGCTTATTCTTCTCGTGGGACGCGACATGCGCCGTAGAGAGAGAGAGAGAGAGAGAGAGAGAGAGAGAGACGGTCGGATGGATGGCCGCCGACCCCGAGTCAAACTTTGCACTCAAGCTAAACGTGCGACTTGTGCACGCGTGCGTCCATGAATAGAGGAGGTTCGCTTCACGTACCGACTTTAGTCAGGATTTAGCTTACGGGAAGCTGACGTGGTTAAGACCGTATTCGGGCGTGAATAGCACCACATGTGGTGAGTTAAGTCGTTGTGTGAAGCGGGCGTGTGTTCCCGTCGATGGACGCGTTCAAATGCGTCACACACCATGGAAGAAAGAGGACGAAATAGCATTCTCTAACCAACATAGGTCGATAAAATTCACGTGGGAGATCTAATTTGATTTGCATACGAGAGGTAGAGCAGAAATTTAGAGATGGAAATATTAATGTCCATCTCACTTTGACCACTGGTCGATCATGCATTCCAATCATATGATAGGAGGATGCATATAGGGTTGACTATCATTCCACATTCTCGCTTCTTAATTTTTGTTCATTGCTGTGTAGCTTAGTTTGACATTGTGTGTGCGTGTAGTCGTTAAATGTTGTGGCGTTCGTGTGATGCTTGATTGAAATGAAGATACCAAGTTACTTCTGTACGCGATAGTTTCGGTTTCAAAATTGATGATTTTGATTTCTAAATTTTAGAAATCGAAATCCATTGAAATGATTCAAATCATCAAGCTGGTTTGATTCCAATTCGAACCATGGCCAGGGCTAATCACTTCATCATCTAATCTATTGATCCATGATGAGGAGAGTTGTATTCGAATCATTTCTACTCACTATGCACATACTAACAGTCTCATATAACTCTACCTCATAAACCATATGGAATTTATTACTTGCTCTCACATTAATCTATATGCATTTATCACTTACGTTGTGCAACACACAAACTCGTTGGAACTTCGTTATCCATTTCTTTCGAGAACAGCTCATCAGGTGAAGAAGTTTGAACTGGAATGTGGTTTAGCAAAACGTGTACAACAATTATTAAGCATCGTATGGGACAATTGTAACTCTTGAAACCAAGTCAATTTGGCACTCACGCAACTTGCATTCCATGACCGGTGCAAGGAAGCTGCTCCCCCGTTGCCTTCGTATGCCCTACTTCCGAACCAATCGCCCATATGTAAAGCATGGTTGGGGTTGGTCGTCACGCCATTCGTGACTTGAGTCGAAGTCGTGCTCCTAATTTTGGTGTGCATGCAGTGCTGCGGTCGTTAGATCGGGTGGGTCAAAGTCGTGTTCTGAATCCTGCGATGGAATAGTATGCAATCGACCGACAATACCAAACCAACTTTGCATGCGCGAATGGAGGAGAGCCTTATTTCGTGTCCCACGTCGTCCAAATGCCGTGAGGTGAAGCACACGTTAACCGATATCGATATCGATGTGTCTCTGACTTGGAGGCTGTGGCGAGATCGTTGTCGACACACGTCAACTCGGTTCGTTTTGATCATATTTGACCAGGCGTCGTTGACTGCTGTCGGGTTGATGCCATTCCTCTTTCTCGTGCCCCATTTATGATCTCAAATTTCTTCTCCTTCTCATCGTTAATGATATAAGAAAAGTATAATTAAATAATTGATCGTTGTGCGACGATTGATGCATAAAAAAATCATAAATCTAAAAAATCGTACATATCATGTTATAATTGTTACCTAAAAAGATCATATATTTTTAAAAATTTCAGATCTGATAACGATGATGAAGGAAAACTTGCGTACTATTCTTTAGAAATGATCCACACAGTAGACGTAGTGACGACGCTTCTTAGATTGTCATGAGATCTTCATCTTCACATACACCACAAGATTGTCGGAGCCAAGGACAACTACCAAAAGTTGTAAATAAGATTACAAGAAAAAATAGAATAAGATTAGGTAGAAATTATAAATAAAAATTTAAATATTTTTAATTTTTCTATCAATTTTTTCTTTAGGGATCTTAATAATGGACAAAACATAAGAAAGAGCTCTTCCTTCTGCTCAGATTAATTCATCCTAAAGCCCGTATACTATAAATAATTTTTTTAATAATATTTTATAAAATATTTCTTTTGAAAATAGGTTGTTTTAAACTTTCATTATAGAGTAACCCAATGTATAGGAGTTTTTTTTTTTTATGCTCGAGTGTAATTTTCAACTCTTTGATGATTGTAATGATTGGACCTTGGATTGTTGTAATTTCTAACAACTGATGCGACCAAACAAATATAACCAAATTTTATCAAAAAAAATCACGCTAATGATAAAAATAATTATAAACCAATAGCCAAGATTTCTTGCATTTAATGTACCAAGAATATGATAAAATATCATAGAATAATAATTAATAATTTTTCATTTTATTAATTTACTAAGAATAATCATAAAATGGTAGTTTTGGGAGGCTTTGGGCAAACCTAGATTTCAACTCTGATTTAACACATATTATTCAAAAAATAAACCTAAGCAGTAAAATGATAACTACAAGAATTAATTATGAAAATTGTATTATTACATGTATATGTTGCTTAAATAACATTTAGTCTACCGTATAGAGATACATACATGATAGTGCTCATCACTAATCTGCAATAAATGTTTTGTCAGTAACATATAGAACTCATATTTAGATTCTTACAAAAATCTTAAACTATATATTTTTTATCATTTTCTAGTGCAAATATTTATGGTAAAACATGCTAAAAGCAAATAAAATACTTAAAAATAAAATTTAGTTTGTTAATGCATCAAGAAAATCACACAAAATCATTTATAATAAGATAATGATGAAATTTATAAGAATTGACTCATTTTTAACGACAAATAATTGGAGTAAAATAGATTCTATGCATATTAAATTTAGTTATTATTAGTTTGTTTTCCATTAATCTAATGGAAGGATTGACTATATTCTTTTGCCAAAATATTCCAATTTTTAGTTTCTTGATTTCTAATCTCTGATTCTGATTTATTAATTAGAGATATTCTCAATGAAATGAAATAATGGATGGTAGAGTAGGTATAAAAATTATAATTATGTTGCAAAATATTAGCTAGAATCAAAATCAAATGGTAATATATTGAATTTATTATACATATTTTTTTAATATTATTTATAAAACCTTTTTCTAGTATATAGGTATCTCATCATCAGATTTAAAAGTTATAATGATATTGACCAGTAAAAAGAATGAGAGTTGCTTTTTTTTTTCTTTATTCTTATCTTTTACCAAATCAAACGATGGATTAGGGATCAAGAGAGATTAATAATATATTTGTAATCTCAATAATTGGATTATTTCATTTTTAGAAAGTCATGTCTTTTTAAATGCGAGAGTAAAAGATTTATGATGATAATTAGAAGAGTCTCTCATTAAGGTCATCTTCTGATTAATCATATTATAATTAGACTTTTTTGTATTTACTAATAATAATTATCAAAATTTAATTTGATCTATAATATATCATACCTAATAAGATATAATCACGTAATCTAATAGATAGTATTTTAAATTTGGTTAATTTGCATAAATCAAGAGAGTGTCTTAATACTATCGATTTAATTTAGAATAATTCTTGAAATAGATAGATTTTAGAATCTCATGATTTATTTTTTTTTTTGAATTGGTTGCCACATCACAATGAAAATCCTCTTCCGAGAATTATTCTTTTAATTTTTCTACGACCTTGGAAGTTTTTTTTGCTTGCTTTTCTTATGTCGACATCATTCCACTTACTAATAAAGTATATACGATGCATGAGGTAATGTCACAATTATTAAGTTCCTTAGGTGGCAGTGGTCATTCATCTCTTTTGACGTCTGATAGGATATCTGATACATCTAAAATATTTAAGTTCAAATATAATAATAATATATTCATCAAATTTTAATATAGATGTAATGTAGAGATAAGAAGCTAAGGAACTGATGGATATTTCAAAACATCACATGAATGACACTTAACATCGTTAGATCGATATCAGAACATCATGTGACCGACATTATGATACCACGTGATCGATATCTTAGTACTATATGATCTTATTGTCACATGATTGACACTACCACATAGTTTACGTGTGATTGACCTATGAAATTGACTTTTGCCTTTTGACTTGGGAATAATGCATGATATTACAGCAGCGACATCCTTTTTGATTTGTCCCAACCGGTTTTATATCAACATTTAAAACGACATCTTCCTTCATCCCAAACCATGCAGTCTTTAACTGCTTGGGTTTGACTTAACAAACCGAGAATATGTGGAGCCCAACCTGCCGAATCTATCATTACTGTTTTGACTCTTAACAAACCCAACCTCTTAAATCCGTCATCGATCCTTCCCGCTTCTGTCTTTGCTGACGGGGTTCACGTGCTCCGCTTCCTGGACGGCGGCGGCCTCTTGTACGCTGACCCCTCCGCTGCTGATCTTGCCGACCTATCCAGCTGCTTCCTCGCTGGCGATTCCGCCGGCGGAAACATCGTCCACCACGTAGCCCGGCGCTGGGCAGCGGACGCCGACGGCGGGTGGAAGAGGGTGCGACTGGCGGGAATGGTGCTGATCCAGCCCTACTTCGGTGGCGAGGAGCGCACAGAGGCCGAGCTGAGGCTGGTCGGCGCGCCGCTGGTGTCGGTGGAGAGGACGGACTGGCTTTGGCGGGCGTTCCTTCCGGAGGTTGAAGAATGGTGGTTGTTTATTGAGTGACGATAACAGTAATTGCGATGCATATTATTTGGTTATTGTATGTGCCATACCCCACAATGCTTTCTAATATATAGAAAAAAATATTAGCTGACTGTTTATACAACTTGTTGTTGAACACAAATAAAATTTTATTTATTGAAACAAACATAATTGGTACGATCTCATTTTTTGTTTTTGATATAAACGAGACGAAAGGATTCAGAAAGATGTGAGTCCACTGTTCATATCAATAGAAAAAAAGCTTTTTGTTTATATCATTGTTTATAAAAAGGTTTTTTTTTTCTTGAAGCAAACATAATTGCTGCCGTGATCTCATCTTCTGTTTCTTATAGAAACAAGACCAAAGGATGTGGGTCGACTATTTATACCAGTTGTTGATAGAAAAAAGATTTTTCTTTTTGAAACAAACATAATTACTGCTGTGATCTCATTTTTTTGTTTTGTTATAGAAAGATGTGGGTTTGCTGTTTATACCGGTTGTTGAGCACAACTTTTGCTTCTGATAGAAACAAGACGGAAAAGATTCGAAAGATGTGAGCTGGCTGTTTATACCCGCTGTTGAACACAAATAAATTATTTTTTTTATTGAAACAAACATAATTATTGTTTCTGATAGAATTGAGATAGGAGGATTCAAACCTCCGAATAACAGATCCAAAACCCACTGTCTTACCGCTTGGCAACGCCACATTTTTCCTGTTTGACAGTCGTCAAGACTATTATCCCTCCTTTAAAAAAGAAATGCATAATACATAATGATAACATATGGGATATATGGTTTGTTGCTTGGATTAAACACATGTAGACAAAATATAAAATCAACAAAATTCATTTATCGCTACATAGAATTCAATTAGGATATATGGTTTGTTGCAAGGACCAGAAGGTAGACGTAATCGTCACAAACTACTGCATGCCGGAGATGACTGGTTATGACCTCCTAAAGGCTGTTAAGGTATGAAAGCTGTGCAGAACAATCTACACTCTGCCTCATCTTACTGTTAATCATGTCTGCATCTTACACTCGAGGAACAGAGCTGCCAAAAACCCATTCCTGTGATAGTAATGTCATCAGAAAACGAGCCACAGAGAATATGTTAAAAATTGATTCATAGTAGTTATCTAGATAATTATCATGTTCTAGATAATTATAGGCATGTTCTAAGAAGTGACCCATGATTTAGAAGTTATAGGATAGTTCCTACAACTAACTCAATCATGGATGACATGATGGAGGGAGGTAATTACCACTATATCATATAAATAAGACCATAGTTCATGAAGTAGATGAGATGCATTTGGAAAATCTTATAAGTGTTCTATATCATTCCTCTTGTTTTAATACTACATCGGTTTTCTTAATTGAAAGCGTTCTCTCTGAATTGTATCATAGTATTATGTCTTTTATTGTTTTCCTTACTCCTCCAACCCCAACATTTATAGTATCAGAGCCAGGTTTCAATCTGAACTAGGCATTATGATTTTTAATGGTAATTCCATGTCTCAACCCCTTATTCCCATCTTCTCGGGCAAATGCTATAAATTTTGGAGTATCAAGATGAAGACTCTATTCAGGTCTCAAGATCTTTGGGACTTAATAGAGAATAAATATGCAGATCCAGATGAAGAAACCAGGCTGAGGGAGAATAGAAAGAAGGACTCAAAGGCATTGTTCTTCATTCAATAAGTTGTACATGAGATAATCTTCTTAAGAATTGTAGCAGCGACAACCTCAAAGCAAGTTTGGTTGATACTTCAAAATGAATTTTAAGGCTCATCTAGGGTGATTATGGTAAAGCTTCAAACCCTTCGTCGTGAGTTTGAAATTTTGTTCATGAAAAGCAATGAATCGATGCAAGATTTTCTTTCTCGAGTGATTGAAATTGTTAGTCAAATGAAATCTTATGGTGAACATCTTTATGATCATATAATTATCGCAAAAATTTTGAGAAGTTTAACTCCGAAATGTGATCATGTTATTGCCACAATTGAGGAGTCAAAAGATTTATTTACATATTCATTTGATGAACTAATGGATTCCTTGCAAGCACACGAAGCAAGGTTAAACGGGTCACTTGAAAAAAGTGAAAAAAAAGCATTTCAGGTTAAGGGAGAGTCTTCTACTTCAAAAGAAGACAAAAATTTAGTAGGAAGAGGACGTGGTAGAGGAGGATTTCGTAGTAGAGGAAATGAAAGAGGAAGAGGAAGAGGACACTTTGATAGGCATGATAAACAAAAAAACTACAAGAGCAGAATTTAATATCATTATTGTAAAAAGTTTGATCACATGAAAGCAGATTGTTGGAAAAGAGAAAAGCAAGTAAGCTATGTGGAGGAAAATGAAGAAAATAGTAAGTTGTTTATGACTCATTCACAAGTTAATGATATCTCAAATGATATTTAATTTTTGGATAGTGGATGTTCTAATCATATGTCAGGCATAAGATCAATATTTAGATATATTGATGAAACTCACAAGTCGAATGTTAGACTTGGAGATAACAAACAAATCCAAGTGGAAGAAAAAGGAACAATTGAGATGAAGACAAGTCATAGGAAAGTAAAACACCTTGATAATGTTTTCTTTATTCCTAATTTATCACATAACTTGTTGAGTGTTGGACAACTGATAGATGATGGATATTCAGTTATATTTGATGATGGTTTATGCACTATTAGAGATAAAAAAATCTGATTTGATTATGGTAAATGTTTGCATGACACAAAACAAGATGTTTCCACTTGATGTTTCAAATATTAAAAAGCATGCTGTAGTTGCAACTCAAAAGAATGAGTCTAATTTATGTCATTTAAGATATGGATACCTTAACATTAAGGGGTTAAAATTATTAAACCAAAAAGAAATGATTTTTGGATTACTCAAAATTAATATACTTGATATATGTGAAGGATGTATTTATGGCAAATAAATTAAAAAACTATTTCCTGTTGGAAAAGCATGGAGAGCATTTGATTGTCTTGAATTAATTCATGCTAACTTATGTGGACCTATGAATATAAAATCATTTGGTGGAAGTCGATATTTTCTACTGATGATTATAGCTGCATGAGTTGGGTATATTTTCTAGAACTGAAATCTGAAATATTTGATAATTTTTGAAATTCAAGGTACTTGTAGAAAGGCAAAGTGGTAGATGCATAAAGACACTTCGGATAAATAGAGGTGATGAATTTCTATCTAATGAGTTTAATTATTTTTGTGAAGAAAATGATATTCATAGGGAATTGACAGCACCATATACACCGGAACAAAATGGTGTAGCTGAACGTAAAAATCGAACTGTCATTGAAATGGCAAGAAGTTTGCTAAAGGAAAGCATCTTCCAAATTAGTTTTGGGCAGAAACAGTTGTAACAACAGTTTATTTATTGAATATTTCACCAACAAAGGCTGTTATGAATCGAACTCCTTTTGAGGCTTGGTATGGTATAAAACCAAGTGTAAGCCATCTAAAATTTTTTGGTTGTATTGTTTATGCTTTGGTAAATTCACAAAACCATCATAAGCTTGATGAGAAATCTGAAAAATACATTTTAATTGGTTATTCGTTACAATCTAAGGCGTATCAATTGTATAATCCCATTAGTGGCAAAGTTATTATTAACAGAAATGTTGTGTTTGATGAAAAAGCAAGTTGGAATTGGGAGTCTAATGAAGGTGAAACACAGACTCAAATTCCAGCAGAACTAGACACTCTACATAATCAAGTAACAGATCCTGCTCCGACAAGTTCATCGTCAATCTCACCTAATAACAGTTCAAATTCTGATTCCTCAGATGAAACCCCTCTAGGAAGATTCAGATCACTAATAGAAATTTATGATTCAACATTTGCTTTATTTATTTCAGATCCTACAACTTTTGAGGAAGTAGTTGAAAAAGAGGAATGATGAAAAGCAATGAAGGAAGAAATCAAGTCAATTGAGAAGAATCAAACCTGGGAGCTAACGAATCTACCGAAGGAAAAGAAAGCTATTGGATTGAAATGGGTGTTCAAAATAAAATATAATGTAGATGGAAGTATCCACAAACATAAGGCTGGACTTGTAGCAAAAGGATATTCGCAGCAACAAGGTATTGATTTTGATGATACTTTTTCTCCAGTTGCTAGATTTGAAATCGTGAGAACTTTCTTGGTTTTAGCTGCTCACTTTGGTTAGCTTGTTTATCAATTTAATGTGAAATCTATATTTTTAAATGGGGATTTACATGAAGAAGTTTTTGTTACTCAACCTGAAGGTTTTCTGGTTAAGGGACATGAAGAGAAGGTGTATAGCTAAAGAAAGCTCTTTATGGGCTTAAACAAGCTCCAAGGGCATAGTACAGTAAAATTGATTATTATTTTCATCAAAATGGATTTAAGAGGAGCAATAATGAATCTACTCTTTATCTAAAGAAGGAAGGTGAACATAATATTCTAATGGTTTGTCTTTATATTGATGATATTATATATATGGGTTCATCTAACTCTTTTGTGGCAGAATTTAAAAAATTCATGATGAATAAGTTTGAAATGTCAGATCTAGGTCTACTGCACTATTTTCTTAGGTTGGAAGTAAAGCAAGGATCAGATGGAATTTTTATTTTATAAAAAAAGTATGCAATGGATCTGCTAAAAAAATCTAACATGATTAATTATAAAGTTGCAGCAACCTCTATGAATATAAATGAGAAACTGAAACTTGAAGATGGAACATGTTTGACAAATGCAAGATACTACAGAAGTTTGATCGAAGGTTTGATTTATCTAACTCATACTCGACCAGATATTACCTTTTCTATTGGTGTAGTATCCAGGTTTATGCAAAGCCCCAGTAAACATTATCTCAAAGCTGTTAAAAGAATTTTGTGTTATATTGCGGGAACTACTGATTATGGTATTTGGTATTCTCATAATTTTAAATGTAAATTATTTAGTTTCACTGATAGTGATTGGGCAAGAGATTTGGATGATAGAAAAAGTACTTCAGGCAATATTTTTAGTCTCGGATCAGGTGCTATATCTTGGAGTTCAAAGAAGCAAGTAATAACTGCATTATCGACATTTGAAGTAGAATATGTAGCTGCAACATCGTTATGACTTGTCAAGTAACATGGCTTAGAAGATTTCTTGAAGATCTTCATCAAGAACAAAAGAAAGCAACGAAAATATTTTTTGACAATAAATCTACAATTGCAATGACAAAGAATCCAACATTTCATGGAAGAACGAAGCATATAGAGATACGCTATCATTTCATCCGGGATCTTGTAGCAAGTGGAGCGATAACATTGAAGTATTATGACACAGATGAACAAGTTGCAGATATACTCACCAAATCGCTTTCAGTTCAAAAGCATGTTTATTTTATGTCTCAGATTGGTGTATATAACTATGAATCAAGGGGAGTGTTAGAAATTGATTCATAGTAATTATCTAGGTAGTTACCATGTTCTAGGTAGTTATAGGCATGTTCTAAGAAGTGGCCCACGATCTAGAAGTTATAGGGTAGTTCCTACAACTAACTCAATCATGGGTGACATGATGGAGGGAGGTAGTTACCACTAGATCCTATAAATAAGACCGTAGTTCATGAAGTAGATGAGATGCATTTGGAAAATCTTGTAAGTGTTCTATATCATTCCTCTTGTTTCAATACTACATCGGTTTTCTTGATTGAAAGCATTCTCTCTGAATTGTATCGTAGCATTCTATCTTTTATTGTTTTCCTTATTCCTCCAACCCAACAGAATCAACCGGTTTATAGCTTCCTTCTACAGTAATCTTTCGATGCCGTTCATTGCAAAGATCGAAATCTACTGAATGCACCATCATCATTTAAGTTGTCATTAGACTAAACATTAGTCTTGTCTGGGCATATTTCGTGCCATGCTTCTATTTCTTTCTTTTTTCAGGTCAAAGAAACCAATGGTTTGTGCATTGCTGAATGAGATGAGCTCCCAGGATAGATTATATGTTTGTTCTCCAAAACTAAAAGATCATGCGTGTGTGTGTTCAAATTAAGTGCCGAGCTATTGGAGCCGAGGATTTCATCATCAAACCTCTCCAAACTAATGACATTCTGAGATGGGATGCTACGCTCGAACAGGACCACTGCCACCGCCATCATCGTCTTCCAATGCGGGCACCAAGAGGAAAATGACAATCGAGTTAATGGCTGAGAGCGGCGGCGGTGGCTCGGAAAGATGATGGCCGCACCTTACCGGGCTGGCGATGGCGTGATAGCAATCATCGGCATCGAACAAGCGTCATAGGAAGCCTCTCATATTATAATTTCGATGGATCATCTGCAATTCAACTGTTCTTGCTTTGCTCCAGGAATGTTGTTAGAGTTGCTCCACGAATTTTCACTAAGGATAATTTGGTAACCTAATAAAGATAATAAAATAGAAGAATAAAAAAGAGACAAGAATACCAGATTTACGTGGTTCGATCAATTGACCTACATCTACGAACGAAAAAGGAGCAAATCTTTTACTACAAAAGAGATAATTATAAATGCCTTAGGAAAAATATTCCTAAACCATAAAGCACCTAGAACTACTAAACAAGAAAAGCTCAAATATTTGACTTAATGTGAACTTAATAGAAATTAAATCCCAAAGTGACTTTTCTTGTGGTGCATCCGGCTTCAAAGCCTAGATCCTTATTAATAGAAAGTTAGAAAATAGAGATGTGGGACTATGTGGGACTTGCCAAACCAATAAATCTCTACTTTGACATATCCTAACATTGACAATTTAGCAAAACTTGCTCCACTTTCTTCACAAAAGCCCCAACGGGCAATCACAAATAATGAATACCAACCAAGTCCAAGCACTGCTTGAACTTGTAAATCAGAAGATGTTTTGTAAGCATATCAGCTAGATTGTCTTTCGTATGAATTTTCTGAATAAGGACCTTTCCCTTGGCAATGGTATCCCGAATAAAATGAAACTTCACATCGATGTGTTTCGTCCTCTCATAATACATCTGGTCTTTAGTCAAATGAATAGCACTTTGACTATCATAATAAATTATAGTAACACCTTGATCTTTGACATAATTCACCGAATAAACTTTTAATCATAAAACTTCTCGATCGCCTCTGTCACATCGCTTATATATTCGTCTCGTAGTAGATAAAGCTACAACAGGTCATAAAGAAGCTTTCAACTAAGCGCATAACCGCCAACGCAAAATACATAGTCATCGCCGATCTTCGTTTATCAAGATCCGCAGCATAACTAGAGTCGACGAAACCAATCAAAGTGTTATGATTTTTCTCAAACTCCAAACAAGAATCAAGTCCTTGCAAGTATCGAGAATCCACTTCATAGCTTTGCCAATGTATTTTACCAGGACGAGACATATATATGCTAACCACACTGACTGCTTGTGAAATATCCAGATGGGTACAAACCATTACATACATAATCTCTATCGATGACATTGGAATATGGAACTTTCACCATATATTCTTCCTCTTTAACTGACTATGATAACTGAGCAGCAGATAGCAAAAAATGGCTAGCAAGAGGAGTACTCACTGGCTTAGCATTTTTCATGCCAAACCTCTTCAAGACTTTCTCGAGATAATTTTTTTGGGTCAGAAATAATTTTTCAACTCCTTGATCTCTTTTGATCTCCATGCCAAGAATCTTCTTAGCTGCTCTCAAATCTTTCATTTCAAATTCACTACTCAGTTGTATTTTTAAAGTGTGAATTTCTGATAAATTCTTAGTTGTAATAAGCATGTCATCAACATAAAGCAACAAATATACAAAAGAGCCATCATTTAACTTTCAGAAGTAGACACAGCTATCATACATGCTCCTTGTGTAACCATGGCCTAACATAAAGGAATTAAACCTCTTATGCCACTGTCTTGGAGACTACTTCAATCCATATAAGGATTTCTTTAATAAGCAAACATGGTCTTTCTTATCGTCAATTTCAAATCCATGAGGTTGCTCCATGTAAATTTGCTCTTCAAGTTCACCATATAAGAAAGCTGTCTTGACATCAATTTGCTCCAATTCCAAATCATACATGGAAACTAAAGCAAGCAAAACACGAATAGAGCTATGTTTAACAACAGGTGAAAATACGTCATTAAAATCAATACCATGTACCTGACTATAGCCCTTTGTAACCAATCGTGCTTTGTACCTTGCATCTTCAACCCATAGAATACCTTTCTTCCTTTTGAAGACCCATTTGCATCTAACAATTTTCTTACCCGAAGGCGACTTCACAAGATCCGAAGTTCTATTCTGATGGAGAGATTCAATTTCTTCATTCATCACAATCAACAACTTAGCGGAATCTTCACAAGAAACTGCATCTGAGTAGGTAGTAGGCTCACCAACTCTACATATTTCTTCTGCAGTAGACAAAGCATATACAACCAAATTTGCATATCTTTGTGGTGGTTGAATAACTCTCCGTGATCTATCATTGGCTATGGAATATTGCTTTACATCTGGATCATCTTCGCTAGTAGACTCGAGACCATCTGCTGGCATTCTTTGAGTAGAAGAGTTTGATTGAAGAGAATCAGAACTTCCAATCTCAAGCTCTACCTGCTTCTGCGTACTATCATTTGTACAACTAGTAAATTCCTTTTGGAAGATAACATAGACAATTCATCAAAAGTAACCTCTCTCGATTATAAATTTTGGGGATTTGGGATCATGACACCATAATCTGTATCCTTTCACCCCAGAAGCATACTCAAGGAAAATGCACTTTTTAGCTCGAGGCTCTAATTTTTCTTCATTTACATGCATGTATGCTGGACATCCAAAGATTTTAAAATCAGAGTAATCAGTAGGAGTACATGACCAAACTTCCTCAGGAGTTTTAAAATTAAGTTCTGACTGAAGAGCACGGTTGATAATGTAACATGGCCATATTAATCGCCTCGCCCAAAAGTCCTTTGTCAACCATGCATTTGAGATCATACACCTTGCTCTCTTCAAGAGTGTTATGTTCATACGTTCGACCACACCATTTTGCCGAGGCGTTATCCTAACAATGCGATGTCGAACAATTCCTTCATTTTTACATAATTCATCAAAGTCACATTCACAAAATTCCATGCCATTATCTGTTCGAAGTTGCTTAATCTATTTACCTATTTGCTTCTCAATCAAGCCTTCTATTGTTTGAAGGTTAGAAAAATATCATTTTTATGCTTCAGAAAATAAACCTAAACTTTCCTGGAATAATCATCAATGAAAGTCAACATATACCAGCACCACCCTTAGATCGAACACGAAATTTGGACCCCAAAGGTCGAATGAATATAGTCAAGAGTACCTTTCATTTTGTGAAGCTCTTTGGAGAGTTGAAGTGACCCTTTTACGCTTTCCAAAATGTAATGTTCACATAAATCCAGTGGCCCAGTACTCTGTCTACAAAAAAACCCCTTTTGCTCAATATGCTCAAAACTTTCTCGCTTATATGACCCAAACGCATATGCCTGCTTGTGTAAACAACCTGTTACCGTGACCTAGGGGCAAGGCGGCTTCGGCACCAAGACTCCGAGGTCGTCGCGGTTGGGTTCGGGCGTGTCGAGGTGTTGGTTCGCTGATGAAGCCCCGGTCGACGGATGTGAAGAGGAAAGGACTCCGCCTCCCGAGATCATCGTCAGGATCTGTCCCTGCATAAAGGTTGGGTTGAATGGTACTCCGCCCGACCCCTCTGACGCTCAAGTTAGTTTTTTTCTTAGTAACGGTAGAAGCCAGCCTTTCTAAACATAACAACTCAGTGGCTTATATAGGTCAGACACCTGACATATTTCTGATTGCGTTTGAGAGCGCCGTACGGATCTGATGCCGTGGTTCAGCCTCCTGCGGGGCTGGGGGAAGAGCAGCGGAGGGTGACGTCCGTTAGTCAACCCCTGCCACGGTCGGCCGCAGGACGGGCCAAGACGTCACCCTGACGCGAGCCACGTGGGCCGCGCCAAGTTGCTTTTATTACCCATAACACTGTCCCCCGCCGAAGAAAGCCCCTCCTGCGGAACCGACTTTTGCGAGTGAGCCGCCGCTCGGGAAAAGACTAACCGAGCTGTCGCTCGGGGATGGAGCATTGAGGTATCGGTCGGGAATAGGGATTTCAAGTCACTGTTCGTGGTTAGGTTTACCGAGCTGCCGCTCGGAAAGGGAACATCGAGCAGCCGCTCGGGAATGAACATCGAGCAGCCGCTCGGGAAAAAACATCGAGTAGTCACTCGGGAATGAACATTGAGCAGCCTGTCACGGACTTAGCTGGTTTTCTGAGCCGTCACGGCACCAATGCGTATCACCGCAAAGGTCGACCTCCCGAAATCTCCTACAATCCCTTAGGACCAACGAAAGAGAAGCGGGATAGAAAGCGCTTCACACGGGATTCGCAAGCCACTCTTTTAGCAAACACTTTATAGCCGATGCACATTCCAACCATGGATATTACAAGCTCGAAGTTTGCACAACAAAGGCATAAAATTGGTCCACTACTGGATCGAATTCTAGTACAAGTATGCACTCGACGCTTAAGCTTTATGTACAAGCCTACAATGGCTTACAAACTCGCTCAAATGGGGCATTTTGCCTTTGGCAAGCCCTTTATAAGCTTTACAAGTTACAACCAACCAAAAGGGACACGGACATGCATAAGCATTACACCGAACAAGCCGTTTACAATTTTGTCCGTGACATTCTCCCCCACTTATTCCTTCGACGTTCTCGTCGAAGCCTTTGCTGACACTGCAACTTCTTTTCTTTGTTGGATCTTCTATCTTCTGCTCCTACTGCGATGCGCCCCTTGGCTCCCAATTGTCCTCCGCTTGTTGTTGTTAAGTCGTCGAACTTTAATCCGCCATCTTTGCTTCAACTCGTCAATAACTCGACTCGGTGTGGGGTTGTGAGTTGTCTTGACCTATCTTTGGTTCTTGCGGATTCATCTGATGAAGGGAAAAAACTATCTTTGATATACGCTAGTCTCCAAATTCTTCTTGTCTCTTGAACTGGATAGATGCTTGTTGGAGCTTTAACGAGCATCGCCTCATAACCTTTAAAGTTTTCTGGCCCTTCCTTTATAAAATTTGCCCATCGAATCTTCTTCCACTTAGTTGTCTTGCCCAAGTAGGCTCGCATCACTTCCGCTTTCGATTGGCATTCAATTGGGAAATGAAGCGGACAGTCTACTCTCAAGTGCATGATCACCGTTGGTGAGGGCTTGACAACTGTTATCTTCCATTAGTCTCTTCGAAGGGTCTTCAAATTTGTGCAGAGCTCCTCTACCAGATAACTAAGAGAGCTGGGGTACTCGGTTTCGCCCATTCTCTTGAGAGTTGAGAAGGCAAAGGTTACTTGACTTCGCCCGTCTCCTCGAGGTTGTACTTCGTGCATCAAGCTGGTTACTAGACTTTGCCTGCTCTTAGCTCACACTTCCGAAGTACTTGAAGTGTTTGCAATCCTTGCGCTGAGTCAACTACTATGATTCGCCTTCTCATTGCCCTTGAACTTCTGAAATGCAAGAAGTTATCACTCCAACTTGGAGTAAGTCTCCGATAGATTTGGTCGCCTATGGGATTGTACCACCTTCTCCATCATTTTACATCGGCGACTCCTCACGAGTAGCAAAGGTACAAAGACCCAGCGTCTTGCCTGCTCCGATCCTTGGTCATGCACTCTTGTATCAACCCAAAGTCCTTCACTTACGACCATCTTGATGGAAAGTGCATTGACAGGTCTTACGAAGTTCTCAAGCCGCCCTTGGCCTTGTCTTGGTACATGGAGTTTGCCAAAGCATTCTCCTCCTCCATGGCCCATATCACGACCAAGCGCTCTCCCTCTATGAGAGCAAGGGATTGATGACTCCACGGAAGTCCCGCCTCTACGGTACCATGACACTACAATGCCCATGGCACTACTATCCGTTGTCTCGCATCTGCATCCCTTCTTCATGATCGGTAGATCTGCCTCTGCGGTAATGCGGCGCTCCTCTGAGTCCACCTTTCTTCTAACCGATGACTGATCTTGGGTAGCTGAGTCCCTCTAGACTCGTCATTGCTTCCTCGCCCTTTTTCGACCATCTGCTTCAACACCTCTGTGTTCTCTGAGCAATTCTACTTGGTCGATAGAAAGACAAACTGCAACTCCCATTATGGCCTCTGCCATCATGTTGCAGGGTTTGCACCGCTTCTGTTCTCCTTAGCTTCATTGGTCGCAACACTCGCTTACTCGGCCTTGTCCTCTGACTTGCCGGGCTCCCTTAAGCGAATGTGAGCTCTGAAGCAGTTCCACTCTTCAGCCGCTCCGATCATACCTCTGCATGATCCAGTCCTCACATGGGACTCCCTGGTACTTGCATCTGAACTTCTTCCTCGATAGGGCACAGCCCCCATAAGCTGATGTCCAAGGCTTCCATTCAATGCAACATTCGGTGCACGCACAGAAGACCCGCCTTTGCGAAACCATGGCATTCACTGCTTGAATCCATAGCTCTTCTTGCCGTCGTGTTGTTCACCGACTTGGAGCTCCTAGTCGCGCTCCCGATCATACCTCTGCATGATCTAGTCCCCCCCATGGGACTCACCGTGTGTGTCGACTTGCCACGAACCATTCCACCATGATCCATTGCATCATGTCATCGCCTGGTGACATCTCCTTGCATTTCGATCCTGTGGTATGAACTCGAATCTGCGATATCTCCATGTGTGGACTCGCCAACACATCGCGGGGCCTTTACCAACCGATTCTGTTTCGCTCCTTTGGCAATCAACCTTCGTCCACCCACTCTCGGGTCACACTCGGGACGAAGCCTAGCTCTAGGACAGTCCATCACCTAGCAGCTCCTCGAAGTCCCCGACTTGGCTGAAATAGGTGCACATTTGTCGGATCTGGGACTCGCCCCTACCAAAGATAATCTCCGCTGCGCACCGCTTTCCTCATGGCAACTCGAATAGCAACAACGTGGCATATTCTTCAAGAGCATCTGCCTTAGCATCCTCTTGCCCGTGCCAAGGCCTTCTAACACCAACTTCGCCATGCAAGTTGTATCGCCTTAGTTACTCCGTCAAATGCTTCACCGAGACGAGGTGCATATGCCTCGAAGTTCCTTCGTCTTTGGCACCATACAAGATGAGTGCGCTTCATCGAGAATAGAGAACTCATGGAACGACATGATCCTACTCTTGTCTCTGCAAGAGTCCATGTCCTTGACTTCTGTCTAAGGAAAGCTCCACGCCTCCGCTCCACGTTCTATCTTTTTTGCCAACTCCCTTCATGTGGTTTGGGTACATCAACAAGTTACCCCCAAGTTGTTCCGCTTCTCGATTTACATTGCGTTAATGGTGGCCCTCACGCCAACCATTCCACGGGTTAGCCCTCTGTTGAGTCCGATCTCGCTATCGGCTCCAAGTGTGCCTTCACTTTGCGTTGCCTGGGTTGCTCCCCCACTTGATCTCGCTATGCGTCCACCAACGCATCACCACTTGCGAGATCATGTAATGACTCCTTACCGCTCACTCGATCCATCGAGCTTCATCTTGAGGTACTCAACTAATGCGGTTCATTGCATATGATTCTACTTCTGTAGAACCGAGACTTATCCCTCCTGGGTATCTGTCCCGTTGGAGCAACTTCTCTCTTCGCATCCTTCCCTTTGGAAGTTTTAGAGACCACCATCCCCATGGACTACTTCGCCTCTACTGAACAAACTGTGCCCAATTTTGCCTTTGCAAATGCACTTGCTAGATTGTGACTCTCCACCAATAAAGCTTGCACTGCACCCCTCTGGGTCTAGCAACATGTTGAACTCTTTGCACACTTGACCTCTTCACGAAAGTATCCTGCACATGCCAAGAGAAAGTTTCAATGCTCTATATGGCGCCGACCTTCGGTCGCCTTAGGATGGCCACGGACAGTCCATCGTCCGCATGCAAGGCCTTGCATGAGTATCGAATTCCTTGAGTTTGTAACTCCCCTCACCTCTATGAGATTTGCACAACTCTTTCGATCGTTGAACAACCCACTCTACCTTGCACAATCTCATCCTTTGCCAAGCACTCTGCTTGCCTCGAGCACTGTCAAGTCTGGGTGCTAACGTCGAGCCACTGCTCGAACTCAACCATCCCGACCTTTATGCGCTACACAATTCCTCTTAGCTTATTGTACTCGTGATGCCTCGCTAGGTCCCCCACGTTTGCATGCTAAGTGTTTGTAAGTGGGCTTGTCCGGCTCTGATACCATCTGTCACGGATTTAGCTGGTTTTGCCTAAGCCATGCGGCACCAATGCGTATCACCGCAAAGGTCGACCTCCCGAAATCTCCTACAATCCCTTAGGACCAACGAAAGAGAAGGCGGGGACAGAGAAAGCGCTTCACACGGGATCCATAAGCCACTCTTTTAGCAAACACTTTATAGCCGATGCACATTCCAACCATGGATATTACAAGCTCAGAACGGTTGCACAACAAAGGCATAAAATTGGTCAACTACAGATCGAATTCTAGTACAAGTATGCACTCGACGCAATCTTTATGTACAAGCCTACAATGGCTTACAAACTCGCTCAAATGGGATATTTTGCCTTTGGCAAGCCCTTTACAAGCTTTACAAGTTACAACCAACCAAAAGGGACACGGACATGCATAAGCATTACACCGAACAAGCTGTTTACAATTTTGTCCGTGACAAGCCGCTCGGGAATGGAACATCGAGCAGCCGCTCGGGAATGGACATCGAGCAGCCGCTCGGGAATGAAGATTGAGCAACCGCTCGGAAAAAACATCGAGCAGCCGCTCAGGAAAAAACATCGAGCAGCCGCTCAGGAATGAACATCGAGCAGCCGCTCGGGAATGAACATCGAGCCGCCGCTCGGGAAAAAACATCGAGCAGCCGCTCGGGAAAAAACATCGAGCAGCCGCTCGAGAATGAACATCGAGTAGTCGCTCGGGAATGAACAACGAGCCGCCACTCGGGAATGGAACATCAAGCAGCCGCTCGGGAATGAACATCGAGCAGCCGCTCGGGAAAAAACATCGGCAGCTGCTCGGGAAAAAACATCGAGTAACCGCTCGGGAATGGAACATCGAGCAGCCGCTCGAGAATGAACATCGAGCAACCGCTCGGGAATGAAACATCGAGCAGCCGCTCGAGAAAAAACATCGAGCAGCCGCTCGGGAATGAACGTCGAGCAACCGCTCGGGAATTGAGGACGACGGAGATTCCCTCGGCCTTCGTGTTGTCTCGAAAAATCGGTCGCATGCAATCCGTCCCTGGACCTGAGGGGACGCTGGCGTGCCGCTCAAGTTACATGCTTGGGTGATCGCCACGTCACGTCCCCATTAATATCGGGTCGTCGTTTAGACTACCCGACGTGATGTGAGTGGAGCCTTTTAGCGGCGATACGCTGTCGCCCACTTTAGGAGACGAAGGGGCAGAGCCTTTTGGTGGGATCTTCGTCTTTAAGTAGCGTGGGTCGCGATCCTTTACCATTCCTTACCAACCGAGTTTTTTGCTCCGGATCTCGCCGTTCCCTTCTTCTAAGTTGTCCTCCTTGGCTCCAGCGCTCCTTGCCTCCTTCCAGTCGGCTTTTCACCAGGAGGTCAGTAAGAGATGGCCTCCTCCTCCTCTTCCACTTCTTCCTCTACTTCATCCTCTTTTCACTCCTCTGCGCATGTCCCAAGTCGACTACCCTCCCCAACTCCCGACCGCTCGAAGCCCTAATGTGGCCGCACGATTTAGACTCCTCTGTGAGCAGTTCCTCATTGGGGACCCTTCGGGAGCGCTACGGTATCCCGGAGGATTACGACCTCATAGCCCCCGAATCGGGGCAGCAGGCTTACGACCCAATTCCCCATGGCTTCGTACTAACCTTAGATGCCCTCGAAGCGGGCCTTCGCCTTCCCCTACACCCCATCATCACTTCCTGCATTTTCCTGTGGCGAGTCTCGCCGTCGCAAGTGACGCCAAATTCCTAGCACTATCTGGTGGTATTTTTAGGAGAATGCCACTATGCTAACATCACCCTGACCCGAAACCTTCTCCTCTCTTGTTTTCATTTTTTCAAGGGGTCGAGGGGATATTTCCTAGCTGCACGGGCAGGCTTCTGAGTGAGCGGGGCTCCTACAAACAATAAAGGGTGGAAGACCCGATTCTTCTATGTCCACTGTGAAGAGGACTGGGGTTTCGGGGTTTGGTAGTCCGCAAGGGCCATTGACAATACAGCCCCGAAGCTGAGTGCCGAAGAGCATCGCAATCTGGAGAGGTTGAGGGAAATTCTTCCCTCCTCTCAGGCCATCCGCAATATGTCGGAACAATGGCTGGTCGAGGCGGGGCTCAGCCCGCTCTCTCGGGGTGGGTCTTTGGTGTCCATTGCTTATGTGTCTTTGATGCTCATCTGATCTTAACCGCCTTATTGCCCCCTGCATAAATGGTGAACTTACGGGTTTCGCGGCGGACGGACTTCAACGTCTTCATCCCCACGCCCGACGCCCGTCCCGAAAAGAGGGGACAGAGATTCTCCACTGGAGGTGGAGGACAGACGTCCAACGAAGAAGACCAAAGCCACGGGTGCGAAGGGGCCCGAAGCGTCGATGCCTCGACCCGTGGATGCGGCCAACGAGCGGGCCGTCTTTGATGGAGTGCCTCCGCCAACAAGTGAGGCCGGACCCAGCCGGGAGACGACGGGGAAGAATCTTCGCCCGCCGGCGGTGAGGGACTTGTGCCGACTTCCCACGGGTAGGGAGGAGCCCTTCCTCGCACGGGTGATGGGCGAAATTCCCTTCGGAGAGGCGAGCGATCCCCTAGTCGCCCAGTGGGGTGGACTGTCCCACGGGGACAAGGTGTGGACAGGGGGAAACCCGTCTGCCACCTACCTCCGAGGGGCGCTTCATCCTGACATAGCTCGAGACTTGTATACACTCCCCTCGGAGGCTCTCATTAACAAATCAACTAAGTCGCTGATGTGGGTATGTGTCATCCTTTTTACCCTTACCTAATTTCTCTATTAGCTCTTGTTCTAAATTTCGCCGTTTCTGCAGAATCTCCACTACACTACCGCTTTGGTGGACCGGACACGTGACGCCGGTCGGGTTATTGGTGGTCTTTGTGAGCGCAACTCCGAGTTGCGTCGCCAATTGGACGAGATTCGGGTTAGCTCCGGTCCGAAGGCAGTTACGACGGCGGAGAAACGGGCGACCGATCTGGAAGCAGAGGTGGCTCGCCTCAACACCGAGCTTGAGGCCGCGAAGTCGTCCTCTGCTGACCTTTAGAAGCTGCTACGAACGAAAAAGTTGGAGAACCGCCTCCGCAAGACGGAGGCCTCCGACTTAGCCGCAAAGCTGGCTTCGAAGGAGGCCGAAGCCAAGACTTCCTCGGAAGCCCTCGTCGAGGAACAACGCCTCCGACCGGAGAGGGAGCGGGAGGCGATTGAACATTACAAGAAGTCCAAGGGGTTTCTACTCGGTTTGGACCGGACGAGTCGAGTATCCTATGAATATGGATACAAGGTTTCCTTGGCCCGCTTCCGAGCGTGCCCTCCGGGTTCCGCGATCGAGGAGAACCCCTTCACCTCCTGTCCCGAGGACCTGGAGGTGAATATGCCTGAGGATATCCCCTTCGATGATAGTTTAGAGAGGGCAAAATCCTAAGGGATTTTCTTGTTTTGTTTTTGTTGTGTATCTTCCCCTTTTTTGAGGGTGAGTTTTGTATTTGGCATTTCTATTTAACCAATGCTCGCCTTTCTGCTATTTGCCTTTAATTCCGTCGTGAAATTTTATATAAAATATTTCTTAAGGTTCTGGACATTCCACGTCCTCGGTATATACTGTCCCGACATCATCGCGAGTTGGAACGTACTCGGTCGGACGACTTTAACGACACGGTAAAGTCCCTCCCACTTAGGGGCGAGCTTGCCTCTTGCGCGGGTGGGATCGCTTACCTCAGACTTGTGTAACACTAAGTCTCCCAACCCGAGGGGTCGAGGGCGGACTTTTTTGTTGTAACTTCTGGCGACGCTTCGGTTGTAGGACAAAGTTTTTAGGTGAGCGTCAGCTCTGCGTTCTTCGAGCAAGTCTAGCCCGGCTCGAATTCCATCGGTCGACGTTGGTTCTTCAAAGGCTTCCACCCGGGGAGTAAGGATGACCACCTCGGCTGGCAAAACCGCCTCCGTACCGAATGCCAGGCTGTAAGGAGATTCGCCATAGGCAGTTTTAGGGGTGGTTCGCAGGGACCATAGGATGCTCGGTAATTCATCGACCCAGCTCGATTGGGCCATCAAAGTCCTTTTCTTAAGCCCATCCAGGATCGATCGGTTGGTTACCTCGGCAAGGCCGTTGGTCTAAGGATGGGCCACAGAACTAAACCTCAACTTTATTCGGTAGGTCGCGCAAAATTCTTTGAACTGAGCGTTGGCAAACTGAGTCCCATTATCGGTGACGATAGTCCTAGGGAGGCCGAATCGGGTCACGATATTCCTCTATACAAACCGCTCGACTTGACGCGCCGTGATCGTCACCGGTGGCTCGGCTTCCACCCATTTGGTGAAGTAGTCGACTCCTACGATAATGTATTTTCGCTACCCGGACATCGGAGGAAAAGGTCCGAGGAGGTCCATCCCCCATTGCGCAAAAGGCCAGGCACAATCCAAAGGGGTGAGTGGGACTGCAGGGTGTTGGGAGGTTCGGGCGTAGCGCTGACACACGTCGCATCGCCGCACGTAAGCCCTAGCGTCCCGATGGAACGTGGGCCAATAATAGCCTTGACGTAATACCTTGAAGGCCAAGGCTCTGCCGCCTATATGCTCCCCGCAGATCCCGTCGTGGACCTCGGCAAGAACCGACCGTGCCTCGTCGGGATCCAAACATCGTAACGGGGGCGTGAGAATGACCTTCTGTAGAGTTGGTTGCCGATCTCACAATACCATGCCTAGGTTCGGTGAAGGCGTCGTGCTGCGAGGTTGTCGGCATGAAGGACGCCTTCTCGCTTATACTTCAGCATCTCCTACGTCCATGTGACTGGGGCTCTTGGTTCGTCTACCATCACGGTGGCCACAGCCCGGTGCGGAAGCTCCTCGACCTCAGGGTGTTCCCCAAAGTCCGATCTCGAAGCTAACTTGGCGAGCGTGTCTGCCCGCTCGTTTTGGCACCTAGGAATTCTAGATAACGTGAAGCGGGAAAAACTAGCGGCTAGGGTTCTTACCTCCGTCAGATATTTGGACATGGTCGGATCCCGAGCCTGGTATTCTCCGTTGAGTTGCTCGACGACGAGTTGTGAATCGGTAAAGACGTGCACAGCTCCTACCTGCATCTCGGCCGCTAGGCTGAGGCCTGCCACGAGTGCTTCATACTCCGCCTCATTGTTAGTGGCCTCAAAGCTGAAGCGGAAAGATTGCTCGAACGAGCGTCCATCGGGGGCCTCCAATATGAGTCCAGCTCCAGCGCCCTTCGAGCCAGACGACCCATCAACCCGAAGGACCCAGTCTGCCTGCACTTGCTCTAGACCCTGCGCTCTTGATTGGGTTAACTTCGAGATGAAGTTGGCTAGGGCCTGTGCCTTGATGGCAGTTCTGGGTTTGTACTGCAGGTCGAATTCGGACAGCTCCATCGACCATTTGAGGAGGCGTCCTGCAACGTCGAATTTTGACAGAACCTGACGTAGTGGTTGGTCGGTCATCACCTCAATCGTATGGGCTTGGAAATAAGGGCGCAGCTTCCGAGCCATACGGACGAGTGCAAACGCCAACTTCTCAATGGGGGGGGTAGCGCTCCTCCGGTCCTCATAGGACATGACTGACATAGTAAACGGGGAGCTATTTTTCGAGAGCCTCTTTGATCAGCACAGAACTCACTGCGTGTTGAGATGCCGCCAGGTAGATGGAGAGCTTCTCTTGGGCGGAGATCGAGGTGAGGTGAGGTAGGGCGGATAAGTGCCGTTTCAGATGCGCCAAGGCTTCCTCGCACTCTGTTGTCCACCGAAAGTTCTTCGGGTTTTTCAAGACTCGGAAGAAGGGAAGACACCTGTCTCCCGATCGGGATAAAAACCGAGTCAGGGCTGCAAGCCTTCCGTTGAGGCACTGAAGCTCCTTGACTGTTCAGGGGGCTTGCATGTTGATGATCGCTTGGACCTTCTCCGGGTTAGCGTCGATTCCCCTCTCATGTATAATGAACCCGAGGAATCTGCCTGTAGTTACACCAAAAACACACTTGGCTGGATTAAGGCGCATCCCGTACCTCCTTAGCGTGGCAAAAGTCTCGACCAGGTCGACGAGGTGGGCCGATCCCGTCTGGCTTTTTACGATCATATCGTCGACATAGACTTCCATGTTTCGCCCTATCTGATGGGCGAATATCTTGTTTATAGTCCTTTGATATGTGGCTCCGGCATTCTTCAATCCGAATGGTATGACCTTATAAAAATAGGCTCCCTGGTTGGTGAGGAAGGCCGTGTGCTCCTGATCCTCGGGTGCCATCCGGATCTGGTTGTAGCCGGAGAAGGCATCCATGAATGAAAAGCGGGCATGCCTAGCGGTTGAGTCGACCAGTTGGTCGATCCTTGACAGGGGGTAGTAATCTTTCGGGCAAGCATGATTAAGATCAGTGTAGTCAACACACATCCTCCAACTTCCATTAGACTTTTTCACGAGGACTACATTAGACAACCATCGCGGGTATTTGACGTCCTCGATGAAGTCGACCGTCAAAAGTCGCTCCACTTCTTCTCGCACGGCTTGCTACCGCTCGGGGGCCTGAGCTCGCGGTCTCTGTTTTACCGGACGCGCAGTCGGGGAAATGCACAAGTGGTGTTGAGATACCTTCGGATCAATTCCCGGGATGTCGGCAAGGGTCCAAGTAAAGATGTCAGCATTTCCTTGAAGGAGGCTAATGAGCTGAGCCTGCTCCTGCGCATCCAGTTCCGAACCGATCCTGACCGTCCGGTCGGGACGGCACTCGTGCAGAGGAACGTCGACCGCGGGTCTCGTCGGCTCGGGGCGCTGAGCAGGATGCTTGGATTCATGCGGGTCATCGAGGGGCTGCTCCAGCATTCTTCTCTTGCATAGGGAGATCGCCGTCAGGTAACACTGCCTGGATTCCCGAGGGTTTCCCCGGACTTCCCCGACCCCAACGCGGGTCGGGAATTTCATAGTCCGATGATAGGTGGAGATGACTGCCCTTATTTTGTTGAGGGTGGGTCACCATAGGATGGCATTGTACGCCGTGGGGAGATCGACCACCAGGAAGGTTGCCAACACCGTCTTCGTCTTTGGCGAGTCCTCGAGGGTTAAGGGTAGGTTGACTGCACCCAGTGGTGAGATTGAGTCACCGGTGAATCCTGTGAGCGCCGAATGTAAGGGTTTCATGGCGTCCTTCGGCAGTCCAAGCTTCTGGAAGGCGTCGAGTTAAAGTATATCGGCTGAGCTGCCTGTGTCAACCATAATCCTTCTTACTTGTGCATTGGCGATTCTGGCTGATATTACCAGGGCATCGTTGTGCTCAGGCCGACCCGAATCCTCCGTTGGAAATGTTATTTCGGGCTCGGACTCGGGTTCATGCTCCTCGGTCGCGATGGCACTGGCGTATGCCTTCCGCCCTGAGGTGCTATTCCCTCCGGAGGCTGGTCCCCTAGTGATTACGTCAATGTGTCGCTCGATGGGACCTTCAGGATGCGGGGAGGGCTCCCGCTCTCGTAGGAGGTAGCGGCCTAAATGGCCTCTACGTATCAACTCCTCAATCTGCCGCTTTAATTCGTGGCACTCCTCCGTATCGTGCCCATTTTGCCGATGGAAGCGACAGTAGCGAGTCCGGTCCGCCAGCTCTTGCGGGCTTGTCATCGGATGGGGAGGCCTGAGCATCCCTTTCTCCTTTATCTGGAGGAATATTTGCATCCGAGATGCATTCAAGGAAGAAGGCGGAAGCCCCAATGTGGAGAGGTCGGGTCGATCTAACTTGCGCCTTGGTTGCGCGGGCTGCTGCCTGGAAGTTCCCGTTCCTGTACGAGAAAATTCCAGTCGTCCTCTTTGGCGTTCTTCTCTTCTCCCCGACATCCAGGCCTCGGCCGAGACGTATTGGTTTGCCCGTTGGAGCATCTCCGCGACCGAGGCAGGGGGTCGCTCGACAAGAGACCAGCAAAACCTCGAGGGGCGTAACCCTATCATGAATGCCTGCATCAACAGTGAAGGGTGTGCGTCAGATAACCCCCGAATCTCCGTAGTGAATTGATGCACAAAGTGGGCGAGGGGTTCGTCCTCCTTTTGGTTCAACCCCAGGAGGAGGGCGATGGATGGCTTCGGACGGGTAAACGCAAGGAAGTGGAGCTCAAAATCTTTGGCGAGCTGTTCGAAGGAAGTGATTGTCTCGACTTTCAAAGCGTTGTACCAGGCACGAGCTAGTCCTCTTAGCGTGGTGGGGAACGCTCGGCACATCAAAGCGTCGGAGGTTCCATACAGAGCCATCTGAGCCCGAAAGGCGGCGACGTGATCAGCCGGATCGGTGGAACCGTCATAGGGATCAATGGAGGGGAGGCGAAAGTGCGGGGGCACGGGATGATCCCGTAGGTCGCTTACGAACGGGGACCCCCAGTGGACCTCCTCCCTTTATTCCTCCTTCGACTTACGGATGTCCATTTGCACCTCGTCCAGCCGCTGGAAAACGGAACGGAGCTGGGCTTAGAATAAGTCCGTTGAGTCCGAGGACACCGCCTCGGGCTCAGGTGGGATACCCGAGTTCGCTTGAACCTGGACCCCGTCCGAAACTAGGTGCGACGTGGGTGAGGCTGGTACCGTGGGGGGCGTATTACGGGCCAGAAGGGGAGGCTCGGGCCTTTGACTCGCCGGTGCGTGTGTCACCCGAGGGAGGAGGGGGACAATGGTTTGCACTATCTCCGCTAGAGCTCGGACCTGGTGGGTAAGGTCCCGAAAGGCTTCCGCCGTGACAGGGAGAGAAGTGGAGGGGGCACTCTCGGGCGGGAGGATCCCGGGATCGTTAAACAAGCGCCAGTAGCGTTCCGACGTTGAGATGGGGTCATCCGCCCTTGGTCGGGAGAGGAGAGAAGCCTCCGCCAAGGCTCCCTTTGGATGGAGCTCCTCACCCAGGCGCTCGTCCGGGTTGATTAGGTGATCCCTTGACATGGCCCTCCTTCTAGCGCCAATCTGTTTGTGTAAACAACCTGTTATCGTGACCTAGGGACGGGCAGCTTCGGCACCGAGACTCCGAGGTCGTCGCGGTTGGGTTTGGGCGTGTCGAGGTGTTGGTTCGCTGATGAAGCCCCGGTCGACGGATGTGAAGAGGAAAGGACTCCACCTCCCGAGATCGTCGTCGGGATCTGTCCCTGCACAAAGGTTGGGTCGGATGGTACTCCGCCCGACCCCTCCGATGCTCAAGTTAGTTTTTTTCTTAGTAGCAGTAGAAGCCAGCCTTTCTAAACATAACAACTCAGTGTCTTATATAGGTCAGATGCCTGACACGTTTCTGATTGCGTCCGAGAGCGCTGTACGGATTTGATGCCGTGGTTCGGCCTCTTGCGGGGCTAGGGGAAGAGCAAATGAGGGTGACGCGTCCGTTAGTCAACCCCTGCCACGGTCGACCGCAGGAGGGGCCGAGACGTCACCCTGACGCGAGCCACGTGGGCCGCGCCAGGTTGCTTTTATTACCCATAATAATGCCATAATTTGGTGATGTCAGAATCAGACATTGATGATGACGAGACTGCAACCGAGCCTGTGATAATAGTTCCTGCAAAATATACAAGCTACTAGACCTACAAGCTTTCATAACAACAAGGGCACTTCTAGAAACTTTCATAACTCCACCTTCAGCTGCATATTTACACCCAAGAGCCTCTAGGGTGCTTAAAGAAATGAGATTCTTTTTCAAATCAGGAACATGTCTAACATTAGTGAGCGTCCTCACAATACCATCATGCATTTTAATTCGGATTGTGCCTCTACTAATAACATCACACGCGGTATTATTACCCATTAAAACAATTCCACCATTACAAGATTCATATGTGGAAAACAAATCCCTATTGGGACACATGTGATAAGAATAACCCGAATCTAAAATCCATTCATTTTTAGACCTTGTCCTATCATCAGTAGCAAAGAAAATATTTTCATCATTCTCATCAGCTACAACACTAGCTTCAGGGGACTCAATAGTTTTCTCAACAAGTTTTCCCTTTTGTTTTAATTTATTTTTTAATTTAAAGCAATCAGTCTTAATGTGTCACATTTTATGACAATATCTGCACTCCAAATTTTTATGTCTAGATTTAGATCTACTACTGTCAAATTCTCTTTTATCCGTTCTACCCCTGACAACCAGACCCTTAGCCTAATTCCCACTACTTTCCCGAGTGATATCCTTGTCTATCTGCTCCTTAGATTTTAATGCAGATTTAATTTCCTGATACGAAATTATTTCTTTTCCATAAATCATAGTATCAAGAAAATACTTAAAGGATTGGGGAAGAGAACACAAAAGTAACATGGCCTTATCCTCGTCATCAATTTTCGTATCTATATTTTCCAAATCCATAACTAAAGAATCAAATTTATCAAGATGTGAGAGTATAGATGCATCTTCAGTCATCCGAAGCATATATAAACTTTACTTCAAGTAGAGACGGTTCTTCACTGTCCTCTTCATACCTCTTTATATATAATGATTTAAGCTTGTCCCACATGCTCTTAGCCGTAGTCTCCATAGCTACCTCCCATAAAACTTTGTCAGAGGGATTTAGAATAATGCTTGATCGGGCCTTCTTATCCATACCCGTAAAATCTTCCTCTAACGTACCATCTGAAATTTTTTCAGCTCCCTGTAATGTCAAATGAACTTCGTCTTGAACCAAAATAGCTTCCATCTTGAGCTGCCACATGCCGAAGTTAATGTTTCTGTCGAATTTCTCGACAACGATCTTTGTTATTGTCATTGTTGTCAAAAGATCTCAAAACCAAGCTCTAATACTAGTTTGTTAGAGTTGCTCAAGGAATTTTCACCAAAGGATAATTTGGTAACCTAATAAAGATAATAAAATAGAAGAATAAAAGAGAGACAAGAACATCGGATTTACGTGGTTCGGTCAATTAACCTACATCCACGAACGAAGGAGCAAATCTAACAAACTGGTATCAGAGCCTGGTTTTGGGATCTTTTGACAATAATGACAATAACAAAGATTGTTGTCGAGAAATTCGACAGAAACGTCAACTTCGACATGTGGCAGCTCAAGATGGAGTACTCACTGGCTTAGCGTTTTTCATGCCAAACCTCTTCATGACTTTCTCGAGGTAATTTTTCTGGGTCAGAAATAATTTTTCAACTCTTTGATATCTTTTGATCTCCATGTCAAGAATCTTTTTAGCTGCTCCCAAATCTTTCATTTCAAATTCACCGCTCAGTTATATTTTTAAAATATAAATTTCTGATAAATTCTTAACTGCAATAAGCATGTCATCGACATAAACCAACAAATGCTATCCTAACTAAGCTTCCCGAATGCTCGACACCTGCTCTTCTTTCTTCGGGAAAGAAGCCTCCCAAGATCCAAAGTCCTCGTTTTGGCGACGAGGATTAAGGAGCGGCTGTCCGTTGACGTGAGTCGCACTCGTGAAACTTGTTCTGCTCGTGTGAATCTATTCTAAGTCGTCCAACATTTCTGCCTGCCTGTGTAGGCGTTGACGGCATGATGTTTGCCGCTTCTAACAAAGTGAGCACAGCAAGCCTTGTATGAAGCCGAGTGTCAAACCCATGCATTGTTTCCTAGGGAGCTAAAAGATATAACAAATATTTATCATTTACTTAGTATAATTCATATGCATGTTATTCGTTTATTTAGCTACTTGATATATTTAATCACCCGTATTTATGGTCAGATTTATGATATCAAAGCAGGAGACAGAATGGTGGAGCGATGGTTTGGCAAAGTCAAGAAGTTGGCCTTTCCAAGAACAACCGTTGAAGAGAAAACGTTTGAACATACTACTTTTTCTTTTCCCTACACATAAAATTAGTTTTGCGTTTTTCGTGTGCATTGCAGTGATCTCACGGTTTTATTTGCCGGTCGTTTGGTCAAAGGGGCGAGGAGGGTTTCTGTTCCGAATCTTGTGATGGTCCCAGACGGAATCGTCGACCCCCACCCAACTTTGACGTCTAACGTCCTCATGCATGCACGCACGAAGCAGCAATACACGAGCAGTTTACCGACTTGGGTGGCTACTTGTAAGCCAGTATCGTATACTCCCATGATTTGGAATACACGGTCATGCATGTTTCCTCATCTTGTGCTGCATGCACACGGCACTACCATGACTTCAAGTACACGTGACGGATTCGCATGACACGGTTAGTCCTCCACCACGTGTTACTCGATTTCCTACTCGGGTAACTTGTGAGACCTCCAAGTCAGAGCGGAAGGGTTCGCATAACGCACGGGGGCCCCACTTGTGAGAGAGAGCGGATGTGACAGTGTTGGGGACGGCATGTATTACATTTCTGTTACCATTTTGACTATATAAGCCACGGATTTCGTATATTGGTGTAACACGTGACGTCACCTCGTTCGTGATCCCTCCCTCGATCACTGTCCATCTCTCCCTCCATATATACGCGCTCGATTCCTCTCGGCTCCTCCAACTCGCTCTCTCGCAGCTCTCGAGCACTTCACCCGAGACGAGCTCGCTAAACAGCAGGAATGTCGCCAACCGCAGTTGCTCCCCCCCTCTCGCGCACCAAGCGGTTCGTCGTCGCCGCCGTTTCCGCCATCAACGACGCTGCTTGCCGCTCCGACGGCACCGTCAACCGCCGCCTCGTTTCGCTCCTCGACGCCCGGGTCGCCGCTTCCGCCAAACCCTTTCGTGGCGTCCGCACTGCCGACGTCCCCGTTGACCTCTCCCGTGATCTGTGGTTCCGACTCTTCGTCCCCTCTTCCGTCTCTGACGGCGAACGGCTTCCCGTCATCGTCTTCTTCCACGGAGGCGGCTTCGCATTCCTCTCCCCCGACTCCTACCTCTTCGACGACGTGTGCCGCCGGATCTGCCGCACGGTCCACGCCCTCGTCGTATCCGTCAACTACCGCCTCGCCCCGGAGCACCGGTGCCCGGCGCCGTACGAGGACGGGGCTCACGTGCTCCGCTTCCTGGACGGCGGCGGCCTCTTGTACGCTGACCCCTCCGCTGCAAATCTTGCCGACCTATCCAGTTGCTTCCTGGCGGGCGATTCCGCCGGCGGAAACATCGTCCACCACGTAGCCCGGCGCTGGGCAGCGGACGCCGACGGCGGGTGGAAGAGGGTGCGACTGGCGGGGATGGTGCTGATCCAGCCCTACTTCGGTGGCGAGGAGCGCACAGAGGCCGAGCTGAGGCTGGTCGGCGCGCCGCTGGTGTCGGTGCAGAGGACGGACTGGCTGTGGCGGGCGTTCCTTCCGGAGGGAGCGGACCGGGACCACGAGGCGTCGAACGTGTTCGGGCCACGGGCGGTGGGGGAGCTGGAGGAGGCTCTGCCGGCGGCGATGGTGGTGGTAGGGGGCTTCGACCCGCTGCAGGACTGGCAGCGGAGGTACTACAAGGGGCTGAGGGCGAGGGGCAAGTCGGCGCGGCTGGTGGAGTACCCGGAGGCCTTCCACTCCTTCTACGCCTTCCCTGATCTGAAGCAATCCGCAGTGCTCATGGAAGAGATCAGGAGCTTCGTCGACAGCCACCGACCTCGGAAGGAGGAGGATGGAGAACGAAGCGGTGGTGGTGACAAGCACAGTAATATTGAAGAATGGTAGTTGTTTATTGAGTGAAGATAACAGTAATTGTGATACACATTATTTGGTTATTCAATGTGCCATATCCCATAACCATACACCAATGCCTTTAGTACAAAGGAAGATATGAGCTGGCTGTTTATCCAAGTTGTTAATCATAAATAAAGTTTTTTTTGTTATTAAAACAAACATAATTGATGCGATGTCATCTTTTGTTTCTGATAGAAACCTAATCTTAAATAATTTTTTTATTAAAATAAACATAATTACCATGATTCCATCTTTTGTGTATGATAGAAACGGGACGGAAGGATTCGAAAGACGAAAGGTGACTGTTTATATCAGTTGTTGTACATAAATAATTTTTTAAAATTGAAATAATTATAATTGCTGCGATCCCATCTTTTTTTTCTAATAGAAATGAGATGGAAGGATTCGAAAGACGTGGTGGGCTGGCTGTTTATGCTACTCGTTGAATATAAATAATTATTGTGATCTCATTTTGGTTTCTGATGGAAATGAAACGAAGGAATTCCCAAGATGTGGGGGCTTCATCGCTGTGATGATCTTATCTTTAGCATCGGTCCACAGGAGCCCTTGTGAGAACCTCGAAATCGTTTCCAGATTCGAGGTAGCTGCCAAGGCAAGAACTAAACGTTTGATCGAGTGATTACGCTGTTCTGCATCATAAGGATGTAGTTATGCTGCAATAAAGATGTGTTTGCATACATCTTTTCAAAGTAGGGGGAGAGAAACAAGAATGAAAAGTGTTCCAAAAAAATCGAGCAAAAGAACAATCGAAGAGTACATGTTTGACAGATGCGACGTGGAGCCGATCGAATTAATTTGAGACGTAGGATGGCTGTTTGAGCACAGTTTTCATAAAATGTATATTAATTTGAAGAGCAATATTGAAATGTCAAATGATCTTCCAACCCGCCCAAGGTTGGTTTGTTATTTGGGTGATTGACTTATCGTAAGATGTCTATAAATGCAAGTAAAACTAAGCGAGATGTGACATGCAAGGAGCTTATACTTCTCGTGGGACGCGACATGCGCCGTACGAGAGAGAGAGAGAGATGGTCGGATGGATGGCCGCCGACCCCGAGTCAAACTTTGCACTCAAGCTAAACGTGCGACTTGTGCACGCGTGCGTCCATGAATAGAGGAGGTTCGCTTCACGTACCGACTTTAGTCAAGATTTAGCTTACGGGAAGCTGACGTGGATAAGACCGTATTCGGGCGTGAATAGCACCACACGTGGTGAGTTAAGTCGTTGTGTGAAGCGGGCGTGTGTTCCCGTCGATGGACGCGTTCAAATGCGTCACACACCATCGAAGAAAGAGGACGAAATAGCATTCTCTAACCAACATAGGTCGATAAAATTCACGTGGGAGATCTAATTTGATTTGCATACGAGAGGTAGAGCAGAAATTTAGAGATGGAAATATTAATGTCCATCTCACTTTGACCACTGGTCGATCATGCATTCCAATCATATGATAGGAGGATGGATATAGGGTTGACTATCATTCCACATTCTCGCTTCTTAATTTTTGTTCATTGCTGTGTAGCTTAGTTTGACATTGTGTGTGCGTGTAGTCGTTAAATGTTGTGGCGTTCGTGTGATGCTTGATTGAAATGAAGATACCAAGTTACTTCTGTACTCGATAGTTTCGGTTTCAAAATTGATGATTTTGATTTCTAAATTTTAGAAATCGAAATCCATTGAAATGATTCAAATCATCAAGCTGGTTTGATTCCAATTCGAACCATGGCCAGGGCTAATCACTTCATCATCTAATCTATTGATCCATGATGAGGAGAGTTGTATTCTAATCATTTCTACTCACTATGCACATACTAACAGTCTCATCTAACTCCACCTCATAAACCATATGGAATTTATTACTTGCTCTCACATTAATCTATATGCATTTATCACTTACGTTGTGCAACACACAAACCCGTTGGAACTTCGTTATCCATTTCTTTCGAGAACAGCTCATCAGGTGAAGAAGTTTGAACTGGAATGTGGTTTAGCAAAACGTGTACAACAATTATTAAGCATCGTATGGGACAATTCTAACTCTTGAAACCAAGTCAATTTGGCACTCACGCAACTTGCACTCCATGACCAGTGCAAGGAAGCTGCTCCCCCGTTGCCTTCGTATGCCCTACTTCCGAACCAATCGCGCATAGGTGAAGCATGGTTGGGGTCGGTCGTCACGCCATTCGTGACTTGAGTCGAAGTCGTGCTCCTAATTTTGGTGTGCATGCAGTGCCGCGGTCGTTCGATCAAAGTCGTGTTCTGAATCCTGCGATGGAATCGTATGCAATCGATCGACAATACCAAACCAACTTTGCATGCGCGAATGGAGGAGAGCCTTATTTCGTGTCCCACGTCGTCGAAATGCCGTGAGGTGAAGCACACGTTAACCGATATCGATATCGATGTGTGTCTGACAAGGCTGTGGCGAGATCGTTGCCGACACACGTCAACTCGGTTCGTTTTGATCATATTTGACCAGGCGTCGTTGACTGCTGTCGGGTTGATGCCATTACTCTTTCTCGTGCCCCATTTATGATCTCAAATTTCTTCTCCTTCTCATCGTTGATGATAGAAGAAAAGTATAGTTCAATAATTGATGGTTGTCCGATGATTGATACATGAAAAATCATAAATCCAAAAAATCGTATATATTATGTTATAATTATTACCTAAGGATATCGTATATCCTTGAAAATTTTAGATCTGATGAAGATGATAAAAGAAAACTTATGTACTACTCTTTAGAAATGATCCACACAATGGACGTGATGACAACGCTTTTTAGATTGTCATGAGATCTCCATCTTCACGTACACCACAAGATTATCGGAGCCAATGACAACTATCAAAAGTTATAAATAAGATTACAAGAAAAGATAGAATATGGTTAGGTAGAAATTGTAAATAAAAATTTGAATATTTTTAATTTATCTATCAATTTTTTCTTTAGGGATCTTAATAATGGACAAAACATAAGAAAGAACTCTTCCTTCTCCTCAGATTAATTCGTCCTAAAGCTTGTATACTATAAATAATTTTTTTAATAAAATTTTATAAAATATTTCTTTTGAAAATAGTTTGTTTTAAACTTTCATTATAGAGTAACCCAATGTATAGGAGTTTTTTTTTAATGCTCGAGTGTAATTTTCAACTCTTTTATGATTGTAATGATTGGACCTTGGATTGATTGAAAAAATTGAAATTTCTAACAACTGATGCTGCCAAACAAATACAACTAAATTTTACCAAAAAAAAAACTCACGCTAATGATAAAAACAATTATAAACTAATAGCCAAGATTTCTTACATTTAATGTACCAAGAATATGATAAAATATCATAGAATAATAATTAATAATATTTCATTTTATTATTTTACTAAGAATAATCATAAAATGGTAGTTTTGGGAGGCTTTGGGCAAACCTAGATTTCAACTCTGATTTAACACATATTATTCAAAAAAATAAACCTAAGCAGTAAAATGATAACTACAAGAATTAATTATGAAAATTGTATTATTACATGTATATGCTGCTTAAATAACATTTAGTCTACCGTATAGAGATACATACATGATAGTGCTCATCACTAATCTGCAATAAATGTTTTGTCAGTAACATATAGAACTCATATTTAGATTCTTACAAAAATCTTAAACTATATATTTTTATCATTTTCTAGTGCAAATATTTGTGGTAAAACATGCTAAAAGCAAATAAAATACTTAAAATAAAATTTAATTTGTTAATGCATCAAGAAAATAACACAAAATCATTTTTAATAAGTTTATGTTGAAATTTATAAGAATTGACTCATTTTTAACAAAAAATAATTGGAGTAAAATAGATTCTATGCATATTAAATTTAGTTATTATTAGTTTATTTTCCATTAAACTAATGGAAGGATTGACTATATTCTTTTGCCAAAATATTCCAATTTTTAGTTTCTTGATTTCTAATCTCTGATCCTGATTTATTAATTAGAGATATTCTCAATGAAATGAAATAATGGATGGTAGAGTAGGTATAAAAATTATAATTATGTTACAAAATCTTACCTAGAATCAAAATCAAATGGTAATATATTGAATTTATGATACATATTTTTCAATATTATTTATAAAACCTTTATCTAGTATATAGGCATATCATCAATAGTTTTAAAAGTTATAATGATATTGATCAGTAAAAAGAATTAGAGTTATTTTTTTGTTTATTCTTATCTTTCACCAAATCGAACGATGGATTAGGGACCAAGAGAGATTGATAATATATTTGTAGTATCAATAATTGGATTATTTCATTTTTAGAAAGTCATGTCTTTTTAAATGCGAGAGTAAAAGATTTATGATGATAATTAGAAGAGTCTCCCATTAAGGTCATCTTCTGATTAATCATATTATAATTAGATTTTTTGTATTTACTAATAATAATTATCAAAATTTAATTTTATCTATAATATAACATACCTAATTAGATATAATCCCCGTAATCTAATAGATAGTATTTTAAATTTGGTTAATTTGCATAAATCAAGAGAGTGTCTTAATACTATCAATTTAATTTAGAATAATTCTTGAAATAGATAGATTTTAGAATCTCATGATTTTTTTTTTTTGAATTGGTTGCCACATCATAATGAAACCCCTCTTCCGAGAATTCTTATTTTAATTTTTCTACGATCTTGGAAGTGTTTTTTGCTTGCTTTTCTTATGTCGACATCATTCCCACTTACTAATACGATGCATGAGGTAATGTCACAATTATTAAGTTCCTTAGGTAGCAGTGGACATTCATCGCTTTTGATGTCTGATAGGATATCTGATACATCTAAAATATTTAAGTTCAAATATAATAATAATATATACATCAAATTTTAATATAGATCTAATATAGAGATAGGAAGCTAAGGACTCCATGGACATTTCAAAACATCACATGATTGGCACCTTAACATCATATGATCAATATTTTAGTATCATGATCGACATCGTTAGATTGATATCTGAATGATCGACATCATCATACCACGTGATCGATATCTTAATACTATATGATCTTAGTGTCACATGATTGACACTACCACATAGTTTACATCTGATTGACCTATGAAATTGACTTTTGACTTTTGACTTGGGATTAATGCATGATATTACAGCAGCGACATCCTCTTTGATTTGTGCCAAACGGTTTTATATCAACATTTAAAACGACGTCTTCCTTCATCCCAAACCATGTAGTCTTTAACTGCTTGGGTTTGACTTAACAAACCGAGAATATATGGAGCCCAACCTGCCGAATCTATCATTACTGTTTTGACTCTTAACAAACCCAACCTCTTAAATCTGTCATCGATCCTTCCCGCTTCTGTCTTTGCTGACTCGGTCCCCTTTTACTAAATATGTCTAAGTTAGATACTTCGACGCAAACAGACTGACTGCCCCCCACGCTTCATCTCTCCTCTCCTCTCCTCTCCTTCCAAGATGGGATATCAGATTCCTCGAGATCTTTCACGGACGCCAACACAATGCCCCTCCTCTGCTTCGATGCCGAGCTCTTGGTTTCCATCGATGACGACCAGTTCTTGAAGACGAAGAAGAAGCAGAAGGTGGCGGACTGAGGACTCGCAGAAGGTATTCCGCTGTTCGATCATAAAAGGTTTTGGATGGTTCGTTTCGTTTCGTTGTTTCGCCATTTTATTCGGTCCGATACTTGAGAATTAATTAATCACACGATGGATTTTGCGTCCATGAAATCAGAAGAGATGTCTTCACACTTCACATCCATAGGATTTGCATCGACAACTCTTTCATCCAAATGACTCGAGTTGTCTCATTTGCGTTCCATTATTTTGTATGGAGGGGGTGCTGATCCCACATACACCAACACTTGGCGTGGGTTCCGTGAAGGTCCTTCTAGCGCAAGTAAATGTTGAGTGGAGTTCGAGTCATACACGGAAAGCCATCTCTTTTAAGCCAGTGTGTAGCAATCAGTTTGAAACCTTGCTCTTTCCTCAACCCCTTTCCCTTTGGTTCCCATCTTACTCACCACATAGAAGAACTGAAACGAGCTCACCAACATGTGACCTCTCCAGATTTGGTCCTCGCAAGAATCTCACCAACTTAGATGTGAGTATTTAACTCTCTCTCTCTCTCCCTCTCCCTCTCTCTCATCTTTGAAGTAGTGTGTTAGTTGTTTGGCGAATGTAGAGACATCTGGATTAAGCTACTGCAAAAGAAATCCTTACTGGGAACATTCTCCATAAATATAAGATGCTACCAGATGTATATTAAGCTAACCCACTTTTTCGTAATTACTCATGGTTAATCAAACCGGAAAACAGAAAGCCCATAAAGGAGTCCCTTGTTTTGACGGAGGAGGACACCTTCCTATATATCTTGCGCCATTAATCCAGCATTTCTAATGCCATGGCATGCATGGTGAACGTAATTATAGAGGTGCACGTAGTTTTTTGCTTTGTCTAAAGGGGGAGGTATGTATGAGTGAGTTCATATCTTTCTGGCCTTTCCTCTGGTACGTGCTACCACTCGGAATAGAAATCATTAGCCAAACAGTAGTCGAAGAGGCACCACTGAGACATACGTATAGATCACATGTAAGCGTTTCATTTTTCCATCGAGCGTAATAGGAAAAATCTTCCCAACTTCCACGAGAGACGAAGTGATTGATTTCCTCTTATATATCTTTCCTTGCGCATGCAGACACCCCAAGCCGATTGCTTCACGCAACGAAGCGTCCGTCCATGGAGAAGCCATGCGCTGGGTCGGCAGCGCAAGAGTGCACTGCTCCCTCCACCACCTTCGTCCAAGCCGACGCCGCCACCTTCAAGGAGCTCGTCCAGCGGCTCACCGGCCCCCACGAGCGCGACGGCGCCCACCGCCCGGTCGACGCCGCCGTCGCCCCTGCCCCTCCTTCCTTCCCCACCAAGCTCTCCGGGCTCAAGCGGCTTCCCGAGCGCAGGCAGCGCTCTCGGCCGAAGCTCACCATCCTCAAACCGGGTTCCACGTCCAAGCCCCCGAGCCCTGCCGTGCTGTCGCCTTCCGTGACGGGAGCCTCTGCGTCGCCTTCTGCTGACTTCGCCGGACTCAACATATGCGAGCAGAAGGGCGTCGACGGGGCTGACGAGTTGGACGAAGAAGAGGAGGAGAGGGCCATCAAAGAGCGGCGGTTTTACTTGCACCCGTCGCCCAGGTCTCGATCCCGGAATGCCGAACCGGAGCTGCTGCCTCTGTTTCCACTCACCTCCCCCAAGTCGTTCCAATCCTGAGAAATGCACATTTGGTCACTGTGATTTAGACTTGTTTGAATGTGACATTACAGATATGTTTTCTTAATTTCCTTTTTCTCCCCACAGAATAAAATTGTCTTTTAGGCAATGCCTCTCTCTCTCTCTCTCTCTCTCTCTCTCTCTCTCTCTCTCTCTCTCTCTCTCCTTATATATATACACACACAAAGTCCAAATATGCAAATTGTAATGATTGTTATATATCCTCAAAGATAAATTATGCATAATGGTTGGACAACACCGTAATTTAAAGCTTAGGTTCTAAGTTGTGACCACCATTAATATATGTGATATGCGAAAGTAACTAACCTTTAGTTCATTCTTTATTCCATCCTGTATCACACATCTTGTGCTTCGTCGTCAACCTTAAGATCGACCATTGAGGAATCTCCGCCTCCCACCCGAAGCTTCCTCTGCAAGCCTCCCCTCCCAGCTTGGGGAGGCCACAATCATGTCTTGCCTTGCTTCCCAAGCTTCTTCCGGATAAGATCTGTTCCAGTCTCCATGACCGGCCCAAAAGAAGCAGCTCCGAAGGCAAAAGCATCCGGCCCTGTGATCTGGACGATGCTCAATTAATTCTCGAGGCAACACAAGAAGAAGCCGCCAAATCTAACTACACCATACAACAACATTGGAATAGCACCATCAATATATTCCACAAATATAGCATGACTCCTATCATCCGTTCTCAACAGCAATGAAGCCGTAGTTGACTTCAGCAATTCGAGTTTGATGCTAAAGTTTTAGATCTGAGATATGCCTGATTGTCCTCTCAAGCATGACAAAGTTTTCTGCAGATCGCACAAAAAGTGTTTTGCAGGTCCAGTTGGCAGCCACAGTTTAAGATAAGTTGCAGTTACGACAAGGGAGATCCGATCCAAAACATAAGTGACCATTCCCGTGAACCACATCCCATTGTCCAACAAGTTCAAACATCAAACTCAGCATCCAGCAGTGGGAGTTTTGCACCGACAAGTGTTCAGCACCATCGTTTCTTTGGTGCCAGAGAAGGCTATGCTGGAAAACCAAGCTCTGATTTACCTTCCCCACTCGAAAGATGGATCTGGCCGCTCCTCAATCTGTTCTTTTGGAGTATGTGTTGGGGTGCTTGGCGGTTGTGGTCTTGCAGCCTGGGTCCAACCCATGATGTGCGGCAATACATACTACAAAAAAGCAACACTGGGTCAAATACAACCAAGAATCCTAATTTGTTTTAACAATTAATAGGCATGCAGCAATCTTCAAAAAATCTCAACTGGTATCTTGTGCAGTTATCGTTCGTATTAGAAACACCATAACCAACTTGTATCAAGGTACAAATATTTGCAGAGACTATTCTGATTGCAGCGTTTTATTTGGCCAAACAACAATAACCAGTTTCTCTGGCCCGCAGAGGGAGGCCTATATACATTGAAACTCACTACGCCCCATATTGTGAGCCTATTTTGTTTATTCCTTTTAGGAAAGTCTTTTGCACACATCTCATGTTCAACACATGATAGACCAATACTACAAGACCAAAGATTAGATGACACAAACTATAAATCATTTATTGTTCGTTTTGGATTACTTGTGTAAGCCAAGAAACCAAATAAATTCCCTTACTAAAAGCTATCTAGTAAAAGAAATAATGTTGGATTTTGGACAGCACAAAGACAACTTTAATCTTCAACAGAAGAGCAGGCCAATGTTAAAATAGATTAATGAATCCCACTTCAAATTATTTATTTTTTACTTATTGGCTATCTAAACCAAACAGGAAAATAATTATAGCGAACAGCAATGTGCATCACCACAATGTTATTACCATAATCTCCTGTCTTCTCACAGATCTCTGTAAGCATAATATGAATCTTTCATGAAATTTCAAAAGAAATTTTTGCATTAATGATGCATGTTACGAACACCTAAATTATATCAATATGTCCACATCCAAGGATTGTTGTTTCATGTACTGGATCCGTGTCAGTGCTTGGGTGGACTGTACGTATTGGACAGTACCAGTACCATTGCATGGTGCACTTGGATGTGGTAGACAAAAGGAAGGGGCGGTAGAGGAGAAAAAAGGAGAAAGGAAGAAGAACGAATAGGAAGGAAAAAGAGAAGGCATTGGAAAAAGAGGATGTGCTGGAAAAAGAGGAGGAAGCAAATCAAGGAAGAGAAAGGAAGAAGAGAAACGTTGGAGGAAGAGTACAAAAGAAGAAGAGGAATTGGAGGACCTGTAACTATCAATGGCGCTGGCGATCAGCATGAACAGCTCATGGCAGTCGACGTCGATGGGAGAGAACATAAGGTGAAAGGGCTCACATTCATGCGAAGAGTGCTCGCAACTGAGTCCTAAAGTATGTTTATTATTAATTTTTTAGTAGTTCGAACTAGATTGCCCAAAATGGGGGCCGGATCAGAATGTACCTTGCCTCACCAGTTTTTCACCTGGTGAAACATCAAACCTGTCAACATGTTCACCAAAATAGATAGTAAACTGAGTAACTTCAATCGGACAAGAATGAATCCACTCTAATATTTATGGACATCTCATTGATTTAGCTCTGGTTTGTAAGTATGTCCTCATAATAAAATCATCCCATTAGAGAAGTAAATTAGACTGCACAAATTTGTGTCCAAATGTAATTGAGAAAATAGCGGTTGTAAAATGCATATATTCATATTTGCTATTTAGAACTTCATGGATATGTAGATACATGTTCAGGTCTATCCAAGTGTTTGGAAAACAATGGGCACTGGAAGCAAGATTGCTGTCCACCATTTTAGGGAACCACCAAACAATAAAATAAATAAATAAATAAATAAATAAATAATCTGAGAAAAGAATATATTATCAAAATCAGCAATTATGTAAATCCTATTTAATCCAAAAAAGTATTTCTAATCCAAACATCGTGTGTAATGATTAAGCATACATGCATATGCATTCGTGAAGCGAGAAAAGAAACAGGCAACCAAAACCTACCATATCTTGGGGATTGGTTAACATTGATGTGTGTTAAATATAAAATTCAGTCAATAAGAAATCTTGCAGAACTATAAAATAACTGGATAAACTCAAGTTCCATTAGTCTATGCTAGTCATAAGCACTTAATTTTGTGCACTGGCCAGGAGCAAAATCCATAAATAAAAGGAACTGGAGTACCAATAACAAAAATCTTACACTTAACACTGTACGAATTGCTGTGAACTCGGCCTTTGTAAGTGCAAGAGAGAACCGCTCATTTGTCTTCTGGATGTTGTTAACAACAGCTGTCCAAATCCTCAAAAAAATTATGGTGTTAGGACTTTGCAAAAAGAAGTAAAAAAAAAAACATACATTTCACTAACTAGCTTATCTAAAAGCAGACAATGGAACCAAATACAATCATAATAGATAACATCAAAATTTAGGAAAAGCAATACTACTTCCCATCAAGAACTTCAGAAACTATAGGCAAACTTACAAAAGAGATCAGTCTAAATGTACATTCAGTGTGCCCCTTTTAAGTAAAAGACCAAGTTTCCATTGATCTCTACAATTATAATTGCTCCTGACAATCACAATTTACCACACAAAGTGTAGCTCAGTAGGTCGAACAATTTACCACTATTTTCTTTCAGATTTTCATTCTAGACTTACAGAAGTAGACTAAACTGATAGACTTAAGAGGCTTTTTCAAAACTGAAGGACTTGATGACTAAGCTAACCTGATTTTCCACCTATGCAAACAATCATCCAGTGAACATAACATCAGATAACTGCTCTTGTAAAAGGTCCAACAGATACTACTCAACAGTACAAAACGACAACTAGAATTGTATAGCATGAATGACACTCTCTTCTTGGTATCAAGCTATAGTCTCTTTGTAAATATGTTAACAGTACCCAACCAACCAATTTCACACTATCTCTTTTCTTGGGATCAAGCTTTAGTCTTTTTTTAAACATATTCTTAGTACCCAACCAACCAATTTCCTTGTCAGGCTGCCAGTGATAAAAAATTTTCCTGGAGTTTTTCAGCAACATAGATTTATTGAAATTGGCAGATTGCTTTCATTACAGGGGAGAAATTACAGAGCATAAGTAATAGAAATGAAATGCCGAATAACTGTCAAGTCCTTCCGTACACATGCGCTCATGAAGGATAAGATATAATTTTGATGACAATGCTATCAGGTCTGTTCTTTCAGTAAGTTGTAAGAATTTTGTTGGATTAATAAATCTGCATATTTCACATGGTAACTTATTTTGCTTATATTAGTGTTTACAGACAAAAGTTGATACAGGAAAGTGCAAATTGGCCAGATTCTGATTTTTAATTATGGGTGCTTTTTTTAACAACAGAAAATCACAGAAATTAGTTGCGATCGACCAATCCAAGGAATTGGTTGAAAAATGTATAAAACCTATCTACTCCTTGAAATCAGTCACATAAGCTAATAACTAGCTGGACCTGACCAAAACAAATGAATCTGGGACGAAATGGCTGGGACCAACCAAGGCTCAGACAGAATAGGTTCAAACACGTTTTGGACTAGATAGAAGTCTCTATCCATCAGAATCAGTCAATAACAGGATAGAACTGTTCAGGGATTGATTAAATCTTGTTGGCATTGGTGTAGGCTGAACTGAAATAGGCCATGTCCAACAAAGTTCCAATCGTTTTTAGTTGCAACATAGTCAAGGACAATTGATCACTCAAAATTTGAGGTAACATCCAATTCAATCTTGAAAGTATAAAACACCTACCTAAGTTAACTGCTTTCATCCACTCTATCAGACCCAACTCCTATAACCCACTTGCTACTGGCTAGATTCCTAATTCTTAAAATAATTAATTTTCTTATCTTGGTCTACAATACTATAATTTCGAATTTGAATTTTGAAGCAATTCAAATAACTCCTATAACCCCCACAATGAATTATTTGAATTGCTCAACCACCATTAATTATCTTGGCAAGTAAAAATAATTGATAATCAATCTTTTAAGTATATAACTAACTACATCTATGTTGTTCGCTGCCAGACTAAATCTGGAAAAAGTTGCTTTGTATCAAAGAGGGTGTGCACAGAAATTCATTAAATCTCATGAACGCCCCCCCAAATAGTTGCTCTAAGTCAAAATCTAAATTAGAATAAACATCTGAATCATAATCTTCACTAGTTCACCCCCTCCCAATGTTTTAGTAGGGTCAATTAGGAATTCATATGTGACTTGAGCAACATCCATAATATTTTGTTCTTATAAAACGACATCTCTCACAAAAATTTTTGTTCAAAATTAATTACGAGATGGCAAAGGCTAGAGTAAGCCATAAATATCAAAAAAGCATTTCAGCATCACACATTTTCAACTCTAAAATGAATTACAGTTGCAAAGGAGATAAGCAATATATAGATGGCTTACAAAAGTTTAGAAGATATCCAGGTTTATCTTTCATTGGGGAAATTGATAGTGATTTATTCACCTGGCCTTCAAGGCTGCAACTCAGTTAAAAAGTGGATACATTAGAAACGAAATGTGCAAAAAAATGCACTCAACATTATATGATCAATCTGGAAAACCTTGATTTCATTGAGGGATCATGGAAAAATTCACAAGATTCAGCAGATCCCAGGCCAATCAAGCTTCCAACTTCAGTAGGTGACAGAGCAAAGGCCTATTAGCAAGCAATGATCCCATAAATCAACCAACTATATCTAAAAGCATGTGGTTCAGCAAAACAGATCTTCTAAATTCAAACCTTATTTGGTTGATAATAGATAGACAAGGAAAACAACAAAGAAAAAAAAAAGGCTCAAATAAGAAAATAAATTCAGGAGTAATGAGGATGAAGTTCTTTACCTGCTTCTTTTGCCAATCATACTTTCTTTGACCAATGGCAGGCCAAAATGTCAAAATAACACAGCCTTTTTTATATACTCTAGAAACCCTAGACTGGTACAAAACAAAGGTCGGTTGACAGTTCAAATCAAGATCTACACCGAAACACAAAATATATAACTTCTGCAAACAAACAGCACATACATCTACTTCACGGAAAGTTGGAAGAACTGGTGACACCGAAAAGGCAGTTTTTCCCTTAAAAATAGTGTATTTGGCCTCCCGTCTAACTGAGGAGCTTCCTGTAGGAGAAAATGGTGGTAAATCAATACATTTGTCTGCTAAGTTCGAAAGGCAACCAGACTTCTGATTTAAATCCATACCATCATTCACAAAATCTGGTCCAGAAGTTGAAATACTATGTTGACTACTCAACCAGAAAGAGTCCTTTATATTAGTGGCTCTCTCCAGTATAGAGCTGCCAAGTTTACAAAGAAGTTCGAATAGATAGAACGAGCAGTTCACAGAAAGAAAAAAAAAAATCATACATGCAACTGATTATATACTAGAGAATGCATACGCATGGCCAGAAAATAGCAGATAAACCAAGCCTTTAGATCATAAGCATCATTTACATTAGTGGGGTGAAACCGAGCCTTTAGATCATAAGCAGATAATAGCAGACTCGATTCTTTTAGACAAAGGTACTGCTAACACCATTACTCGCATACAAAAAATTACTATGCTGACCAGTCGAACTTAGAACAAACCCGAACCTTCCCAGAAACTGGCCCATTTATCTTTGCACGCTTGACGCTAAGATAACTCGTTCGCATTGATACCAACTACCATAGTGTGCAAACCTAAAACTATCATTTTACATTCACTAACACACAGAAGGCCATCAACTGGGTCATGCTTACCGAAAGGTGGGGATAACTAGTCCAGAACCCGTTCTGTACTTGAGAGATCATTTGACGAACAGTTGGGTTACACAATGTGATAGATACCATTTCTCAGCAGATCTTTGTCAGATTGCTGGAGGTCCCATATCAAAGATGAACGAGATCGAAGGGAGCTTCATTTCGTTTGGTGGGATTTAGCAGAGGAAAGAAATCAGAACATGACAATAGGGAAGAGGGAAGCAATGGATCACCTGGATGAGAGGAAGCGGGAGGTTCTTCTCATCGTTGCAGGAACGAGGGCACCGAAGGGTTGGAGCCGTCCCGAGGTTTAGGTACGCTGGAATAGCCGGCAGCTCTTTTTAAGACGGAAGATTATTTTGTGGAAGACGCGAGGGCGGTCAGGAAGGACTAAATAATAATCCTGACCGTCTGATTCTTATTAACGATTTGATTTTCATTTAAGAAAACCCACGACACGTGGCACGATAGGCTGGAGAAGTAAGTGTCGACTACGAAACAGCGAACACGACTCTCCTCCAACGCTGATCTTTGAGCCTATGTCATGCGGTCCCCACAGAAGAGGTAAAGCATGACGTGGCAGGTCACAGGGGGTCGTCGCTGTCTCGGCCCAGAGGGTAACTGGGGAAGGCCCGCGCGATTTGAACTGCACGTCTCTATGGCATCACGATGCATTAACAGGAATGATCTGATTCGGATCCAAAGCTTTCATCAGACGGACGGCTCGATAGGATCGAATCGAACCGACCTGGTTTAACCAACCTGACCCGACCCAATTGAAAAGCCATGCGGGTCGGATCTTTATTTTCAAGTCAACCTTCGCAGGTTCTTCCTACCTATTTCCACACGATCGGACCCGACTTAGTTGCATAGATCTCCCCTTTCAGTTGTCCACTGACATTTGTCAACAACCTCTTGATCGAAAGAGTTCTTTACACTCTAAATCTCATTTGGAGGATCTGACATTAGAAAAATGAGTATTAGGAAGAGATGGAAATAGATATATTTTAAGATTAAGTGTTTGTCTGCACACTTTGGAAGTAATATGCAGTAACCCAACCAGTTACAAATTAAATATTCTGGTTTAATTCATGGTTATTTTTAATATTATGTCTGTTTAGACTTGCATAAATGAACTTTCTAATCTGGATGGCAAAATTGCACTCTAGTTTTCTTTAGATTGCAGATTGGAGATACGTGATTTTAGCATCCCCAACTAAACTAATAAAATAAATGTCCTCCAAGGCACTTATTTTCACTTGACAAACCAAACGAACACCAACTCGACTCCCAATTTTGACTCTGACAGATCGAAAATGTTAGCCAGTGAGAGAAAGCAATTACCTCCCCTTGTCTTCTCGGCTTCCTTTCGGTTCTCACCATCCCATTTGAGCAGAGGGGACAGCAACAAGCGCGTTGCATGTGAACCTACGGTGCATCACGTGAACCATTCCACAGATCTCCATGTCGGCAGCCTCTCGTGCGCAACCCTGTCGATGCCCGGTAGCCGATGCTGCGTGTTGATTCCCAAGGATCACAAATTGAGATGATTTCTTTTTGATGATATGAGCTTACGATTCAAGAAGCATGGAGAACAAATATACTGGCAGCTTTACGCGCCAAGAGATACATAACAATAGATAAGGCAAACAAGTTCTCTATTTATTATGGTGCATGTTCCTAACCGATGGTGGTTTCATGTGATGTAACACAAGGGAAACAAACAATGCACGTACTTGAGGGAAGGAACTTGCTTGACAGATTGGACAAAGCAACAATGTAAGCATCACAGTGGAGAAGATATGTACAAGTTCTGTTTGATGGCATGGAAAAGAAGACGGTAGTGACTTCCATCATCCTCTACGCAACTTCCTTTACCTTCTCCACCAAGATCTGCCAGGAGCCGTTTTTGGCTGCTGATCACCTGGGTTTTCATATTTCCTGCAACGACCAGCTAATTATGAACTGCCGTGCCATCCTTAGCCATTGCCTTGGTTGAGCAGCTTCAGAAAGAACAAAGAGAGTATCCGTATGAAGGCACACAAAGCTGGCTGGCTGGCCAGCCTACCACAAAGAACACAACATGCACTACCTTTCAGTGTCAGCATCCCGAGCCTGATTTCTTGGGCAACGGCCTGATGACCTCGCCAACAGCGGGAAGCTTCACCCTGGGAGTCAGCCTTTTGGCCTCCTCACAAGTGTAGATGTATATTTTTCTCACCACGCTGCAGAACTCACTGCAGCATGAAACCGAATCGAAATTAATATGACACCAGCATAGATAAACTAATTTGTAACAGATCGATAACTGAAGAATTCTTTTTCGAGTAGATTTTGCATAGTTTAGTTCAAGGAAATGGATTTAGAGCCTTACTGCCATGGCTCATCACCAACCATCATTATGTCATCCTCATCATCTGTGTAGATGACCTCCCACTTTTTTAGTGCACCGTAGAGCTCTCCCTCAATATTAAACATCTCTTCCAGCTTCTGAAGAAGCTCATCATATCCATAAAATCTAGTCAGATCCACTGCCCTCCCGACTGCCATTCCTTGCATGTGAATCTGCAGAAAAAGAGGCGATCAAGCCACCTCTCAAGCATCATACATTTTTTTATCAGAAGTTATCTACTGCTAGCATCTATATCTAGAGTATTATTTCAAAATTTTATACTAGTGAAGTTGTACCGATCATAGGAGAAGCAAATGAGAGAGAAAAAGCAAGTTCTTATGACCTTGGTGCAGCTCCTCAATTGTCTACTTTGACACTCTTGGGTTGACCTTAAGCATGACTTCTCCAGCTCACTGCTGACAGCAGGGGCATCAGACCTGTTGATGTTTGACGGTTGAGATTGTTGATCTGATTCCACATCCAAAGATGTCACAGCTTGTTCCTCTCTAACACAAGAATTGTTAGTCAGTGGAGACAGTTCCCCTACTGCAGAGCTCTCAACTAGCTGAATTCCAAACAGCCAGCAGCCTGTGCTAGTTTCCTGCTTTTTTTCACTTTGTTCTTTATTTATGTCTGCCACCAAGGAATCAGTTTGAGGTTCTGTCCTGAATGGCCAGAACATGGAGCCATTAATAGCTGATGGTCCATTATTTCCATTAAATTCAATTGACTCAGGCTTTGATGCTGATGGGAACACAGATGTGAGGCAGGATGGTGCACACAGTTCTTTTCCTCCCTGCAATGGAGAAAATGAAAAATTTTGGGTCCTCTCATCGGTGGATTTCCATAAACCTGCAACAAGACAGAAATGCAGTAGCACAAGGACTAGTGATAAAATTTTGAGGAGAAAGACTAAAAGAAGTACCGAAGTAAATAAGCAAAACATAATCATTTCATGATTCTTCAAATGATGTGGGATCATCTCAATTAATGATATCGCTGGAAGACTATAATATACGGTTTTTAATTTATGTAAAAAGATCAAGCATGCATTATCAACACCATAACTGAAGGAATTGCTGGTATCTTGTATTTTTAACTTTTGAACTCTTATTGAACTCTTGTATTTCAATTTACAGATTGTCAATTGAAAAGGGTAGCAGGTTCACTTTTCTTTTCTTAAAAAAAAGGAATCATATGAAAATAAAACCAGGATATGTTGAATCCCAAAAGCAGATATAGTTTCTAGTTTCTACACTAAACCAAAGACTAGCTTTCAGTTTTCCACACAATTTTCTTCTGTCAGTATCTCTATTGAATACTTTCCAGTAGACTCGAAGTGTGCTTGAGATGGGAATCTGTAAGATGCACAGCACAACTATTGGAGTAATCTTAAACAGCACTGACTCTCTACACTACAGCAGCTCTGCACGGACATCAAAACTAGAATTTGATGTCAAAGCCTACCCAAATGTCCAATTCAGCAAGGTGACAACATGGAGATACAGAAACTTGTAGGAGAAGAATATATAAAAAGGTGAGATAGTGAAACAAGCTACATAAGAAGCCTAAAATCACAAAAATCATAAAAACAACCCATTTATATTCTTTGATACTAGTGCAATATACCAATAAACAATCTAATAGTATGTCTAACTTGCAACACTGGACTCGAAAGGGCACTGCATTATGGGAACGTGGAATTAGTGATGAATCTATCTTGTTTAGTAACATCTTGAAAAGAATGAGATAACAAACATACTGAGGAGTTCCAACTACCTTGTAAAAAATGTTACTGAAGGATAAAGATGTGGGGAAAATCAATACCAAATGCTGGAGTAAGATCTGATGCTATAGCCGGTGCAGCTGATGGTCGTGTACGTTTGTTTCTCTGCACTGGTTGAAAGGTTGGAGGAGCAGCTGCAAGAAGTGGTTTCAATTCCCACGGAGAAACTCTGTCTCGACGTGGGATACACGAAGGTTCATCCCATTGAACCTGAAAATAAAAGTCAAACCACACCTCATAACACAGAAAAAAACATCAGGTTACTCGTAAAGTGAAAATCACTCATACAAAACAATGCTGATTTATAATTTCCAATTGGCATAAATCTCATCAGCTCATAGCAGGAACTCCCTAGACCTTTAAAGTTCTCCATTCTGACTCTGCCCATTGAGATGTTGTGTCCACACCAACAATAGTGCCACTGAAGCTGTAAAAATGTATAATAGTGCCCGGTTAACCACAAAATTTACAGCATAATATATTTTATGCCCATTACGGACCACCAAGAGCACCTTTTTTCTGGAGCTTCATCACCTTCAAATCTCATATTAAATCTCATCCCAACAGAGAATTTATAATTCTTGGCTTCAAGATACTTGTTGACGCTTATGATGAAGTCCGATCGACTTGTCCTAAAACATGAACAATACTTAGAATTCTGTTTTTAGTTTTCATTAAAAATTTGTGAATTTGGATAGATATATAAAGCAAACTCCTACATAAGCATGGAGCATTAGATATCCAGCAATAACCAGATAAACTAAAACATAGAAATAAAAAACCAATGTAATATTTAAGGTTTCTATTCTCATCAAAATACCTATTCTAAGATTGAAACATTTCAAGCTCAGTGAAGTAAATATTTCTGTCTTATTGAAGAACAAATAAGTTGCATAAAGAAGTTGGAGAACCAAGCATCTTTCTAAACCTAGAGCTGTGATCCAAAAAATTAAAAACAAACAATACACTACCTACATTATGAACTCGTAGCAGACAGAAACTGAGGAAACATGAAAGAAACTAATAAGTAGATAATAGTAAATCTAAAGAAGAGACGAACCTTGGTTTGTAAAAAACAGAAAAAAGAGTCCCAGTGGCAATAGCATGAGATGCAGTAGCCAGAACTCCAAGATGCATGCTATGACTGGATATGACTGACGATGGCATGTTATTTGGCTGCCTCATAAGCCTTCTCACACCGACTCGCAGCTCATCATTCTCACCTCTGCCATGTACACACATACAAGTATTTCATTATCATTTCTCATAATAAAAGCAAATTATCCAAGGCCCACAATAAGCAAGACATATTTCTTGGATGATAAATGATAGATAAATAAATTCCAACAAAGTAACCATGACCTGAGAAAGTTAAATACATCACCAGCTACCAATTTCTTTGAGCTAACAAAGACACTCCAACCAGTAGTGAGCAGATGGCGCCTGGGCTGTCCTGAAAGAGAACTTGAAACTCAAATTAACATATTTCACTATTGAGTCCTGCTTGTTGTGAGAAAAGATGACAACCTCTATTTTACAAATACAAACAACAACTATCTAAACAAATGCTAAGCATTAATAAAGAGAGACTACCAAAAGCCATTAGCATATCCAAACAACCAAAAGGTAAGGATTGTAGCAATCATTGCCTGGAAAGGCATACCGGGATAGACAAATTCTACTACAGACAAGTAGTGAGGTAATCAGAGAAATGGTGCATTGAAGTACAGTAACTTTCAGCACCTTCTCTGAGTCCAAAGTTCTAGATTGGAATTCAGATGACAGAAGAAAACTTTTGACTTATAAGTGTAATGTTGAGCAACAAAGCAGCAGACAGCATATTATCACAATTTGACAAGATATATACAAACCTCGAAAAATGTGACGAAAATGCCATTCATTCCCATGAAGATCTTTGGCAACCAATTCTTGCAAAGGTGGATTCTGGGACATATCCTAAACAAACAAGAAAAGTACCAGTGGACAAAATCAAGAGAAAGTGAAAATAAGTATCAAATTGCAAATTCAAGTTAGCAGCTAGATATGATGAATGGAAATAGGAATTCAAATTTCAAAATAGTAACTGACCAGTGAAGGAAGGCACTCATCTGCATGCCTTCTAAGAACTGAGAAACCCCCATGAGTGCTTGTGTCTGATGCAGTTAGAGTCTTACAGAAGGAACGGACATTGCACCTTTCGGGTTCAGCCAGTGGTGAATCTGGGCTGGTAACTTCATCTTGCTGATTAAATATAAGAAAATAAAAAGAAAAAAGAAGTCAGCAGAAAAAAATATAAATTATGCTTGAAAATAAAATTAAAGCAGCATAAAATGAAATCAAGTACTCACAGCAAGTTGACATGAAGGAAAGCTACCAGTTAATTAATATGATCACTCTAAGGTCATAAAATTACTAGAAACACAAAGCCTTTTTTTTTTCTCATGACTATATCACAGTACAAAGCAAAAAATAACTAGGTCCTGATATATATATATATATATATATATATATATATATATATATATATATATTTGTAACAATAGCTACAATACACTACCTTTGCAAAGCATCTTTATAAGGACAGCATCTGAGATTTTCTAACTGACATAGACTGTGGCAGGATCTGCGAGTAATAGATAAATAAAGAAAGACTCACATTTACTTCAGGTTGCAATGTAATCTGCGCATATACTTCATCTGTATCTGGTTCAGCCTAAAGAAGTATATAAAACAATAAAAGACCATTCCCTCCATGGGTAAATTAAGCATGAAGAAAGACAAAAGAGAACAAAATCTAGCTTGGAAGTAATTTACCAAGAGTTCAACATGGACAACTCTGCATAAGATCTTTGATGGAAGATCAAACAAAGGCATTTGCTGGTCAAGCTCTTGATTTGTTGATGCTTCAAGCTATAAGTCCACACAAAAAGAAATTAGATTAAATATGTGGATCTATCTCCAGTTGTTTTATCTTTTGCAAAGTAGGCCACTTTAACTAAATAATTTGAACTCATAAACCACAATGAAAATAAAGTAACATGTTTCAAGTATAATGGATCTATTGATCAACTCTGTTGTCCCTAACAAGGATTAGAGGGGCTACATCATTAGCAGCTGACAAGTAATATCAATAATAAGTAAGAAGTTGATATATTCTAAAGCATGCAAATGTAGATCAACACAAAGGATCAACAAATGAGATGTAGGACAAAATTGACCACGGTAATGTCTCTTGCTATATGAAGCAGATATACAATTAACTACACCAAAATCTTCTGAGTACCTGCTCCATATGACCTTGAGGAAAGTAATAAACCCTTTCTTTTTCACGAGGTAGAGTAACCAAAGACCCTGCACATGCTTTCCATAGTTCCTGGTACAAGACATCTCCATACGGCCCTAGATATAGAAAATTTCCTCCAGTAGTCAGGAACAACTTATAATAATGATAACTCAGCAGCTTAGAACTATGGATTTCTAAGAATGACCAGTGGTTAATAAGATGATAAATTAGAAGTAAACTATCGGTCTTAAAATGAGAACATATTTTTCTTTAATTAGGAAATAAAAAAAGTCTTTGATGCAGGAAAGATTGTCAAAAATGAGGCAAAAGAAAGCCTACATAGGTTCGTTGACCACATTTATCAAGAACCAGAGTGACCTTAACGGCGGCGAGAAGAAGGTGAGCATCCAAGACAAGGAATGTCTACAAAATCAGGCATATGAAAGCAGAAAGAAAAAACATCCAAAAACTACACAAAAATCCCTTACAGCAAAAAAAGATGAAGAAATTTCAAGGGATTCAAAGCCAGTTTACTCATTGGGTATATCTTGAAATTATTATTTACTATCATATTTATCTAAAAAAAGATTTAGTCAAACAAAAAAACCACATATCAATAAGAAAAAAAAAATGAAGAAGAAAAGGAAAAGAACAGCAAGCATGAGAACAAAAACTTTAGCTCTGTTACATCAAACTAAAAAAAGAAAATAACGGTAACCTGAACCGAGCCTTGCGGATGAACTGTTTGGTGGTGCTGAAGCCATAATAACTGACTGAAATTTCTCAAGGAAATTATAAGAACCCTCGACTTTACAGAAGAAAACAACAAGAACAGTTGGCTCTGCAGTTCCGAGTTCTGAAAAGCAGCTTACATACTAATAAAAGCCCTCCTGATTACCGCATTTACTCTGAATCAGCACCATAAGTTCTTCCCTCGAACAGACCCCCTAGCAAAAGGCCAGCGAGTCCTTGATTGCTTCCGAAAGAATGCGACAGCTAAAATAGCATCTGAACTCCTACCTCTGACCCCTCTGCAAAATTGACGCTTTTGCTCCTCGTGACAGAGAAACTCTAGCAGAAGGGCCTCGGGCGACGCCCCCTGCTCTTTTTCTCCCTGCCACCCTTCGAAACGGCCGTAGCTTCGCTCTTTAACGGCCGTTGGAGGCGTAAAGGCGCCCTCTTTTCGCCACCTCCGGATTCACCGCAAGCGCTGCACCAAAAAGGCGCCGCCTTCGGCGATAATTTTCCTCCGTCAGCACAGATCTGAGGCAAAGAACACCAAAGTGACGAAAAACGCGTAATTTGCTCCACTCGTTGAGCATAAGATTCCAATGTTCTCAGCGAGAACCCAAATCCAACCAGAAATCTTTTCTGTGCACATAAAAAGAAAATGAAAAAAACCGACACAATTACAATCAGATCAAATTATCCTAACGCCAACGCTGAGAGAAGAGACAAAAAGGAATCTACCGCAATTTCCAAACTTGAAACCAATCCGCCTCTCCGGAACACCACGGAAAATCCAAAATCCAAAATCCAAACCAAACCGAGTAATAAACCTTCGGACACTCCCAAAATGGAGGTTTCTGCCAAATTAAAGCCTGGCAGGTTCAGCTCTACCGCGCGAACCGATCGAGGGATCTTCACCAAGACGCGAGAACGACGACGCCACCGCAACCGAGAAGCCGAGGAAGAACCCTATAGATCACCACGAAGGAGGGGGAGAATAATACGAGCAAATGCGCAGAGCTGGCGTCAAGGAACCACTCCGGCTTTAACGAAGAGGGCGGCAGTTGTTTTCCTCAATTCTTTTCCTTTTTTTGTTCCTTTCTTTCACTTGCTTGTCTCTACGAAGCCCTACACGGAAAAAAGCTGTTTCCCGTTTCCCTGTCGCGTTCGCGAGTAATTATCCCCTCGGTCCGTCGTACACCCTTCTCATCGGACGGCCTTCTCCTCTCCGACATCGATGCGCTCGGTCCTGATTCCATCTCTTCGCCATCTTTTATCCTGCTCCGACGGAACACCACACGGGGTCGGTTTTCCAAATCACCCCTAATACGGCCTCAAATGACGAGAACGCCACCGCTTTCCTCGTTCCAGAAGGGCCACCGGGGAGCCGCCACGTGAGCACCGGGACCGGCCTTTCGCTGATCTTTTAACGATGGCGATGGCGATGGCGATGGCGTGGGGAATCCATCTGCCCGTCAACGGTCCTGGTCTCATCTGACCGACGCCCAATCCCTGATGCTCAATTCGCAAGACTCTCAAGGGCAAAAGTGGAAGAGGAGCCTTTTCTAATTTAATTATGACGGCTTTATAATTTGCCTCTGAAAAAACAAAACAAATAAAAATGAGAAAGATGATCGATATAATTTATATTTTAGAAAAAAAATTGTAACTTTAATTTGGCATTAGAAAATAATGTGTGGTCCCCTGTGGGGACCTAAAGCCTGGCCAATCACATCAAAGCAAGCAAAGGATCTAATTATAAAGCTCCAACCTCGTCATCATCACACTGAAAGCCAAAGCCTTAAAGGTGAGGGGGTGTCACATGTAATGTAGGCTGTCTAGCTTTCCATATGCCTCCATAAAGTGGGTTTGGTGGGGAGTTGGGGGTGATGATTAGCTCCATATAATTTGATGATGCCCTCATTATTATCTAACATATATATACATATATATGATGAATATCGATTATCATATTCAAGTTAATCTGATTTAATTTTAAGTCGTATGCATTAGACATCCGAGATGGTTAAGAAGATGATTAGGATGTCTGTCTAGGAGTCAACATGCATAAAGTTAAGATGAAAATTAAAATCATAAATGAATAGTAACTATCTTTGATAATAAAAAAATAATATGTTTTATAGTTGGCTGAACCAAAAAAATTGAAGTCAACATGGCAGTTGTGATTGGGGTAAACTTCTTCCCTACCACAAACTTATAGATATATCATATGATTAAATACAGCTAGTAGTTATTGTCTATGTAATCAGTGAAAAACTCAAATTAACAGTGATACATATCACTTCAAAGAAAAAAGAAGCTATATATCCTATCATTTTAATTATTTTCATATTCACATTCTAAATTCAAGTCTAGAATTAGAGAGAGAGAGAGAGAGAGAGAGAGAGAGAGGACAGGAATATGTATCTTAATATTTTGGTGGTTGGTAGGATGAATATGTTGATATTGAGCTTTGAAGGGTGTAGCGTTGTTGGAGAACATAATAAACTATCCAGAGTGTGTTGTTGAAGCCTGAGGGAGGCCTGGCAATTGTTGGTGTCACACTGGGCAGCAGGTCAGGGGAAGAGGTGGCATCCAATAGTATATAATTGGAACCTAAGTTGGCATGAAACATGGTACCAGTTGAACTCATTACATGCACACACACATACCCAATTCATTGATCAATGGTCACTGTCCACTGGCATTTGACAAGAGACAAGATTGCAGGTTCAACAAACACAAAACTATTCTTCAAGTGGAGGAGAGACCAGTGGTTTTGTGCCCTTGAGGAGGGGATGGAAGCAATATTTTATGTATATATTATTATAATATACATATAATATCACCAACATGTTATCACTATCATCTAATACATGCTCATCAAAGCCTTTTCTCTCTCTCTCTCTATATATATATAGAGAGAGAGAGAGAGAGAGAGAGAGAGAGAGAGAGAGAGAGAGAGAGAGAGAGAGGAGAAGGCTTTCATGAGCATGAATTAGATGATAGTACTAACAGTGGGTTGACTGGGTTTTGTCTTTGTGCACTTGCGATATGTTGGCTTTTGTGCAGTAGGAGCGAAGTGTCAGCCCAAGAATGAGCTAAGCTTGCTGGATGACAGTTTCTTCAACCCATGCAATAGCACTATTTTTTTCTTTTTTCCACAAATAGAGAGAAATATATTGATTTTAAAATCTGTAATTACAAAAGTCAGCCTTAGCATCGCAATGCAAAAAGGAAAAAAAAAAAAAGCCAGAGAAAAACCTCATTGGTCAAAACAGTTCTATTTGATCCTTCAAATTTTGCACTGTAAAGCTTTAACTGTGACTGCTTCATAAAAATTACAAACTACAATCAAACAGCTATCATTATTAGCATCTCAGATCAAAGGCTGATATCATTCTTACCTGTTGATCGTAAGAATCATCATTCTAACCCATATCGGGTCTTTCCCATCAAACAACTATAAGAGAGAGTTATGAAGCAAATCTAAAGTTTGCAAAATCAACCATAATGTGATAAAAAAAAATAAGGCCAACCCAACAAGCAACTTTATTGAAGAGAGTGTCATTACACGACTTCCATATCCACGATAGAGAGGTAACAATCATGGCCTGCACACACCATTGATATCAGATCTTCGATAGCCAAAATCCTACCAGCAAGATCAACCCAAAACAATCCGCAACAGCATGCAGTAGTACTCTAAAACACAACAAGAGTACCTATTAGGGCTGCTGCAGACGAGAGATAGTTGTCTGCATGTGGTAAAAGGAAGATGTATGGAGAGAGAGGAGGAGGAGGATGCAAGGAACACAGACCTAAAGAAATATAATTGTTAGTCAAGCAAAACAAGTCTGATGTAACAACATAACTTATGTCATGCTTCTTGTTGATTAGAGCAGAATGATTGATGACATCAAAATGAAAATAACATCAGTAGTCTTAGTGGTATAGCATTGCAAAACTCCATCTGTTAAATATGTTTGGCATGGTAATTAATGACTTGCAATTGCATTTCACATTTTTGTCTTCTATAGGATCCCTGCTGCTGCTGCTGCTGCATAGACATAGGCTCCATTGAGGCCTGCACTTGAATGTGGTGGCAGGTGTGGAAGATCAGTTGGAAAGATCAAAAGACTGTGTCGAAGTTTGCATTACAGTATCCATTGGCTACAGGTGAATCAGCCCTGGTCAAAGTTTTCTACTAACCAATGATAGTGAGCAGAGAATAATAGTCTGCATCTGGCAACAGTGTAATGATCTGAAGAGCACTACATATCAGTTCAGAGAACAGAAGAAAATTACTCCAACATCCAAAGTAGTGGGAAGTACAGATTAGGGAGGAATCAAATCAGATCCATAGGGAGGAGCACATGAAAGATGTCTAAGAGGTATGGATAGCAAATGACAAGCTCACAACCACTAAGAATGGTTGACATGTAGTAGTTCTAAGCTTAGCCAGTATAGTGCACTCCAACATAAAAAGTCCACGTTCTTAAGGAAGATCTGAGTGGACAAGGAAGAATTCAACTTTACGAATTGAAATGGAGCCACTGAGAGTTGTGAACGTGAGACCAGAGAAAGAAGATCCTGATGGCAAACTCCCTTGCTTCAGCATCCAACTTCAGAGCCTAAGACAATGGACAAAGAAAGAAATGGAAGACCAATTGGCCACACCATTAAGCTCCCAAAAGATTGATGAAGTTTTAGAATCATTACATTTTGACCGAGTTAGGTCATTGCGGGGAACATACTAAGATGTAAGATACGATCTACATTGATCGACATTGACTCTCTTCGAACTGGATATCGGTATAAGTCTGACATACTAGACTATTTTATTTTATTCATGATCCAAAATTCAAAAAAAGGTAAAATCCTCATCAATCAACTGTCACGCTGATCGAGATTCCCACCTTTACATGACCAATCACAGCATCATCAAACATGGAGATAAAGTGATGCTCCTATTGGCGCATTTAGGCTTGACAAAACAAAAAGGTTTCCACGTGGGAGCTCCAAGAGCTTTGGCATGCAGTTCATTGCTGCATTAGGAGCTACACATGGAAGATGTCACTGAGTGGCCCTCGCTGGCTTCGCTTTCCTCCCACAACTATTTGAGGGGCTCCAATGGCATGTATTACACTGCATGTGGACAAGATACATGCCTCACCCACTGCACCTCCTCCTACTCAGCAATAATGTTCCACTGCAGTGCTCTAATGGCTATCATGCCTCATCATGGATTGCAGAAAAGGATGCTACTGCAACAGGAGGTTCTACTGTTCCAAGTGCTTGTGCAGGCCATTGAGTTAGGTCAGGGACACTGTTGTTGGCTGCTTAAATGCTGGTGAATGCCACAAAGATCTGCGACAAAGCAAGGCTAAGGATGAGGATAACCCGCAATAAGCTACTGGGATTATGTCTGAGAGATCCCAAGAGATGCTTTAGCTTTAGCTTAAACAAACGCATACGCTCACACGCTATTAGCTCATGGTGAGTTTGAAGTGATGCAGTGAACTGAAAGCTGATGTTTCATTCTGACCTAACAGCACTGAGGCCGGATATACTTCTTAAATGTGTTTGTATGCGTTTGTGACAACACTAAGACAATGATGCGATAGAATTCAGGTCTTTGATACTGTGATAATAGTAACATGGGATTCAAAGATTATTTGATCATCCATCAAGCATAAAAAGAACAACATGTACCAGAAGTTTAGTTTGTTCATTTGGGCAAGTTAGTAGGAGCCTATTTATGTATGTATGTACCTAAGTACATATGATGATCGAGATAAACAAATAAGCTTTTGAGTTTTCGGTAAGGCAAAAAATCAATCAACCAATTGGCAAACAAAGGTCCAACTGCTGATGTACATCTATGTTCTCCAAAGTACAAAATATCAAAAATTACAAGATTTTATGTTCACTAGTCCAAATTAAATACTATGGTTTGTGTATTTTTGATTGAATCAGTGGGTCGACAAATGAACTCCAAATTTTAACGCTATGGAAACACAAAACATTTTGGAAGTGTAGATTTGATTTCAACACTTGAGATTTTTTTTTTTACTTTTTATTCTCCTACAAACTTCTCTCTCTCCATCCTTCATATAGAATATTATATAGAGATGTGAATATAGTGACTTGGATGGGATAGCTCGGAGGGGAAGATGGTTTTATTAGAACAAAGTTTTGTTTTAAGTTTATATAATAGAAATATTAGCGTTCATAGTTTGAATATGGTAAGATTATTTTTTTATGAATTACGAATTGAATAATCAAAGAATCTAAATCATGATACCATCTCTAGTTGGAAGGAGGGAAGAGTAAGGCTCGAAATATTATGAAAGATAATTACCACAATTGATGAAGACAAATCTATTTTTAAGATAATTCACAAAAGAAAATTAGGATAATTAATGAAGATAACCTTTTGAGCTTATTGAGATTTTAAGCTAAACTAACTTAATGCCGGTTATGTATTTAGAAGCTCATGAGTTGTGTCTGTTTGGGAGAGAGAGTGTGTGTGTGTGTTTGAGAGAGAGAGAGAGAGAGAGAGAGAGAGAGAGAGAGAGAGAGAGAGAGAGAGAGAGAGAGAGAGAGAGAGAGTAACTGTAAGGACAACTTCTCTTTGTTCAATCTCAACCTCTCCTGCTCCCTCCTAATGTCTCTCTTGACTTCAATGGCATCTGCGCATTTCGGCTCTCCCCTTAACATGTCACCTCAATGAAAAGTATGAAATGGACCCAACTTACCTGTTGAATCCCAAGGGAATTTTACATCATTTTATTATGAAGTTCTTATCTTAAAATATACTTTTTGACCATTATCTGTAATGTCTTCTATTTTGCATGAAAGCCTATAATACAACAAGTCAAAATATCACTAAAAAAATTATTATATGACATGTATTTTTTGTTATATACACACATATTTCAAAATAGAGCAGATTATGTTTTATATATATATATATATATATATATATATATATATATATATATATATATATATATAGTTCAACTGACATATTATCACAAGGCCAATAAATATTTTATGTTTGTTTACTTCTTTAATGCTTCAATAGGCATAGACTTATCTTTATCAATGAAAACAATATAATTAAGATTTGTCATCGTATTGATTAGGCTTGATCAGATTAGGTTCTATGACACCTCCAATGTTAACCATAAGACCCTCATGTAAGAGCCTTCTTTTTCCTCGAGCATTATAAACTTAGTAGCTGCAACACAAGTCCATAGTGTATGAGAGAGAATGCAAAGTTGGATCATGTGCAGGAAGACTCTCCAAAAGGCAAACAATGGTTGCCTTCCTGACCTGAAGAACACATGGACTTGGAACACATCATTCTGTCAATCCCCATCAGATGCATTGAACCACAACACTAAAGCTTTTGCTGATACTAAGTTTTCAGCAAACTTTGGCAAAAGGTCAAACCCTTTTGGAGAAAGCAACACTGTCGGCAAGAGCGTGAATAGTCTCTGAAACTTATCCCCAGATCTCTAAGAGCAGCCATTGGGTGATCCAATTGTGTTTGACCTGTTCCAGGAAGAAAAAAAAAGGCAAATCTGTGCTTCAACACATTATTGGATCACTTGTCCATAGCATGTGCAACTCCACGTCAGTGGAGCCATATATATATATATACATATGGCTTTGACTTGCATATCTATCTCTTTTGAGAGGCTTGTTCATGGAATGAGATGGTAGAAGCTGACTGTAAAATTCCACCACTATAAGTTGATTGCCACTTGTCATCCTTCGCATCAGCTTCTGCATCATCGATGTGACCGGTTGCGAGATGGATAGATCCATTGGATGAGAAAAAGGGGGATTTTGTGAGAGAAGCTAGCCAACAAGACCAAAGGGAGGAGAAAGAAAGAAGCAAGCCAAAGGCATAATGCAGCTAACTTTTGTGTGTGCTCGGTGGGCAACTACTCCCATTTTGGCCTCTGATGTATGCTTCATGCTGAGCAATTAAGTAGATTAAAATAAATGCAGTTGGTCGGCAGATTGCAGTGTCGTTTCACCATTTTGTCTTGCTTTGTTTCCTTCTTTCTATAAGGAAATGGTGGGGGTTGAATGTGCCACCATAGACTTTTGTGTTTTAACTCATTGGAGATCACTTCAACATTCAACCCAGGGTTGACTTTTGGAGAGCTGCAAGAAGAGGATTTAAATCTGTGTATCCTGTGGACTTGTGGTTGATCAAAGTTATGCCTAATGCACTAGACTCTGGATTTGCATTAAGAACAAACAAGCATTGAGGCTGCACTCTTATCTCTTTTTGTCTGCTACAACAGGATAAAGATTGGGCCACAAATGGCTGCGTCTGCACATGATGATGCTTCCTATCTAGCATGCATTAGAGAGGACTACAAAATGACATCTTTTGACGAAGAAAGCTCCATTGAGTTTCACGAAGAACAAGTGAGAAAAAGGTTGTGTTAGGATGCCATAGATACATTGTTCCATCTGTGAATCACTTGGTATTCTACAGTGCTACATCATTCATCTGAGTTGTCATGTCTTGTTTACAGCATGAACAAGGCATTCTTCTGTTAGGCTCAAAGGACAAGAAAAATCCTCAACACTCGGAAGTATTTAACATCTAATCCTCATCCGAATCGTTCTCACTTTCACCTTGTCAACTCAGATCTCCTACACTTTGATGTTCTTCTACTCTCTGTGAACCTCATGAGAGCTTTACAGAAAGAAAGAATGAAGTCTTCATAAATCACGGTCAAGAAAGTTTCAAAAGCTGTGCCAAGAAAGAAGAAAGAAACATCTTATCCTTCAACCTTGCTTGGCAAGCTGGTGGAATCAGCCATGAGTGGGAGAATATATCCACAGCATCCTTCCTTCCCTAAAACTCCTTGGATCTCTCTCTCTCTCTCTCTCTCTCTCTCTCTCTCTCTCTCTCTCTCTCTCTCTCTCTATCAGAAAAAGATAGTAGAAGCATCAACTCTTTGGGAGGGTTGGCATCCTGGTCTTGTCTTTTTGACCCAATATAATTGAAGAGATATGGTGGTGATGGTGGTGGTGGTGGTGGTGTCCTCCTCTGAGACCTTTTCTTTGCCACCAACCAAATTACGTGGATTTCTGGACCTCTGAGGCCCCACACGATCACATTGAAATGGAGCAGCTATCTCACTATCCATCCCCCTCAAATGGACTATTCCTTTGTGCAAAGATTCATCACTGCGTACCTATCAGCAGGGAGTAGCTGGCGGGTGGGGCGCCCCCTATCTCCTTGATCTTGAGCTGGGCGCCATAGGAATCAAGCCACTATGATTAATATAATTATCTAGCTCAAGTGACACACATGAAGAGGAACTTCATCGTCTCTTTTACAGCGTAGAAGACCATAGTTTAGGTCGTAGAAATAATCTCTCTGCTCGTATTGCACTCACTGTGTTGACGAAAGTCTCGTACATCAAATCGTAAATTAATAAGTAACGTAGCATGAAGATGTAATTGGTAAAGCAATGCCACCTAATAGTGGGAGTGGTAAATATGGGACATGGCAGCAGCAACATGGAGTAGTGGTAAAAAGCTGCAGTGAGATTGGTAGTGGTGGTTAGTAGGAGAAATAAATGCAGCACTATCCAATGTGGAAGAGATGGTGAGTTTTTTTGTTAGATAATGATCAACACATACTTGGGTTTGTCACTTGATTCTTCCATGTGAGCTTGCAGCAGATGATGATCACACACAGGTCCATGCTGGAATATATTCTCCAATATGCTAGTTGATGAAAAGCTGAGAAGGTAGAGATCAGATGCATGTTCTGTGGCAGGAGGTGGTGATACCCTTTAGATGGACTTTAGATAAGTTGTGCTAATGATTATTAGGAGAGAATCGGTGAATACACGCCTTTAGGGAGTCTGGGATCCCAGTATTTGTCCGGATCGTTAACGTCCTCCTCATGTGTGTGGTTTCGCTGTGTACTCTGCTAAGTCGATTTTACAGGAAGAGGGTAATGATCACGTGACAAGTGATATCAGAGCAATCTCAGGCTTTCACCGATCACCCTAGAGGGGGTGTCCACTCCAAGCACCCCATAGGAGATAGGCACAGTGGTCAGTTCGTAACGATGGTGTCATGTGATTGGGTGGGAGAGAATGTCACGCTAAGTGCCCCAGAGAGGATAGGCAGGGTGAATTCTCAAGGATGTCACGTTAATCACCTAAAAGAGGTATCATACTAAACGCCCCAGAGAGAGTGCACCCCGCTCTATCGAGAAAACTTAAGTTAAGTAAAATCATCCAAAGTTGCACTATACAAGAAACAAATAAAAAAATGGGCCACTATTATATCTTAATCATAGCAAATTCATCAATAAATGAAGTATGTTAGAAACAAAGCATTCATGAAGTTTCTGATCCTCTATCCAGAGATGAACACACAAGTAAACACCATATCCTTTCATCTGTATTGCTCTACATATATCTGACTCCAGAAAGGCATGATCACGTTTAGTGATAATAATTAGGCTATGTTTTGACAAAAGCGCTTGTTTTTCTTCTTTTTATGAGGAAAAATATGATAGGATTTATAAACATTGGAAGTAGAACTATGGTTTTAATCTATTAGGATAAATACTAGCATGTTTCTCTCAAAGAAAGGTCATTACTTGCATGGTGGAAGAGGATGGGATATACAAATGTGGGTAACTCATATCCTCGTTCTAAGGGAAGAGGATGGGATATGTTGATTCTTCACAATTTTATTCCCTTTAAATTGGGACACAAAGTCAAGCAGCTGATTCTCTTGATAGATTAGAATATGATTTCACCTATTGCTTCTTATAAAGCATGGACAGTAAGGAAGATTTATCTGAGCCAGACAACTATATCTTTTTTTTTACTAACAAGCTGTCTGAAGATTAGATTTTTCATTTTTTTGTTGATGAAAAATGAGAGCCAAAAGCAACACAAAATTGCCTACACAAAGAAAATTAAGCTACATGATACCATAAAATTCTTATCCCTTTGTTTGTCCACCAATGCTGGAATCAATTTTACAACAAAAAAAGGGCTTTGGGGAAGTATAGTTGTGATCATTCAGCTTGACGAGAAAACCAGGTGATTGATACTTTTGGATGGTATGAGGAATCAATAATCAAGTGAACTGTTGAATCCCTAGAAGTGTGTGTGGGAGAACAGTTCTTTTGCTGCTTCCCCACTTTACACATTCAAAAGCACAACAAATTCTGACCCTCCAACAGAGACTACCATTTGCCATGGACTTGTTCAAACCACAAATCCTTTCGCCCAAGAGAGCCACATCACACCATCAAAAAGCTCCACCACTGCTCTGCCCCCACACCCCCTCCCTCTCACTTCCCACAGCAGACTATTATAAATAAGTGCATCAGCTTGCCATAGAGAAGCTACTGAGGTCCTCTAGGAAGGGCAGCTGTCTCTTGTGCAATTGGCTGTAATATTTCCAAGAGAGTCTCTCCTGTTGAGGCAGAGGAAAGCAAGTGTTTTTGTGAGAGATTTTGGAAAAGAGAGATCATGGACATGCAGTCAGGTCAGAATTCCAAAGGGGATTCCATGCTTGCTCAAGTCTTTGTTGATTGGAGAGACAAACCATGCAACCCCAAAAAGCATGGTGGCATGAGAGCTGCTGTCTTTGTGTTAGGTCTCTCTCTCTCTCTCTCTCTTCTGAATTTGAGTTATGGATATCAGTAGGCACTTTGCTTGTAAATATTTGTACAAAATGTTCTTGAGGTACTAGTTTCATGGAAATATATTGGCAGCTATGCTTGTTGGCTTGTACTGTGCTGGAATCTACAGGCCATCCACTTAATGCTTAGATTCAGAAACCTTGAGTTGGTCTTTGGTACCTTATAATATTAGAATACTGAGAATATATAGTAGCTTCATTAGTGCTTTGCTCACTGCACTTCTTCCTTTGTCCTGTGAATGCAACTAAACTAATGCTTCCAACTCTTCTTCTCCAGCCATTCAAGCATTTGAGATCATGGCAATTGCTGCCGTGGGGAACAACCTCATAACCTATGTCTTCAATGAGATGCATTTCCCTTTGTCGAAATCAGCCAACATAGTGACCAACTTCGTAGGGACTGTTTTCTTGCTGTCCCTGCTTGGAGGATTCCTGTCCGACTCTTATCTGGGGAGCTTCTGGACCATGCTAATATTTGGAATTGTGGAGCTCTCAGTAAGTCTCATTTCTCACCACACAGCATCATTCTATCCATCCATATGATTCTCAATCAATCCAAAAAACACAAAAAAGTTTTATATTCTTCCAAGATTTTCTGCCATCCAAAAATACAAGTGAAGATGACAGCACAAAAGTGTATCTATATGTGATTTGATTCCCAATTGAGTACAGGAAAATGATCTATATATTCTTCCTTTTTTTTGACCATCCAAAAATACAAGTGAAGGTGACACCACCACAAAAGGCGTCCATGTGTTCTTTGATTCTCAATTAATGAGCAAGGGAAAATGATCTGTATTCTTCCTGTTTTCTAGCCATCCAAAAGGACAAGTGAAGGTGACACTGTCCAATTATTGACTAAAAGAAAATGATTTATGTTCTTACTGTTTTTTAGCTAAAACAAGGAATACAAGTGAAGGTGTCTACTGACACAATCTTTTTTGCATACAGTACTTCCATTCACAAGAGAACAGTAGGAAATTATCCACTGTTTCTAACTTGAATTCTCCACCATTAGCTGCCATCGCTGTAAAGAACTAAAAGTAGAGCCCATTTACCGTGAAGAAGATGGGAGTCCAATAGAGTACAGAGAAATGAAGATTAAGAAACATGTAGCATGCAGTCCAAAGTGTTTCTGATTCCGTTTGGTTTGTACAGGGCTTCGTACTCCTATCAATCCAAGCACATCTTCCCCAGCTGAGGCCACCCCCCTGCAACATGATCTCCAAGGAGGATCACTGCATGGAGGCCAATGGCTTCAAGGCCACCATCTTCTTTCTTGCTCTCTACTTGGTGGCCTTGGGCAGTGGTTGCCTGAAGCCTAACATGATTGCCCACGGTGCTGACCAGTTCGGGAATGATGACCCCGATCAGTCGAAGAAGCTCTCCACCTACTTCAACACAGCTTACTTCAGCTTCTCCGTGGGGGAGCTCATTGCTCTCACCGTCCTTGTTTGGGTTCAGACAAGGTCGGGGATGGACGTAGGCTTTGGTGTGTCAGCAGCTGCCATGGCAGTGGGGCTTGTCATCTTGATCTGCGGTGCCTTCTTCTACAGGAACAAGCCCCCGCAAGGCAGCATCTTTACCCCAATTGCCAGGGTATGATTCAAGACTTCATCTTCTTGCATGCTTAATTTTGCAGAGCATAAACATACTGCTCTGTGGATCATTGTTATCAAAATGTTCCAATGCCTGCACTCCTAAATTTATGTTTGAGTAATTGGTAGATTTCCTTTTCTGGTGTTTCTGTCATTGTCAAGCAACAGTCTAAGCATCTTCTTCATCAGTGTCTCTGGTCTGTATCTCTGCTAATTCGCCTATGAAAATGATACAGCATTGCTCTTGTCCCTCAAGTTGCTCAGGCTTCCAGGACAAAGTAAATTTTAGTTCGTTTTTAGTTCATTTTTCACTATTTATCATTGACATTGGGTATCACCCATTAATGATAGACAAGAGTGATTGATGACAGCATGTAGATCCTCCAGTCTATCACGAACAGAGGAGTCTGTCAACCCCAAGAATTTTTTTCAGTAGTGTATGGAGCATTCTGATTGAAGTTTTAATTTTCTTATTTCTACACATATTTTGCCTAAAGATTCAAGTTTGTAGTAACAGGAAGCTTTAACATTCATGGATAAATTTGGGATTAGTGCTCATACCAAATCAACAAAACCTGCAAGTGACCATGAGAGTAACCAAATGTGTTCTTTGCAGAGCAGCTTTCTCACATATATGTAACTATTTATCTTCTGTTAGTGACCACTGAAAGCCACTCTCCAACTTTTTCTTTAGCCCAAACTTCTCTAAGATATGATGTAATTACTGTGTGTACGATAGATGATGACACACTAAACAGAGATAACAGTCTTACCGTCTAAAAGTCTATGTTCTCCTTCTTTGATCTGTTCTTCCATTAGCTTGACCTATGGACAGACACATCTGCAGGTGTTTGTAGCTGCATTCGCCAAGAGAAAGCAAGTCTGCCCTTCTAATTCTGAAGTGCTCCAGAGAAGCCACATCGATCCACCAGAACACCTCGCTATCAGTGGTCTCGAACCCTCTTCGTTTGTTGGCAACAGGCTCAGGTGAGCACTTCCAGCTCCGGATTTATCATGCTCATGTTGTAAGGATGGTGATCGTTTCAGGATCTGTAATTGCTGCTAGTTTTTGGCGTGAAGGTTCTTGGACAAAGCCTGCATCAAAGCTCAAGATGGATCCAACGTGAAGGAGGGCGCATGGAGGCTATGCACTGCTGCAGAAGTGGAGCAGGTCAAGATCATCGTCTCGGTGATCCCCATCTTTGCATGCACCATAATCTTCAACACCGTCCTGGCGCAGCTGCAGACCTTCTCAGTCCAACAAGGGAGCGCCATGAACACCCGACCCGCCAAGTCCTTCCAAGTGCCGCCCGCGTCGCTCCAAGCCATCCCCTACATCATGCTCATCCTACTCGTCCCCCTCTACGAGACATGCTTCGTCCCCCTGGCCCGAAGGCTCACCGGAGACGACTCCGGGATCGCTCCCCTGCAGCGCATCGGTGTCGGCCTCTTCACCGTCACCTTCTCCATGGTTGCCGCAGCCGTGATCGAGAAGAAGAGGAGGGAGGCGTACGTCGACTCCGGCGAGCAGCTCCCCATCATTTGGATCGCCCCGCAGTTCCTCATCTTCGGGCTGTCGGAGATGTTCACGGCCGTGGGTCTCATCGAGTTCTTCTACAAGCAGTCATCGGCAGGGATGCAGTCCTTCTTGACGGCCATGACCTACTGCTCCTACTCCTTCGGGTTCTACTTGAGCTCCCTTCTCGTGTCGCTTGTGAACAGGATCACATCGAGCTCATCCGGGGATGGTTGGCTAAGCGACAATGACCTCAACAAGGATAGGTTGGACCTCTTCTACTGGCTACTGGCTGCCCTCAGCCTTGTCAACTTCTTCAGCTACCTTCTCTGCTCCAGATGGTACTCTAGCAGTCGATCTCTATCGGTTAATCCACCACCATCTGGTCTCCGTGGTGAAGACAACCACCTCAGTTTCACTTCCTCTAAGCATGTTGCAGCTGAGGCTATTCTGTAGAGAGCAGCCATCATCCCTTCAGTGATTTTTTCGTCTTTAATCTTCACTCTTGATCTTGTACTAAGATAAGAAGGCAAGGTAAAAAGAAGCAAAGTGACGTCATTTACCATTATGTGATTTGATGAATGGATACTCCACCGAAGGATCAAAGCTCCAGTGCTTCAGCAAAGCCACCTTTCCATGTGAAATCGAGGTGGTATCGATTGAACCCGAATCACGTCAGATATGGCCAAAAAAGTTGCTTTCATTGAGATTCGAACTCAAGACCTCCCGCTTACTAAACGGGTGCTCTAACCAACTGAGCTATGAAAGCGATGAGCGTTGTTCGTATTTATGTTTTTTTATATAATCTATATTTTATGCATCAATCGTTGTCTACACGGAATCGATCACGACAGATGACATGACATTCTCGTTTCTTCTCGATTCTTCCTTTTGGTCTATTTCACCGATAGATCATCGATTCGGAAATCTCCATCGCAAATTAACAATTCTTATATTTGGGGAGACTCGATCATCGATAAGTACGAAACGGGGTGCATAACTGGAGCTGAACCAAATGAAGAACATCTCGTATAATTTTTTGACATGTTTATAGGGGATAGATAGTATGTTACTGTCAATGGAAGTTGTGAAATGATCATATGGAGTGCACGACCGGTTGATGATTTCTGGGTTAAAATTGAGAAGCATTGTTGTTTCAGATCTACTAAGCAGCTGAATTGGCTCATCATCATCATCATGCTTTCCCTCACAGAACAAGCTCGGATTGAAAGAACAGTGCTGATCAGCGTAGCTTCATCACCATTCTACACTAGTATGAAGTCTTGAAAGGAGCAGCTGCCTTGAGATTGTGCACTATATCTGCCACAGAGCCAACGCTGGCAGCAATCGAGATGAGAAAACAGAAGAAGCTGAGCCCCTGCAGCAGAAACCATTTGGGTGCCCCTCGTTTGATCCTCTCCTGCGCCATGTGCATGCTCAGAGGGAAGTAAACGGCCAGTGGCCAGAAGCCCAGAGCACCGATGAGTCCCAGCACAGCGTTGAAGAAGGGCAGCAACATGGCGACCAGCGTCGTGAACATGATGAAGATAGTTCTCAGGACCAGCTTCGACAGCGTGAATCTCCACGAGCCCACCTCCTTGACCGGCAGCGGCACCGAGTAGGTCCTGTGGATGAACTTGTTGTCCGGCCAGTGGAACGCGAGATAGTCCTCGAACCTCGCAAAGATTGGCTGCGCGTAGACCTGAATCAACGTTTCCCAACAACCAAATGGTCAATCCATGCTTTCAGGAAGGAGATGAGATGGACAACGACGGTAGCATGCTTCTTCTTCACCTGATACGCCCCGATGAGATGGACAACGACGCAGATGTTGGCGATGTCGACGAGCCAGAAGGGCTCGTAGAATCCAAACCCGGTTAGTATGTTGCCGGGAGCATCGTTGCCGAACGCAGCATAGCCTATGCATCCGAGCAGCAGGTAGAAGACGGTGGTGAGCCCAATTCCGCTAAAGGTCGCCCTTTTCATCGACTTGTTCTCGGGAGGAGGTGACTTCAATGTGTCCTGCAATTAATTGATGGATGCCATTGCAGCATCAGCAGTTCTTGATGTGTTCGTGATAGCAGATGGTTCAAAGACGCACCTGGATCTCGATCAAGACATCTGCAAAGGTGTAAGCAAACGCGACGTTCCCCAGCGCCAGCAGCACGTTGAACGCCTTCTCGCTGGGGGCGGCAGTGGTGGTGCCTCCCAACGTGCCTCTGAACTCACCATGCGACGCCCATTTGCCGACGCACAGACCGAGGCCGATGAAGGAGTAGCAGAAGGAGGTGGCCACCGCCACAACCGACAGCCACGTGATGTTCTCCAAGCTCGGGAACTGCGACAGCACCAGCTGGAACAGGCCGAACACCACCATGAACGTGCTGCCGGACGCATCACACCTCGCGCTGTGCCCGTTGCGGTGGAAGCAGTTGGCCCGCTTCACCGCGCTTCGGAAAGAAAGCAGAGAACATCATCATTCACAGAACGAATCGAAGTTTGATGCAACAGAAGGAGCATCTCTCACATCATGCTTGTACTGGCCGTGATAGTGTAGCCCACCAGCGTTCCCCATAGGTTGACGTACTGAGCACAGCCACAGAAGAACACATGCTTAGGACCTTCAGTGGAGGCAACAGCTTTGTTAGTCATCTCTGCTCGGTGAGGCAGCGGAAGCAGTCAGCACCAGTACAGAAACTCACCTAAATATGATCGAACTGCGTCAATGTATGCGCGATTTATCGTTCCGGTGATGGGATCAGGGAACCTGTAGCAGTTGGTAAGGAGGACTGAGGTGTAGTAGGTGATACAGGAGAAGCCGAGGAGGACGAGAGGGCCGACGACCCATCCCAGTTGAGCAACACTCCATGCTAACGCCAACACGCCGGAGCCGATCAACGCGGCGACGATGTGGGCCGTGGCAGTCCACACCGTTCCTGCACTCCAAGAGATCAGAGCAAGATTAATCCAACGACATGGTAAGATGCTGTGTTATACTTCAAAGCATGCAAACCAGTTAATTCTTATGTCCCAGAGCCATGCTACCTTGTCTTTCATGATCTCCATGCTCAGTGTCCCTCACTATACTTTTGGCCATAAGCCTTTCTCTTGATCTCGGCGATGGCTGCAAGCAGAAGGGAAGAGATCTGAGACTACCAAACATGTGATGGAGTAGACGCAATATATAGTGCATGCATCATGAGATCCGACACTAGTGAAAATGAACCCCATTGATTCTTCCACTTGATATTTCTCAGGAAAAGGCTAACATTGAAAAGCCTGGTCACCACTAAGGGGCAGAGGGACCGCAGTTGGATCAGTAAAGGGAAGGGGGAAAAAGTTGCATTATTAGAAGACAAGTAAACCAATCAGTTCATAATTCCACTATACAATTGGACAATCAGGCAACTACTACTTTCAGTAAATTCAACTATCATAATCCCACTAGAGTTTATCCATATCTCTTTTCTGCCACCTTTGAGGTGATGTCCTTATCTCATAATCCTGTGTTTAACACCTCTTAGTGGTTCAGCCTTGTATTTGCAACAAAAGAGTTCTACATCTTATAATTCCATGAACTCAGAGAGAGAGAGAGAGAGAGAGAGAGAGAGAGAAGGTTAGGGTTTATGCTGTGCAGTTTGTGATGGTGTCGGTAAGTTCAGAGAGAAGGAACTGATGAGAGATTTGTTCAGATCACTGTTGAGGCAATTATGAAGCAAAATGGTCTAATTGTCATCTTTTGTATTTTTATTTTCTTGTACTCATTTAATTTATTTTGAAATGATTTTTTTTCTTAGAAGCAGTTTGCCTGAGTTATTTCTGAAAATAAAAGGGGGGAAAACTTAATTAATGTACAGTAATAATTAAGCTGAAATAGTATGCTTGATCTTATTGCCTCAAGATCAATTCCACAAAATTCTACTGTTCTTTAGCTAGCAAAAATTAAAAGGTGTTGATCAAAACAAAAAAATATATTATGTATTATTAAAACCCTTTTCTTTATTTTTACATATGCATATTATGACATCTTAGTTTAGTCTCCGATACATATCGGAAGTGGATTAAAATGTACGTCGACTTATATGATCGATATATCATTATTAATTTGGATTTATTTATTCTAGATAAGTGGTTCAATCATTAATCTCATAAGATCAAATCATACCATACTAAATAATATTTTATAAAATATACAATAAGATTGAGGTACTAATTCTCCAGTCGGATTAGAAGCTTCTAATTGAGACTCACGTAAAACTAAGCTTTGAGCCCTCGTAGCCTTTTCATTTTTTTTATAGAATAAGAATAAATGTTAGTTAACAAGCATCAATACCCCAAAAACAACACATATTTGTGTGGGCATCACATGACAGTGCATTATGATATTACAAAGAAGATAAATAGAAGAAAAATACCCCCACAAGGGTCACACCACCACGTTGTGATTCCAGTGATGCCTCCTTCACCTTCTTCTTACCTATACACGAAGCAATGTTGAACACGTAACGCAGGCAGGCACTTGGGATAAAAATGAGCCGAATGCTCATTGAGATTTGGTGAAATCTTTGTATCAAAACAAATGCTCCATACTGTGACAAGATTGATGGAACAAATAGAGGGAATCCAGCAAAGGCGAGTGAGCATATGTCAGCCTCAGACGACACACACAGCCGTCTGCTGAGGTGAAGCTTTCAGCATCACCGGCTTTTGCTTTTAATTATGTCGCCAATGGAGTCTGCGTCGGCCAGCCGATTCCGGCCTTTATCTGATGGGCGCTCCACTTTGTCCGGTGATCTCCCCCGCATCTTCTTTGTACCTTCGGTGACATGAAGGGGTGCCCAAAAGCTTTTATATAAGATAATATTTTAGCTATCAATTACATAAAATTTTGAATTAGTCGAAAAGTGGACAAAAACTAAAATTGCTCTATGAATATCTAATAGATATACTATTCTTAATTGGAGCTTAAGTGTTTTACGTTAATGATTTCGATCAATGAACATGATACGTCGGTTATCTAATTAAGTCAGATCATAATAATCAGTAGTATAGTTAATATAGTACTAATCGTGATAAGATACCCGATTACAACTAATATTTCATTCAATTAAAAGAATATCTGAAGCTCCTTTTTAAAAGAAAAGTTACAGATTAGCATAGTCTCCTAAAATTAGGAAGTAGTGACACAACTAACTAGTTTCAGACTAGTCTTATTTCTCTATTTACATATCTAATTTTAGATTTATCTAATAATTATATATATATGGGTGAATTTTATACATCGTGTTTACTTTGAAAAATTTTAAAACAATATCACTTTTAAAATTTTAAAAATTTTAAAACTGTGTGAAAAGATCATTTTATTCATTTTATTGTTCGACCCATCATCGCTTGTAGTTCATGAGAGTTATCATCACTGATCTTGTTGAGCTAATCGTTATACGCCTTACTCGCAACTCTAGCACAATGTAGTAACAACGAAGGCTTATGCCTCATGTTAGTTATAGGTGCCATACAAGTTAATCACATGAGTGATAACATCTATGAAACGTTGTGTTGATGTCTTTACTTATTATTATTAGTATTTTCTCATATTATTTGGATGAATATTGTGATGTCTGTGAATTTGTGCAATGGGAATAAGGTCATAATGAGATCACGATAATGAGATTGATATACCTTTCAACACAAATTCTAAATTATCATGGTCATAGGTTACTTGAAAAGGACATCGAGATAACCGGATAGACTGGTATGCTGTATACTCGTCTATACGATGGAGGCAACTGGTTTTATAGTCGCTTATGTGGAGACACTAGAGGTATAATGTATGTGTTCATTAGAGAATGAGTTTATTGATTGATCCACTTACGAAATGCTAGATGGTTAATGATACCTAACGTCAAACAGTGATTCTGTAGTCTCAATTGTGTGTATGGTTTTTAGACTTGAGACACCAAAGATGACTTATATGAGTACTTCATTCTTTGACGCCAGATTTATATGTTTGAAAAGTTTCAGATCTAGTACAATCAGTTCTCGAGAATGATAGTTAACCTTACAAAGACAATTGAGTGTCAATAGAAGATTATTCACTCTCGGTATTGTGAGAGGAATATCTCGTGTGTGCTCGCTTAGACAAAATTCATAGCTAAAGTCATTCGGATTAAGAAAAAAGGAGTTTTCCGGGAGAATCCGATTAGAGTGAGACTTGGATAGGATTTCGTATGGGCCTGGCATTACCATGCTCAATATATGATCTTTGGGATATTAGATAAATGAGGGACATGTCCGATTAATCATATCCCCCTGCATTATATGGGGACTATGGCGTAGTAGCATAGTACGTCCATAGTCGATGAGTCGAGTAAATTATTATGGAGATAATAATTCACTATATCAGAAGGAGTTCTGATAGAAGCGACTCATAACCAACTTGGTATCGGGCTTAGAGGATCATACACATTAGGTGGATATTGCGAGGAGTAGATGTATGAATATAAGATATCTACAGAGCTCCTAATTTGGATCATGTGGATAAGATGTAATTGGATAATTAGATAGAGATCCAATTGGATAAAGATTCTATTGGATAAATATCTTATTGGATAGAGATCCAATTAGATGATTGGATAAGATCCAATTGGATAGAGATCTAACTAGATAATTAGATAGAGATTCAATGAGGATATGATTTATTAAAGATAAGCTTCATGAACCTATATAAATAGGAGAAACTTCATTATTCATAGGTTAGAGCTATTAGTAGTCGCCCATCTTATTCTCTTCAACCTCCTCTCCTCCTCCTTGGTTTCGGCAATCTTGTGGTGCATGTGGAGAGGGTGATCCCACGATGATCTGACAAGTGTCATCGCTACGTCTGCTGTGTGGATTACCACTAGAAAGGAGTACGCTAGTGCTCCTTTATCCTCTTCATCAAATTTAAAATTTTTAAGGATATACGATCTCTATAGGTAATGCTTCTAACATGATACTTGCGATTTTTTAGATTTATAATTTTTTTGTGCACCAATCATCGCATAATAATTAAGTACTTAACTCTGAAAAATCTGATCTTGGTTTTGTTTTACGCTGCGCATGAGATGCTGATTCATAATTTCCCAACATCCCCTTCTTCCTCTCCTGTAGCTAATGGTGAGAGCATGCGGACCACCTCCTCTCCTTCCTTGTCTATGATCGATGATGTGAGGGGGACCTATGAGCATCATCCCTTGGGGCCAACGATGAGGGGGCGCAACCACCCTCTCTCCTTCCTCACCTGTGGTTGACAGCAAGCCCCTTTACTTTCTCTCCTACATTCGACAATGAGAGTTACAAGTGAGAGGAGGGGGTGGGTCTATGAACAATGACAAGCTATGGGTGAGGTGAGGGGGCGAGCTTGTGAATGATAAGTCATTAATTGAGAGCTGTGAATAATTGGTCAAGATTAAGGGAGACAACTGATGGGGCGGAGGCACAACCAGGCAACGAGTGAAGGGCAATGACTGATTGGGATAAAATGATAATTAAAAAAAGAGATGATATATATATATATACACATAAAATACTAGATATTTTATTGCTTAAGTATAGCTTCATGTATTCCATTTGCAACAGAAAAATTATATGCCCTAACAAAATTTATATATTTAACCGGATAACATTGACCAGTCAAAACAAGCTTTGTGTATTCCATTGATAAAAATAAAATATATATCGTCCTAAAATCTATGTATCCAACTATATGATTTTTCAACATTATTTTCTTTCAAACATGCTTCTTGGTTTAATTTAACTTCTCCAAGTCTCGAACACATTGACTCCTTCAAGTAAGTTTCTTTTATGTATCTCATCATCATTTTGATGATCCAAGCATCACAAAATACTATTAGAAGTATTAATTCTGAAGGTGAATTAGGTCATAGCTACCATATCATGGTAATTGCTCCATTATAATCCAATCCAAGTGGAACTACTCTTTCCACATCTCAATCTATATCTCTCATACATTGAAGAGTGGTGGAAAAGCAGTTTGCTGAAGCTGCTGCGTTTGTATTATTAGAACAGTTTAGCTGGTCATTCTTGCCATTGCTGAAATCAAATCCATCCACATTTTTAAAGCACGTGAAAGTAGATCAGATGATGTAGGTAACAGTAGATGTACTGTTGGCTCAAATATCTTTTGTTGTTTTTTTTCTTAGTCATCCTAATTTCTCTTTCCTCGTTTTTTTCAATCAGAGCTTTTTAATTATTATTATTTTTACCCATTTCGAATCTTCGATCTGATACCACTTGTTGGCTTAAATAACTTTTGTTACTTTTTTTTTAAATCATTATTATTATTATTTTTTCTTCTAATCAAAGTCAAAATTAAAAAATATGTATGTGTTAAAACTCTAGCTATGAGAGCCCTAATTTAGTTTTATTGATAAGGATATTTATGTAAATCCTATCTAATCGATCCTTATTAAAGAGACGAAGAGACCGACTAAGTTAGGGTTAGATTGCTTCTTAGAAAAGGAGTCATATTAGAAATATGAGTCCTATTAGAAGTAGGAGTCCTATTAGGAAAAGAGTCCTATTAGAATTAGGAGTCATACTAGAGAAGGAGTCCTAATTAGAAGTAGGAGTTGGTTAGAAGTAGGAGTCTTGAGTAAGAGTCCAATTAGGAGTTGGGGTTTAGAAGCCCTATAAATAGTCATGTATTCACCTTTTTTTAAATCCAGGAATAGATCAATCTTTTAGCAGCCTTTGAGCAGCAACTTGGAGGAAGGAACCCTTATAGAGTTCTAAGGAAGCTGATCCCCTATAGAGATCAACATTTGGTATTAGAGCAAATGTTCATAAGGGTTCTAACACTTGGTATTAGAGCAACATTCTTGGAGTTTCACTGCCTTTTTACAGCCATCCACAACCCTCTATAACCGCCCAAAGCAATTCCCACAATTGCTTAGAATATCATCACCAAATTCTGCCATCATCTCCACCATTGCAGATCATCCTTTGATCTTCCCGTGAATTGCAATAGGTTCTGGTTATCTACCTTATTACTACTGTAATTTAGTTATCCTTATTAAAAAATCTAAAAAAATTTGTTCATATATTGTTGCATAAACTTTTCATCGTAAAGTTTTCATTTCTACAACGAAAGCTACACTGTAGAATTTTAACCGCATAACATTATCTTTTTGATCTTACTACTACATTTTTTCTATCCAAATCTCTATAAAATTTTTACGACGACTTTAACACTTCATAACAATGGTTTTCTCTTTGGTTTTGTCGAAAAACTCTCAATATAAACTACTTATCTTTTACGTCCAAACTGCTGCACTTTAGACATAAAAATCTGCTATAGTACCTCTCCGTGATCCTCAATTTTGCCAAATCTCTTGCTGTCATTTCTTTTAATGAAATTTTTAACAGTATTACCTCTCCCTTACTAGTAGATTCCCTTTAAGTTCATGCTTGAATCTCTGTTGAAATTTTTTGAAAAAAATTGCATCTTTACTACTAAAATTTATTCGGTAAAAATTTTGGTGCTGCACCTTTGTCCTTTTTCTCCTCCATAACCTACTAAACCCTAGCCACCTTGCTGCCACCAATCAAGATGTCTTTAGGACATCTATCTAGACTTCAGATTTAGCCATTATAATCTAGTTTCATAACCCTAATAGCATAAAAAACTGTAGCCTAAAATAGTAAATCATTACAACCGAACTCTTCTATCACCGATCTATTGTTTGAACCTTCCACCACCCCATGCCACTAACCCGTCAACAGAAAAAAGATAAGGGCATCTCTGATCTACAGGCATATACTATGACTTCTCAAGATCCAATTGATGCTAAATTTGAAGTATGAAAATCTCGAATTGAATCATGGCTTGAATCATGCTTGGAAGACAAATTGCGCGCTTTATTTGCAGAATTCAGAATTGGACAACCACAAAGTCCAATCAAATTACAGTAAGGAGAGAATTCATAAAGGACCCCAGAGAAGGAGGGACAACCCTCGGACATGCTTCAACCACGCATGAGGGTGGATTTCCCACGATGGGAAGAAGGAGACCCGGCGAGGTGGATTTCGCGCGTCGAACGTTACTTTCACTACTACCGAACGTCGGATAATGCTATAGTGGAGATTGCTGTCATCCACCTTGAAAGAGATGCTATTCAATGGTACAATTGGCTGATATATAATCATAGAGCTCCCACATGGAATCAATTTAAGAATGCACTGTTGAACCGTTTCGGACCTACAGAGTATAAAAATATCGACGATCAACTCGTAAAGATTCGACAAACCTCTACGATTCAAGAGTACCAAACCAGGTTTGAGAAGCTATCCTATCTTGCTCGTGATTGGACTAACCGTCAATTGTTAGGAACAGTCATCGAAGGACTTAAGCCAGAGATAAAATGGGAAGTTAAGGCGTGGCAGCCTCATACCGTGACAGTTACGATTTCTTTTGCCTGAATACAAGAAGAACGGCTCAACCAAAATGCTCGGAGGATGAGAACCACTCTTAGAACCACAACATATAAACTTCTTTCTACTTCCAACCATCATTCACTACTAAAAAAATTGACAAGAGAAAAACTACGTGACTGATCAGCAAAGGGTCTTTGTTGGCATTGTGATGAGCCGTGGAACCACGATCATCGCTGCAAAAGGAGCCACCTCCTACTGATTGAACCTCTTGAATACATAGAGGAGGAGGTCTAGGAGCATGAGGAAGAGGTCGCGGATGAAGAACAATAGCCAATTGATATTACGATGCATGCCCTTGCCGGTTATGCGAACCCACAAACAATGAAAGTGGGAGAATTTCTGAAGCAACAACTGATCACCATTCTTATTGACACCGGGAGCACTAATAATTTTATGAATAACAAGGTTATTGTCCGAATGGCCTTACCTATTGGGAATTACAGCAGGTTTGATGTTAAGGTCGCAGATGGATGAATTTTGAAGTGTTATTGTAGGTGCCCACAGGTGAAACTGTTGCTGCAGGACTAAGAGATAATTGTAGATTTTTTCCTTCTCCCTCTTGATGATTATGAGGCCGTGCTTGGCATCAAATGGTTGACAACATTAGATGATATTTCTTGGAATTTTTTGAAATTAATTATGAAATTTTATAGTAAGGGGAAACAGGTGATACTGTGCGGGAAACATGGGGGTGACGTAACAACAATTTGCACACAACGAATGGAGAAAGTTTTGCACAAAGCATGCAGCGGCTTTTTGGTATAACTTGAGCAGCAATCTAAGGGAGAGCCAATTGAATTTGAAGATCCAAACCTACTTCCCTTGCTTGCCGAATTTTCGGATATATTTGATGGACCACGCAGCCTACCTCCTAACCGCCGGCATGATCATCGTATACTAATTCTTCTAGGCAAACCTCCAGTAAATACTCAGTCATATCAGTATCCATATCTCCAGAAAGATGAAATAGAAAGGATTATAAAAGATATGCTTGAAACAGGAGTTATTCAGCCAAGTTGTAGCCCCTACTCTTTATCGGTGCTTCTTGTACGAAAGAAAGACTGAACATGGCGAATGTGTGTTAATTACCGAGCTCTCAACGGCATAACCGTTAAGGACAAGTACCCTATTTCAGTAGTAGATGAATTGCTTGATGAATTAAAGGGAGCACGAGTCTTTACAAAGCTGGACCTTCGATCCAAGTATCATCAAATACGAGTGTGTGAAGAAGACATACTGAAAACTACCTTTCGAACGCACAACGGTCACTATGAATTTCTAGTAATGCCCTTTGGTCTCGCCAATACTCCCTCCACCTTCCAGAGCCTTATGAATGATATTTTCTGGAGTTATTTTCGTAAGTTTGTGCTGGTTTTCTTCGACGATATCCTTATTTACAGCCCTTCTCTTGAAAGTTATATTCAGCACTTACGACTTATTTTGACGATTTTACGAGAACTTATTTTTTTGTCAAAAAAATGAAATGCAACTTTCTTCAACAAAAGGTGAAATATCTTGGGCATATCATATCAGAGGAAGGGGTGGCAGTGGACCCCTCCAAAATTGAAGCAATGCAGAACTAGTCGACCCCGAGGAACATAAAATCGCTGCACGGCTTCCTCGATTTAACAAGTTACTACCGCAAGTTCGTGAAAAATTATGGAAAGATCAGTGCACCTCTTACTTTCTTACTGAAAAAAAGATACTTTCCAGTGGTCGTACAAAGCCACCACCACCTTCGACAAACTTAAAGCCGCAATGATAACAATGCCCGTACTAGCATTACCCGACTTCGGTAAGACTTTTATTATTGAAGCCGATGCCTCCGGAGTCGAAATTGGTGCTATACTAATGTAAGATGGCCACTCTCTCGCTTATGCCAGCAAAGCATTATCTCCTTCCCATCTCAAGATGACTATTTACAACAAGGAGGTGCTTGTGATTGTGCATGCATTGTCCAAATGGAGACCGTACTTGATCGGACGACGCTTTCAAATCAAGGCCGACCATGAAAGCCTAAGATATTTCTTGGAACAGAAGATTTCTTTCCTCGAGCAGTAAAAATGGGTAATAAAGCTTCTTGGATATGATTATGAAATAACTTACAAAAAGGGGAAAGATAATATTGTTGCAGATGAGCTTTCGTGGCTACCCGAGCAAGCTGAATTTTCGGCTGTTTCACTTCCGACCAGCGACTTCCTTGAGGATATTAGGAGGAAATGGTAAATAAATGAGTAAAATCATAAAAAAAAGAGAAAGCACCAAGCTTCGTGACTTATTACAGTTGGGACTCAAAAGACTTACGATATAAGGGATGTATTATACTGGTGCCAAATTCTACTTGCATAAAGACCATCCTTTAAGAAATGCATTCCACACCTACGGTCGGGCACTCCGAGTTCCTTAGAACCTATAAAAGAATTAAGCAAAATTTTTATTGGGTAGGGATGAAAAATATTATTGCTGAATTTGTAGCATAATGTGATATATGTCAACGACACAAAAGTGAGATAGCGGCAAGTCTCGGAAAGTTGCAACCTCTACCCATCCCAAAATCAATATGGACTAATATATCAATGGATTTCATTGAAGGACTTCCCTTATCACAAGGAAAAGGTACAAATTTTGTCGTGGTTGATCATCTTAGAAAGTATGCTCACTTTTGTGCCATTCGTAATCCCTACACTACTTCTAGTATTGCTTAAATCTTTATGGAGAATATTATAAAATTACATGGGATGCTGAGATCTATTGTAAGTGATCATGATAGGGTCTTCACGAGCAAATTTTGGATAGAGTTATTCCAGATGCAGGGCACTAAATTAAAGATGAGTACGACATATCACCCACAAACCGATGACCAAACTAAAGTGGTGAATAGGTGTTTAGAGACATACCTCAGATGCTTCACCAGTGATTGACCAAAAGAATGGACAAAGTGGCTTCCCTGGGTCGAGTGGTGGTATAATATAACTTATCATTCATCTACAAAATGTACTTCCTATGAGGTCATGTATGGTCGACCCCTCTTGTAATTCTAAAATATGTGTTGGGCACATCTAAAGTAGAACAAGTAGATAGAGAACTACAGGACATAGACAAAATGCTGAAGTTGCTAAAAGATAATCTCACTATAGTATAAGCAAGGATGAAACAACAATATGATCAACATAATGGTGAAAGAGAATTTTCAGTATGAGATTGGGTCTTCTTACGGCTCCAACTATACAAGCAAACATTAATCCAAACCAGAGCATCTATGAACCTTTCACCTCAGTTCTATAGACCCTACCAGATTTTGGAGCGCATCGGAGCAGTAGTATACAGATTGGACTTACCCGTCAGTTTTCGAATCCATCTAGTCTTCCATGTATCATGTTTAAAGCTTAAGTTGGGACAATATGAGACAACCCAAAGCCATCTATCAAATATAACTACCTAAGGAGAGCTCCAGACTCAACGAAGTATCATTATTGATCGATGGATCATGACTCGACGATGACGACCTGCTACTGAAGTGTTAATACAGTGGGCGAACCTACCAGCAGAAGATGCCACTTGGGAGAACTATGACGACTTGAAGATCAAATTCCCAGTATTCATGGAACATCAGCCTCGAGGATAAGGCTGATTTGAAGAAGACGGGTCTGTTAGGACTCTAGCTATGAGAGTTCTAATTTAGTTTTATTGATAAGGGCATTCATGTAAATCCTATCTAGCCGACCCTTATTAAAGAGGTGAAGAGGCCAGCTAGGTTAGAGTTAAGTTGCTTATTAGAAAAGGAGTCATATTAGAAATATAAGTCCTATTAGAGAAAGAGTCCTATTAGAAGTAGGAGTCATATTAGGAAAAGAGTCCTATTAGAATTAGGAGTCCTACTAGAGAAGGAGTCCTAATTAGAAGTAGGAGTTGGTTAGAAGTATGAGTCTTGAGTAAGAGTCCTATTAAGAGTTGGGGTTTAGAAGCCTTATAAATAGCTATGTATTCACCTTCTTTCAAATCAAGGAATAGATCAATCTTTTAATAACCTTTGAGTAGTAACTTGGAGGAAGGAACTCCTATAGAGTTCCAAGGAAGCCGATCCCCTATAGAGATCAACCCAAAGCTTAGAATCCGTAACGGTTCTAACAGCATAATAGAAATCATTTGAGCCAAGATGAGATTGATATTAAGATTAAGCTGATGGTGTAGACAAAATTAATTGCACCAACCAATCAAGATTATGGTGCAAACAAAGTTAGTCATACACCAACCAAACTATAGTTGCGGACAAAATTAGTTGCATCACAATCAGATTTCTAATTCAAAAATATATATTATTAGATTATTGGCTAGACTCAAAAATATATATATATATATATATATATATATATATATATATATATATATATCATTTGACTCTCTCGATATTTACCAATATAGGAGATCATTCTCTTAATTATCTTTTTTTAATCCCCTCTTCACACATGAATATATTCTAATATTTTTCCCCATTTATGTGTTATTCAATTGTCTATTCTTTACTCGTAGGAATAGTTGGTGCGATCACCTTTGTCCGTAATCATAGTTTGATTAATGGTGAGACTACCTCTGTCTTCATCATAAATTTGACTATTTGGTGTTGTTAACCTTGTCTGCACCACAAGCTTGACTCTGATTATAAGTTTATTGGAGCTCAAATATCATTTGCTCTCTATCTCTCTCTTCCTACTCTTTTCTTTTCTTTTTTTTAATCATCTTTTTTTATCATTAAGATTTGATTTCTTTTTTTCTTTTTCAATCATTCTCTTTTTTTTTACTCGCTCTTCTTGTTTATAAACCTTAACTCTGATATCATGTTAGAATTCGATTAATGATGAGTTAATATTTATGGTTAATATTTGCAAATTATTTGACTTGGCAAAAGGTTAATTTTTTTTAGACTCATTTTTCTTATTTATAAACCTTAACTCTGATATCATGCTAGAAATTGATTAATGATGAGTTAATATTTATGGTTAATATTTACAAATTATTTGACTTGGCAAAAGGTTAATATTTTTTAGACTCGCTCTTCTTGTTTATAAACCTTAACTATGATATCATGTTAGAAATCGATTAATGATGAGTTAATATTCATGGTTAATATTTACAAATTATTTGACTTGGCAAAAGGTTAATATTTTTTAGACTCGCTCTTCTTGTTTATAAACCTTAACTCTGATATCATGTTAGAAATCGATTAATGATGAGTTAATATTCATGGTTAATATTTACAAATTATTTGACTTGGCAAAAGGTTAATATTTTTTAGACTCGCTCTTCTTGTTTATAAACCTTAACTCTGATATCATGTTAGAAATCGATTAATGATGAGTTAATATTCATGGTTAATATTTACAAATTATTTGACTTGGCAAAAGGTTAATATTTTTTTAGACTCGCTCTTCTTATTTATAGACCTTATCTCTGAGATCATGTTAGAAATCGATTAATGATGAGTTAATATTTATGGTTAATATTTGCAAATTATTTGACTTAGCATAAGGTTAATTTCTTTTTAGACTTGCTCTTCTTATTTTTGAACCTTGGAATGTTAGAAATCTATTAGCGATGTAGGAATCAAATGTTAGAAGATATTCATATGTGAGGAGAAGATTAAAAAAACTTAAAAGAATAATTTTATATTAATAAATATTTTAAAAAATAAATGATATATATTTGACTCTTAACTCATTAACGTGATTAGTACTCATCATCGATACTCATCTGGATTTCCATTAGTAGAAGAAGATCCGGGCTTAGCTACCCACCAATCATGGCTGCTTCTTCTGGTTCTTGTTCCCTGCTGGCCTCGTGATAGGCTCCACCGGAAGACAAGCAGGAAAGAGAGGAAAGCCAATCAAGAAGAGAGGAATTATTGGTCGTAATAAAATGACAAGTCCATCTTTTGGAAACACCACCATGCAAAGGCAAAGCCGAGTGTCCCCTTGCACACGTTTAGTTGATGATGCTGAACTGGAACACCACTGAGCTTTAGTAGAAAGGAGTATCCACCGCACAGTCGGCAGTAGTTTGCGTTGCTATTACAATGTTCTTCAAATTGCAGTCCTACATCCAAAAAAAAGGCAATAATTCAGGAAGAAATAGGTTTCGTTACGCAAGAACAAGTTGGCCTGTAAAGAGGTGTGCTGCTGTATGTGGATACGAATAATAGGCAGCTCAATGAATCTTGTAAAGTAGAGCAGAGGCACTTCGAAAAGAGCACTGCAACTTGGCCTAATAAGAAGACACAACAACTGGTTGTGGGGTGAGAGAGCCCGAGAATAGACAACCAAAAAGACTCCCCATGCAACAAGCTTGGAAAAGGAATTCGAAAGATGCCATCCCCAAATCCCCACGCCTACCACGAGCGTTCCCTACCATCATGTCTTGTTTGCACAATATATATTTTATGTTAAATTGAATTATAAAGATAAAAAGTATATTGAATATGGCTCAATAGAGTCTTATTTATACACATAATAAGAGAGAAGAAGAAAAGATTTTCCTCAACAACCAAGAGGATTTTCCTCAACAGACTAGCGGGATTTCCTCATATAGTTAAGAAAATCTTATCCGCTATCATGCCCCCGCAAGATGGTACTCCTATCAAGGATGCCAATCTTGGATCGATGTAATGAAAATAGTTTACGGGCAAGAGGCTTCGTGAGTGAGTCCGCTAATTGATCAGCTGTATGTACGTGAGAGACACGTAGTTGATGTCGGACAACTTGATATCGCACGAAGTGGAAGTCGATGGCGATGTGTTTCATGCGTGAGTGGAATACTGGATTGGCACACAAGTAGGTAGCTCCAATATTATCACAATATATTGTAGGAGGAATGGTAGAGTTGACGTTGAGTTCCTTAAGGAGATTTGTGACCCAATTGAGTTCAGTAGTAGCTGTAGCAATAGCACGGTATTCACTTGATCGTAGAGCCGCATGCATTGTCTTTTGCTTCTTAGAACTCCAACTGATAAGATTAGCTCCAAGAAAAATAATATACCCTGACGTAGAAGTTCTATCATCAAAGTTCCCCGCCCAATCAGCATTGACAAAGGCATGGAGATTAAGTAGGGTGTATTTGCGAAGAAATAGGCCATGATGAAGGGTTCCTTTAAGATATCGTAGAATTCGTTTGACGGCAAACCAATGCGTAGTAGATGGCTGGTGCATGAATTGAGACAACTTATTAACTGCAAATGAGATATCTGGATGGGTGAGAGCCAAGTACTGTAAGAAGCCAAGTACTTTTCGATATTGAGTAGCATCCGAAGCAAGACTTCCATCATATAATTTGAATGATGCACTAGTAGAGAGAGGAGTTGTAATTTTTTTTGCATCCTGCATGTTTATTTTGGATAATAGGTCTTGAATATACTTTCTTTGTGATAGGAGAAGACCTGAAGATATAAATGTTGCTTCAACTCCCAAAAAGTAACTTAAGGGTCCAAGATCCTTGAGGGAGAATCGATCAGCCAATTGTGTTATGAATATGTGAATCTCTAAGGGATCATTGCCTGTAATAATAATATCATCCACATATATAAGAAGATATATTATGTGTCTTTGTTGTCGAAAAAATAACGAGGTATCAGACTTGGAGTTGATGAAACCAACTGATGTAAAAAATGAACCAAGTTCAGTATACCAGGCTCTTGGAGCTTGACGAAGTCCATAAATAGCTTTGTGTAGTTTGCACACATGTCTTGGATACTGATGATGAATGAAGCCAGGGGGTTGCTGCATATAGATATCTTCAGTTAGAGTCCCCTGTAGAAAGGCATTATTAACATCTAGTTGTCGTAGTTGCCAGCCTTTTGAGACGGCCAAACTTAGAATAAGTCGAATTGTTGTGGGTTTAACAATAGGACTGAAAGTCTCTGTGAAGTCAACTCCAGGTCGTTGATGAAACCCTTTGGCTACTAGACGTGCTTTATATTTAGCAACAGATCCATCTGGGTTCCGCTTAATTCGAAAGACCCATTTACACCCGATGATATTTTGTGTAGGATGAGGAGGTACAAGGGTCCACGTGGAGTTATGGAGAAGGGCATCATATTCTTCACACATGGCTTTACGCCAGTGTGAAAATTTTTGAGCTTGAGTAATTGTGGTAGGTTCATTGATCTCAGAAGAGGATTTTGTGGTAGCATGTAGGTCGAGGACTTGACGTGGTTTGAATATACCACTCTTGGAGCGTGTTGTCATTGGATGTGTAGGAGCTGTAGCTTGTGTTGTTGGTATAGGTAGTAGAGAGACATTAACACCGGTTGGAGCAGGCTGAGGTACTTCAGTAGCATTGTGTTCAGAAGAGGGTAAAGAATGTTGTGTTTCCGAGGGCATTACGTTAGTAGTAGGAGGAGAAGAAATAGAGGGAGTGAGAAGTTGTTGAACCGGGAGAACAAGAGAGTGCGGATCCTGAGACAAGGGACTGGATGGTGTCATAGGACGTTCGTGGGATGGGATCGGAGGGATACTCCAGTGACTTATGTTTGTCGGAATAGCTTGCATGGTAGGAGATTTGTGAAAAGGAAAAGTAGACTCCACAAAAGTAACATGACGTGATATAAAGACTCTTTGAGTTTGAGGTTCGTAACAACAGAAAGCATTATGTTCTAGAGAATATCCTATAAAGGTGCAAGGCTTGGATCGGGGTGTTAGTTTGTGTGAGGTATAAGGCCGTAGACATAGATAACATAAACAGCAAAAGACTTTGAGTTTCTGAAGATTTGGAGGTTTGTTGAAAAGTTTTTCAAATGGTGACTGGTATTGCAGGACTGGAGTGAGCATACGATTAATTAGATAGACGGTAGTTTGAAAGACTGCTGACCAAAAAGTTGGGGGCATGGATACTTGATGTAGAAGTGAGAGACCAATTTCAACTATATGCCGATGTTTGCATTCAGCAGAACCAACTAATTGGGGAGTATGTGGGGGTGACTTGAGGTGTTGTATATCACAAGCTGAGAAACAAGATGTGAGGGCTTGATATTCACTTCCGCCATTAGAGTAAATCGTTTTGATTGAAAACTGAAAGAAATTCTCGACCAACTTCCGAAAGTTGGTAAAGACTGTTGAAACATCAGATTTGTGGTGGAGAAGATATAACCATGTGTACTTGGTGAAATAGTCGACAAAAATGACATAAAATCTAAACTTGTCAAAAGAAGGGGTTGGGGCAGGGCCCTAAACATCTGTATAAATAATTTCAAATGGTTTAGAACAAGATATGGAGGATACTCCAAAAGGTAGTTGATGACTTTTATTGCTAAGACAAGCATCACAATGCATATTAATGCTATTGGTTTTAAAAGTAGGAAGAGAATAACGAGAAAGTAATTTATGCTGGATAAAAGAGGAGGGGTGACCAAGACGACGATGCCACACATCAACCTGGAGTCAGAATTCGGAAGAGTGAGCAGAGGGTCGGGTAAGTTATGAAGTCGATGGCCACTCATAAATATTGTCTTTATTCTGGCCTTGGACTAAGGATGCCCCCGTGCTCAAATCCTTAACAAGAAAAGAGTCAGGAAAGAATTTAATGGAGGTATTATTCTGTTTACAGAATTGAGAAATGGAAATGAGATTTCGTGAAATATGAGGTGCACACAAGACATCATCGAGTGTAAATGTTGTTGTAAGTGAATTAAGTGTTGTGGAACCAGTATGAGTAATGGGAACTCTTTTACCGTCACCGATGATGATATCTTCATTGCCGCTATAGGTGTTGTGGATGGACAGGTTCTGAAGATCAGACGTGATGTGATGAGAGGCTCCAGAGTTCATAAGCCAATTAGATTGGCTAGTGGTTGGAGTAGTCATGAGATTCGCTTGAAGCCACCGTGATGGAGCAAGAGTTCTAGGTCGAAACCGACATACTTTCGTAGAATGTCCGACTTTATCACATAGCTGGCAGGCAACTCGTTGTTGGCTGATGCGATCAGGATGCCAGGGCTGTTGAGTGTTGAAGTTGACATCTTGAAAGCGATGATGGGGATGAGAAGAGGTTTGCTTAGGACTCATAGGTTCGGGAGGCAGTTGAGCCCGACTTTTGTTGACTTCCGCATTGTCCTGGTTGCTCTTCCTTTTCGATTTTTGACTGACCTGAGCTGTGATAGTTGATTCGGGTGACTTGTCATGGCACTTCAAATACATCTCATAGTCAGTCAACTTGTCATATAGTTCTTCAAACGATATTGGTGAGTCGCATGCCCGAATTACTGTTGCTAGTTCTTTGTATTCGTCCCCTAGGCCATTAAGTGTGTGGATGAGGACTTCTTCTTCATCAAGGGAGTGACCTATCAAAGTTAAGTCATCGATGATAACTTTGATATTTTGTAAGTAATCAGTAATAGTACTTCTTCCTTGTTTCACTTTCATCAGATTGGATAAGAGTCCGAGCATACGAGTACGCGAGCAATTTGCCAATGTGGTTTGCAACTTTGACCATGCTTCTGTAGCAGTCGTACATGAAGATATTAGTGGGGCAATGGACCCAGCAACTAAGGCTTGAATGACTTGGAGGATGAGGCAGTCTTGACGTAACCATAGTTTGTAGGCTGGATTTGGTGTTGGATTGGATCCTCCTGGGATGTTGAGGACTTCAGATGGACAATTGATAGAGCCATCGATGTAACCTAGGAGGTCATATCCAAATAGAAGATTAGAAAATTGTGCACGCTAAGATGTGTAATTTCTATTTTTGGATAACTTGAAAGCAATGAGTGCCGCTGCATTGATGGTGATGAGGTTTAAAGGTTGAGAAATACTATAGTTCCCTGCAGGTACAACGAATGGGATGTTAGAAGTAGACGATGAAGCTGATGAAGCCATTTGATGAGACGAGCGGTGCAGGGAAGCAAGTGACAACCCGCCAGATTGTCGGATGTAGCTATTGTCGCTGTCAACCCGCCAGATTGGTTCTACGACGAGCGGTGCAGGGAAGCAAGTGGTAACAAGGAACGAGTGCGTTCGGTGGAGGTTGGCAGCAGAGGAGAGAGTGGTCTCGGTAGAGAATAGCGCCGAGACTGAGAGTAGCGGTGCTGTCCTGTTTCTGTCACATCGCACTCTAGGCCTGTGGCTTCGGTTGGAAGGAAGGAGAGCTCGCCGGTCCTTGCCGACTGGTCCGGCCACTGTTAGGCCTGGACGCAACTCCTGCGCTATCGGCGAGTGGTAGAGGGTAACTTTCACCCGTGGAAGCAGAGGAAGCAGGGGAGGAGACCTGATCTGGCGTGATCAAGGTGGTGGTCCACTGGCCAGAACAACGACGAGAAAACTTCCGCCCGTGGAAGCAGAGGGAGCAGAGGGCGGAGGGGAAGAGTCGGTGAGAAGCTTACAGGATGGCAGCGGAGGATAGCTTTCGCCGAACTTGCAAGACACCGATTGCTATCGTCGGACAGCGAGAAGAAGGAAAAAAAAGAGAGCTTGCTCTTAGACAAGCGGCTCTGATACTATGTTAAACTGAATTGTAAAGATAAAAAGTATATTGAATATGGCTCAATAGAGTCTTATTTATACAAATAAGAAGAGAGAAGAAGATAAGATTTTCCTCAACAACCAGGAGAATTTTCCTCAACAGACTAGCGGGATTTCCTCATATAGTTAAGAAAATCTTATCCGCTATCATTCTATACTTCTAGAAATAAGAGGCCAAAATGAATTATATTAAGAGATCCAAAAATCGAAAGAAAATCTTCTCTCTCTATCTATACTAGAGATGGATTTAATATATGAGCAAGTTTAAAATGATTGTCCCGGTCTTTTTCACAACCCTCATCCCCTTAAAAAAAAATTTATTATCACGTGAGAATAAATTAAATATTTTCTTGAGTTAATCAAGACAATACTTGTTTGCATACCACCGTTCTTTTTACATAAATATGATAATATTTATAGCAAAGATTATATATTGTCTGAAACGATATGAAATAAGTGGTATCTATTGATCGAAATGTGGATCAAGGATTATTCCTATTTTCGATAGTTTGATCTAAATTTTATATAAAATAAATAAATCTATCATTGCAAAACCTCACCCGCTGATGTTGTTGTTACATTCCCTCCTCTTTTTCTCCTTCATTCTTTCATCTTTTTTCTTCTCTCTTCTCCTCAATTGCTTCCCCTTCTTTCTTATTTCTCCCCTTCATCTTTCTCCTTCCTCCTTTGCTCCACCTGTTTTCTCATTTTTTTCCCTCTAAAAAATCAGTATATATTGATATACTGACACATAATATATCGATACTGATCAGTATATACCAATTTGACTAGATCATTGAAATGGATCTGAAACTTGAAACGATGATATTTGATTTGTAGCATTTTCTCAACTCCTTTCTTTCCAAAATCAAAAGATAAATATGATATTTATAAAATAATAAAATCTTATTTTTCATACTTCGAGATATTGATTATCATTAATTTTGCTATCGCAAGGTAGGATACCATAGTACAATCACGAGCCTCGTAAGCATCATTGACTTGGCTAACAATCAGTTGAAAATCGTTGTATACTTTTAGATATAATATTCTCATGCCCTTAGTAAACTTGAACTCTAACAAAAGAGCTTCATATTCTATCTCATTATTAGTAACCTAAGAGTTGAAACAAAGTGCATACTCATAGACATCCCCTTTCAAGCTTTTTAGGACAAAGCTCACTACTTTATTAGTCTATGTGGCTGACTCAAATATATGCAATGTTTATCATTTTGCATCTTTAGATATCTCTTCAATGAGTCATTTCTATCATAAAGTTAGTGAGGGCTTATGCTTTCATGGCGATCCTTAGTTTATAAGAAATGTTGAATTCACTAAGTTCATTTGCTTATTTAAAGAGTATTCCCGTGGGGTCAGACTTGATAAGAATATGATGCATTAACTATTTTATCATGATAATGATATGATGTGCCTATAAGTAAAGTTAAAGTTTTCAAGTTATCAAGATCAACCTGTAAGTCAACATTTCAAAATTAGGATATCAAGTATTTGTGTCTTGGAATATATGACTAGTATAATACACAGGCCTTTGGATTCATTATTCCTCTTAAATTAAGATCAAGCTCATAGGCCTTTGGATAAATACAAATATAAATCCTCTCTTATGCAAGGGTTAAAAAGTTGGAGAGGCTTCGCTAGATTTCTTTTGAGTGTATCAAATGCTTCTTGATACTACTCGGTCCTTAGAAAGTCCTTTAGATGTTTTAAGACCTTGAAGAATGATAGACATTGATCTCTTGTTTGAGACAATAATCAACTAAGTACGACAATTCAACCTATCAACTATTGAACTTCTTTAACATAATTTGGAGGTTTCATGTTGATAATGGTGTGAACTTTCTCTAAGTTTGCATTTAGTCTTCATTGGTGTATTATGAAGCTCAAAGTTTTTTTTGAACTTATACCAAATGCATACTTATAGTCAGATTTAGCTGCATTTGGAATGTTCTTAATGGTGGCAAATATTTCTCTAAGATTGGCTAAGTGTGTGCCAACGGTATGACTATTTGCTAACTTATTATCCATATAAACCTCTATATTCCTCTCCACCTGATGTTGGAATATTTTATTAATCATTCTCTAATATGTTGTTCCATTTTTTTTAGTCCAAATGACATGACTATATAATAGTATAAGCCATCCTAAGTGATAAAAGCTATATATTCCTTACCCTCCAATACCATTTTTTATCTAGTAGTACTTAGAGAAAGCATCCATGAAAGTTAATAACATGTTCGAAGGTGAAATAGATAAGTTGGTTAATTCAAGGAAGGAAAAAATTATCTTTCAAACAAGCACTATTGATATTAGTATAATTGACGCACTTCTCCATTCCCATTAGTCTTTCTAATGAGGACTACATTGACAAGTCATTTTAGGTATCAAGATAAAGCCAGCTTATAAGAGTCTTCCAACTTTCACCTTGATGCCCTCTTGGCAATCGGGAGGAAATCTTGAGGCTTTTGATGGACTGTTTTGTACTCTAGATTGATGTTGAGTTAATGCTAAGCTATGCTAAGGTCTATTCTAGGTATATCGCTAATGGTGTTAAGATCTAGAGTGATACTAAGAGGGGGAGGGGGGGTGTGAATTAGTGCAGTGGTTAAGAATCAGCGATTTAAAATGATTTCGAAAAACCTCGTACGAAAAGAATAACGTTTCGATTAAAATTATTTCGATTGCATTTTAACTTGAAAGCATACGTAAGAAGATAAAGAGGGAGTGGAGTAAGGAAAGCAGCAAAGTGAAGATGGTTTGTAGTAATGTAAATTTGCAAGAAGTAAATGCAAACTGTTTTTATAGTGGTTCGGTCATACGACCTACGTTCACTCCCGATTCCTCTTCACTTGAGGCTATCGATTTTCCACTAGTTGTCTTCCTTCAAATGGGTGAAGACTAACTCTCTTACAATGCTCTCTCTTTTTGACGGGCTTAGGAGGTAACCCTTACAAGCACTCTCTCCTCTCTTTTAACTTGAATACAAGTGAGGATTATAGTAGGAGATTTCTAGAGAGATTTGAATAACATTTTTCTACTTTCAAAATGTGTGTGCTTGTGTTTTCAACCTAGAGATGGGAAGGGTATTTATATGCTCCAATCTAATTCAAACTTGGAGCCAACACCTTTCCATCCCAGGTTTTTCGGGTATTGGTGGTACCACCGCTAGTTTGACCCTGATATTGGATAGTACCATCACTTGGGCACATTGACATTGTTAGTGTACTGGGCGGTGTCATTGCCCAAGTACTTTGACACTAGGTGGTATCACCACCCAATACAACCTGGGGAGCTGAACCTAGGCGGTTCCACCACCCCAATCTGATGGTGCCACTACCAGATAGGGTCTAGCACTTCTGGTTGGGCCTTGAATCCAGCCCAAACTAGTCCATAACGGGCATAGTTGGCTCTTAGTAGGGTTAAAGGAATTACCTCCCAAATCTAATCCTAATTATGTGCTAATTATGAAATTAAAGATATTTCCTAAGATAAAACATAATACGATAAGTCAAGTCTTCTTTTGGTGAGTTTCCGGTGAACTTCTGGCGGTCTTCCAACGAACCCTCGGACACCAGTCTGTGGACTCCTGGCAAGCTCCTAGACTTCACAATAATTTTGGTGAGTTATGATAAGTCTTCTTTGGACTCTGTGAACTTTCGATAACCCATCGGCAAGCCCCTGATTTATTCTCGGCCAGTTCTGACAACACTTTCGATAAATATTTGGATTTCTGATGGACTCTCGAACTTCTAAGGATTTGATCACACTTGACTCCGGTCGTTTTACTTTATGTCTTCATCATTATCGTAGTTAATCCTGTATACTAATTAAGTCTTAACCTTATTTCGATCTAGGCAGTTACCATCAACTTCCTATTGCTCGACACGTTATTGGTCAATGCTTCGTCCAGTTCTTCGGTGTATCATTCTCTCTTGCGGCCTATTGCCTAATCGACGGTTGACTTCCGCTGCTAGTCATATGTGCCCTACAAGCCAATCACATGAGTGATGACACTTGTGACTTGATATGCATTTTTTCTCTTTGCTCATTATTATGCATTTTATCACTTTATCTTGCGTGTTGCATATACTGTGATGTCCTTGGATTTGTGCAATAGGAATCAGATCTTGATGAGATCACGATAATGAGATCAATTCACCTTTAAATACAGACCCTGAATTATCCTGATCATAGGTTACTCGAGAAGGACATCGAGATAATCGGATAGACTGATGTGCTGTATACTTGTTCATATGATGGAGGTAGCTGGTCTCATAGCTACTCGTGTGGGGACACTAAAGGTATAGTGCAGGTGCTCATTAGAGAATGAGTTCACTGATTGATCCGCCTACGGAATGTTGGATGGTTATTGATACCTCACATTAGACAACGATTTCGTAGTCCCAGTAGTGTATCTGGTCCTTAGACTTGAGACACCAAGTATGTCCTGTATGAGTACTCCACTCTTTGATACCGAACTTATAGGCTTAGAAAGTTCCAGATCTAGTATAACCGATCATTGGGAGTGGTAGCCAACCTTACGAGGGCTATTGAGTGTCAATAGAGGATCATCCGCTCTCGGTATTATAAGAGGAATATCTCATGTGTTCTTGCTCGAAAAAATCCTTGGCCAAGGTTATTCAGATTGAGAGAGAAAGTGTTCTCCGGGAGAATCCGACAAGAGCAAGACTCGAGGAGAGACCGTATGGGCCTGACAACACCATGCCCGGTATAGGGTCTCTAGGATACTAGATGGATGAGAGATTATAGATATATGGTAACTAAGGACAGATAGGTCTAAAGGATTGGATTCCCCTGTATCGTCTGGGGGTCATGGCGTAGTCGCTTGGTATGTCCGCAGTCGATGAGTTGGGTGAATTATTATAGAGATAATAATTCACTAAGTCAGAAGGAGTTCTGACAAGTATGACTCACGACCAGCTCGATATTGGGCCTAAAGGGTCACACATATGATATGTATTACGACGAGTAGAGGTTCGGATATGAGATATCCGTTGAACCCCCTATCTTATTGGATATTCATTGAGCCCTTGAATTATTGGATCCTGAGATGAGATCCAATAATTGCTAATAAGAGATTATTGGGTAGAGACCCACTAATCCAAGAGGCTTGGTAATTTGATGGAGATCCAATACCCAATAGGACAAAAGATCTATTAGGGTTTTCAGGGGGCCTCTATAAATAGGAGGGAACCAAAGCTCTACAGGCTGAGGGTTTCTTTTGGTAGCCACCTCCTGTTCTCCTCTCTAGAGAGAAAGAGAGGTGCATCGTTGCAATCCCTGCCATGTGGATACCGCTAAAGAGGAGGACGCTTGACCTCCTTCATCCTCTCCCACAGATCTGCAAGAATTCAAGGATATACGATCTCCCTAGGTATCTTCTTTTACACGTGCAGTTTTGCAGATTTATTTTTAACACACCGATCTTCGCACGACGACGAAAACTTTTTATGAAAAATCTGGGGTGTTTTGTTTTCTGTTCTTCCGCTACGCATGTGATGTCGCTCCCCATGAGGGATTTTCCAACATTCGCAACCTTGATCTCCTTGGAGCAACTCCGCTCTTCTTGGCCCGATGCCCGATATCTTTGTTCGAAGCCTTCTGCCAATTGTCGATCGGACCTCCGGCTCGACGTCCAATCTCCTAACCTGTTCTCTTCCGGCGCAACGTTGATTCCTTCTGTATCAATTGTCTAATCCTGATCAATAGTAGACCCGCGTGACTTAAAACGTAATTAGATAACCAAAATATAATCAATTAGTTTCATCATTAAAATCCGAAATTCAACAAATGGACTATGTGGACACTTTCGAGTTTAGCCATAGAAAGTTAATAAATTTCTTTTTCCTCTCTCGGATCAAGGCCACACTTTTATTGTGTAATCTGATCACTCTAAGTTTAGAGAAATTTCTTTCAAGAGTTCTCCTATCATAGGGTATAGGGTCAATGATGAGGGATCTCATAAATTTATTTACTGGATCGATAACTTTTCTTCTTTAGTAGAGTGGCCAATGCAAGGTAACACTTTTGATTCCTTGGGGTCACTCTTGATCTCCTCTATTCCCATACTAGTTAAAAACTTAAGTGTTACATAATAGGTTGACACCACTATACATATCTGGTTGAGAGTAGGTTGCCCAACAATAGTATTATAAGACAAAGGAATGTCAATTACTAGAAACTTAGTTTTTACTATCTGAGTGAAATGATTAGTCTTGAAGGTTACATAGATATTGATGGTTCCTATCAAGTTAATTGACTCTCGTGTGAAGTTGGTAAGATTATAGGAGATGGATCGGAGACCCTTGGTCGATAAATCAATTTTCTTTTTTGGCATCATAGTATAATATATCAACTAAACATTCTATATTAATTAGAATCCTTTTAACACATGCATTTATTATTCTGGTGGATACCATCGATGCATCATTATGCTTTGAATCTAGGTGCTTAGCCTCTTCCTCCCTGAACACAATGGGCTGATCTCCTTTTGGGTGAAACCTTTTTAACTAGGGTTCCCTTGCATATATCTTTCGAGTCAAAGAACTACTATCCCTAATTGCTAGTCCACCAATTATCGTATCCGCCTTTCGCTCAACTAAGTCTCAGGGTTTCAATTAAGATTCTTTAATTCGATAGTGAAATTTATTGAGATGTCTCTTTAAACTAAATTCTTGATTTGCTATTTTAAAGTATGACAACTTTTAATGTTATGCCTATAATCTTAGTGCAAGTGATAGTATTTGATCATATTTCTCCTTGTTGACGAGGCTTTTAATAGTCGAGGTAACCTTAGGAGTCGCTTCTCTTAGATGTATAAGAATATCTTAGTGTGAGAAGTGTTGAATAGTGTAAATTCTCGTTCCTCTTGGTTTGTCATTCCTTGACCTCTCTGAGAAATTTGGACATATGAATTTTTTTATTATTTTATTAGGTTTTCTTCTCTTTTTGCTAGTAGTAATTGAGTCAGCAATGATATGATGGTTCATTTCTTGCAATAATTTTGAAAAAGTTATTAGATGTTAAATGATGACTTTATAGAAAAACCTCAAGGGTTGGAGATCATTGATAAATCCATGATGAGAATGAAAGTGGTTGGGTCCATGACTTGTCGGATTTCGTTATCAAACCTCATTGTGTAACTTTCCAAAGAGTTTTTTTTCTTCTTGCCGAATAGTCGGGAACGAAATAGTGTATTTTTTTTGAAAGTTTATAGCTGATGAAATTGAGTTTGAACTCTATAACCAATTGTCTAAATAATGAGATTGATCTCGAGGCTAACTTGGTGAGTCATTTACGTATTACCCTCTTAATATTATTGAGAATGTCCAACACATAAGAGAGTCTGCAATCCTATAAAGGATTATCTGTGAAGTGAAAGTAGCTATATGCTTTAAGAGGTTAGTCTTCCCTTTGTAGACGTGTAACATAGGAAGCCTAAATCTCTAAAAAATTGATAACTTATTTATATTTTTGGTCAAAGGTGAATGTAAATAGGTATCTATTTTTTACTGCTTTCATTATTTTATCTCTCTACAAATGTTTGCTAATTATTGATCTATTGGTCATCGACATTTATTAAAACATTGATCGATTGACTAATAAATTTATTTATAAATTTTGATACTAGTGATGAGACCTGATTTGGAGCTATAGGTAAAGGTGGCAAATTTGGTGGTGCTTGGATCTGGGATGGGAATGATTGTTACTTGGCTCGGGATGGGTGCAAGTGGTGAAGCAAGAATAGAAATGACAAATGTGGGAGAGGTTTGTTGAGCTAATTGATATAATTTGAGAAAGATATGGAGTGATAGTTTGGATTGTCTCTATCGGAACTTGTATTTGATGAAGCAGGGTATGAAAAGCTTCCATAGGGATTAATATAATTGTGGTAGGAAGCAATTGGGTGAAGGTCGATTCTTGAAAAAGTTAACGAAATAGATTGGGGTTAGGAAGTAGGTTTTGTTTGGCTAAGGCTCCCATTAGACCTTGGTTTGGGATTACTTAGAATAGGGGGTTCAGACTAGGAGAGTTTGGAGTGATCGAGGTTGGGGCAAGAAATTATGAGGGATTCAGATCCTCAGGATTTGCCCAAGACAATCTCATGGGATTTCTTTGAGACAATAGTTGGCCTTCATTCTAATATTAAATTATTAAAGTCAACTGAGGTTGCTTGAGTTGTAAGCTAACTCGAGCCCAATCTAACTTCTTTTTAAGTTCATCTTTGGAAAAACATGCCAAGGTAGTCTCTTAGCCCTAACAATGTCCCCTCGTTTCTCAAGGTAGTGATGATTTTGGATGAGCTAAATTAGTCGGATAAGTTGAACTAGTCTAGCGGACCTATTATTTTTTTTAGTGTGTTTGAGCATACTTGGACAACACCTTTTATAGTGGAGCCTAATATAGTGGAGCCTAAGGGGTTATTATACTATCTATTTGGGGTGATTATACTTATTGATTGAAACTGCTTATAACAGACACTCATATTAGTTAGTCATACTATTCACAGAAATTCATATTTCGACATATGTCAATCGATGGTACATCTACATAGAGATAAAATCATTGTCGATAGTGCATGATATTGATGACTAACATGATGACACATTAGCTAAATGTGATATTAATGTATCAATCATATCATATTCATTATAATACTATTTTATTTTCTTTACAAATCATTTTTATCAATAATTAATCCAATAAATTAAACTGAACCAAAACAAAATTAAAATTCTGTAAATTGAAAAAAATTCTGGAAGGTATATATAAACCATGTCCTTAACTTTTAAAAAAATATTTTTATTTATGTAAACATAAAAAATTAAATTCTTTTAAAAGTTATAAAATAAGAAAAAAATGTTTCAAAGGCATAAAAAACAGATAAGTATATTTAGATATCAAAATTTATTTATTTTTGTTATGTGAATAATGTTTGATTTACAAAATGTACTCAAACAAGTTCCATATCACGAAGGTCGATCTTGTAGAATTTGAGTAAATCTGAATTCAAAGTTATGGCCAATTATAAGGAGTATTGGAAATAGTGTAATTACACTAATCTTAAGATTTTTTTGTCCACAAATATACCCATAGAGCCTCCTTATCTCGAAAACCCATTCTTCAAAATTTAAGCAAATCTAGATTTAGTTTAGTAAAGTTTTAATCAGTGATGTTTTTTGGAAATAGTGTAACTATCTAATTCTTAAGGTTTTTATACCCACAGTATATTTACGTTACCTCCTTACTACAAAGACTCAAGATTACACTATTTTTCGAAAATAGTGTAACTGAATCTTTAGAAACTTTTAGGACCTCAAGATTGATTTATTCGCTCTAAAATTATTACATAATGGTGTCAAGTTATTTTTTTAATATTTAATTTAATTATTATCATTTTACTATTTTAAAATTAAAAGATTATAAAAATAAATTAAAATTTTATTGAAAATTATAAAAAAAAGTAGAGAAGTTTGGGTTAATAATATGGTAAGAAAATCAGTAATCAATTATATTATATTCTAAGACTATATAATTGAAATTTACATACTTATTTAAAATTACAAATATCTGAAATTCATAATTATATATTATAAATTATTTTTTAGTTTTAAATTAATTTTCTGTTAAGCTGATATTTTTAATAATTTTTTGAAGTTGTCCAATTCAAATTTACTTGAATCGGTTTGAAATTTGTTGAACCAAATCAAACTTAAAAAAAAAAAACAAGATGGAAGAAAAAAGGGAAAAACTTGTCTCGTCTTTTGATGAATAAAATCAGAAAGCTATTAGCAAAGTTCTCACCAAAACATAAGCATTTCTTACAGACAAGGAAAAATCAGCAGCTTTTCATGGAGATTCACCAAGGTTTATTGTCATATAAATGTAAATTTTTTTCTCGGTTTACTATATATTTTTAAAATTCATCGCTTGTATATTAAAAATGAATTCACTACTTGGAAATAAGAAAATCTCATTATTGATTCAGTTTCTCTCTCTGGAGATGTTTTTTATTCTTCGTTAGTTGTTCCCTTTTTTTTTATGATTCTTATTTTAATTTTTCGTTGAAATCCACTGGGCTCTCTGTATCTAAATTCTCTTTATGGTTTCTCATTATTGCTGCTATTATCATAGAACTTCCATCATTTTATTCATGCTTATCGTATACAGAAAATATTATATCTTTATCCCTGATTTAATTAGATATTATGTGATGTATATTTATTACGTATATTTCTTCTTATTCTTTTCTCTTCTCTTTGAATCATTTGTTCTATCCAGGTAGGTCTCTTTGAACAAAGCAGGTTATACATGACATCTGATTTGTTAGTGTATTATTATATAAGTGATAAGTTTCAGCTTTGAGTCTATGTGAAAATGTCATGAATGTCTTTTAATGTAATTTTTTTTATTTTTTTAAGAGAGAGAGAGAGAGAGAGAGAGAGAGAGAGAGAGAGAGAGAGAGAGAGAGAGAGAGAGAGAGGGCACTCAAAACTTTCTTTAGAGAAGACATACAATACATTTATTTTGAAACCATTGGCATGTTCAAAACCCTAACTATGTCATTTGATCAAGTCCCTAAAACATATATGGTCTCCATCATACAACAAACAGATATGAATAACAAGCACTAAACCATTACCACTAAACACAAAGGTGATACAAAGGCACAACAAAAGAGTTAATTGATGATGTGCTCCATTTCTCCTGCCACCTCTATTCAGTACTCTAATTGTTGCTTGAGGTAGGTTTTTTGGGCTCTCCACCTGCACCAGACATACACAAACTTATTGCTCACCAATGCCTGGAACTCTTCCCAACTTTAAGCATGTAGTTTCACATAACCACACCTGTATCATTCCTTTTTGGACTGGGAGCAATGTAGAGTTTCTTCACTGATGTAACAAACAACCTACACAGAGAAAATAATACTTGAACTATGTATTATTTCCATTTGATATTTCCTCAGAAGAGTCAAGAAAGAAAGCCCAAAGCTACATACTCCCAGGGGATGTCACCGGCAAGCATCTGATCACCTTCAGTATCTTCATAAAGAAGAATGAAGCCATCATGAACAACCTCATCATCTTGCTCTTCTGAATTGCTTAAACAATTAGCTGAAAAAAAAAGGGGGATAAAAAATGACTTATGATTGGTTCTTAAAAATATAAGGAAAATAATAACTCAAAAGAACAATTTTACAATTTAAATCTCTTTTTGTTCAAGCTTTGTTGCAAATCTATAAAAACTGTAGAAACTCATCAAGTTTTTCAAATGAAAGCTTCAATGAATGTCCTATGATGAAACTGAGACACATCAAAATGTAAGTAGAGATGAATTATGTTATATGATATTAACAGAAACCTGCAAACATCAGCTTATAATATGAATTTTTAAGAAAAGTAGCAGTGTTTGGTGAAAAAAAAAAAGGAGAGAGAATTGAGTTCTTTCTATTCATTTCTGAAACTAAAAGATTATATACGTCAAAAATCTATATTATATTAGCATCCCAAATAAAGTGCAGAACCATAGTTTGAAACACAGGTGCATAAATAAAAGCCAAGATCTAGCGAGAGAAGGAAGCGGCCATAAGAGCTATCGACGACGGGCTCATGCAAAGCATGCAACATCGAAGCCTAATGCATCCACAAGGGGTCACGTACAGGAGAGGAAGTTGCGGAAGAGTTTGCAGAGGGCACGCGAGAGCGACTGGTAGCCATCGTGGGCTTTGAGGTCGATCTTCCTCCCGAACACGTACCCTTCCATGTTCACCTTCACAAACATCGTAGATCTCGATCTGGTTTCGCTCCTTGCTGCCTCCCCCTCTCCCAGCTTCGGTCTCTTTGCGTCCTTCTCTCCATCCATCTCCGCCGCTCTCACCAAGTTCGCACTCGCTATGTTCTTTCGCGACGCTCGCACCGGAGGCCAGCCAACAGGATGCGCAGCTCTGACAGCAGAAACAGTAATCCATACAGTAAAACGCGAGATCATATGAAGCTCATGATAACATACACCAGAAGCGTAACACATGGGGTAGATCGTGGATGAGAAGAGAGAAGGGTAATGGAAGTCAACTGACAGGTAGAAGGTGAAGATCCAGTGAGCAACTCGAGCAAAATCTGAACAAGCAATAATGTGGCAACCCATAACATACGCCATCACACATGGCTTGGCTTCTGACCATCTGTTGACTTTGTCAGTATAGCCACTCAATGAAAGAGAAGAAAGAACTATGAATGTGCCAGTAGTATCTCCAATAGTAATTAGATTACGTAGTTGATGACACTATAAGAATTCTCTACACGCGTATCCTGGTAACCCAACTTCCCAAACTAGACCGGGCTTGGAGCCGGGTTGTCGACCAGATCCCGGCTCGACCAGACTGACATCCCTGTGATGTCATAAATCCTTTTTATTTTAATGTAGAAGGAAAAAAAATCGAGAAATAAAAGGTTGGTTTTTTCCGGTTCTGCATTCTTTATTCTCGGTCTGACCAGTTAAACCGGCCAGTCCGGTTCGGTCCGGTTTTACAATGTACAAAAAATTTTACTGCAGCCTCGGTGGAGGTCAACTATGATTACATGCATATCCCTCTGGTGGTCCACTGCTCCTCAGGGTCTCCTCATTGCACCACCAGTTTGCCACTCATTCTAATCTGTCCTCCTTCGGACAACCATCATGAAGAACAATCCATTGCGAATGGAAAGAGAAGCGAAAACCATCCCAACTAATCATTGCTCGTATGTGAAGCAAATCCTATTGCATCTGCTACGCAGATTCTATCCCTCATTGACTAATTAATAGTAATTAGCTAGCAAGAACAAGATCATAATAATTGCCTCACAACATTGTTCATCCTCGCGGAACTGCATGCACGAGCATGCATGGAGATGGAGGAGGAGGAGGAGGAGCAGAAGCTTGTACCAACCTTGTCAAAGAAGGAGAACGGTGGGCTTGCTCGAGGACCGCCTTCTGTTGCCGGGCAGCAAGGCTCCATGGGTGAACGAATCCACTGTGGATGTCAGCTGCAGACCAGCTCTTCATGGCCTCGACAAGACTGGCCTCGTCTCTTCGGTGCAACGCAAGGTCACCGTTGGGAGCTGGGAATGCTGCAGGTAGCTCAGTGGAACCACCGCGGTGGCGCTTCTCACCAACTCTGCCGGCCGCGACGTTGAAGATGGTGTCTGAAGAGATGCCAAGACTGAGCTCCAAATGGCTTTGGAAGCCACTGACTGCTCTCATGGCTTGACTGTGATCATCAACTGCTCCTCCCTCCTCCTGTATTGTGAGAGGAGGTTCGAACAGCATGGGCTTCATGATCGATCTCCACTGGAGAGGAAGGAATGAGGTTTGTGGGGAATGGGACGAGGGAAGGCAAGAGCTTAGCAGAGCTGGAAGAGGTGCTTCTTTATAAGATTTTTGAGAACATAGAGAGGAGGGTCAACTGTAGATACTATTGATTTAGAAGGATAGTGTCTTTGTTGGAGCTTTCAAATACCGACTACACTATTGGCTTTTCTTTTTCCTACAAAGTCAAAGAATTTACTCTCTCTCTCTCTCTCTCTCTCTCTCTCTCTCTCTCTCTCTCTCTCTCTTCAAAGCTTGGTTTGGTTAACAAAACTATAGGAGTTCATTTGATCACTAATCATTGCGGCTAGACCTGCAGTTGTCGCTCGGTCAACAAGCGGTATGGCACTACAAAGCTGCATTAAGGCAGGGAAGTGAAGCGTGATGTACTCATGTCGGGAAGGGTTGCTTAGGACCTGCAATTTCCAACAAAGCTTGCTGTTAGCTAAAACCAATCATTACCACAACAACAGAGGCGGATTAAGTACCGATGGTGAAGTAGGGGAGACCTCTCTTTCTCGAGCGAAGTATGGCTTGGGTTGGAGATCTGCGGCTCATGATGGCAATGATGCATCATATCTTCTTCTCTTGTGATCCCTCCGCCCAGAAGCCACTGTTGCTGCATGCTGCAGAAATCTTTGCTGCTGTCTGCTATCTCTTCTTTCGATTCTGACCTTTTAGAGCGATGCAAGACTTGTCAATCCATGATGCGATGTGGCGTTTCTTTTTGCTAACCCAAGCATTATTATGAGATATACTTCCTATCATTCTGAGAGTCGCAGTACTCGTCAATCCTTGTTTAATGTTCCCAAAGTCATACTAAAGTACATTGCTCTCTTGTTTAACAATCGACTAACACACGTGATCGCGCCCGACAAACCTTTTCGACCCCAAAACTATGATATCCCCAACATGCACTTTTGGCATTCTTGAGATCCACGGGTGTTTGATGAGATGAATTTGAAACTGCAGAGAAGAGAAGATTTGTGGGCAAAGCTACCCATAAGTGGTGAGTTTATTCAGAATAATAGCCTCTTTTCTTTCTTTTTTTTTTTTTCTTCTTCATTCTTTGGCCTCTTGTCTTGTCGACTGACATGACAGAACTAATGAACCACTTCAAGTGGAAAAGATCACTCACTTCCTGTGTGGATCACAGGTAGGAAGGATTGAGATGATGATGGTGAAGAGATGAGAATGCTAAAGTGCAAAGGAGTGTGTCATGATCACACACAAATAGGGGAGGGTGCCATCTAAACTACCCTACAACCATCATCACCTTCAAGCTTTCTTGCTTTTACAAAGGTCCCCAGCGCATCCTCAGTGCTAAACTGATTCATCTTTTCTTTCCTTAAACAAACAACTGTGGATGAATTCTTCGCGGTGCAGAAAGTTGAGTCAGGCATGCATGCAAACCTCTACTTATGACCTACAGATCTTTTCTCCCTCCTTCGTTTCTCCCGTCTTTTCCTCACCGGGTGGGGAGGAAAGTTTAACAGATGGTGTAGAAAGAGACGAGACATGTTAAAAGGAGAGAGTGAAGGTATTAAAGTTGTTCATAAAGGATAAATTTAAGTATTTCTTTGAGCCTTTAACTAGCCATTAAAGTTGATCATGAAAGCTGGAATATATGTCACCCAAAAAGAGAAAGAAAAAAAAAAAGAACTTTTAGGAGGTATATGGATCCTAACAATTTGATAACCCATCCCCAATTTAATTAAGTCAATGGTTTCAAAATAAGAAACTCTATAATATGATGGTGAATAATTTAAGTGGAAGCACGAGAAGCCTATGGTGATAATTTTGTCATGAATGTAGAATTAGTATCATCAAAATCTATGATTTCAAATGGACCAGTAAGCCATATGTCTCGGTCCAAGCATGAATTGATACAAGGAACATCTACGTTTTGGACAGTCTGCTACGACACAGTAAAACAGATTTGCTCCGACCCGTTTGAACATTTAGGACTCATAATTGTGAGTACCGTTCATGCAAACTCGAGCTCGTCTTGCTTTTCACTATGGCCCGTTGCATCGTTGTACAGGTAAGCTTCCTCAAATTCTCCTCCTCCTCTTCCTCCTTTCCTCACCTCTTTCTCAATTTATCTTCTCTTTCATCTTTTTCCTCCCTCCTCTTCCTCCACCACCACGTTGTCCTTTCTTTTCCTTCTCCTTCCCCTTTATCATCTAATCTTCTGCCATCCTTTTCCTTTTTCCTTCTCTTCCTCCGTTGCTCCTTCCTTTTCTCCTTTTTTTTTTTTCCTTCCCTTCCTCTCCAAAACATCAGTACATACGTCAGTACATCATAACTGACCGGTATGTATTGATCAGGTCATATCACCGAAACAGAGCTGGTATCCTGGAATTCCAAACATGGATGAATATGTGTTCTGATTCCATTAATATGCATCCTTGAATTTCAATGCAGTAATATATTTTCTGATTCCAAGCCAAATATCAATTTCAGAATCCGGAATCTGAAAATAAAATTATAAGAAGTGGATAGAATACCTTCTTGTTGAATTTCTGGTTCCCGTATGTCTTCATCGATTCGAATCCTTGCATGAATCAACCTGATGGCGCTCCAGCTTTCACCTGGAACCCCACTAATTTTTGCGTCAAGTTAGCTTTGTACAATATGGATTAACTACTGAGATGAAAAAAACATCAATTATTGTTGACAGAATGGACTCCAGTGAAGCACAAGGCCCACATCCAACAATGATTATCATGAACCTTGGCGACATGTTTGTGTGCCACTCTTAGGTGAAGAGAAAGTAGCAACAGAAAAAGGAGAAAAATAAATGTTACCCATGAAGCCATCATTTGAATCAAAACTGCACTGCCAAAAAGAAGAATATGTGCTTTTATCTCATGCAGCAGTGCAGTGCCTTCCTTTTTTTTTTCTTTGTTCACTGGACCTGAGAAATGAAGGGCATTTCAATGCCTATCCTTAACTTCCATTCATTTCCCTGCTTTCTTCCTTGCATGGATTTCGGACATCAGCCTCTTTTCGTTCCAGCTTTCCAGCATTTATTGAAGGCCATAAGAAACATACAACACACATTATTTCATCAGTTCAAGTTAGTGAAATTCGATGATTAGAAGAGGGGAACACAAAGCGAATGAGATTTTTCCTTTTTTTTTTCCCGTGCAATGTGCCAGAAAAATCAGGGTTTTCAAGGATCTTATGCAGATGGCAGACCAATTCCAAATATTCTTTTTAAGCCATGAACAATTGATAACTTCAAAATTTCTTATTTTTCGTGTAGAATTATATGTTATTAAGGTTAAGAATTGTCATAAGTCATAGCTGGTTCAGGAACTTCTTGATAAAGAGTATTCTGTACCAAAAATACTACTGTGTTGAATGCAAGTCGAGCAAACAAGCTGTGCCCTACACATAGACGATGTGGAGAAATGGATGAAGAATCATTCTGAGAATTCAAGAAAATAGTTTGTGTAGATCTCATCATTGGTGAAACTACATTTTCAATGAGATTTACAAATTGAATTGACTGTTATCTCATGAATAATAGATTTGCAAATATCTTTTTGATTATGGGATGGGCAATTTGACATTTAGAGTTGGTAGCTGTTTCCACATAAACCAAGATATGTGGATTGCTGCCCTTCGTAATGCATACCTTGACTCTAAAATGCTACTTATGAAAAGGTCATGATGCGTATATATATTCTTACCTATTATGAAGCATATCATCACTGTAAGAGAATTGCTTGTCATGAGACAAGATGACGTTTGGAATCTCTGATCCATCACAAGGCACTTTATGATGACTGCTTCAAATATTGAGTTAATCTTCTTTGCCCATAAAAAAAAGTTAGTTTTACCATTTTTTGGGGCTCAAAAAGACAGAAAAAAATCCTTCGTAAAGTTCTTACCTGGAATCTCATGTTCTCTCCAGTACTCTGTATCAAATATGCATCAATACTCAGAAAGCAAATTAAATAATATACCACTTTTGGTAGTTATTAGAGCATATAGCACCATAATTATTTAACTGACACCATCTATTGCAACTGAACCTACCGATACAATTCCATTACTACTTCTCAAGAACTAAACATGTAATGCATTAGCACTGCAGTCTAATGTATACATGTACAATCAGCAGCAACACACCAATAAGTTACTCGGGAACGAGTTAGCATTCAACAATAGATGAACATGATGCAATTTGTAGATTTGTAGTTTAGAAACAATTATATTTAATATGGTATATTATACAGCGAAAATCTTACTTGATCAAAGAATGATACAAAAACTATTTATGCATGGAAATGATCGAGATTTTCTAAATCAGTCACCTAAGTTAATTGAAATGTATACAAGATCCTGCATCAAGAGTGATGAAGCAAATAAACAACCTCTTCCTTTTGTTTTGGATGCTCCCTCTCACAAGCATCACCTAGAAACCACAAACAAAAGAGAAACCACCTATTCATCTTCTACTTCTCTAGACACCCTTGAATGCAAACTTTGTAATTCCAGAGAGATATTTGGCTGATTAAAAAGTCTAAAAACTCAAGGAAAAAGGCAAGAAATTCAAAAATACTAAGGTTATCCCCACAAAGTTTGATACTGATGTGAATGGACAAACCAAACCTCAGGAACAAATTATCCAGATGTTCGCCATGTTGCTGCCGCTGCACCACTGGGTCATGCATATACATCAAGCGGTACAAGAATGGATATGATACAGGAAATAACGATGAATTATGCAAAAACACTTTGCTTTGAGTAGGCCGATTGACTAAGTACGATCTTCTTTAACATAATATAAATGATTCTTCTTGTTCTAATCTCAATTATTTTTTAGTGCAATGTAAAAGACAAATATGAATATACAACTGAGAACTGGTCGAATATTATTCGTCCTAAACAACGTTTCAGATTATTTCACGTCGAAAAATACGAACCTCGAGAAGTCCACCGACGCCTCCGTAGTTGGGCTGCTTCTGGAACCCTGAGATCGCGTCCCAAGACGCTCTACTGCGACCCTCCTCTTAGATCTCGGCAGCTTCTGAAGTTGTTGTAGGGAACCCCACGACGGCGTCGCCAGTGACGGATCGTCGCCGTCATCCGTCACCGCCGCGCGATCACGTTCTAAGGACCTAGGAAGAGGGCTCCGTTTCGGCCCAAGCCCAAATGCTGGGGTTCATCAAGAAGCCCGTCTATTTATGATCGCTTGGTTATGAAGATTTAAGGTGGAATACGCAACAAAATATTCTATTACATTCATGTTGAGCATTGTTATACGCCCCTAAAGTATCATGCTAAAATGGTCAAATCTGAATATAAACATATTAAAAATATAATAATGATAACAAAATTATATGATCATTACTATCATCTTTCTGTTACTCAATTGTAAAAAATTGAGATAAAATACACAATAAAATATGTTCTTCACCTCATATCCATAGTCATTGCACTCAAAGAATCATACTTGGATAGTGTCAAATATAAATATAAATATCTTAAAATTCAAACAAAAATGAATCTTATCGAATTACTACTATCATATTTTGTTTACTTGATTGTGAAAATCTAAGGCAAATTACACACAGGAAAAAAATATATAGTTGATCCATAATTAACGATATTACACTCAATATAGATGTTCATTCTAAAAATATGTGAAATCTAAATACAAATATTTCAACATGTAAATTAAAATAGTAATAAATTATAAAATTATTATTGTCATGTTATGGTGACTTGATTGTTGCACCACCTGAGTATGTCGTCGTACTCACACCAAGCAAAATATATCATAGTACTAATTTTATTTGGATATAGAGATATCTGCATTGGTATTTGGGATATTGTAAATACGATGAAATCATTGTTGTCGTATTATGATCGCTCGATTATGTAAATTTAAGATAAATTGGATAATAAAATATGTTGACACTCAAGTACCTAAGTATGTGAACAAAATATATTATTGCGCTAATTTATTATAATTTTATTTATTTTTAAATAATTTATAACATGATCCATCTTATCTATCCAAATCGATGTACCGATCAAGTATAAATTTTACCAAATGTATAACACAACATATGAAGACATCGGTATATTGCCCATACCAATTACTTGTCAAATCAATATATATCACCCATGCCAAGTAATACACTATATGATAAATGTTGATTTATATCTAGTTAAATGTTAAGTGTAATGACATTTAACATGACTTCAACACTTCATTATGACTATGCATTTGTGTATATTCCCTTTACTGACTAAAAACAAAAACTGACGGCAGCGAGCTAAGCACAAAATTTGATAGATTGAAGAGCAAGAAACATTTAACATCAGAGAGTCTCCACTTTTGTTTTCATGTTTTGTGAGGTTCAAGGATGTCAAAAAGAATACAATTAAGATGATCACAAGGCAAAGTATTTTATAATATCTTCACTTTTAAGCCTATTTTGTACAAGGATCATAAACTTCCGCCTTTCTGGAGTCAGCAAAAGCTCAATAGAGATTCCTATCAGCAAAGCTTGATTTAACGTCACCTCATGTATGCTTCCAGCCACAATAAATAAAAGCCCAAAAAATCACTCAAAACTTAGCATACTAGCATACTTTAGGAAAGAATAATAGGTGTGAAAACATATGAAGCATTTTGAAATTAGAACTGTGAAGTACGGGAATCTCCGGTCATACTTCACCCTCACAGGAGGAAATGCTGAAATCTGATGTCATACGATCAGTCACACTCAACACTTGGCTATCAAACCATCAATGATCGACAGATAAAACCTGCATTAGATTCGAAGAACACAGAGGATTTAAGCAAGCACTGAGCTACAAAAACCGCTAATGACCAGAAAAAGATTTCAAGCAAGGAAATCAGCATCATATAATAAGATCACAAACAAAAAGTAACTATAATTTTTAGCTGTTTGCTTCAATTCAAGCATCCATATGAGCAAGGATATCAGATCTCAAAGAGCTGGCAAAGTTCAAGAAATCATTCAAATGTCATCCAATCAGAATGGTAAGAAAGGTATTAGAAAGAAGCTTATCTCAACTTTTCACAGAGGGATAGCAAAAAATTTACCTTTTATCATTCACCCCTAGCAGACTGATTGTCTACCAGCCTTCGAAACTGTGCTGCGAGTTCTCTGTAAATTTTGAGATCTGATGGCTGGACGCGACTAATTCCAAACTTGAAATGCACCATTGATACTTCAGATATCTCCAAGCTCTCCTAATGAGGTTTCACAACAAACGTGTCAGATCTTAAGAAAGACAATGCCACATCAGTTCTCACATTAATAATCTCCGTCTTGATTAAAAAAAAAGATAATATAAAGAAAGCATGATGAAAATTTTATATTTTTGTTTAGAAACATTGCTTGTTGCCAAATTTTAATCAAAATTGTTCCCTTTAGGACAAATTGGATTATATATTGAATTGGACTAGGTTAGATTCTTTTGGGCTTGTCACCTGCTTTTTGTCAAAAGTACAAAGAGATACTGATTGACAATATTCATCATATACCAACTTATTATACATATAGAAACATTACCAAGATTCCATGCACGAGTCTGAACTAATGTTAACAATATAAAAGTTGGGATCCACGCAAGTAATTAACGTACTTCTAATGCAGCAAGAGCTGCTTCTCTGCATATTAACTTTATGTCTGCCCCAGTGTAACCTTCAGTAAGCTGGGCAAGGTCCTTGATGCTAACATCAGAACTGCAAGGCATGTTCCGCGTATGGATATGGAATATATCCTCCCGATCATTTTCATCTGGTGGTTGGACATCTAATAGCCTGTCAAAACGTCCTGTTCAAACTGGCACATATTAACCAGGCATGACAAAAATAATCCAGTACCTACCAAAAGAGCCAACAACTTCAAATGGAGAAGTTAGGGACCCAATTAGAAGGAGAGACCATAACACGTAAAAGAGACCATTAACTAAGAGGGGAAAAAAAAACCTGGCCGTAACAAGGCAGGGTCAATCTTGTCCGGACGATTAGTAGCTGCAATAACTGTAACACCAATTTTTTGATCCAAACCTGTGATAACAACAGAAAGCTTTTGTGAATGGGAGCTATACTAATGTCTTACACTGAATATGATGACAATGGATCAAAGGCACAATCAAATAATTGAGGGATTAAATGTTGGCAGGCCCTTGTAACTAATTCAATGATAGAGTAATCCTGAACAATCTTGATCCATAGTTGGCTTGCCATCCAACAGGACTGTACAATAATATTACATATAGATGATAACCTACCATACATAGATTATAATGCCCATATGAGTAAGGCAAAAATGATTACATGTAACAGAAGGATATATATACTATACAAAAGTATAACTTCTAGCAACTAAAAGAACATATACATAGATTATAGTGCCCATATGAGTAAGGCAAAAATGATTAAAAATAGCAATGATCTGCAGCATGGGTTAGTAAATTTAAACCCACTGCAGCCCAACTAATAATCATGTACGAAAATACACCAAAAATGATAACCAATCCACTAACTTTATATCCGACTGTAGAAAATGATAATCATTTTCTACAACTGACTAACGGAGAGAAAAAGTATCTGAAAGGGAGAAGATTTCTCAATTATCTAAATTCTCTTGTAAATATAGTGATTTTGAGAATAGTTCCATAGAAACAAAAGATGCAGATGACGATATATGGATCATTGTGTTTTAACCTTCAAACTAATCCTGTTCTCAGAATTTGCTGAATAATCAACATTTACTTACCATCCATTTCGACAAGCAATTGACTCAGAACCCTGTCAGCAACAGATGTACCATCGTTGTCCTGCCCACGAGTAACTGCAAGGCCATCTATTTCATCAAAGAAAACTATTGCTGGAGAGTTAGCTCTTGCCTTTGCGAACAATGATCTTACTGCTTTCTCGGATTCTCCAACCCATTTGCTAAAGAGTTCGGGACCCTTCACTGCAAGAAAGTTTAACTTTGCCTCAGAAGCTACTGCACGGGCCATCAAGGTCTTGCTGCAGCCTGGGGGACCAATCATCAATAACCCCCTTGGAGGGCGAATACCCAAGCGCATAAATGCATCAGGACATATTTGTGGCCACTGGACTGCTTCAATCAATTGTCTTTTTATCATAGATTGACCACCCACATCCTCCCATCGAACCTTTGGAAGCTCAAGCATTACCTATTGGTAGAAAATGGAGTGAATAATTAACTAGGTATACGTAAAATACACAAAATAATAGACGTCCTAATTGAGAAACCAGTCCTTTACATATGTTTGCAGAAAACCAATAAAGATCATTAAATGGCATCATTTTCAAATGGAACGGAGAGAAAGTACAAGTTGCATGATAACTATAACAGAGGAAGGGATTAACCAGGTTATGTACTATGTTTTGGCCTATATTAATCCATGAGATGGAAACTAGATCCAGATTATGTCGATCATGGGATGCTTTATTTGCAACTTCATTAACAATACATACAAAAATAGGATGAAAGAAGGCCATACGAAAATTGGTCAAGTAGCTAACAGCATGCAAAGACAAATATTATGGATTTCAAATACTTACAAATTACTACCAATTTTAATAATATGCAGAACACTAGCACAAGGTACAGCACTAATAGAAGATTCTGAGTAACTTCACAAAAGTACCTCGCGCATGGCACTAGGCCTCACTTTCATCTTGGCTTTCTCAAAATCTTCAACGGTCACTTTAAGCAACATTTCTGCTTCAACTTTTTGAGATTCATAAGATCCACACTGAGATGCACCGGAACTTTCCAAATGCCTTGTGGCACTAACAGAGGTAACCTGTTCTGATGACATATTCAATGCTAATAGTGATGAAGATAGTGAATCTACTGGATCGGCGGTTTGTACATCCTCATCTTTGCGGAGTTCAGGATCACAGGTATGGCCTATGTAATCATCAATTCCAGAAGACTCTTCATTGAAATGGTTCTCTTTACTTTCAACACTAATGTAACGACGAAGAGCAGTCATTGCTGCCTCATTGCAAAGGGCAGATAAATCAGCACCGACGAATCCATGTGTGCCCAAAGCCAGAGATTGAATTTCCTTGATGCTGAGAGAGTGAACCATCTCATTTAGTAGGGTGCATAGTATATCCAATCTTTGTTCTGGTGATGGAACCGCTGATGGAAAAAATAAAGGAAAAATCATATGTCAGGGATCACTTATAAAGAATCTTATTCATCATATTGAATTCAACCAAGCAACATAAACAAATGAAGTAGGCATTATTGCTTGAACAGTATGTTATTCTTGCAAGGTTCATTATCAAATTCTGACCGATGAGATTACAAATCACATGGAATGTGTTCATGAAAGGCATATGCTTTGACTTTTAGTTACTTGTAACATTGAGAAAAAAACATTCTGATTATTGCACTATTCCCTTGTTAGCCTTATCCCCAGACAGATAAAGAAATAATTTGCAACAACAAACCAACTATTTCCAAAATTATTAAAATTTTCCATGGTTAACAAAAAAATTAATATGTATAAACTCAATGTGAACCAATAGATCATGCAAAATGTGTGCCAAGTATATACTGATGTCTCTTGAGTCATGGACGCTAATCTCAACATTTTATAACTAAATATCTTACATCATCTTCAGACTTCATCGAAGAGCCAATTCCACAACAAATAAGTATATGGATGGACATTACATAAAAGTACGTGTCACAATATTGAAAGAAGGAAAAGAAGACATCATAAAAAGATACCTATTTCAATTTCACGATCCAATCTTCCAGGTCGTCTCAAGGCAGGATCAATACTGTCAGGGCGATTTGTAGTAGCAATAACAAGCACACGGTCCTTTATGTTAATCTCATCCATCAGCTTCAGAAGTGTAGCAACCATTCTAAGAGATAACTCTTCACTTCCTTCTTTTCGTGTTGGAGCAATGGCATCCAATTCATCAATAAAAACCTTAAAAACAGCAGTATTATTAACAGTACATATACAGGAGAACCAAATAACATATCTAAAAATTAAAATTATGCCCTTCAGAAGCCAAACAAAAAAAGAATATTCCTAGACTTCATTAGAGGTTCCAAGGATTAAGAAAGAAGATACATCTTGGGCTCGGTTGAAGATTTCATCCCCATAAATAAGTTTCATTATAAGTAAAAAAAATCAAAAAACAAGAAAGCCTACATCAAAACAAATATGAAAATAGATCTTCCTTGAAAAGCAAAGATGCAATGATTAATAATGTCTTGAATTATGAGATGTTATTTTATTCTTCCTCATGTTAATAATTTTCATTCCACACGGGATATATAGAAAGAGAAAAAGAGATTATGATAAAAAAATCATAGGATGCTTGCATGAATCAAATTCTTCTTCCCATATTATGCGTGACTAATGTGATTGTGAGAAATAATGTTTCATTATTGTTCGTAATTTTTCATCACCCATGCACAAGAAGTGTAAAATTGTGAGCTATTTATTATTTTTCAATTATCTTTCATGACTATTATCTTTCCCTTCCTCACATTTCCCTTTCTCCATTCTCAGATAAAAATTATTTCCTTTGCTCGTCAAAGATATCAGATTTTATATGAAAGCAATGTGCTATATAACATACACCCTACTTTTTCCCTTCGTGAGCGAAAAATTATGTTGGATCAGTTTGTACTTGATATGTAAGGACACACCAATCACCAATCTCCATCATATTATGAGCCTTGACCTATGCTCCCAGCCAGAGGATCCAACCAATAAGAGCAAACTATCACTGGAAAAAGGTCCTTTTTTCCATGACAATTTCAAAGCTGAAACTTAAGCTAGTTGGGCACACATGCAACACATATTTTCATTATTCAATCACCAGCACAACTCTACACCATCAAAAGTCAAAACCAATCCTCTATGGTGTGAAGTGTGAACCATATAAGCCTATGGTCAAAGCAAACACTAAATATGAGAAAATTGCATCATGGACCACATACGACTTTTTACTAAACATGTTGTATTCTAATGGTCACTGCATTATGACAAATTTAAACAAGCCAGATCACGCTCTGTCCTAAATGTCAAGTACCACCTTGGAATCAAAATCCAAGGCATTTAAGACCATCATGAAAAGAATAATCACTAAGTCTATTTAAAAAACCTTCATATAATGGACAGTGCTGTCTAATAGTGTGTAACATTGGATTTAGAGTTTAAAATAAAGGTACTTTACAAAATACAAATCTAGAAAATGGTCCATAAACCTCCAAGCATCTCAGAATTTATTCCTCCATCCAATGCAATGTGTTACCAGGCAGAAAATCAGAAAAGTAGCATAAAACTCATATGGAATTAAATCATATGAAGAAATTCATGTATGAAAACAGAAAAAGAATAACAGTGATACGGCCTAAAAAAAACATAGCTAACCACAGAAGGAGCAGCTTGTTTGGCAGAATCAAAAACTTCTCGTAGTGCTTGCTCGGATTCTCCATAATATTCACTAATGACCTCAGGCCCATTGATAGAGAAAAGGCTAGCACCAACTGAATGAGCACAAGAAGTTGCCAGTGATGTTTTTCCCGTGCCAGGAGGCCCATGAAGAAGCACCCCTTTGTACCTAAGTTAAAAACATTTATGACTAAGTAATATCAACAAATATAAACTAAGTGCTGCTCAAAATTTCTATATTTTCTAAATCATTTATCTACTGTAGGAAGAAACATGAGAGACCAGTGATTTAAAAAGCGCTAGCGCTAAAAGCGAAGTCTAAAAAGGCGCTATGAGCGCTTAGCCCGAGCGAAGCGAGGCACTAAAATATAAAAATATATAATATAATTAAAAATATAATTATTTAAATAAAAATATATTATTAAATTAAAAAATTAGTAATATTAAAATTAAAATAATATATTATTAATTTAATAAATAAAAAATTTGTTATTAGTATACTGTTAACAGTATACTGTTAACATAAAAAAATCAAATTTTTTAAATAAAAATCAATTTTAAAAAAAAAATCAATTTTTAAATAAAAAAATCAATTTTTAAATAAAAATCAATTTTAAATAAAAATCAATTTTTAAATAAAAAAATCAATTTTTAAATAAAAATCAATTTTTAAAAAAAAAATCAATTTTTTTAATAAAAATCAATTTTTATTTTAAGACTTTGGCGACGTCATCGAGGTTCGAGGCGGCGCCCCGAGCCTCATTTTTAATAGGAAATTTTTTTTTAACTTTACGAGCGACGTCGCCTCGGCGGCGTCGCCATTTATCTCGGCAAGCGTCGAGAGCGAGCGGGCGGCGGCAATGGCGGCGAAGCGGCGATAGCGATGGCAAAGAAAGACGGCGGCGCAAGAAAGCGGCGACGAGCTATAAGCGGCGGCCAGCGGCGAAGCGGCGGTTTACGCTAGTTTAACCCGGCGCTTCGCCGGACATCGAAGCGGCGCCAGCGGCGCCTCTTTGAAGACTGGAAACACCAAGGTAAGCGAAGCGCCTTTTAATCACTGTGAGAGACACTATAATTAAGGTTTACTATGCAGACATGAAATGACAACACCAAGGGTAAGGAAACAGATAGAATTTACACAGAGAAGGTGCAATGTGACAGTCAAGGTATCAAGAAAACAGATGTGTTGACAAACATAAAAAATTCCAAGCACTTAAAGAAAACACAGCACATATGCTAAATAATAAATTGGTAAAATTAACATCCCATTAAGTGGATCAGCTATAGAGCATAACTGAAAAATAAACAGAAAATGCTCCATAGAGAACTGGCAAATTCCATGACTGATTAACAAGGTGAATATTCCGAACTCTGAAGGAGGTGTCAATTTTTCAAGCAAAGGTAAATTAGGTAACAGTAACTAGCTCAAGACCCTAGAATGTTAGTTGACAAGTAGAAAGATTTGGCTTATTTTTTGCACTTCAAACTCATGCAAAATTCAAAGATCCCTCTAAATTTTCCTGTCTTGAATAGAGTGAAAGAGAAGGGAGATGAAAAAACTAGTCAAAGTAATCTCATCTTGAAAGCACAAATAAACTGACAAAATGGACCCCCAAATTTGGAAGCTATTTAACCAAATAGAAATAAAACAATAAAAAACAGAACTTACTACCACAAATTATCATAAAGAGACTTGTATTTCATGGTTTCCATTAAAAATTTCTCATTTGACTAATGTAGACATTAACAAGTCCTAACAAGTGAACTGCATTTCTCGCCACATAATATATCTAAATCTTCAACATATCTCTTTTGTCCAAAATTTTTAATTGATCTTAGGAAGAATCCATAGGCTAGAAAAAAAATAGGAAGTTTACTAAACTTATGAAAGCTTCATTAAAAAATAAGATGCTTTGCCTAGACAAAAGATATAAATATCAATTTTCTAATTTTGAACAAAATGAATCAGCGATCAGTTATTTTGTCTTCATTTTTATATTTATTTCATCTTAGGCATTAAAATATGATTAATAAAACAAAAAAGTTATCCAACTTTACTTACCACAAGCTCTGTCTTCACTACATTATTGAAAAACTATATAGCTAAAAGTAACATCCTTCAAAAAAAAAAGTAACATCCTCCAAGATGAGCAGGTATGAGATGCAATTTCTTTACCTATTATCATCTCTTATGATATGTAAATACGTACTCTTAACAGTGAACTCAACAATACATGTGATGCTTCAACATATATATAATTTAAACACCTCTTAGTGTGCATCCATTTCACTGTGTTTCTAAGAATTAATACACTGGTCTATCCGCATCATGCATATTCATGTTCCACAAATGATAAGCCAGCAAAGACATTTGACTAAATCAAGATGAACAACAGGGAATGCTAATGCTAAAAAGACCAAATAAAAGGGCAGCCCAATGCCTGAGGCTCCTAATATGTTATGTAAGGAGCATCATAAACATGATGCCAAGGCTCACCCTTTAGAAAAAGAACACGACTTAAAAAAAAAAAAAGTTTATAGCCTAGATTTAATATTCAAAATGGGAAAAGGTGACAGTTGTGAATATAACACACTCTAAGTAAATGCAAGATATACGATCTTATTGCTAGACAAAAAAGCATCACTTCTAGCATATCCAAGAGGTTGAGATTATACTATATAATATAAGAAGAAGCTAAATTTTGGACGTCATAGGCATCCAAGTGATGGCAACATAAAATCGATGCAATTCATGGCAAACACAAAGCAAATCACTGAGTGTAGCTTCCAACCAAAACAAGAGCAAAATAAAGAACCAACAGGTACACGTGTAATTCATTTTTTTATATGATATATTTTTCTTAAAAAAACCTCATGAATCAATAACTTGCTGCCACAAATAACAAGGCTAATTTGTATATAGGACAAAACTAAAGAAGGGCAAACATGTTACAAACAGAAAAACACAAACATTAAGCCATCAAAGTGTACAAATAAACTTCAAGTAATATGTCCATTTACATCCCATATATTCCAAAAAAGGCATATGATGATGAGTAGTCAAAGACATGTCAGGAAATAAAAAATTACGATCATATGTTCTGGAACTTGCTGCTTGTAAAACAGCATATGCCCACCTAAAAAGATCTAGTCCACAACCTATATAATCCAATCATATAACTAATAACTGATAACTATATTGCAATCACATTAGAAAGAGTATTCGAAGCAACAGATGAAATGTATCTCTGTGATAATTATCAATACTTGAACTAATTCATTGAAGTTTTCTTTTGTCAAGAATTTTATGCGTTTTAGATCCAACTAAAGATAGAATCATGGACATTTAAGATTCTTGAATATTAAATTTCTACACAAATGTCAGTGAACTTTTAAGTAACAACAATAAAGCATGTTAATTATAGAAAAGCAATTACAAAACCGGGAACAGATTTAGAGAATTGACACAAAGGTTTGGAATGAAGACCTAGGGAGAGAATCCTGATCATCCAGTGAGAACAAGATAATTTCTTTTAATGCTGCAAACTCCTTGGATAAGCCACCCACTTTTGGAACATTTTCCTTATCAAAAACTACTTTACTTCTTTCTTGCTCATTCATGAAACCTACTTCATTTGAGGATTCCTGCTTTGAAGATGTTGAATCAGACAAATGCACTTTAGTTGTTGTATTAACAATTATTACAGCATCCAGCTGATCTAAAGGTCTAGATATCTGTATCTCATCAGGCTGCAAAACCGTTTTCTCAGAATCCAGTTCTTTGCCAGCCAATAGCATATCAGCACCTTCCACCAGGAAAGTACAGATTTGTCCACATATTGGAACGCTCACAGAGTTTCCCTTCAGCAAATGACGGCCACAAAGCCACCGGCCAGAATATATCTGGACTAACTCCTTAATTTTCTCATCTGCTAATGCCAACTTTAGAAAAGACACATCCAAGCAAGAAGGTGAATCTAAAGTTGGTAGAAGATTATGAGATTTTCTCAAGTACATTGGAGAGTCAGCAGTTGCAGCATGTTTTCTTTGATGAGATGGAGTCTGTGATGCAACCTCATCATTTCTGGTCAAAAGACAAAATGTGCTCAAACCAGAATTACTGGTTGATTGTTCTTTGTTGCAACTATTTAGTCCAGCCTTAGACACCACCAGATTTAGGTAAAGGTCCTTGCATTGACACGAGTACGAAGGAGCAACACTATCAGAATTGTTTAAAGAATGTGGTATAGAGAATTTTTCAATAGGGCAAATAAATACTGCCCTACCAAGATCAGGAGAGCCAATGGTGCATGAAAGACCCCATGACAGCCTTACTCCATCCTTAAGAACCTGCAAAGATTAATGAAGTTTATTATTGTATAAACTATAAATTGCAGACAGAGATAGATTTTAAAAATAATTTGCACAAAACAGCAACTTATAATTGGGAATAGGGTCAATTAAGAAAAAAAACTCAAATAAAAATGGAACATAACCAATTTGGTATATTATATCATACATGACAGATGGTAAGTAGGAAAATTTGCTAAACGATATATGATAGTAGAAACAGAATACCTTGAGAGATGGAAATACAGATGCAATTGCAAAGTAACTTCCTGGTCTGTTGGCCATATAGCCATCAACATCTGAGCCAAAATGTGGAGCACATTCCTCAGCTAAAGTATTGAGTGGGAAGTTGTCAAGATATGATTTGCCTAAAGCAGGAAGTGATACCTGTCAACAAAGTAACACTATCATTATTCAACCTGAAAGACTTCAAAGACAAAACAAGCAATTTTCTTCTAAGAATTACTGTGCTGGCATGTTACATGCCACCCAGCATCAACAGCACATGTGATAGATGATACAAAGTTTCAAACCAATATATCGAACTACACTAACAGAAAAGAAGACGATAAAAATATCATGACAAAGTGCATTAGTGGAAAGAAGCAACCGAAATGCTTAGTGGATAAAATTTTTATTTTATTGCAAGATACCATTCTGTTGCAATCTTTAAGCCCCAAATCCATTTGCAAATTTTAGATGCAAAATATGTATAAATGTGTAAAAATAGGTTACCCAACAAGACCAAAACCCTAAACCTTAAATCCTAATTCCGAGACCAGAAAAATAGAAGACTTAACATACAATATAGAAGACTTAACATACAATAACTTGTTATGGTTGATATATAAGATAAAATGACCAGGAACAACATGAAGTATGTCACAACCAAAGTGAGAATATAAGATAGAAAGGCAAAGTGTAATTACAAAGTTCTAATGAACTAAAAGGGCATATATAAAAGTTATTGCCACTAAAAGTAGCATTTTTTTAGCCCTTTTAAGCTCAGATGTGAAATACATTCAAACAGCAATGCCAAGAACGCTTTGCAGGAAGATTACAGCTAGTCAATTCAGTGCATTCAGTTTTCATGTGTGGTAGTGCAGCTTATTTATTCTGCCAAAAAGATTATAAAATATATACAATTTGCAGAAATTCATCTGGAATGATATGCAATCAAAAGCTAGAGAGATGTTTATATAGAAAAGATCAGGTGTAATTTGGAGTTAAAAACCTGGAATTTTGGAAGCTTTTTGAAATGGAAACAATGTGTGACTCAGTGATTGAAGAACATACAATAGTGACTTAATTGTGAATAAAACATAGTTCTTCCTTGACCTGACAGTGTAAAACAGCACATATTATGCAATTACATTCCATCTTATGATGATATAGCAATATGGCTCCCTTCAAAAAATTCAATTTCGCAATAAGACAGAGAGTTCATGTATTATACAGAGAGAACAGAACAAAGACTGGTACAGGATTCGTTTAAAGGAAGAAAAAAAATCCCGGAACATTATCCTGCAAATAGGAATTTAAAACAGATTGTAAACAAGAGAAAGGATGTTGCAGAAAGTTTCTTCAGCAATCAGTATAATGTTTTTTTCTGGAAGGGAAAGATAATTAAGACACTGACAGATTCTAGAACTGTCACTCATTCGGCATTTGAGTTTAAAGTTTCAAATAAAGTGTGGAATGAGTTGCAGTGATTTTGTAAGAACAACACAGATGTGGGGTTCTACAAAGTAAGAGATTGGTATACAATGGCAGTGGGAATCTGTGAGGGTAGCATGCTTATTTTGTTTATAATATGTGGACTGAAATGAATAAGCGGTTTTTTTGGAAACAAGCTATTTTTGAAGGAATGTTGTTCAGGAAAATTAGAGATGATGACGAAGCTGAATTTGATTTGCTTTAGACAATTTTGAAGGAGTGCTTGAAAAGCGGAACTATACCTACTTGTTCCGAGCACTACAATAGCTTTCTTTTTATCGTTATGAAGGCTGTCACTAATAAAACTACTAGTTCTTGGGTATTAAACTTTGTGCAAATGCTGTTTTTAGTGCTTTATGTCTTGTATCTTTGAGCTAAAACAGAAAAATAGACAGAATTGTTGAATCAAGCTCTCTAATCATTTTTAAAGATTCCACATAAAAGCATATAGGAAATTACAACTAAATGCGCTTTAAAATAATAAGTGAACGAATAAGTTCCGTAGAGTACCGAGACGAGAGAACCAGGGGCGATGGAGTTAGAAATCATGGCGCCCGAGGAGAGCCAGACCCTAGCATGGCTTCCGTTGGAGGGCGACGACTCCGTCTCGGCGATCCGTCCGCAAAAGGTACGGTCTTCGGATATTAGGGCGGGGAACTTAGCAGCAGCCGCAGAGAGGAGGCGGCGATGAACAGCTTCGTCGTCGTCGCCAGCCGGAGACCCTAGGGATGGATCCATCGGCGTCCTGGGGAAGAGAGGAGAGCGGTCGGAAGGAGAGGCCGTGGCAGCCAGCAGTGAAGCCCTCGCCGACTTCTTCCTCTTCGGAGGCATCTCTGGAAACAACCGCAAGGCCGCGAGTTGCTTCGTCGTACTTCACTCTACGATCCCTCGGCGTTGTATGCGACCGCGGCGGCAGTTTGAAGAAGGCAGAAGCGTCGCGCTGCTGAGGAAGCGGCGTGGGGCTCCGGATGATGCGAGACATGGTTTGTATGAGATGGGATCATCTCCAAGATAGACAGATGTAACTCTCTCTCCAATTCCTTCATCTCCATTCTCCTCCGCTCCTATCGCACATCAAAACCGTTCAATCATGTTAGCCCCAACCGGATTAATCTTATCTACTCATGGGGCTAATCTTTCATCGGCTTCTGCAATATGAATTGGAAGAGATCCCATTTCACTGAGAAGGCCACTGTATTATTCTTTTGCCCGCTTAACAAGTAATTGCAAATGCCATATATTTTGGACGATTTACCTTAAAAACTCCAAATTTCGAACATTTTCCTTAATTCTCTCTTTTCTTTTTTTTCTAATTTTTATTGCATAGTATAATTAATCCCAAAAACAATTCTTAAAGGTTAAATGGTCTGCCATGTAATAACCTATATCAAAAAAAGTGAACCGGCTTAACGAGTGAATCGATTTCATCTATGAGTATAATTCAATTCGAAATCACAGAAATATATATATATATAAAGACTTGATCGAACTCATGACCCATCAAAGGCGATATCTTCCATAGCTTCTTCTAATGGCAAAAATGTGAAAAACAAATCACATTTTATATTACAGTTTTGTTACATTTATTATTATTTTTTTATTGGATCAAAGGTTGGGCTGGTAATGTTGTTTTCTCCTCCATCCAGTATCCACCGTCCATTTTTTATGATCAAACATAAGCGAAGCACGTTGGTAGAAAATGGCCTTTGCAAGGCGGTAGCAGTACCTTTCGACACTCGTGCTTCCTCCGTTTTGTATTAGCCCAAAACACTCCACTTTTTCTCTAGGGTTTTGCCTTCCCGCTACCGTTTCCACTGACCGCCGCATCTATGGCGAAACCCGGGAGAGCTAGGCCGAGGAGCCCATCGGCGTCGCCGTCCGGCTCTTCGTCCCCGTCCCGCTCCTACTCCGGCTCGGACTCCAGGTCGCTGTCCCGCTCCCGATCTCGATCCAGGTCATTCTCCTCGTCCTCGTCGCCCTCGCGAAGCGCCAGCTCCCGGAGCCGATCCCCTCCGCCGCAGAGAAGGAGGTGCGTGAGTGCTGTCTAATTATTGTTCTTATGGTCTATGTACGGTTAGAAGTGCACTGGACCTCCGAAGAAATTAGGGTTTTGAGCCTGATTTGTTGACCTGGACAAATGTCTCTTTGTTCCAGGTTCGCTAGTCTGTTCATGGTCTTCTTCTAGTGTGTGTGGTAGTATGAAATATTTCGCTCTAATTTATTTATTCTTTTTTCTTTGTGGGTTATAATAATAGGATTTGCTCAGTTGCTTTGGAGTGGTTGTCTTTGTTTCCTGCTTAGCACAAAACTGGCGGGGGAAGAGTCGTCAGGGTTAGAACTTGAAAAAGATGATCAGTGTTTGATTAGCACAAGCTCTTGGTGGGAATAAAGCACATCATTGTCAAAATACGAATTTCTCTTGATCAGATTATGAGGATAAAGGGTGTATGTTTAGGGGCAAGGGTGGAAAGTAAAGCCATTTTTAGTTTGATGCTAAATATGTTCTCTAGTGGTGGGAGTAGTATGTTCTTGACGAGGTAAATAGTATTAGTTGATCTAACTTTGGTTTCAATCTCAAACAAATGCAAAGTAACTTCTCATTGATTTCCTAATACCTGGAAAATATATCGGCCAACTGACACGGTATGATGACCTATATGGGTAGTGTGCCAAGTATGAACCAAGACCAGGCAAAATTGTCTGGTCTGTCGATATATGATCAAATTGGTAAGATACCGATGACAGACCGATTTGATTGAAATTGCAAACTGAATCTATCATATCTTCTTGCATACTTGGCAGTATTTCGTTCACTCAAGGTCAGGTCAGTAAATAGTAACTGTTATGAACTAGTCTGACCAAAATTACAGACCTTGGATCTGTCATATCTTCTTCCATACCTAGCTACAATTAAGCTGGGGCTTTGATCTAATGATTGCAATGCAGACATTTCAATGATACTTTCTCCTAACTATCACCATTGAATTTAATGGTATTGGCATGATATTCTTCCTGGAACTGGATCAAGCTTTTCCTTTTCTTGCCATTAACCTAGTGTCGATTAAAGCAAGCAGTATGTCCCTGATTGTTGGTGGTTCTAAATTTCTATTACTGTCCCTGCTGTTATGTTTTTCTTGAATTGCTATGATAGCATTTTATGCAACAATATAGCAAGATAATGTTACAAAACATGACTTCCATATATCTTTTGTGCACCTCTTGTTTCTCATCTGGTTTCTGCATACATACCAGGTTTTCCTCTTGCACCCTTTGAATAAGTTTTTATGATATCGAATGATTCTTATGTTTAGTTATAATAAGTTTACAGTAATATGTGTAGTAGTCTACTATTCTGTGCATATTTGATCCACTTTTTTAAGACATTGTCAGTTACCATGGAATAATTTGTTTGATCCATGATGATTGTTATCTCAGTCCGACTTCAGCTAGCAAAAGAGGTCGTTCGCCAACATCACCACCGAAAAAAGCTTCACCTCCACGGTATGATTACATTTAAAATTTTTTTGGTCCTTCCTTTGTTATACACAACATCAGCTCCATCCGTGATTTGAAAAATTGACCAATCTCGTTTAGGAGGATTGTAATGCGGACCCCACAATCTCTAGGAAACCTGGGCTTGAATTAAAATGGAGGGAGGCAGCATAGATATCCTGGCTGGTTCAAGCTCATTAAGGCTGCTTGTAGTTGATTATCACTGATCTCAGGGTGGTCCTGTTTCGTCCGATCCCACATGACCTTTCTCAAAGTCGTGATTCTGTCACATGCTCTACACACATCTTGGTTTCCTTTTAATTGTTAATAAAAAATAGTATAGAGAATTAATCGATGATTTAGAGGAAGGCTTACAGTATGAAGGTGATAATTTATTGATATTTTCCCTTTGCTGTTATAACAATAATGGGGTCATTCGATATTGCTGCTTTAACTCGGATGGCAACATGTTTAGGAAAATTAACTTAACAATAATTAAATTGTACGGTGATTATTGATCAAACAGCACTGTGAACTTGGGATTTGGAGTTTGTTGTGGGCTGTCTATACAGTTTAGGCAGGTTTAACATATGCTGATTGTGGTAGTACTCCTGTTTGAAGTTTTCTGGCTTTCCATTATTTGCAAATAGCTTCCAAAATGCAGGAGAAATGGCAACAATTTACACTATGTATATGATCCACCGATTATCATTGCCAAGACTAGTAGTTTTGCTCTGACACTGTACAAATGTGATATGATACATTGTAAAAATAACATACTTGTGAAGAATGATTAAAAAGTTCTTAAGATGTGAGATAAAGAGGATCAACAGATACATGTGTCATCAGAAACCACAAAATGTGAATAACTTCCATTATTACGGGTCTGTGCTCTTCTCTGGATAAAATATCATTTTGTATATACATCTTTACAGTTGATATTGTTGATAATGACTCTGATGGAGGGAACTTGCCCAATTTCCTTCAAGATGGAAAATAATTTGACAAGATGGAATTTGCTTTTGCTTCAGGAAAGCATCTCCTGTACCTGAGTCTGTGGTTCTTCACATTGATCACCTATCAAGAAATGTAAACGAAGCCCATCTTAAAGAAATTTTTGGTAATTTGATTTTATCTTCCCTGCAAATTGTAAACAATTGTGTTCTCAAGATTACATAGTTGATATACAAATTTGGCTTTTTAACTTTGTTTAAGTGTATAAGCATTGATGTAAAGACCATTTAAGTTCGCAACTCTTTCTTGCATTGTGGTTAATTTCTTCTATATTCAATTGCTTCTTTGCATGAATAGGTGGACCAATTTTATCTGCATCTTTGTATGAATATGTGGATCATATTTTCATTTATACATTTTTCTTTATTAGTTCTCATTTCATTTTGTGTAATTATTAGCATTGACATATATGCATATAAAGGATAGTGTGAATATCTGTTTTATGGTAACTGAAGTTGAGATTACAATGATGTTGTAGAGCAAGGTATGCAATACCGATTGGTACCGTCCATACCGTGCGGTACGTACTGGTCCGATAGGATACCGGTATGTGAACTGCTCGCTACCGGTCGATACGATTTTTTTTAATTTTTTTAATAAAAAAATCATTTAAAAAAATATTTTTTTTGGTTTTTTTATGTTCGGGCGACGTCGCCGAGGGGACTTCTCGGGCGACGTTGCCGAGGCGACGTCGTCGAGAAGGAAGGTGACGTCGCATGGGCAACGTCTTTTTTTCATTTTTTAATAGAAAAAATCTTTTTTTTTACTTTTCGGGCGATGTTGCTCGAGATGGGAGGCGATGTCTCCTGAGGCGACGTCGCCCGTTGACATCTCGGGCGATGTCGCTGAGGGAAATATATATATATATCTATTTATATATATAATATTTAATAAATATTATTTATAATTATAAATATATATACTGAACGGTACGTCGAAATGTACCATTTGGTATATGGTATTGTACTGTACCATACTGTACCGGAGAAGTATCGAAACTTTGGTACGGTACGATAGTGCAGACCTTGTTGTAGAGGTCTCATTGATGTTTGTAATTGATGATTTGTTGTCACTTGTCAAGAGATGTGGGATTGTGTAGTATTTTCATATTTCGATGATACAAAAGCAGATTCAGAAGAGAGCATTGAGCTTAGGCAATATATCTTATTTTTTCATAAACTAAATCAGATTATCAGATGAGCGTTTGCTTGGTAGTGAAAGCAATTTGAAATTGATTTCAATTTATTCTTTGGCGATATCTCCTTTTAATTGAGCTATTTTGATTGCTTTGAAAACACTTTCAAGTTAATGTTATTGATTGATATGGCTTCCAGTAAATTTTGGTGCTTTCAGACAACTTGCTGATTTGTATTACATCTATTTGAGTTCTTTTGTCCATTATGATCAGTTTATGGGGAAGAAAGTTCATGATGCCATATTAGTGATTTTGTAGGTAATTTTGGTGAGATAATTAATGTTGAACTGGCGATGGACCGCTTGGTATGTTAACGAATTTTATTCTGCGATCCCTGGTCATAAATGCTATATTTTTCATATGACCACATGTTATACATGCTATTCAGGTAAATCTTCCTCGAGGATACGGGTATGTTGAGTTCAAGAAAAGGGTTGATGCTGAGAAGGCTCTTCTTTACATGGATGGTGTATGTTAATTTTCCCTCCTTCCACTTGAAGAATGTTAAAGAGAAAATTCATGCCGTCTTATGTTGTCACTGCATATATTGCAGGGCCAAATTGATGGTTGTGTTGTCCGTGTGAGGTTTACATTAACACAACGCCAAAAAGCTTCTTCCCCTCCGAAGGTTATGCCTGCAGCTCCAAAAAGGGAAGTTCCACCTAGAGATAAAGTTGGTACAATTGCTGAAAAAGATGCCCCTCAGCGGCCTAGGGAGCGTAAGTATTTAGAACTTACTAGGCTATCTTTCTTAGCTCCATTGGAAAATTTTCTTCTGCACAAATTCAATCTCTTTTATTGTGACAACTTATCGCACTCAAATTATTTACATTCAGATTATTACTATGGCTTAAAATTGATATATCACGTAACAAATTGTCCTTTTTGCTTTTCTTAGAACTGAGATTCCACAAACTTATCTTCTTGACCTGATTTTATCTTTTAGCTTCTCCACGGCGGAAGCCACCATCGCCACCACGGAGGCGGTCCCCTCCTGCAAATAGAAGAGTTGATTCTCCCAAACGCCGACCTGATTCCTCTCCTCGCCGTCGTGTGGAATCTCCTGTTCGTCGCCGGGCAGATTCTCCTCTGCGTCGACGTGGTGAAACACCACCTCGAAGAAGAGCAGCATCTCCTAGAAGACGTTCTCCCTCACCTGCTCGAAGACACAGGTCTCCTGTTCAGTTAGTTAATTGCATGAATTTTTCATCTCTTTTCATCTTGTCAATTGGTGTATTTAATATAATTGTATATGTTAGTAGGATTTCTCCAAGAAGGGGACGTGGGAGCCCTATTCGTAAACGTTCCCCTCTTCCTCCTAGGAGGCGGTAAGTTATTCTTCATGATCATGTTCTGCTCTTTTGGGCTGTGTTTAGGCAAAATTTATGAATGTAATTTATTATGATATCTCATTAAAAGAAGACCACCTTGATATGCTTTCTCTTAAAAATTAGTTATGTAAGGTTATCATGTTTTTAAGTTCTCTTTGTCAGTCCTTATCTGATAAACATTGATGTTGAGCATTCTTGGTTTGTAAAAAATGATATTAGAACAATTTTGTCATGTATATGTTGCAGAAATTGACATATATATGTATGTAAAAATTATAAATATATATACATATACATATATATATACATATATATATATATATATATATATATATATTAATGTACTGGACATCTTGGTTATCTAGTAGCATATTCCAACTTATCTCTTCTATGCAAGTATTCGAAAAAGTGTTATTATAATAAAGGATCAGTGAGAAATTTCTGGGCTATACATGTGTTTTCTTCGCTGTGAAGTGTCAAGACTTGCCTCCTACATATGTCCTATACTTTGGCATTATAGCTTGCAACATCATTAGGATTTTAATTCTTTCTAGGTTGTTGAAATCATTCAGTGAGGTAGTAACACATTTTACTCAATTGTTTGTTGACATAAGCTAAAGATTGACTTTTTCAACATATTTTTGTTCTCAAGCATGGCATTTGTTGTAAATATTAGTTGTTGAATTTGAATCTCCAGCAATTAGGCCTGTCAGGAACAGTTTCTCTAGTTTGTATGGGCAGCTGACCAGTAGTTAGAACAACAATTTCATCAGTTGTATTATAGACGGAAGAGATTTACATGAAGGTTGATCTTATTGTGATTCACATATGAGATTGTTAATACCTATATACATATGTAGGTGTATAAAATAGTAGATCCTATCAGGAGAATTTCAAACCCTATGAATAAGAGTCTGTCCAAATAGTTTAGAGTAGATTTTGCTGATGCCTTAAGGTAACAGAACTAATTTGGTGCAACTAGCATGCAAGCTTTATCTTAGCAAAAATGAGATGAATGAAAGCTATTGCAGATTTAAGTAAATTGATTTATGATGTTCAATCCAAGTTCACCTGTGTATTATTTCTTGTTATTTTAGGTTCTATGTTGTTTTTTTGCTGATCTACATCTGAGGTGTTGTCAATGGTTATTGGCCATTCCCATATTTGTATGCATTCTAATCTGACTACTGAAGTTTGGATTCTCCTTGCCTGTGTTTTTCACAGCTGTGCCCTATATCAAATGGCTTCCCTTCTTTGTTAGATGGAGCCACGCTCATTTGTATTCTGGTTTGCCTTCTAAGCATATATGTTTAAAGTGTAATGTCAGCACCTTGAGACCCAAAGTTTGTCTGGCCCTGTTGCTTGACACAAATCTTTTACAAAAACCTTGTATTTCTCTGTTCACTACATCTTGTGATCTAAATTAAAGGTCTTCTTTGACCTTTTATTCTTTTAATCAACAATATTAGTTTAATTTTCTTCTTTCTTCATGATGATGCATGCATGTTATATATTGAAAAAACTTAAGCTCCACTCTTCTCCTGTGTCAGTTTCCTTAACATAGTACTTTTATTTCAGATCACCTCCAAGGCGAGCAAGGAGCCCACCAAGGAGGTCACCACCACCCCCACCACCTCGACGTCGTAGCCGTTCACCAGTAAGGAGGCCTCTTCGTTCTCATTCTAGATCAGCTTCTCCTCGCAGGTAACAGTATTGCTACATCATGATTCATTTGTTACATTTTGGTTTCACTTTTCTTGTTTTCATGTCTTTGTATGTTAGTTCCCCTAGTCATTCAATTTAATGCATAAGTCCGTCAATCTTCTGTTATTTGTACAAATTTAGGCTCAAATTCTATCCTGTTACAACAATATAAGTTCTTCAAATGAAATCTGATGGAATATCCAAAGGATATGCCACTATTGGTGTACCAAGTGTTGGTACACTGGTATGTACTGAGTTTTGGAAAAAGACTTCAAAAAATTCAACAAAAAAAAAAAAACTGGGCGGTGCGGGTCCTATACTGTGTGCACAAGGTGGTAGAGACCGCGTATCATGCGTACCAAATGGCACAGGCTCAATACTTCACAAATTGCTCGGTTTACCCAAGTTTGCATACCAGTAAGTTGTCGGCAAATACTGCCCGTACTGTACTGGTGGTATTCCACACCTTGTATGTTTATTATAAGAACCAAAAGGCATTTTAAAATTGAAATGTTTGATGGTTTTATACAGCACCCATTTTCTTTTCTAGGCCAATATAGAAGATCTTTGTCTGGCTTTGCAAGGTTATTCAAACATTGATTGCCTGTCACTAAATATGTAAATTCTGATGATGTGTCAGGGGTCGAGGACCACCACCAAGGCGTGGAAGCTCCGAATCATCATATTCTGGATCTCCCAGCCCTCGCAAGGTAAACCAAGGCATGCTGCATGTGCACACACGTGCGAGAAAATTCTTTAATTTATTTTAATTATGTAAATTTATGCATATTTGACAATTTAAATCCTCTTGCATCCCAGGGAGCTCGAAAAATATCAAGAAGTCGCAGTCCTAGAAGGTATTGTTTGGCATCTTCCATTAAGCATATTTATTTCTCATGCTTCCTTCACAGCTTGATTTGTATATTATAACATAAGCATGATTATAGTGTGTTGGCACCTACTCCCTGCTGAAACTCTACTATATGTCAGTTGCTTTTCTTGACCCTAAAAAATACTTCTCTTAAGAGGAGTTATGTTGTTTTTGTGTCTTTTTCCCTTTTGAATTGGAAATAAAGGAAAAGAAAAACTTGCACACCCACTGAATAACATATTGTAAATTCATCCTGTAGGCCTGTTAGAGGAAGAAGCAACAGCAGGAGCAGCGGCTCCCCTGTGCGTAAAGGTAACTGACCCACTTGCTGCATGACCATGTTTGGCAGCATGAGTGGAGACCATCTGTTTTAGTGTTTAAAAGGTGGGTAAGCAGTGGAGATTCTTAGAAGTCTTATGGATTACAAATGTCTCCTAGGATTCTTGGGTTTGATTCCATCTAGCTGTTCCATTGGACCATAGTGAGTTTGTCGGCCCTCTGAAGACCATGTAATTACAGATCTTGTTGTGACAGTGTCTTTCTGTATTAATTCTTGTTAGATATCCTAGAAAACCAGCTTTCTCTAGTTGCATTCAGAAATGCTTTTGAATTAATACGACTTCTATTTTCATATCTTTGCTGCAATAGCATAATAGCCAGATGTTCCTGCTTTTGTAGAGATAATTGAGTATTGCATTAAAACAGTTTGTTTTCTGTAGATTACTTCATTCTGTCAAGATCTATGCAAACTATACTGCCAATAATAAATAGAACAGGCAGGATATGAGCTGACGTTTCACTAGGAACTTGTTGGAATTTGGTTTATGCTAAACTTGAGTAGCTACAAGAACCTTTACTTCCATGTCACTGCATGTGAAGGCCAGCCTCTGCTTATTGACGAGTGTCATCGATAGACACGGGAGCATTGACGTGCTTTACAGTGAACTGCTTATGAATCTTTGAACTTCCACGGCACTCACATGCCATATAATGTGATAAATTTTGTTAAAACAACAAAGCAGAACAAATTTTTAATATATACTATATATGCAATATGCCTATATCGTATACGTATTCTTTGACAGAAGTGTTAAGTTGGATTTTGTGCCAGTATCAGTGCTAGTAAAATCTGAATTGCTGTTTCAGTGAGCCAGTTAAAATCCTTGTTTAAAAGATTTTTAAAAAATCATGTTTGAGAAGGACACGACGCACAGCCGGTGTTCGTGCAAAAGTTCTTATAATTAGGAGGGTCCTTTTTGTTACTTAATATATAATTATCAGGGTCTGGGTTAATTATTCAAATTGTGGATTAATAAATTTATAATAAAATAGTATGATATGGTGAAAGAGAATGATTACAATGACGTTCATAGAGGGATGAGATGATAACAAGTATGATTATTTTTCTCTTTAATCTTTATGTCATTGAAAAATTTAATGTCATTGAAAATTTTAAGTCTTTTTCATCCCTAAATAATTTAATAAGTGAATTATTTCAGTTTGTTTCCGTCCGAACAATTGGCCATTTCTAAAATTGTAACCAAAGTTATTTGGTGTGGTCATATGTAAAGTATATAAAATATTGGGCGTCCCAGAAATTATTTAAATTGTCTTTAACTTTGAAAAATCCTTCACACTTTCTAATAGTACAAAAGAAAATTTATTTTACCACTACACCGTCAACCTCCACTGCTCCAGTGCTGCCACCTCCACGATCAAGAACGAGGGTCGTGAAGGCTATGACAACCCCTTCTAAGGTAGGTCAAATGGGGAATAAGAGAGAGAAGGGGATGGCGGAGGCAGTATAGGAAGAAGGCGAAGGTAAATCCGACGAGGGCTGAGGGCCAAATGATTATTTATTTAAAAAAATTATATAAAATAATTTTTTTTAATTGGAGAGCTAAAGGCAAAGGCTTTTGCATTTTCCGTGATCAAGGGGAAACGATTGCTAAATACCCAAACCAAGACGCCTATAAAGTGGGTTAGGAGCACATAAACTTAGCCATCTACCCCTCGTTAGAAGAAGGAAAAGCAAACCAGAGGCTTTTCCCATTTCTCTCGCTCACACCTTTTGCCATCTCATGGCGGAAGAAGAACGGCAGAAGAAGGCGCAGGGGTTCCCGCCGCCGTACGATCTCAATGCCAAATGGGACGCCTGCCTAGATCTCACCGCGCGGCGGCTCGCGTACTCCTCTCTCGCAGGAGCTTTCGCCGCCCTTCTCCTCTTCAGTGAGTCCTCACCACCCCAGTCCTATATCCCTGTTCGCTCTTTCTGTTTCCAGCCCAATGCGTCGAATTCTACCAATATCGCTTCTTTCGTCGCTCGAATGTGCTTCTTCGGTCAATAGTCTCTCGCGATCGCTTATTTTCTAGCTCTCTCTACTCGTTCTTGCCATCTTGATCAAGTTGTCAATCATAAGATTTGGACTTTTCTTTTATGTGTGTGTATATATAATATTAATTAAATATGATGCAACGATTCGTCGCGTCTACAATCAAAATGTTGCATTTTCCCTTTTTATTTCTGGATTTTCTTGAGTCCTTCGTCTTTTAGGGTTTCAATGTTCTTGTGTAAGGTTCATGACTTCATCCGGATTTTGTTTTTTTGTTGAAATTATGATTATGATTTTGTAAAAAGAGAGTGGTTTTAGGTCAATTTTTACTGGTACTTAGACCTACCGGCAATACCTTTGGACATTAATAAGAATATTGTCTTAGCTGCAGTATTGTAGGGTTTGACAGTGAAGAATCTCCACATTAATAACCTGTACTTAATTATTTGGTGATGTTCTTTAATCCGAATATAATGGTTCGCTTCTTTCTGTATTTTGCTTATACGAACTATATAATAATTTTGAAAAGAAACCAAGATAAATTAGATATAAGTGAAATTTAAATCAATAGTGGCCTAAATGTTTTGACACACTTTCTGAGTTAATGTGTAATCCAAACCAATTGTTCCACATAATTGTACTGTACATATTCTTGATAAAAACTACATGAGATGCATCTTAAAGGAAAAAATAAATATTCTGGATTCAAATCTTTTTTAGTTAGTCCCTGCCCAAAATTCATTGTTTTAGTCACTAGACCCATCCCTATCCAAGAAGGATAGGGGGAGGGGGTTGGTGTTGAGTAGGAGAAGGTGAAGATGAGGAGGCGACGGTTGAAGAGTAGATGTAGGAGAGTTATATCAGATGCCATGGTGAGCCGATACTGAAGGACGGTGGACAGCACAAGGGAGGCAAGCACAAGAGGAGATCACACACGTGAGAGACAGGGACGGACATCATACACAGATTGATAAATAGTAATTGGTACATAATAGTCCAGGTGAAATGGAAAACCTTGTTCCTGCTCATCTCAATAAGTTTCTTCTTCTTTTAATTTTGGTAGTTCCAGTAGTTTCAAACTTAAATCCAACTTTAGGTTAGTTTCACTCATTTAGATAGAGGCTAAGTACTTACGAGCGAACAAGTTAAAGTTAAGAATATCACTTTTAAAGTTTCACGTGATATTTTTTAACTTTTGTTATCTATATGTGAGTGATTAGCTGATTCAGATATTTTTAGTACTTGTTAGTGAGTATGTTATGAGGTGATAGAATACCATGTTTAATAAAAGATTTATTTTGTTGTTATTTTACAAATGCCTTGGGAGTGTATCAAGTTCTAAAGTTCTGATTGCTGTAATTTTTTGAATGGAGGAACATGGCAACTCAATTACAGCACTTCATATTAATCATCTATATAATTTCATTATAAAAGTAGCATTAATTTAATATAATTGAGATAGATATAGATGTTCTTGTTTCTAGAGTTTGCATGTTCCCATGATATAGCATGTGTATCTCTACAATAGGAAGACATTTACTTGAGAAATCTTTTACTATTTTGTTGTGTTCCATAATTCTGATAGCAACAACATAGATAAAATTTTCGGTTTTTCTGTGCATAACTTTTGCCTTTTTCATCTAGTACAAAAACCTGCCAAAACCCTTGCACTTCTTTCTGTTCTTATTTCTCAGTCACCACCCACCTTATCTGTTCTTTGTCAGCCATAGTTCTCATAGTCACTGATGCTACGACAACCATTGCCACTTTGATTTCCTGTCTTTCTCTGTCCACCCCTTGTCTTGCCCCTATTATTTTCTCCATTACACCATCTTTTCTTGTCATCTACCTACATGACCACAAACATTATCCGGCCACCACCATCAACATCACTATTATCTATTCGACTGGTGTTTAACATTGCTTCCACTTTTATAAAGGTAGGGGAAAGGAATATGATGGGGAAAATTATATGAGTATGATGGCAATTAAAAGAAATTGTCAACTAGATTATTGGCCTCCTGTTAATTATGCTAGCTGGAAGTGACTGATTTTAAAATTAATGAGCTATTATCATAAAGTGAAGAATGTAAATATGGGAGAAGGGTTTTCTTGTAACTGAATAATACAAGGTGTTAAATTGCAAGAAGAAACTCTGGTATCTTTCCAAATAATGAACTTAGTTCTGCAAATTATTGCACAACATTTCTGGGTACTTCAATTATTTTGTTTGATTAGTGCATGTACAAAACTATTATAACCAGCTAAGTCACTGAAACCAAAATCCAAACTGTTGGGACCAAGCTGAAACCAAAATCAATATTCTATTAGTTGCTTGTAGACAACTGTTGGAAATGGTAAAGCAAACATCAGATGAATAGATTTATCTCAATTTTTAGCTTCGTCCTCATTCTAGACATCTAGATTAGTTCATACTTGTACCAAGGTTTAAATCTGTAATAGCTTTTGTTTCTTTGGTCCGATCATGTGATTGGTTAAATAATATCTGACAACAGTAGCCAGACTATCTGTTTATCGCATGAATGCTCTCCTATCATTCAGCTTTGCTATTAGCAACATTCTGTCATCTTGTCTGAACATTTTGTTATTTGTCTTGATTAAGTATTCTGTGGTCCTTTTCAATGGTGGGAGCCTTTTTGCCAACTCTTAAGGTTGGTTTAATGGCGTTCTTCCAACCATTGGCTTGTTTTTTGAATGCTACTTTACCATATAATTAAAGGGGCATCTTATTCTTTTATATCTTTTGCATTCAAATTTTGTTGGATCTTCTTTTTATCACTATGACATCATTAACTTGAATCAAGTATCTCAGTAGTGGTGTATTTGCTGTTTTCTGTTGGACATAGCTTCATAATCTTTGATGTGCCCCTTTTATTTTTATCCTCTTTATTTTTCACATACTTAATAATATCTTACTCTATTGCTTTGTGGCAACACATACAAGTTTTCAAATATGTTGTTTCCTAACTGCTACTATTCAAAATTCTAAAACGTACTCTGTTTTGAAACTAATTTATGGAACTTTTCTTTTAATCTGATAGGCAATTGAAGTCGAAGGCAATGTAATACTCATGATGCTCCATTCTATTTGTAGTCATCCCACTTTTATTTCAAAACCAGTATCTTCTTCAATATCTTCTTTTGTTGAATAGCACATTGAAAATATTGGAAAATTTTTCCTTGGTTGTTCATAGGTCTTTATTATACAGTCTCTTCTATGTATGTTTCTATGTTCCATTTAGGTATTGGATAATAATTCTAATTAAAATCCTTGATATTTATTTTTTTGCTTTTGTAATGTATTTAGATCTTATGATGATCATCTATCAAATTTTTGTCATTAGCAAAAGTGCAGCATGGGGGTGGGCGTTATACTATGGTAAGGTTCCTCGTTTGCGACCTGAGAGACTGATCTTGATGCAACTATATAGGAATTGAGAACTCACTTGTTTGCCTCTGTCATCCTTGCATTTATAAATTCTCTATCGTATTCATATACCTATAATCCCTACCACCCTTTCTTTTCTAGAAGCCCAGTACATTGCACCTATGTAGGCTTCTCTCGAACAGTGAATATCATATACAATTTTCTTTATACTTTCTTCATTAATTGTCTCTATGAATTGAAAACATTGAATTAGTCGATCTTGATTTAACCAGCCAGGATTAATATCACTTAGGGTTAAACCAATTCTCGTTGATTATTTCATCATAAATTGATCAATGTAGGCTAGAAACAAACTGAAATCATTTGGTAAATGTTGGGAACTGTTGATTCATGCCAGAATTGGTTGATTCCTATGAATTATTGTCACCTTATTAGGGGAAAAGAAGAGTTAGAGGAAGAGCAGTGATAACCTTAACCTTTCTCATTGACCACATCATTTTCTTTGGTTGCTACTGCCAGTCGTTGTTGTAAGATGCTGCACACCCTAATGGAGGGCAAGTGAGAGAATGAACACATAAAGTTGAGAGAATGAATGCATAAAGTAGAGTGGAGTCACAAGAGAGGAGAGATTTTTTTTATGAGCAATATTTCCTCTAACAGCTCCATCTTTTTAAGCTGTAAGCTAATACATCACTAGTGTAAGTGGGTCAATTGAAAAAAATGTCATAATGTAGAAGTTCATATTCATTTGATGATCCTTTTGTGACTAGTCTTGCATAGTTATGGATAATGATAGTGAATTATAGTAGTCATAGGAGGGCGTCGGTGTGTTTTTCCAATTATATGGTTGCCTTTAAGATGGACTTGGCATTGAAAATGGGTTTTTGAGTGATCATAGAAGAGGAAATTGCATGCCACGTAATGGTTTGAATAAGTTCCTGCTATAGGGTTGTTAAGTAGAAAAATAACTTGTTTTGGCATTGATAATGGCGTTCTTTGTCATCATGCTGAATCAATTGTTGAGCTGGCCAGGGTCTTCTCTTGCTCTCGTGGATGCCACGTCAGAAGGGTTTGCACATCAAGGGGTCTGATTGTCAGAGAGTCCAAGGTGCCAATCATGGGGCCATGGGGCTCCAACCAGTCCTCCACTGCTTGGGGGGTTTGGGGTGGCTGGGGGGGGGAGCGGCTTTCAAGGTAGGTTCCTGATAGGGGTTTTTATGGAGGTAAAAAAGCTTCAACATGGCTTGACTAGAAAGAAAGAATTTGGATTCTTTTTACCAGCAGAGGAGGTTTGATTTTATTTGGTAGGCCTTGCAATGAGAGGATCAGACTTACTGTAGGTGCTGTCCTTGTTAATTTGGTTACACTAATGACAGTTAATCAGGGCATGAAAAAAGTTGGTACACTGTTGCCAGTTGATTTCACGGTGTGGTGGTGGTTACTGGTCATGGGAATGCAGCAGTCCTGATTGCTAATGTGGCATTTGGCCATGTATTGTTGATTGTTTGGTTGGAGGGCCCCACATATGTAACCATGTCATGCACGGACTATGATTGCATAAGGACTTGAAATCTATTTAATTTCTAGATGTCAAACACATGGTCTTGGTGTATGGTTATGTAAAGTGTTTGGCTAAAATGTTTATGCTCTTAATTTGACAATTACTAGCAGACTAACCTACTGAATACTGGTACACAGAACACAGAAGCCACCTTACAACTTAAATAGAATAATTGTAGTCAACTACTTGCTTCTCACCAAATTCATTTGAGTCCATCTTTACTTTTCTTTTTTCTTCTACACAGGAAGTCCAGTTACCCGATGGGCATCTGTAGCATTTGGTGCGGGGTTGGGTATTGGATCAGCATACACAGATTGCTCATACATATTTGATGGCTCTCCTCCAAAAGTTTCGTCTTCAAAAATCTCATCTGTATTTAGTGGTCCTCCTCGGGTAAGATCTATGCTACTCATTTGCTGCTACAATTAATCTATGTTCATAATCTAGTGCTTTGTTGCCAATCTGAAACCCTTTACTGAATATTAGTAAAGATAGAATTGTGGTAACAAATTTGGTAACAAAATGCTATGTTATAATATATTTAATAATGTGCATAATGTAATATAAAATATAGTTTTGAAATAATATAATTGCTAAAGAGCATGGGCAGATATTGTAATAATATGCCATGACTAAGGGAGAAACTAAAATGATAAAATATAATAAAAGAACATTCATTATCCATACATGGTATGTTCAGCATTGTACGCAGTGGAAACCAGTTAAGAATCGATATGACATTCTTAATCCACATGATGGAAATTCAGACGAGGGAGAGCGACGTGTAGTACTTGGCACAAGAAGACACTGACTAGCAATAAAAGAGTAGGTATGAAAGGTCTGCCAACCAGTTTAAGTATTAGAGCAGGACAAAGATATTAGGTGGTTGAATCATAAACCAAAATATGCACAATGAAACAAAAAGCAATTACAATAGCAATCATCCCATAAAATTATTGTGATTGTGGGATGCGCCTAAAAACGGAAATTCGAGTTGCGGAAAGAGAATCCAAGTAATAGTTGATATGGTTTTAGTATTCAGTCTTAAGATGCTAAATTTAGATGATTTTTCCAGTTTGAGTGTTGGAATGAGATTGGAAGATTACAGTGAACTCCAAGTAATCAAAATGGAATATTTTTCAATATCTGGGACACTGACTAGCCTACAATCAACCCAAGTAGAGAGGCACCCCGATTTATCCTTCCGTTTACTTGTATCCAGTGCATCTCATGTTTTATGATTCAGGTATCGTCATCTTAGTTAATGGAGGCATTCTTTTATGCATTCTGTTTTTAATTGATCTACTACTTAAATGTAGGAGGATGATGAATGACCGAGGGATAGCATCAAAAAATTCTGACAACATTGGTCAATTGCTCGGGAAAAAATGATGATCTTAGAGCATGTTTATTATCGCTTTTTTGTATTAATGTCAAAGTTGTTCCCACCTGGATGATTGCGAAGCAGATAACGAATGCTAATGATTAACTTGGTGACATGGCATGGTTATGCACAACAGAAAATAATTGCTTTATGAGCATAAACAATAACAGCAAGGCTGTTTGATTATTCTAATAGCTGGAGGAGAATTCTTTTGATGGTTCAAGTAATTTGCATGTTTTAGCTGGAAAAGGATTTACAAGGGGGACAAGAAAAGTGCTCATATTTGTCGAGTAAAATGGCTGTTTTTACACGAAAATAATTTTGAGTCATTTTAAAGTTAAGTGTACATATCTATGTCCATGTCCATCTGGATGACATCTTTGACCCTTAAGGGGTTAAATCTTTTGATATTATATTTTATCAAAATCTAGGTCTCAACAGAAATCGATCCATTGATTTCATCACACTTGTTTCCAGTCTGAATTAACTATCTTGATTCTCTAATACGATCAACTTTGATGCTAATATGTATCGGGTGAATCAGGGAGCGAATTCTTTTATGGTTGTTTTCATCCAAAATCTGATTAAAGGCATCATATAGTAGCTTTATTGATCTGATAAGCATAGTAGAATAACTACGAGTTTTATCATATTCATTTCGGATTCCCACTAGACCTTCAAGTATTTGAGCTCATCCCAAATTCAATAACTACTTAGTACCTACTACATGTTCCTTTCAAAGTCGATTAATAGCTCTCTTGTAGGTTTGAATCAGTTTTAAGAGTTTTAAAGCCACTTTGACTACTTCTGAAGGTAGCTTACAGATTTTGGGGAAAGCAAGGTTTTAATAGATAAAGAAAAAGGAATTTATTTCGATAGCCTGTGAAAATGTGAGGTATTTCTATAAATCATCTTGATAGATTAACTAATATTCTTTATAATCTAATACTATCCGGGGGGGGTGGTGGGCTGGGGTTGGAGGAGAGGAGGAGAGAGAGAGAGAGAGAGAGAGAGAACCCAAACTATTCTCATCTTTAACAATCGAACGAAATGGATCCTCAGCGCGGAGATTCATAGAACGGACGGTGATAGAAGTTGAATTGCATCCGATCCTTCAAGGAAGATTGCGGCCCGGAGCCTTTGGCTGCTGAGCTCATATGACATTTTTTTTCGGTTTTTTTTTCAAAGGATAAATGATGTAGACAAAATTTGACCTTACGATAATCCGATAGAATTTTACAACTAAACTAACTAATATTTTTTCACATCTTTCTCTCCACCACAGTCTTTGGTTTGGTGATCATTCTGGATAAAAAAAATTACGTTCAAATCTCAGACCCAAGAGTCGCTTTTTAATACAACTAATAAAATAAGCAGTGAGAAAGGAAATAATAAAAAGAAACATCGCCCATGGATTTTTAATACAACTAATAAAATAAGCAATAAAAACGAATTACATGCTGACACCATCATATCATATGAAAGATTAAGATCATTTGGTATGGAGATCCAAAAGAAATAAGATTGCACCTTATGTTGATAGCGAGCATGTTGATGATTAATATCATTCGACACCTGTAGTCATATGGAGATTGACATAGAAAGAGGTAGATCTAAGTCACCTTCCACTTATCCGCCCTTGTCGATAATAGTTTAAGAGATAGCATTCAAGTCTGCCTCCCCCTGTCGTTGACATGGATAAAACATCAAAGGGGACATCGGGGTAGCAGTTACAAACTATCCCTTTTGTATATAAGATATAAAAGCTAAACCCCAGTGTCATGTTGATGGACTATCTTTTCAAGAAAAACCCATACCCCAGAAAGAACCTCAAAGTAACTTGAGCGTCAAAGGGATTGGATCGAGAAACTTCTCCTTACATTGATTTTAGTATATGTGGTGTCTCGAAAGCTTAACCCCTCACCTTACAGCTACCTCAGAGCGACCTCAAAGCTACTCTAGAACCACCTTGGAGCAACTTCGGATGCTTCTGCGCCTTTGGGTTTAGATCATGTCGGGTTGATTCAAACATCGACGATGATTTTTTTTAACATTTTTGTCACGACCCAGCCTGATGGGCTAACTAGCCTATCAACTTCGTTTTGGCCTATCAACCACTGACCAAAATACTTAAACTGAAGTTATTAGTAGTACACTCATCAGGCCCATATAAGTCAATCTTAGTCTCACCCACTTTCGATGTGGGATTATTAGACTAACTAGGGGTGTTACAATCTCCCCCACTTGAACGACTTGACGTCCCTGTCAAGGCCCAGATCAGACCCTAGCATGGTGCATGTGAAGCATAGCCTAGTGGTGGCTCCACGCTGTGATGAGTTCTCTGACTTCATCCACAGGTAGCCCTTTCCTACTCAAGCCTATTTCACCATGCCCAAATACTAGGTTGGCTCTAATACCAAATGTCACGACCCAGCCTGATGGGCTAACTAGCCTATCAACTTCGTTTTGGCCTATCAACCACTGACCAAAATGCTTAAACTGAAGTTATTAGTAGTATACTCATCAGGCCCATATAAGTCAATCTTAGTCTCACCCACATTCGATGTGGGATTATTAGACTAACTAGGGGTGTTACAATTTTTGTACTAGAAGGAGGGTCTAATGTTGCAAGAATATCTACTCGTCAATCCTTTCAATGAATGCTCTAACAAGGAGGCTTTGTCTCTAAACCATAATGCTTTTACTTAGGGGGACAATTACCCTCCTTCCCATATGTGGATTTTTGGCACAGATACTAATGAGGTACTGACATTTGTTCAATGACCCAGGCCTCTTACCCTTGGGGATGAATTCGAGCTATCTATTTGTTCTCGTTGAGGTGTTTCTGAATCTCATCCATCAGGTGTAGACATTCACGAGCATGATGCAGGCTATCACCCTACTCCTGCCTCGGTTAGCCCAACAAGCAATGCTACTATCTTAGCCACGGTCGATATCTCAACCATCACTAGTATTAGTGTTGAATCTCAAATTTTGATGATGAAATCAATTGATAATTTATTAATCTAATCAATATATTAAGAAAAGTGTTATAGGATTAACAGCGATCATGAATAAGGCATAAAGCAGATAATGGGCCGAAGTCAAAGATCAGACGATTCATCGGGAGTTCACCGAGAAGTTCGTGGGAGTTCGCCGAGAAGTTCGTAAGGAGCTCGTCAAGATGTTTATCGATAGTTCGCTGAAAAGATCGTTGAGAGTTCAAGAGCTTGTTGGGAGTCCATCGGAAGATTGCCGAGAGTCCGTCGGAAGTCCGCTAGAAGATCGGCAGAAGCTTGTCGAGATTTTGCCGAAAGAACAAGTGACATACAAGATATCAAATGCTTAGTTAATGCCTTAACTATCGTAGTTCAGACTTAGTTTGAGTTAGAATTGGGAGGTAATCTCACTAACTCAGTTAGGGACCAATTTGGCCCAAATTAGGACTAGTTTAGGTTGGACTGATGGCCCAAACAGTGACTTAGAACCAGGTTAGCGGTGGCACCGTAAGGACTAGGCGATGGAACTGCTCAGGGTTTAGTCTCCGAAGAGGTCTGGCCAGTGGTATCACCTAGACTGGATGATGGTACCATCGATAGTTAATGCTACATGGTAGTGATAGTGCTAGGGTCCAATAGCCGAGACTTTGTCTAGTGATAGTACCGTTAGACTAGGTGATGATACCACCTAGTGTTAAAGAGTACTGGCGGTGGTACCGCCCAGCACTAGTACCTTGAAAATTCTAAATGAGACCTTTTTTAGTTCTATTTTTTAAGCTAATTGAGACCTATAAATATCCTGTACTTTTTTGCTTATGGAACATAGAAAAGTGAATAAAAGAAACTAAGATCTAAGTTAAAATGCTATTGTAATCTTGTTGTAGCTTAAAATTCTGTTTAAGGAGGAGTGAGCAAATTATAAAGAATTAACTCCTGAACTTGTTAAAAGGAGGAAAGGTCTGTAAAAAGGGATGATTGATCTTTGCCCATTAAAGGAAGATCAATAGTAGAAGCCAGTGACTTCGACGGAGTAGAAATCAGAAGTGGACGTATGTCACAATGACTGAACCACTATAAATCCAATATATTCTTTCTTTGATGCTTACTTTTATTACTTTGCTGCTCTCTTCACTTTACATTTACTCCAAGTCGATATCATTTCCGATATGATTTTATCAACTTAAAATTATTTCAAATCGCAAACGTCTTTTGACGTATGTATTAATTCACTCCCCCACCCCTCTTAGTGCCGACTTAGATGAGATTCGACGGGAGTTCTAATAATCAAAAGGAGAGAATTTGGTCAATCCCACCTCGGATCGATCCCTATTCATCCAGAATATCTAAAAGGAACCAATCTCAAGTAATTGATGACAGTATCAACCTAGTTGAACACACTGTTGTCATCCATGTCTAGATATCTTTATATGACACCTCAGACGTTTTGATATGTCATGTGTTCTCGACAATATTAAGAGGCTCAACATGAGAGGGGTACACTCGCTTGAAGCCACTCTTGGTTGATTTCTTTGCTTAGATCGCAAAGAAGTTCAAGCTCTATTTTCTTGAGAATATATACTCGAGACCATTAGTGGTGATGTTACTCTGACTCAAGTAAGGGGAGGTAAAAGACAATCTTCGACTTCATCACTTAATTCACTAATAAAATTCAGATATGTAAGACCTGCGTCAAGATACATCTGCTACGGTGAAGGCACAATGTCAAACGTGCTTTAAGACATGTGAGTCAGGAAATCTAACTTGTGTTATGGTGGCGTCACAAAGCCAAATGTGCTCGAGTCATGTGAGTCGAAAAACCCGACCTATACTAAGAGAAATCTGTTATAGCATAGACATATGACCAAATGTATTTGAGTTGAAAATTTTAACATATGTCAAGATAAATCTATTACAGTGGCGTATGACCAAATGTGCTCGAGTTAAAAAGAAAAAAAAAAACCAAATGCACAACTAATGGGAGGTTCCTATGGTTATATTTGGCACAAAGCGTCCATCCATCACATCAACATGAGTCCAATCACATCCGGCCACTTCAACAGCTTTAACCTATATGCATAAAACTGATAATTAATTTCCCCAAAGCAAGCTCTACTTCAACCATGTTGTCATCTTCAAAATTTTTCAACATCATGCCACAAATTCAGAAAAGAAATTTTCTATGATAAAACAAGAATAATTATTAGCAGAAGCATCAGCAACAGAAACAGAGAAGGTTTCAGCAGAGAGAAGCGCATCATTGCTGGCAAGAAGACAAGGAAGCGGGCTGCTTCCATCAGAGAAGGGTGTAAGGCTACGCTTGAGGTGATTCGAAGAGGCGATGAGAGGTGTGTGGTGACGAAGCTCGTGAAGGAGCATAATCACGTGGTCGGGATGCCAAGCAGGGTGCATTACATTGCCACGGAGGGAGATTGCTGTGATGGATCCATATATTGGGATGGACTTTGAATCTCTTGAAGTTGCCAAGACATTTTATTATTATGCATATGCAAGCCGTGTGGGCTTCGAAGCTCGTGTTCGACGGTCACGCCGTTCTTTGCATGATGAATCACTTAAAATGTTGAAACTTGTTTGCTCAAAGCATCGCTACCATGCAGGAAGGGATAACGGTAGTGATGAAAACAAGAGGGTGCAGAATCAAGATCCATCCAAAGAAGGTTGTGATGCATTATCTGAGATAATTCGGAAAGATGCTGACATTTGGATCGTTTCCAAGCTCGTGCTGGAGCATAATCATGAACTGAAACCTTCTCCGCCAAGCAAGGTTCGATTGCATCCGCTCTCAAGGAGAGATACTAGTTATTGCAAAAAACACACTTTGCTGATACCCGCAATCTTCTATTAAATGGCCAAGACTCGCAGTATCCTAGAGAGATTCGATACAATTATTTTGGGCCAGATGATGCTCAAAGTCTGCTTGAATACTTCTAAGAAAACACAAATGGAGAACCCTGCCTTTTATTATGCAGTGCATATTGAAAACAATAATTGCATGCCCAACATTTTCTGGGCTGGTTCTAAAGCTCGTATGGCTTACTACTACTTTGGTGATGCTGCTAGGTTTGAGACAAAAATACAGAAACAAGGAGGAGCCAATGCCTATTGTTATGTTCACAGGTGTTAGCAATCATTTACAACCAGTAGTTTCTGGATGTGCCCTGCTTGTAGATGAGACAGAGGCATCATTTGCTTGGCTTTTCGAGAATCGGGTTGCTGCGATGCCTGCACTGCCTCCTCTGTCACTGATTGCTGAACTAAACAGGACGATTACGTCGGCAGTTGCCAAGGCATTGCCACAAACTCGTCATTGTTTTTGCAAGGCACATGTCTTAAGCACCATGCAAGATGAATTGCCTGATTTGTTTTCAGAACATGTTCCCTTTGAAGGAGAATTGAGAACATGCGTTGATGAGTCTGAAACAACTGAATTATTTGAATCATGCTGGGTTGCATTGACAAATAAGTATGGTCTCAAAGAGTCTTTATAGTTAATGGTGTTCGCGCACTCCCAAATAATTACATCTTAAAACGGTGGACAAAACATGCTAAGAGTGGCTCTGTTTTAGATGATTATGGTATTGAACTCAGAGGTTACTCTGATGACCCTTCAATAGCACGATATAATGGATCTCTGTCGTGATGCCATACGATGTGCCAGAGAGGGGGCAACGTCCGTTGAATTTTAGACTGTTGCGAAGGACTCTCTCCAGAAGGCTGTAAATGAGAGGGCAGCAAACTCTGCAGAGTTTTATTGCTTCACAGAAGAAGCAAACTAAAAAGGTTGCAAAGATCACTCCTGGTAAAGATGCTTCCAACAGGCACTTGAGGAAGCTAACATCGATGAAACTGCTGTCTGAGAATGACATCAGACGATACAGTGTAAGATGAATCACTAAATAAATACTTTTCGTTGTTGCATGGGCATAGTTTAGATATACAGTTACCTAATTTCATTCATAATGCTGCAGAAGGTGAGCTCTTTGTCTATTAGTGGGGTATAAGAGTACATACATAAATGTCCACAGAAATGTTGATTTAAGATAATGACTTGAATTCCACCAGCATATCTTTGATACAAATTAGTATTCTGTTTTTTTTTATTTTCAATGTTTCCATATTTTCGGAAAACATGATCCATGCCAAAATAAATCTCCTATGATGGAAATGTAGGGCCAAATGTGCTTGAGTTAGAAAACTCGATCCGTACTAAGATAAATCTGCTATGACAAAGGCGCAAGACCAAATGTACCTAAGACATGGGAGTTAGGAAACCTGACATACGCATATGAGTATCTTTTTTATGCTATAAGGGAATAAGTTTGCGATAGACCTATTAGGCGAATTGAACGTCGCACTTCAGCCCCCTCTAATAGGAGCCTTGAAGCATGCATGGGAGGGAGGGGGGAGGGGGACAAATGATAGGGGAATATATTGACGGTTAATCATCATCCGACACCTATCATCACATAGAGATTGACATGAAAAAAAAGGGTCTCAATCACCCTCCACTTGTCTACCTCCATGGATAACATTCCATGGGAGGCTGTTCGAGCCTCTCTCTCCCTGTCACCCACATGAACAAAATACCAAAAGAGGACATTCTCTGCCCCTTTCTCTCCGTAGGTCAAGTATAAAAACTAACCTCAATGCTATGTTGATGGACTATCATTTTAAGAAAAATCCATGCCCTAGAAAAGACTTCGGACCAACTTGGATGTTGGAGGAACCGGATTGAGAAACTTCTCCTAACATGGATCTTGTTGTAGGCGGTACCTCGAAAGCTTGACCCTCCACCTCGGAGCCATCTCGGAGTCACTCTAGAATCATTTCAGAGCCACTTCAGACGCTACTGCACCTTTGGATTTGGACCAAACAAGATTTCATCCACATTGGACAAAAGATGGCCAACCAAATCACATGTGCTTGCCACAACAAACGATGAAGAATTATTCCGTGCCATTTCAACCACTGTCAATTTTTGGAATTCTCAAAAGACCTTATCACAAGAAAATACAAATATATCATTACGGGTTTCTTTATTTGGTCACCTTCTTCACTTAACAAGAGAAATAAACATGTTACATATAGTTCTACAGGTAAACATGCATCAAACAGACGAAGAAGATGCTAACCCAAATCCCTTATCTACTCTGGGAGCCAGGTAGCCCGTTGGATCACACAGAAACCAGATGCAAATATTAATCAAGCTCCTTTTACTTGGCAGTTTCTATGAAACCTTTTATATCGAAAGCCTCGTCGCCAGCCTTTTTTATGATGACACCCTGGACATTGAAAAAAAGACAAATGTTAGTGGAAAAAATAATCACATACAGATCTATAGGGAACTACTTATCAGAACAACCAAATGATTTGATTTTCCAATCCATGAAGAAAAAGCAAGCACTAGAAAAGAGGCTTGGCCCGATAAATGATTGGACTTTCCAATCCAAGTTGGCTGCTTGCTTCACCCACCGATACCGGCATTCATGCATTGAGCTCAACAAAAATCATAAGCCCAAGATTGTGTAAACTTGGATTATATTTCTGTCTATTTGCATGGCATCATAAGAGCATTATGTTTCTACGAGTGTTCTGGAATACAGAGGGTATCATCAAAGTGATAAATACAACAGAACAATATAAGGTCATGGTTATTGCTAAATTGTGATACCTTTTCAGTTATGATGGCTGTTATAAGTCTTGCCGGGGTAACATCGAAAGCCGGGTTCCAAACTGAAATCCCAGAAGCAGCAACTTGCTTTCCACGTCCTCCATCAGAATGCAATAACTCCTTTGCTGATCTTTCCTCTATAACAATTTGTTCTCCTGATGAAATTGACAGATCTATAGAAGTTATCGGTGCTGCAACATAGAATTGTATCCCATGGTGAAATGCTGCGACCGCAACATTGTAGGTTCCAATTTTGTTGGCAGTATCACCTGGAAAGCAATTCATGCACTATATTAACACCTCTTTTTCCTCGGTGATTATGCACTTCACATTGAATTAACAGTTAGTTTTCCATCTTGCTCATATGTACCATTTGCAGCAATACGGTCAGCACCAACGATGACTGCATTGACATGCCCAGCTTTCATCAAAGCTGCGACAGCAGAGTCAGCTATCAAAGTTGCAGGTATTCGGTCATGAACAAGTTCAAAGGCTGTTAGCCTGGAACCCTGCAATTTAATTGTGTATTGAAAGCAAACAGAGAAATCAAATGGTCAGTTGATATATTATAAGAAAATGAACATATTAATCAACAAGATTGAAGGATGGACTAAACCTATATATAATGAAAATCTCATTCCAAAATACTTCTAAGTAATAAATAAAATCAAATAGATTAATTACAAAAAATAATAGTATGGAAACATAACGGGATGGCCCAAACTTTTTAAAAAATTGCAAAAGCATCACAACAAGAAACAAATTACTCCTTTGAACTTCATGACCATTAAACTTTAACATCGAAGAAATGATGAAATTCTAAAATACTTAACACTATTTTTACTAAGCTTCCTTAAAGGAATATTCTTTTAAATTTCCTTTATATCATTGTTAAATGTGCTCAAAGGAACTTGAATGCACATACATGGTTTCAGAGTACAGAGATTTAAAAAATCAAGAATTGGCAGACTAATATAAATGTTCCATCTAATGGACTATTGCTCAAAAAACATTTTACAGAAAGACTCCTAATCAAAGAACAGGAAGTGCAGCTCCACTGCCAGTAATTACAAGGAACAGAAGTGAACTAAGTAAGCTATTGATCTTCATATGCGGTTGATGACAAGACAAAAAAAAAGCAACATAACTGAGCACCATAGTTTCAAGCAAACAAATGAAAAATAAAACCAAGAAGATAAATCAAGTTCAACTGTAGTGCTGCGACGTGCCTGGTTAAATGGCCGTGTTTCGGTGCAGAAAGCTTTTTCTAAGAATCCTTCACTCTGAAGGGCACGAATAACACCAAGCGCAGTTCCGTATCCAGCAGTAGCAAGACTGTCAAATTGAAAAGAGAGAACAACAATGCATGATATTCTTGTTAATCATATTAGACAAAAGGGTGGCCCAGTGCACAAAGCTCCTGTTATGATCTAAGGAGAGTCAATGTGCACAACCTTTCCCCAGCAAGCAGAGAGACTGTTCTGACTCAAAATCTTATCTTTCTAAGACACTAGAGTCCACCCTCTTAGATACATGGACAAAAATCAAGTATATTAACCTTCCAGTGTTACAATGTGTTAAAACAGAAATCTTTTCCAAGCCTTCTAGGTTGGATCGAAGATGTTTGGCTCCATGAAATCCAATTGCCTTGTTAGAAGCAACATCATCAATAAGCATAGTTTCAGCAGCATCAATATAAGCCTGGCAACAAAGGGATGTTAGAGCACAAGCATACAAAGTGGAGATATCACCATGAAGGTATAATCTTTTGGAGATAGGTATAAATGTAATATGTATAAGATCAAAAAAAAGCAGAAAACATACATATAGGGGGGATAATTTTCGTTAATTTAGCAAGTATTATTTAAACTTCAATGTTTAATTTATACTACAAGTTATTGACCACCTGGATGACAAGTAAACGTCATTGATAGCCATATTTTAGCAGAAAAGTTATACAAATTATTGCAAATGCTGACTGAATCTTACTAGCACAACTGACAACTGCAAAAAACTGCTTAACTGCTTTCTAGGTAAGTTAGGTGTGAAGCCCATAGGAACATGTAAATGTGTTTACATGGATACAAAAGACAATATCATAAGCATGCTAATTCTCAAAAGAAGATATTGCATTAATACCCAATGAATATATGGCCAGCCCCATATTGTTTCAAAAGAATTCTAAAAATAGGCATATAATATTTGGCCCCTTTTGAGGGACGAACATTGTTGTACATGGCCACTTTGGCTTCTTAATAAATATTTTCTTGCTTCCACCTAGCAATACTCATACCAGTTTCACTAACAATTTTCAGGTTAAGGAGGTGTTAAACCAAAAAATAAAGGTTTTAAAAATAATTAAAGACAGAGGAGAATGTACAAATGCAATCGGATGGCTGTCTAATAACAATCAATGGGAATCTGATTCAGATGGTAATTTAATTATCATGGAAGCAAATAATTCCAAAAGAAAATTTGCCTTGGATAAGAGGATCAAACTCAAGGACAAGACAGTTGGAATTTGGAAGTGTTATCTGAATAGAACAATTAGAACCAAATTGGAAGAAAAGATGGGAGGAGTAGATAAATGGATGTTGTCGAAAGAACAGAGAAATTTCTTGAGATATAAGAAAATGAAGTTGTCTACAAAAGAGGATGAGCTGCAGCACCACAGTTGCTCCTTTGCCACCTGGGTGACCAGGGTTCAAGTTTCACAAAAAAACCATCTTAGCATAGAATGCAACTGGCATGGACCATGTGGAAATGGAACATGCTCTGCATGCAGATGGGCAATCCTTGGTAAAAAGAAAATCCAAATTTACAAATTAGTATACTACAGAAAGACCTGCAGTTTCAATCTTCAGGTTCATAAATCTAGCCAAATAATAATGTTTTTTTTTTTTTTTGGTAAGTCCAAATAATAATGCTGTCATTGTGGCAGTGAAAATATGAATGAGATTGAGAGACAAGCATAGCCAAGAATGTTACTTTGTTCAAGTATGCCACCAGAAAGCTAGAAGTATAGTGAAGGACTAAAAATGAGTTTTACAGAAATTGCAAGTGCCATTTATCTAGCTGATATCAACTGAACAGCAATTCTTTAATAAAACGAAATTTGTTTTTTAATTAAAATAATGATGCTAACAGTTCAAGCCCTATTTTATCCTTCGAGAAGCATCTACTTATTTTTCTATTGTAATAAAACAAATCCATTAAATGACCTTATGTGTAGATGCTTTCATGTATCAATTTTTATCATCGGTTCTGCTAGAATTCTATTAGCAAATTTGGGGATGAATATACTGATTAATTTTGTAATACCGAAGGAGAAATACATTTGGATTTTGGTTGATAAAAAAATATCACTTTGTAATGAAAGTCATAAACTTCATCAATGACAACCTAGGCCTGTTGAACATAAGCGTTCTCATACTAAGGAATCATAATATGATACTTCAAAGATGCAACTAATATAACCAACCTGAAAAACAGTTTTTGCCTCAGTGGCTGTCTCAACCGTCTTTAACACAAGGCTCCGAAGCTTTTCAACAGCATCTGAAAGATTCACAGCAGTTGGCCGGCTGCCATAAACAAGTCGTGTCAAATAAGCAGACTGGACCATGCAATGGCAGAAGTTCACCACACTTAATAACAACTAATGCAGAATAAGAATGCTTATCATTGTGCTATTAGTTTAACAATGTCTGAATTAGCATTAAACCATCAAATGGTACCTAGAAACAAGGTATTCCAATTTCTTGATGAGTAAAGAAGAAGCATCTTCTGATGTTCCATTAAAGTCATGGTTACAAACTTCTACAGCTACTGAGAGGGCTGCTGCTATTGCAATTGCAGGTGCACCACGCACCACCATGTCCCTTATTGCAGTCCTGTAAAGTAAAAAAGAGGTTTGTAAAGGAAGAGACAGATGACATGGAACTAAAAGAAAATAAAGCATAAAAGCTTCAACTCAAGACAATATCATAATTAAAGGTAAATTCTGATGAATAAACCATCGGTTGAATTCCTCATATTGTTGTCAATTCTTTTCAAATAAAAAGCCCGACAAAATCTTATATAATAAAAGCCAATGTTTCTTGAGGATCATGACAAAAACCTAAGGACCATAGAAGATCATGACAAAATTCAAAACCGACGTGTACAAAATTGGCTTGAAGTACATATCTGTTACAGTTCAATAAGTTGTAGGAAAAATTTAATCAGATATTTAGATGGTTAGCTCATGCCTATTTAATAGTTGCATTCAAACTACCTCTCAGAAGAACTGCGATATATTATCTTCTTGGTTAAGAGAATCAAATGACATTTTTTTTTTATAAGTTGGATACATACGGCCCTTCATTTCCCCTTGCCACCTATATTCCAAAGGGAAAAGACAACACAAAAGATTTATGCACTCAGAATTCGAGAATAAATGAATGTGTTAAATCTTGTTGACAACACGATCCATTTCTTCCAAGTTTAACCAATACGCAAACTGCTCAATGAACAACCGAAAGGCAATTAATTTACTATGAAATCGAGAAAATTGCCATCTTTTCTTATTTAAAAAGGCGGCAATTTACAAGTGAACGATTATCGATTTGAAATGCAGTAAATAATCAAAAAAATCACAAGCACATGCTATGAAAATGAAATGATGGCAGTAGTCGAAACCGACACGCTAACTCTGCTTGATTCACCTCAAAAATCAATTACTTGAACCAAAAGAAGAATCTAAAGCGCTAACAAAACCAGATAAGCACATCAATTTAATACCCACAAAGAAACAAATAAGGAAGAAAAGGAAACAGATTAAACTTACCATCCGTCCGTTGAATCCTTAACATCCAAATAGACGGTTTCGAGGGGAAGCTTTCTCTGACGACACCAAATCAAATCTGGTTACAGAGCGCGCGAGGCTACAAATAATACCGTGTTTCCATCAAGCAAAGACGGAGGCTTTACGGACCTGATCAAGGAGACGAAGCGATCCGCGCTCGTAGCAGATGGACTGGAGCGAGCCACCGGCGGTGGCACCGGCCGCGGAGGAACCGTTCGCTTCCAGCGACATCCTTGGAGTTCGGCCCTAGAATATTACTCCGATCCTTTAGGACCTCGAGAGACGTGACGATATGGGACTCCAAGTACACTCTATTATTTAACCCCTTAAATCTCGAAATTATTCTTGATGGAAACACGGTATTATTAGTCGCCTCGCGCGCACTGTAACCAGGTTTGATTTGGTGTCGGCAGAGAAAGCTTCCCCATAAAAGCATCTACACATAAGGTCATTTAATGGATTTGTTTTATTACAATAGAAAAATAAGTAGATGCTTCTCGAAGGATAAAATAGGGCTTGAACTGTTAGCATCATTATTTTAATTAAAAAACAAATTTCTTTTTATTAAAGAATTGCTGTTCAGTTGATATCAGCTAGATAAATGGCACTTGCAATTTCTGTAAAACTCATTTTTAGTCCTTCACCATACTTCCAGCTTTCTGGTGGCATACTTGAACAAAGTAACATTCTTGGCTATGCTTGTCTCTCAATCTCATTCATATTTTCACTGCCACAATGACAGCATTATTATTTGGCTAGATTTATGAACCTGAAGATTGAAACTGCAGGTTTTTCTGCAGTATACTAATTTGTAAATTTGGATTTTCTTTTTACCAAGGATTGCCCATCTGCATGCAGAGCATGTTCCATTTCCACATGGTCCATGCCAGTTGCATTCTATGCTAAGATGGTTTTTTTGTGAAACTTGAACCCTGGTCACCCAGGTGGCAAAGGAGCAACTGTGGTGCTGCAGCTCATCCTCTTTTGTAGACAACTTCATTTTCTTATATCTCAATAAATTTCTCTGTTCTTTCGACAACATCCATTTATCTACTCCTCCCATCTTTTCTTCCAATTTGGTTCTAATTGTTCTATTCAGATAACACTTCCAAATTCCAACTGTCTTGTTCTTGATTTTGATCCTCTTATCCAAGGCAAATTTTCTTTTGGAATTATTTGCTTATATTATATGCCTATTTTTAGAATTATTTTGAAACAATATGGGGCTGGCCATATATTCATTGGGTAGTAATGCAATATCTTCTTTTGAGAATTAGCATGCTTATGATATTGTCTTTTGTATCCATGTAAACACATTTACATGTTCCTATGGGCTTCACGCCTTACCTACCTAGAAAGCAGTTAAGCAGTTTTTTGCAGTTGTCAGTTGTGCTAGTAAGATTATCAGTCAGCATTTGCAATAATTTGTATAACTTTTCTGCTAAAATATGGCTATCAATGACGTTTACTTGTCATCCAGGTGGTCAATAACTTGTAGTATAAATTAAACATTGAAGTTTAAATAATACTTGCTATATTAAGAAAATTACCCCCCTTATATGTATGTTTTCTGCTTTTTTTTTATCTTATACATATTACATTTATACCTATCTCCAAAAGATTATACCTTCATGGTGATATCTCCACGTTGTATGCTTGTGCTCTAACATCCCTTTGTTGCCAGGCTTATATTGATGCTGCTGAAACTATGCTTATTGATGATGTTGCTTCTAACAAGGCAATTGGATTTCATGGAGCCAAACATCTTCGATCCAACCTAGAAGGCTTGGAAGAGATTTCTGTTTTAACACATTGTAACACTGGAAGGTTAATATACTTGATTTTTGTCCATGTATCTAAGAGGGTGGAGTCTAGTGTCTTAGAAAGATAAGATTTTGAGTCAGAACAGTCTCTCTGCTTGCTGGGGAAAGGTTGTGCACATTGACTCTCCTTAGATCATAACAGGAGCTTTGTGCACTGGGCCACCCTTTGTCTAATATGATTAACAAGAATATCATGCATTGTTGTGAACGATTATCGATTTGAAATACAGTAAATAATCAAAAAAATCACAAGCACGTGCTATGAAAATGAAATGATGGCAGTAGTCGAAACCGACACGCTAACTCTGCTTGATTCACCTCAAAAATCAATTACTTGAACCAACAGAAGAATCTAAAGCGCTAACAAAAACCAGATCAGCACATCAATTTAATACCCACAAAGAAACAAATAAGGAAGAAAAGGAAACAGATTAAACTCACCATCCGTCCGTTGAATCCTTAACATCCAAATAGACGGTTTCGAGGGGAAGCTTTCTCTGCCGACACCAAATCAAATCTGGTTACAGAGCGCGCGAGGCTCCAAATAATACCGTGTTTCCATCAAGCAAAGACGGAGGCTTTACGGACCTGATCAAGGAGACGAAGCGATCCGCGCTCGTAGCAGATGGACTGGAGCGAGCCACCGGCGGTGGCACCGGCCGCGGAGGAACCGTTCGCTTCCACCGACATCCTTGGAGTTCGGCCCTAGATGCTTACTCCGATCCTTTAGGACCTCGAGAGACGTGACGACAGGATATGGGACTCCAAGTACACTCTATTATTTAACCCCTTAAATCTCGAAATTATTCTGACCCGTTGGATTTGCGGCATCGGCCCATCGAAGCCGTTAAAAGATGTACATTTAAGCCGTAGCAGTAACAACGCGAAAGGCGTAATTACACTAAATCCCCTTCAAATTTTCCAATTCTAAATGGTATCTCCGCCAAACCCAGAAATTAAATTATTCTCTTTTTTCAGAGTATATATATATATATAATTAATTTTGTAGAATTAATATTATTAGATGTAATTTTATTGATCATTGTTTGATTATTTCCATTGGAAAAAGCCTGCTGGATGAAAAGTGGATTTTATTAGGGAATATTTCCCTTAAAATTTTTACTATTTATATTATCAGTAGAGTTCTTAAAAAATAATCTCAGGGTTTTGCTTTGTTTGCTCACTGATTACAATATCATTGTGCACACAAAAAGGGATGTGCAATGTACAACTAGTGCATGCATGTCAGTTTCTTTGTCTCTTTATCTTGTCTGTGTTGATTGGGCATCTCCTTTTTCATATTCTCTGTCAAATTGACATCTCGGTCACAGACCTCAAGAATCAGTATAGCATGTTATGGAAATAATAATAAAGTATAATGGTTGGAATTGCGAGCAGCATGAAATAGTGTGGCCGTACAATATAAAGTAATGATAATTGATGAGCAAGAAGGCGAGAGAATACTATTTTCGTAGACATGACCACACCAACTTGATATAATTTAAGTAACTCACAGGGTATTGTGTTATTATATAAAAAATTTTAATATAAAAATTAAAATCAAATAATCATATATCAAAGTTTAGATGTATATATCTCTTGATGTAATTTTAAAAAAATTTATCTGATCAAGTTAAATGTATATTTTTTTGATATCGTCTAGAAAATCTGGAGCTGATATATACCATCGTCTAATAAAGTTTAGATTTCATTTCTATTTATTGATAATTATAATTAAAATTTAATCAAATCTATAATATATTTGATCTAATTAAATATGATTATATAATATAATAAATGATGACAAATAATTTTACATCTTTATTTTTTACTGATCGATTCTAAAAAAATATAATCAAAGTTACAGATATCGATCCGATTGAATATGCAATCGAACATATCATTTCACATCATTAAGTGATGAAGATGGACAAACTGAGGACCTTACAATATTGATAAATTTTTTATCGACTAAACTAGCTAACTTTGAAAATAATTGACTAAGCCATGCTAGTTGCCATTATCTGTGCCCAAAAGTTATGGTTCTCATGGTGGAGCTTTCCTGCCAATGCTGATAATAACTATATACCACAAAATAATTATGTTGATCAATTTCAATATATATATATATATATATAAAGTGATTTTCAAAGTCTAAATCTTTGTTTGAACATTAACATCTTTATAACATCTAACCAATGAATTATTTTGTCAACTAATTATCATTATATTGTTTTAGTATTTAATATTTTAAATCCAAACCATGTTAGGTCAGCATGACTCTTCGTGTCATGTTAAATCATCATGAGCTTGATGCAAGCTTAGTGACAACAAGCAAGAGGGTTTGATAGGATCCCACAAAATTTATGTCATAACCTATCCAGCAAATCTCATGCTAAGTTATACACAATTATAAAGTAAGCTCGAGCAACTGTTGAAGTGGATTATAAAATTATACATGAAATTATCGATCATTATTTGATCATGAGACGCCAATCAAACCATCGAGGTAATGAGTTTATTGAGACGATTGAGACTTGCTGTGGCGTTGGATTCAAACCCCTTATCAAAATTTTTTAGGCTACGAATCAGTTCCAAGTTCCTATTCCTCCGTATCTAACACAATACAAAATATGGCACATAGAAAAAGATTAAAAAAATACAGATAATAAGACAAATCATTGATGCTCAAAGCATTCCCATTCAAGTGCTGCACCGATGGATTGAGATAAAGATGAGATTGACTCCTGGATGAGATACTCTCATAACATGTTGACTGTTGTGTGGTCATCCAAAATCGGCAGTTAAATGTGGTGCGGAAGCGAGCACGGCTCACGCAGCGGACTTCTCTACGGAATCACTTGGTATTGTCTTTACTCGTTTCACATCACGGCAACGATGGCCTTCGATTAATTGCCGATCATTCCTCAACGCTCATCTCGAAGCAGCGTTCCATTACTACTGTACGGCCTATAAATGAAAGCCGTGGCTGCGTGAGCCCTTTTGGGATCGATCTCTCTGTCTCTCTCTCCCCCCAAAAGAAGGGTTCAGCGGGACATGGAATTCTACTACTCCACCAAGCTATCGATTTCTTCGGATGCTTCTTGCCACTTCTTGCCGGGATGGGGCAGCCATGTCTCCAGCTCCAGCAGCCTTAATTTGTCGAGGAGGAGGAGGAGGAGGAATCGGAGAACCTCGTCGCTTCGCTTTCCGATTGCTGCTGCTGCGGCGACCGAGACTGCAACCAGGAAGCTGGTGCCGATATCGAGGCGGAACGAGCCGGCGGAGAGGGTGACCAGCGCCATGGAGCAGCTCGACATCGAGCGCGGCGTCTGCATCCCCTTCCGCAAGTACACTCCCGAGACGGTAGGGACCCTTGATTTGATATGCCATTGTTTCGGCTTTGCGGGTGTTCGATTCCTCGCGTCGCTGAAGATAATTGCTCGACTTGGATTGACGTTAGGTCAGGAACAAGGTTCTGGAATCGAGGGGGTCGATACTGTCGCTTATCGGCCGTGGCGTGGAGATCGTCTGGAACTTGGGCCTCTACTGGTCGGCACTCACCTACGACTGCTTAGTTGGAAGGGATGAGGAAGTGGTCCCTTACCGCGCTCGCCAGCTTCGCAAGCTTCTCTGCGACCTTGGCCCATCTTTTATCAAAGCCGGTCAGGTCAATGACTGTCCCATTTTCTTTGGCCTCCTTTTCTAGATGGTCTTTAGCTATTAGTTGCTGAAATTGGCCGATGCATGCAATCATTGTTTAGGTGCTCGCAAATAGACCGGATATAATTCGAGAAGATTACATGAACGAGCTCTGCATTCTCCAAGATGATGTCCCTCCTTTCCCGAGTCAGGTAGGGTTTTGAATTTTGATTGCTTCTACAAATAATTCCTGGGTTGAGGATTTCTCCTGATTGACTTTGAGCCTGGGGCTAACTTGCAGGTGGCATTTGCTATCATTGAAGAGGAGCTTGGGCAACCACTCGAACAGGTGTTCAGTAGAATTTCGTCGCAGACTATAGCGGCTGCTAGCTTAGGTCAAGTTTATCGTGCCACTCTACGTGAAACAGGGGAGGATGTTGCTATAAAGGTTCGGAGACTATCAACTAAACACACTTACTGAATAGTAAATTGAGTTTCCAACTATCCCAAATGCTTAAGCTATTATGAAAGGACTCAATTTGTAATAAGACTCTTAACATTTTCCTTCACAGGTCATTGAACATTGCACAAATCCTCCCAGGTGAAATAATAAGGGAGCCAGACTTCAAACTCATGACATCCTCTGATACCATGATAAATATTTTTGTTGAGCTTCCATTTATCCTATAAGCTTAAGTTATTGGGAAAGAGTTCAATCTATAGTTTAGTACTTTATAGCTTCTATTTCTTATCAAAAGCTTAAGTTGTGAGGAAACATCTCAAGCCATGCCTTAAACATTTATAATGTATTAATTTTATTAGTTTTTATCCATCCAATGTGAGTACCAACGCAAATAGCTCATATGGTATGAAAAACAGCAATTCAGAAAGCAATGAGTGGGAAGTTATTGGAGACATGTGTTATTAATTTTTTCACATGCCCTTCCTTTTTATGGCCAGATGCATACTATCAGTCACTGTATGATATAATTCTGAGTCTTGTATTTCATTAGATGAGAAATGAATAAATGATGCATGGTAATTGTTTTTTCTTCTCAAATCTTGTATTTTTGAACTAACTAGTATGATTTTCAGGTGCAAAGACCAGAGATAGAGCCTATAATTTACCGAGATCTTTTCCTCTTCCGCACTCTGGCTTCATTTTTGAATGGTATCAGTCTGCAGAAACTAGGTTGCAATGCAGAGCTTATTGTTGATGAATTTGGTGAGAAGCTATTGGAAGAACTTGACTACACTCTTGTAAGTCTGTCTGATGCTGTTTTTGAAGACAAATGGTGCTGAACTCATTTTAATTGAAGCCATATTATGGAAGATACCTTATTTTTGCTAATGTGTGAACAGGAAGCTCGGAACATCGAGGACTTTTTGGAGAACTTTAAAGATGATCCAACTGTAAAGATCCCATGCGTTTATAAACAATTCTCTGGTCCACGTGTCTTAGTAATGGAATGGATTGATGGCATTCGATGCACTAATCCACAGGTTAATTTGCTAATGAGAAATGATGTCTCTGTTATTCCACCAGTTTATTTTATCTGAATCTTCCAAACTTCACATGCATTTCTTTATTGTGAAGTTGGAAGAAAATATTGCACATTTATTCATTTAATGTTAGTACTTAACTTCCTTTTGATGAAATCAGGCCATTAAAGCAGCAGGCATCGATGTAAATGGTTTTTTGACAATTGGGGTTAGTGCTGCTTTGAGGCAGTTGCTAGAATTTGGGCTGTTCCATGGAGATCCACATCCTGGAAATATCTTTGCCATGCGTGATGGACGTATTGCTTATGTTGATTTTGGAAATGTGGCTGTGCTTAGTCAGGTGAGTTGGAAATAATTTTCAAGGTGCCCCTTCCTTATTGAAGGGTGATGGGTTTTTCCTGTGATGTTATGTTAGTTTTTGAGAAGAATGCCTGTTCTGGTACAACATATATTGCAAAATGTACTTATACTTGTTTCAGTCTTTCTATGGTGTTTTGAAAATTTTTATGTGCCACTTCAATAAGTAAACATGTAATGATGTTATCTATCTACAAAACTGAAAATAACATGGCAACATGTCCTTTTTGTTAACATTTCATAAACTATTCAGTAATTATTCAAAACCAAAATAGACAGGGTTATGTGTATGTGAGTTTGCTTCTTTGGTCATTGGATTAAACTTGCCGAAAGATTCTTTATCTTCTGATGTGTCTAAATATAAGATTTGTAGCTGAAATAAGGTTTTGGAGTAAAAAAGGGTTTTTACCTTGTAGAATGGGAGCTCCTCTAGTTGGAACTCTCTTTTTTTTGTTAAAGTTTAGAAATTTTCCAAGTTGTTGGAAATTCTCAAAAAATGTTCTTCCTTTTATAAACTATGGATTCTGGAGCTTTTAATTAGAGCTAGTCTAAGAGTTATCTGGCTTGTAATCCATTGCTGAAAGCCTATTTTTTCCTATTCTTTGAATTTCAGCAAAATAAGCAAATTTTGATTGATGCCGTTGTCCATGCTGTCAATGAGGATTATGCTGAGATGGCAAATGACTTCACCAGGCTTGGCTTCCTTGCTAGTGGAACAGATGTCTCTCCCATTATTCCAGCGTTAGAGGCTATATGGCAGAACTCAGTTGGGAAAGGATTGTCTGACTTCAATTTTCGAATTGTCACTGGTACAGCTTCTAATCCTGCAGCCTTCAACATTGTTTTAAGTTTCAATTTTCTCAAACGGTTTTTTTCACATACCACTGCTTCTCTTTGACACTGCATAATTTACCACTTGGCTTCTGCTTATCTTATTTTAGATTGGACCTATATAATCTTATTGTTCCCTCCATGAGTGAACCATCTGATTAGATTTGACATATGTGAATGTTTTATATGCAATAATCTTTCGGTTCTCACTGGTTTCTGTCAAAAGCTTCATATGCAGCAACAAGCCATGGAACTGAGCCTGGTAATTTGCCAAGGCAGGTACATACAGTGTTCTCTAATTGGTTTTCTGGTCCTGGTCTTTAATGTGGCCACTTCATATTAGATGGTACCTTCTCCCCTTGTTGTCCGATTATATGGCAGGTGATTATCATTTTGTGAGAGTTAACTGGGAGCAAGCATAGGCTCTAATCAAAACTATAACCACTTGTGTTTGGACCTTTAAACAGGATTAAGTAATTAATGGGAGGCATTTCTGTCTGTTTGAAGGTTCCAAATTATGTTTTTAGGGAACAGCTATTTGCTATCTAAAGATTGCAGGTGATGAGGGGGAAACGGAGAGGGAGCATTGACATATTGCTTCCCTATCAGGCATGTTAAGAAAATTAGAACTAGTGTAAATATGTGCATGATCTTAGCATATTCTATTAAGCAATCTATTTTAATGTATAGCACATAAGACTTCTGCAGTGGTAGTTTGAGCTGGTGCAAATATGAAACCACGTTACTAAACACATCATAAGACATTTATGACATACTTTGGTTTCTTTTTTTGTCAATTCGAGGAATTGCCATATCTTGATGTTAGTTGTTGCTTTCCAAAATTAATTTTCAGGGAAGTTCAATCAACTTGTCTATAATTACCCAATTCGCATTCCGGAGAGATTTTCTCTTGTTATTCGTTCTTTGCTGACTCAAGAAGGAATCTGCTTCACACTTAAGCCAGATTTTAAATTTCTTGAGGTGAGTTAAGATCTTATTGTTATTAAGTTTCTTGAGAGAAGTTAATGATTATTTGTAACTTTTTATATTTTATTTATAGATCATTTACATTCATATATTTCAAAATATCCGGAGAGCAGTCTTTGATTATCGATAATATTTGAATAATTCGTAAATAGATGTTTTCCTTTCATATTCTGAGGTGCTCGTTACTGTAATATACGTTTATGTAGGTTGCATATCCATACGTAGCAAAGCGTCTCTTAACAGATCCAAATCCTGCGCTTCGTGAACGTCTCATACAGGTTAGTTTCTAACGATTCTTTCTTTGGTTGGTATATCCCACTATAAATTCTTTCATCTAAAAGTGTTGTGGTTGTATGAGTGCTATATGTTTGGAGTGTTATTTTTGTTTATTTTTCCAATTCCTCCTAATTTAAAACAGAGAGGTGGGAACAAGCTAAAGCTTGGGTAACCTTGTGGGACTGATCATGCTAGTTCTACTTAAGTTTAAATTGTTTTTATTTATCTCCCAATGTTCATCTAATCAATTGTTGGAAGTCGCTAGTATCATCTGGGAGATCATTAAATACTCGATCAGAGAAGGTAAGAGTGCTTAAAATTGTTGTTTTCATTTTTTAACCCAAGTTTCTCCCTTGAATTTTGTCTTAGTTATTTCAGAAATCTGCTGCAGTTTCCTAGATTTTTGTAGAAATTAAAGTAGGCGTAAATCCCACATGGGGATGAAACTTGAAACTGATTGTTTAAACTGAAGGTTTAGTAATGTCTTCATGAAACATTATATTGACTCCACTTTTGAGGAAATAACAGTGTTGTTGGAGATGACATTTCAAATATCAACCAGTAATTGTCAACCGACCAAGCTTTTTGTTGTATCATATAGATCAAGCACCTGGTCGACATTTAACTTTTTATTTTTTGTCTAATGATAATGGGCAGTGCATGTCGGTATGTCACTTAATATACAAGAATCATACTGATCTGATGGGTTGTTGAAACTGGTGCTGGATTGGGGTAGTTAAAACATTGGTTGGAGATGAGCTTTCATTTTGGAGGAATAGATTTAGCATGTTATTCTCATCTTTGATAAATTGAAATTTGTCAGGCCTTTTGGTAAATATTCCAAGTTGCGAGCCTAAAGCATTCTACAGTGTGTTATGCTTAAAAATTGTTTTCTTATTGCAAATTGTAATTTGGCCTTATATGACTGAATGTTTGTAGGTTCTGTTTAAAGATGGAATGTTCCAGTGGAAACGACTTGAAAACCTTATAATTCTTGCCAAGGAAAATGTGGCTAAGATGAACAGCAACCCTGCATTACAACAAAAGAACACGTCTGTAACATGAACCACTTGTTGTGTTTACTGTTTTAATGTGTATTTGGCATCTCACAACCTAATTTATGATCACCATTCAGCCGAAGTTCAAGGAGCTTGCAAGTTGAGAAGAAACTGGACCTCACAGAAACCATAAAAGACGGAGCACGTATGTTTCTAATTGATGCTGGGATTCGACGTCAACTCATCATGGCTCTAACAGAAGACTCCAAGCTTCACATTCAAGAGGTTTGCAACATATTTTGCTGAAATCTAGCAGTATGGAATATCAGATTGAAACGTGTGATATACACTAGAAGCACTAATAAGAAATTTGCATGTCAATGAATATTATATTTACTAGAAAAGACATCTGAAGAGAAGATAAAGTTGTGGTTCATCAAGGAGTTTGATTGGCACCATTGACTGATGCTAGTAGTTGTTTCAATATAAATATTAAATAATGAAAATGGTATCTCAGTATCTTCGTTGCTTCTTCTGCAACCAGTTAGTATGAATGAACAAATATAACTGATTCTTATTGCACGATAGGTTCTTAGTGGATTTCATTGCCATGTTTTGGATCTTTTTCAGAACCATTAAGTTCATTTCATCTATCTCATTGTTAGTTATGGTGAAAACTAATTCAGCCAGCTATCTCAAATGTTAACTTACAAGCAACACTGAATTCCTAATATTGTGACAATTATATAATTCATGGCTGTTACTTTACCTCTCAAATCTTGAAAGCAAACTATGTCTGGTACATCAATTAAGATCAATATCTGGGTTATTGAATGTTTGAATGCTGGAGCAACATTCTATGCATCTGGTGGTTCCTACCTGATGACTTTATCCAGTTCACTTTTGATCATGATAGTAGCCTCATTGGAGTTGTAGACCTTGAGCTAGAGTTAGTATTCTGATATTGTGACATTATTTATTTATTTTTATGCAGCTTTTGAATTTATCAGTTCTATGATGTAGACAAAGCATTCTTCATGTAACTATGAAAATATATTCAATACTGAAATGTTTACTGAAGCTTCCATTATTTTCTTTCTTTTTTGCTGAAGGATAAAGACCTTGTAGAGTATTCCAATTTATTACAATCTTTCGCTTAGTGAATACTAGGTTGATGAATGTGTGATACTAGGTATCAAGGACAGTGCAGGCCGCTCTATGTGAGCTAACATATGATAAGATGGTGATTTATTTCTGCTTACTGATCTGGAGTTTATTTTGAGTTTGTAACGTGTTGGAGAGGTTCCTGACGAAGATCTTAAAAATCTGAACAGGGTATATTGTGTTAGTCCTCCATTGAAAAATAATGAAATGATGGACTTATATATATGTGGATTTATTGGCCTGCTAATAACTTTGTTTAATTCTCTTTGGGTCATGCTGCATGGAAAGAAGGGTTACTCTTATTATGCATCATCCAACCAACTAATAGGTCATTTTGGTCATTTTAGCCATTGTGAGTTCTTATAATTGGTTATCTCATCCTTCCTGTGAAGATCTTCATATTATGCCAAGACTATTTGGTGTTTTATCATGAAAAGGAATAAACTACTTGAATATCTTCTTTATCCATGCACTAAAATTTGCAATTTGTCTTCTTATTAGTGGGTGCTGATTAAGAAAGTATCATGCTTAAAATAAGAATGTCCTGATTTAAACCAGCAGAAGAACTATATTTTTTTTCTTTTAGAATTATTGTCGTGTTACCATTACTGCACTACTGGTTGCCTCTCACACCATAATGTATCCGTTATTGATTGTATTTTCTCTCTGATGCAATACCTGCTAAAATTCCTGACATTCTGAATTTTAAGTTAGAAAATAGAAACAATTTTCTATCTGTTGTTGCTGGTCTACTGAAATGTGCTCGCTCTCTTTTGTTAGCTTGTAGATGTATACAGGTTGGTCGAGGATCAAATAGATATACCTTCTGTTGCTTTGGAGGTTCTGCAAGGTGAAGTACTTGCCTTTCTGCTTCTTGGTTTACATTGACGCAACTCAAAATATGTTTATTGTTTGGTAGATCCTATGAAGTGAATGCTCTTATTGGTTGTTGATGCAGACTTGCCTAACGTCACACGTGATTTTATGCTTGCATGGAGTGATTCTGTCCTTTCAGACCGGTGGTGATTGCGCTGCAGTCTGGTATGCAGCCAGGATGTTGCCATGTCCCAAGTTTTGGATTTTCTCACACCTCCCTCCCAATCACCTCTTTTTTCTTTCCATCTACTTATGGTAAACCCTCTCCTCACCTCACTGTATTGTAGAATAAGTTGTAATCTTATAGGCTCTAATATGTAAAGTCTTTCTAATGTATCCAAAGTATGCCCATTTCTTTGTACAACAAAGCAGATATGAAATAAGAATATAGTAGGCATGGTATAAGAATGAAACTTTTTGTTTATCTTGGTCTTTGAAACAGAATGGAGTCCAATGCATATATACTGGATCGAGAGTGATTCATGAATGTATTAGAACCTCTCATGTCTTTTTCATTTTTGCTAGTTATAGTCTGGATTAACGACGATGTAGATGAAACGTTAAAATATTATTGTCTCATTTCTGATGTGTTCTAATTTTTTAATGTGCCTGACAAGAAAGATGTGGTAAATGGTCGATACGACCTTGAGACCTGGCGAGTCCTGGATTAACCTGTGGATTAGTATATCGTGCCATCAATCCACTCCGTTACTAAGACACGTGGAACAGAGAATTGTTTATAAACAGTTGGATCATCTTTAAATCATCATGTTGACTATGCATTCTTTTCTTCATAATCGATAGAATCTATCATCGTGACACTCCCTATTACTTAATTTTTAATAGTCAAATTTTTTTTGGAATCATTATCACTATTTCGTCCCTTCTGACTATTGATTTTAGCATGTTTATGTTCTCCATGTAATTCCTATTTAATTGATGAAAAAAAAGATCACAACTCCGTTGCAGGCCTTTGCCATTGTGTTGCAAGTCTAATGCCAACTCTGTTTTTGCATGTGTCATCGATGGCAATGCTTGATTCCTTGACCTTTTTCGTTGATTGTGTTGGGGCTCTCTCCAGCAAATATAAATTCTAGAGAAGTCTATAATCTAGAAGCTCTAATCATACATTCAAATCAGGTCTCTCATGGGACTTATTGGTATACACTTAGATGATCAACCTCTGATACCATGCTTCGTTTGCGACATTCAACTGATGTGAATTTGGTGTGCATACAGAAGATCAACCTAGATGGTGCCGAAGAACTCACTTCTTTGGATGATGTCCTAGTAGCTCCGACATTCCTTTGTAGCATGTTCTCTATGCTAAGACCTTTCAACTATAACTCAGACCTTCTCACCTTGTTTATTTCATCAATCGCATCATAAGGATAAGGTGTGTCTGCTTTGAAGTTCTCAACCTTTGTATCACATAGGTAGAGTTATGCATTATTAGAATGTGAAATATAAGGAATAATATGACTCTACTTTTTCTTTTGCAAGTGTTTACGTCTTTGACCTTTATATAAGGAAAGTGCTAAGTGATTGGTGATTCCGCTTCATGTTTCATGTTCTAAGTAAGCTCCATTCATGTAGCTCAAGCCCTTCACTAAGTCCATCCATCGAGCTCAATGTCCATTCTCATAGGTTCATTATGTGCCTATTTTTTGGTGTCACTCCCTCACTTGATCTCACAATGTGTCCATTGATGCATCATTTTATGTAAGATTATATGACAACTCTTCATTGCTTGCTCGAAGCTTTTGTCTTTGCTAGCTTTACTTCATCTTGCAAGACCATTGCAAGGGTCAAGTGCACCTCAATTTGAGGTACTTTCTTAAAATGTGCAGCACATTGCATAAAAAATATCCATAAGAAATGAGATTTATTCTCTAAAAACTTATCTAATTGAAGTAACTTTTCTCTTCGTATCATTCTTACTAAAAGTATTAGAGATTGCTTCTCCAAGGGTACACCATCTTCTCTGTGTCTAATGGAGTTTAAATATGTGGGTAATTATGCTGTTGCGAATGTACCGATACAATGCTTCCATTGTGTTTCCAAGGCATAGCATAAGTTTTAAAAACTTCCACACATCTTGGGTCGTAGTAAACTTTTAGCCCTTTGTCGAAGAGGTCTTTCATTTCATGATGCACCAAGGTTTCCTCATGCATAAGATTGGTCATTCCTTTCATAGATTCCCATTCTACTGAGTGATTCCATTCACCTTCCCACGTCTCTATACCTACTTTTCCCTAAATAGTTATACATGTAAAATACCCTTGGTGTAGCCTCGTTAGGTCGCTATGCAGTTTACCAAGTGTTTGTAACTTTTTTGCTTTATTGAATCTTGAATTTTGATGATAAAATTAATTGATAAGTTTATGAACTAATGAGTGTCTGAAAAAAGTGACACAGGACAAACTTCGATCTTGCACTTAAATTATGAAGTAGGAGAATCAGATGTTGGGTCGGAGAGCACCATGTTAAAGATTGGACGTCAAGTTGGAAGATTGGTCGACGTGTCGAAGGATGGACTTCGTGCCATAGGTTCGAGCAACGAGGCAGAAGGATCAAGTATTGCACCAAGATCGGATGTTGTTGGAGTTTAATATACCAATAGATCAGGCAAAATGCCGAAGGAAATGATGATGTGTTAGAAGATAGGACGAAGTGCCGAATGATATGCCGGACAATGTGCTTCATGATTGTAATTATTAAGTCTTGATCGAAGTCGTTTAGAAGACAAATTGAATTGGTTTTAGGTGTAACTAGGTCAACTCAATTAGGCCTATTAGGCCTAAATCAAGGTTGAATTAGGCCTATTGGAAGGCCAATTCAGTGATATGAGATTGGGTCAAGCGGGTGATACTGCCCGTGAATTGAAAAGCACAGAATGTACTTTTATGAAAAACTCGATGGTGGTACCGTGAGGGCAGATGGTGGTACCACCCAGTGTCAAGTGACGGTACTACCTAGACTGATGGTAAAACCACCAGAACATAATCTTCGAGATAGTGTCAAGCGGTAGTATCACCTAACTGACGATCGTACCACCTAAGCAGGTGGTGGTACCGTCGGAGCCCGGTCTCCTAAGTTTTATTAGGCGGTAGTACCGCCAGTACCTCGAAAACCTGAGTATGATATTTTTTGGTTCTATTTCTGAAGCCATTTGAGATTTATAAATACTTTACTCATTATTACTTGAGGTAGCAAGAAAGTGGTTAGAAATCTTGAGGATAAAAGTGTGTAAACTTTGTTAAAAAGTAGAGTTTCCTTTTTCTTGAGCTTAGTAGTTGTTTTAAGGAAGGTGTGTGAGGGTTCCCTTATAAAAGAAGGATATAAAAGTTCTCTCCTGAACTTGTGAAAAGGAAAAATAATTATAACAAGGATAGTTAATCTTCGCGTATTAGAAAAAAGATCGGTAGTGAAAGTTAATGACCTGAGTGAAGAGGAATCGGGAGTGGACGTAGATCGGACGATCGAACCACTATAAATCCGGTATGCATTTCCTTTTATGCTCTCCTTTGCTTATTGCTTGCTGATTTAATTGTTTACTATACTAACTCACTTTCCAAGTTAAAATACATTTTCGATACCGATTTTATTTAGCGAATTTTTAAAATTATTATTCTTCTCAAAAGCACTAATCCTAACATGCTTGTCATACCTTGGTGTTAACTATCATAGATTTAATTAATTTTATCTAAATATTTTGTTTATTTAACCTTCTAGAACTTTATAAGATCTACTAAGAGCTTGTGAGAGAAAAAAAAAAAAGTTAGTGAATCAGTGAATGAGCAAACTGCCACAATTTCTCCACAAAAGCACAACTCGATAGGTACGACTTAGTAAAAATTTTATTTGATAAATAAAATAGGCATACTTTGCTCGCTCATAATGATTACAAGATAAAAGGTCCAACACTAATTCACATAAAGTTTTTATATATATAAGTACTTATAAATCATACGATGATACTATCTTGAATATTATCTTCGAGTTCTATCTGGTCCTATGCGACCTCAAGTTTCTAGTGGTCAAAGACGAATAATATTTTTTCTTTCTCATGGGGAGACATTTTTATGAAGAAGAGGACTCGTTTTTAGCAATTTTATCTTGCACGTTGACTTACAAATTTTATTTATAAGCTAAAATCATTATATGATCCACTTAAAATAGGATTGTCAGTAAACATAGAGTTGCTTAAAGATGAATGAACAACCCGATCAGATTAGGATGGCTGTTCACACAAGATTTAGCAAATCGAAGACTTGCACCAACAGTCCGTGAGAGTTTGTAAGAGAAAAAAAGGAAAAAAAAAAAAGAAACCCCAAAGTTCAATGCGTACCGGTCTCTTTAGAGAGCATCATTACGGTTTAACACACTGAGCACGTGGTTAAGAGGATATATGATTTGTGCTGTAATTGTTTAGTACAGTAATACTTCAAAAAAAAAAAAGGCTTGTGACCGGATAGCTGCATATGGTCCTAACAACACAGGTCTCGTCTACGGCAGATGTTATGTTATCCCCTGCGGACTCCTAACCAAACAAATTCTGAATCAAACATTGTCTAGTCTTGAGAACCTTTTTTTTTTCCTTCTTTGTTTTCATGCGAAAAATTGTGAAATATGAACCACACAATTGTACAAGAGAGCTCAACCTCTTCTTTTCTGCGTCACTCATTCTTTCCTGCGAGTTAATGTCTTCTTACTAAATCTCTTGGTTCTGTGTCGTCGTCTTCTCAGCTTTGCCGTCACTCTTGCAATGGCCTCCACGGCCTCGCCTTCCTTCTCTCCGCTTTTCTGTGGGAGGAAGCAGGCAACACCCGGCCTGCGGCAGATGCACGTCGTCGCAGCAGCAGCGGATTCCTCCGGCGAACCAACTCGAAAGCGCCGCGTCGACACCAGGATTCACTGGTCCAGCCCGGACGAAGGTTGGGTCGGGGGAAAGACCAAACCAGACACCGTCGCTAGCGAGAAGAAAGAGGAGTATCTGGGAGAAAGATTCGCGGATCTCATCAACAAATCGACTGCTTCCCACTACCAGTAAGTCCTGCTCACCGTTCCATCTGCTTCTCCCTCTCGGTATTTCTCTCTCGGGGTCTTTTAGTCAGTCATGCGAGATAGCGTCATCGTGGTAACGCATATCTGCGCTGCGATCAGATTTCTTGGAGTATCAGCAGAAGCGGACATGGAGGAGATCAAGGCGGCGTACCGGAGGCTGTCGAAGGAGTACCATCCCGACACGACGTCGCTCCCTCTCAAGGCAGCCTCGGAGAAGTTCATTCAGCTGCGGGAGGCCTACAACGTGCTGAGCAACGAGGACAGCCGGCGCTTCTACGATTGGACGCTGGCGCAGGAGGCGGAGAGCCGCCGCCTGCGACAGATGCGAATGAAGCTCCAGGATCCGTACGAGCAGGACGTGCGCAACTGGCAGTCCGTGCCGGACACGGTCGACCGCCTCGGTGGGAAGAACATGAAGCTGAGCGATCAAGCGATGACGGCCCTCACCATCGACGTCGGCATCATCCTCTTCTCCATCTGCTGCATCATTTACGTCGTCCTGTTCAAGGAATCATACTAACAAGTGACACCAATCCTATGTAAAGAAGTCTCACCATGCAAATAAACATGGATTATGAAGCTAGTAATTCGATGGAATGGAAGCTTCATATGTATCCACATTGTGCTTCCCATCTGTGTTTGTGAGGTTGCTATCAGATCCTCACATGCACTGGAACAAAAAGAACATAAAAAGATGATGGAAACAACTGATTTCTCAATCCCATTTTTGGAAGAATTCAGAAACAAGAATCAAACATGCATGAATGTGATTTTGTAACAAATGTCAATGTTCTCAGATCATATAGATACTCCAAGAACATGTTCAAAGAAAGTTGGTACCTGTGTAATGCTGAAAGGACTTGATTCCATTAAATCTGGTTCCTTCCGAGGGAGGACAACAGCCAAAACAGGCATTGGAGGTCTAGACTTTGCCTGTCAATGAAGGATGTCGAAATCCAGTATGTCATTGGAAAGTGCATAAGACTGCCATGCCATGATGTGGCGTTGAAATGGAAAAGGATAAAAGGATCTTAAAGCTCTCCTGATGATGCGAACAAACAATGGCAGCAGCCTTGACTATTAATTGAGAGATGACAAACCATTGAAAGAGAAATTTACAAGTGACAATAACAGCTAACACTCATAGCCGCTGATGATGCAACATAATCTTTCTGAGACATTGGTTCACCAACATAGTGTACTATTCTTTTGAATTGATTACATAGGTAACATACACACCAAGCATACAAAATATCAGGACAGTTCTAATTACAGCTTGCAAACACCTCTTCAGAATCGATTGCAAATCATTGCTAGAGCTACAAAATCAGTCTCCAAACTCTGATACTATTAGCAAACATACTTCAGCACAGATTTGACCAACTATCCAAATGCTTCAACAGGATAGAGGCCTCACAGAGTCTAAGCACCTAATAGTAGGACCAAAAAAGCTGCATTTTGTTGAAGTCGAAAGATAGGACCAAAATATCTATATCATGAAGATTGCTAGTGGCCTATCCAGAACAGCATTTGCTACATCAGTTGCTCTGCGTGAGTTGTCAGGTGTAAAATGTCAACAGCTGTGTCAAGTCATTATGACAGTTCCAGATATGTTGCATTTTCTGAGGAAGGTCTACTCTTCAAGTTCACTCGAGAAAGAATAATGGTCCAAATTATAGAGAAGCATAAAAACCATATGCAGATTGATTTTAGAGATGAGAGATGAATCAAAAAGGTGAATTTATTAAACGAGGCTTCAGTGCTTTTCTCAAAATTTCAGTTTTGGCATATATCTGAGTGGTCAGGAGATTTTGTGACTTAAAGAGGTTCTCTAAGCTTTAGTATAAAGAGTAAATCAGATGCTGCGAAGAAGGATGATGAGTACCAGCAGCAACAACAAGTTCATTGGCACCTATAGTAAAGATAACGAAAGATTAGGACAATTCAAACTGTGGTTATGAAATGGAATATTATGCTCATCCTACCATGTCATATTTGCACTGACATATATAGGTCTACATAAACCTTGTAACTGTAAGGACCCAATCTATATCAAGGACAGAGAAAGACATTAACATAACAAATAGTTTTGTGCAGGTACTGTTCAGTTTTCATGTCTAAAGTGTTCAAGAACATGTTAGAGGAGGGAGCCTCATTTTGTATTCATAAAACTCAGCCTGTATATGCTTAAAAATGATGAAGAAAGAGTTTGAAAGAGCAATCACATTACCATTCTGTAAACAAGGTTTTGGTTTATGTTCTATGAATAGCTAGAATTCCCAATCTTGCATATTGTTTACAGATGGTATATCCTAGCTGTTTTTTTTTTTTTTCCTTAGAAAGGTATCAAGTGATTAATTCCCAGATAATTTTAGACTAGAAATCAACTGTCAGCTCCAAGTTGAGCCATCTAAATGAATGTAAAATAGGATCTAGTAGATTACTATATGCTGAAAGGAGAGAAACATAGGGACCACCATATTTAGCATGAGAATCTAGCTACTAATGAGTTTCTTTACTGGAAATCACAAACAAAACTACATAAGTGAAAAAAATAAATGGGTACGCATTGAAGAGAAGGGAAGGGCTTCTAGAATCAAGGGCCTGCTATCTTGTAGCACAACTTAAGGGAATTGGAAGAGCAAATGACCTCACCCTAGTTAGAAGATGGCGAGGATCGTGAGGCAATGAGGACAGAAGGATCTAAAATCCTAGACCAATCATAAATTCATATTTAATCAAAAGAGGAAGTTGACAAATTTCCTTTGGAGAATATAGGTGCAGAAAGCTGGTTAAATCTTTATTTGAGATATTAACGTTGCCTATTCTAATAAAAACCAATAAATAACGGTTTTGTAGCATTTATATTTGAGTTTATGTTAAAACAATATCAAGAAAATCTTCTGTGAAGCATTCAAGAAATCAGACAAAATCAATACTTAAATGGTAAAATTTCCAACTGATCTATTTTTAAAAGAAGACAGTGCAGTTTTTCTGCAAATCATACTTTTAAGAAATCAAGCAGCAGTCTGAAAGAAAGATGTAAAAACAAAGGAGAAAATTAAATAGCAAAGTCAGTAAGATCAAGGAACAAAGCAACATACTTGTCCTTAGCAAAACTAAGATTTAGTTCGATGATATTCCTTCATGTTTGTAGCGCTCTAACATGCTATGTGCCAATCGGCATAGATTGGTATGGCTCACTGTCGGCTTCACTCTATGTAGATATACGATCTCCCTAGGTATCTTCTTTTACACATGCAGCTTTGCGGATTTGTTTTTGACGCACCGATCTTCGCACGACGACGGAAACTTTCTACAGAAAATCTAGGGTTTTATTTTTTGTTCTTCCGTTGCACATGTGATGTCGCTCTCTCTTGTAGATTTCCCAACACAAGATGTATGATCTCAAATGCAAGGTTGACAAAGGACTTTTGGGTGGAGGCGATTAATATGGCCTGTTACGTTGTCAACCGCGCTCCTTCTGCAACACTTAAGTTTAAAACTCTAGAGGAAGTTTAGTCTGGTACTCCTACTGATTACTCTGATTTTAAATTTTTTGGGTGTTCAGCATACATGCATGTAAATGAAAAAAAATTAGAGCCTCAAGCTAAAAAGTGCATTTTCCTTGGGTATGCTTCTGGGGTGAAAGGATACAGATTATGGTGTCCTGATCCCAAATCCCTAAAATTTATAATTAGTAGAGATGTTACTTTTGATGAATTGTCTATGTTATCTTCCAAAGAGGAATCTACTAGTTGTACATATGATAGTGCGCAGAAGCAAGTAGAACTTGAGATTGGTAGTTTTGATTCTTTTCAGTCGAACTCTTCTACTCAGAGAATGCCAATAGATGGTCCCAAGTCTACTGACGAAGATGATCCAGAGGAAGAGCAAATATTCCATAGCCAAGGATAGACCACGAAGAGATATTCTACCACCACAAAGATATACAAATTTGGTTACATATGCTTTGTCTATTGCAGAAGAAATAGGTGGAGTTGGTGAGCCTACTACCTACTCAAATGCAGTTTCTTGTGATGATTCCACTAAGTGGTTGATTGCGATGCTTACGAAGCCTCTTCCGGTTTATAAGTTCAAGCAGTGCTTGGACTTGGTTGGTATTCATTGTTGGTGATTGACCGTTGGGGCTTTTTTGAAGAAGGTGGAGCAAGTTTGCTAATTGTCAATGTTGGGACATGCCAAGGTGGTGATTTGTTGGTTTGGCAAGTCCCAAATAGTCCCACATCGAAAAAATCAAGTTTGTTATTTCCTATTACAACTATAAATAAGGGCTTGGGCTTTAAACCCAAATGCATCACAAGAAAAGCCTAATAGTTTGCTTTGGGTTTAATTTCTATTGAGCTCACACTTAGTTAAAATACTTTAGAATTTTTGTTGTTTAGTAGTTTTGGGTGTTTTATGGCCTAGGAATATTTTCTTAAGGCATTTGTAATTATCTCTTTTATAGTAGAGTTTTGCTCCTCCATCCGTAGACATAGGTCATTTGACCGAACCACATAAATTTAGTGTCCTTGTCTCTTTTATTTTTCTGCTTTATTATTATCTTTATTAGGTTACCAAATTACCCTTTGGTAAATTTTCTGAGGCTAGCTCTAACACCTTTTATGTACCAAGTTTCTTACGAAACTTGATTTCTGTTACTAGACTCATACCATTTGGATATTTCTTTAATTTTCAAGATACATCATTTAATTTATTATATAAATCTAATTGTGTTGGGAATAGTATTTTGTCAGATACTCTTTATCATATTTTCTTATAAAATAATGACACTCATAGTTTAATGCATATTCACGTTGGTACTAAAAGAAGTAATATTAATGAGGACTTCTGTATGTTATGGCACCAGAAATTAGGACATATCTCTATAGAGAGAATTAAGATATTAGTTAATAATGGAGTACTTAGTACTTTTGATTTTACTAATTTTAAGACTTGTGTATTAAGTAAAAACATACCAATAAGTCTAAGAAATGTGCTAATAGGAGTTAAGACATATTAGAGATCATTTATACTGATATATGTTGTCTATATATGGACACACATGGTCAGAAATTCATCATCTCCTTTATAGATGATTACTCACGATATATATATATATATATATATATATATATATATATATATATCTATTTGTTTCATAACAAAAATGAAGTATTGGATGCTTTCAAAGTCTTTAAGGCTGAAGTTGAGTACCAATATGATAAGTAAATTAAAATTGTGAGATCAGATAAAGATGGAGAATATTATGGTAGATATACTGAGAATGGACAAGCACCTGGTCCTTTTTCTAAGTTTCTTCAAGAACATAAGATTATTGTCCAATACACTATGCCTAGTTCTTTAGAGTAGAATGGTGTTACAAAAAGAAGAAATCGAACATTATTAGACATAGTGTGAAATATGCTTAGCAACTCCAATCTTTCTAAATTATTGTGGACTGAAGCACTAAAGACGGTTGTGTATATATTAAATCGAGTTCCAACCAAGATTATCCCAAAGACACTATTTGAATTATAGAAAGGTTGAAAACTGAGTTTGTGATATATGCATATTTGGGGATATCCATCTGAGGTCAGGATATATAATCCACAAGAGAAGAAACCAGCCCCGAGGACTATTAGTGGGTATTTCATTATATATGCTATCCAAAGGTTACATGTTTTATTATCCATCTTATACAACTAGGATTGTGGAATCAAGAAATGCTAAGTTTCTTGAGGATAACATGATTAGTTGGAGCGATCAATTCAGGAACATAGTTTCTGCACATGATTATATAGAATATCAACCTTCCACATCAAATGATAGATTAGTTATAGTTCATAGCACTCCTCGAGTACAAACTGATGTTGAACAACCAATTATTGAGATTCCATAAGTTATTAATAGCATTCTAATAGATCAAGCAGTTCAGAAATTATAATAAGCTCTTGAACAATTAGCTGAACTACAAGTTTCTCAAGAAAATAAGTATAATATTAAGAAGATCTACTATAAATAAAAGATAAGCAATTCCTAGTAATTATGTTGTATATCTACAAGAATCTGACTATAATATTGGAGCCGAAAATGATCCTGAATCATTTTCACAAGCTATGAGTCGCAAAGAGTTAGATTTATAATATAATGGCATGAAGGAGATAAATTCAATGAAGAGCAACATAGTTTGGGATCTTGTAGAGTTGCCCAATAGAGCAAAAGCTATTGGTTGCAAATGAGTCTTTAAGACAAAAAAAGATTCATTAGGTAATATTAAGAGATACAAGACAAGACTTGTTGCAAAATGATTTACTCAAAAAGAGAGAATCGATTATACGAAGATATTTTCTCCTGTATCTAAAAAAGATTCTCTTCGTATCATTTTGGCATTGGTTGCTCATTTTGACATTGAGTTGCAATAAATAGATGTGAAAATGATATTTCTTATTGAAGATCTGGAGGAGGAAGTTTATATGAAATAACATGAAGGTTTCTCCTCTAGTGTTGGTGAGCACTTGGTTTGTAAGCTTAAAAAATCTATATACGATTTAAAACAAGCCCCCCACAAATCGTATTTTAAATTTCATGGAGTAATTTCTTCATTTGGATTTGTTGAAAATCTCATGGATTAATGTATATATGGTTAATAGGAGTAAAATATGTTTTCTTGTTTTATACGTACATGATATTTTGCTTGCAACCAATGATAAGGGTTTGTTGCATGAGGTGAAATAATTCCTTTATAAAAAAATTGATACAAAAGATATGGGTGAAGGCTTATGTCATTGGCATTAAGATCCATAGAGATAGACCTCGAGGCATTTTAGATTTATCATAAGAAATCTATATTAATAAACTTTTAGAAAGATTTCGGATTGAGGATTGTTCACCAAGTATCGCTCCCATTGTGAAAGGTGATAAGTTCAATTTGAACCAATGCCCGAAGAACAACCTTGAGAGGGAATCAATGAAAAATATCTCATATGCTTCTGTCGTAGGAAGTCTTATGAATGCCCAGGTCTGTACTAGACCTGATATTGCATTTGCTGTGGGGATGCTAGGTCGATATCAGAGTAATCTAGGTATGGACTAATGAAGAGCTGCAAAGAAAGTGATGAGGTATCTTCAAGGAACCAAAGATTACATGCTTATGTATAAGCATACAGACAATCTGGATATGATTGGCTACTCAGATTCAGATTTCGTCAGCTATGTTGATTCTCGTAAATCAACATCAGGATACATTTTTATGATGGCTGGTGGAGCTATTTCTTGGAAAAATGTCAAGCAAACCTTGACTACTACTTCTACCATAGAAGCTAAGTTTGTCTCATGTTTTGAGGCTACTTCACATGGTGTATGGCTTAAGAGTTTCATTTCTGAGCTTAGAATTATGGATACTATTTCTAGGTTATTAAGAATTTTCTATGACAATTCAGCTGTTGTCTTTATGACTAAGAATAATAAAAGTGAAAATCAAAGTAAACATATTGACATTAAGTATTTAGCACATTAGCACTGAATTGATAATTGCTAATCCTTTGACTGAAGACATACCACCTTTGAAATTCAAGGATCATATAGAGAAAATGAGACTTGGTTCCACTTTATAATTGTATTGAAACTCTTATATATATTGTGATATTTTCTCATTCATGTGCACATTAATTTGAGAAAATATATTTATGTTGGATCAAGAATAAACATAAAGTTTATTCGTTAAATAATATTACCATATTAAGTTTAATTCTTAAGAAACTAAATATATCGTGATACATGGATGATAATACTCGCTCATAGAGGAATTATCGTTATGATTCATATAGTTATTTCTTAAGAAAATTATTCGATAAGATTAATTGAAGTTATTAAGTTAAACGTATGGATCAAGTGGGAGAATATAACCGTTTCTTATTCATTACCATTGATTTTTATTGATTTTAGAGAATGTAATCGTTCTCATTAAGTTTATTATTCATTTTTTCATTTATTATAATTTAAATATTTTAAATTTTCATTTATTATGAATTAATCATTATTATTAAAAATTTTATTTATGATATAAACGTTATAAACTTGAATTAATTTTTGAATATTATGAATTTGATGATAATAAATGTTATTGATGGAAGAACATTAAGGTTTTTAATCCCTACGCTCTATCTCTCTCTTAAGTTTTTAAAATTTTTATATTATCTAAAGTAAAGGTTCTGAACTGAGAAGAACCAAAATGCTAATAAAAATCATTATAAAAATTTTTCGACAACAATGACTAAAAGTACATAATTTTATTTCCGCATTATTTTCATTATATTTCTATTATAATAATTTAGAAAGACATTTTCTTCTTAATTTTTCTACACTGCTTCCCACTAAGTCCTGCTCACCGTTCCATCTGCTTCTTTCTTTCTCTCTCTCTCTCTCTCTCTCTCTCTCTCTCTCTCTCTCTCTCTCTCTCGGAGCCTTTTTAGTCAGTCATGCGAGATAACATCATCGTGGTAACGCAGATAACGCATATATGCACCGCGATCAGATTTCTTGGAGTATTAGCAAAAGCGGACATGGAGGAGATCAAGGCGGCGTACTGGAGGCTATCGAAGGAGTACCATCCCGACACGACGTCGCTCCCTCTCAAGGCTGCCTCGGAGAAGTTCATTCAGCTGCGGGAGGCCTACAACGTGCTGAGCTGCGAGGACAACCGGCGCCTCTACGATTGGATGCTGGCGCAAGAGGTGGAGAGCCGCCGCCTGCGACAGATGCGGATAAAGCTGGACGATCCGTACGAGCAAGCCATGCAGAACTAGCAGTCCGTGCCGGACACAGTCGACCGCCTCGGTGGGAAGAACATGAAGCTGAGCGATCAAGCGATGATGGCCCTCACCATCGACATCGGCATCATCCTCTTTTCCATCTACTGCATCATCTACGTCGTCCTGTTCAAGGAATCATACTAACAAGTGACACCAATCTTATCTAAAGAAGTCTCACCATGCAAATAAACATGGATTATGAAGCTAGTAATTTGGTGGAATGGAAGCTTCATATGTATCCACATTGTGCTTCCCATCTGTGTTTGTGAGGTTGCTATCAGATCCTCACATGCACTGGAACAAAAAGAACATAAAAAGATGATGGAAACAACTGATTTCTCAATCCCATTTTTGGAAGAATTCAGAAACAAGAATCAAACATGCATGAATGTGATTTTGTAACAAATGTCAATGTTCTCAGATCATATAGATACTCCAAGAACATGTTCAAAGAAAGTTGGTACCAGTGTAATGCTGAAAGGACTTGATTCCATTAAATCTGGTTCCTTCCGAGGGAGGACAACAGCCAAAACAGGCATTGGAGGTCTAGACTTTGCCTGTCAATGAAGGATGTCGAAATCCAGTATGTCATTGGAAAGTGCATAAGACTGCCATGCCATGATGTGGCGTTGAAATGGAAAAGGATAAAAGGATCTTAAAGCTCTTCCTGATGATGCGAACAAACAATGGCAGCAGCCTTGACTATTAATTGAGAGATGACAAACCATTGAAAGAGAAATTTACAAGTGACAATAACAGCTAACACTCATAGCCGCTGATGATGCAACATAATCTTTCTGAGACATTGGTTCACCAACATAGTGTACTATTCTTTTGAATTGATTACATAGGTAACATACACACCAAGCATACAAAATATCAGGACAGTTCTAATTACAGCTTGCAAACACCTCTTCAGAATCGATTGCAAATCATTGCTAGAGCTACAAAATCAGTCTCCAAACTCTGATATTATTAGCAAACATACTTCAGCACAGATTTGACCAACTATCCAAATGCTTCAACAGGATAGAGGCCTCACAGAGTCTAAGCACCTAATAGTAGGGCCAAAAAAGCTGCATTTTGTTGAAGTCGAAAGATAGGACCAAAATATCTATATCATGAAGAGTGCTAGTGGCCTATCCAGAACAGCATTTGCTACATCAGTTGCTCTGCGCGAGTTGTCAGGTGTAAAATATCAACAGCTGTGTCAAGTCATTATGACAGTTCCAGATATGTTGCATTTTCTGAGGAAGGTCTATTCTTCAAGTTCACTCGAGAAAGAATGATGGTCCAAATTATAGAGAAGCATAAAAACCATATGCAGATTGATTTTAGAGATGAGAGATGAATAAAAAAGGTGAATTTATTAAACGAGGCGTCAGTGCTTTTCTCAAAATTTCAGTTTTGGCATATATCTGAGTGGTCAGGAGATTTTGTAACTTAAAGAGGTTCTCTAAGCTTTAGTATAAAGAGCAAATCAGATGCCGAGAAGAAGGATGATAAGTACCAGCAGCAGCAACAAGTTCATTGGCACCTATAGTAAATATAATGTAAGATTAGGACAATTCAAAATTTCTAACTGTGGTTATGAAATGGAATATTATGCTCATCCTACCATGTCATATTTGCACTGACATATATAGGTCTACATAAACCTTGTAACTGTAAGGACCCAATCTATATCAAGGACAGAGAAAGACATTAACATAACAAATAGTTTCGTGCAGGTACTGTTCAGTTTTCATGTCTAAAGTGTTCAAGAACATGTTAGAGGAGGCAGCCTCATTTTGTATTCATAAAACTCAGCTTGTATATGCTTAAAAATGATGAAGAAAGAGTTTGAAAGAGCAATCACATTACCATTCAATAAACAAGGTTTTGGTTTATGTTCTATGAATAGCTAGAATTCCCAATCTTGCATATTGTTTACAGATGGTATATCCTAGCTGTTTTTTTTTTTTTTCCTTAGAAAGGTATCAAGTGATTAATTCCCAGATAATTTTAGAAAGGTATCAACAAAGCAACATACTTGTCCTTAGCAAAACTAAGATTTAGTTCGATGATATTCCTTCATGTTTGTAGCACTCTAACATGCTATGTGCCAATCGGCATAGATTGGTATGGCTCATTGCCGGCTTCACTCTACGTAGATATATTGCCCAATTGGCACATATAGTTAAACTTGCTATAATGCAAATTTTTGCTAGCCAACAAAACCCTTCAAACAGTTAATTTGACACTTGAAGTTGGCATCCAAGTACCATGAAAGCTGAGCATACTGGATGTGGTTTTTTGAAGGGCTCTTTTCATATCTCTCGAAACAATAACTGTGAAAGTTTTGATGACGCAAATTTCACAAGAAAAAAAAAGCATCTGCATTTGCTAGCCCTTTTTGGTTTTCTTTCCAATTCTTTATTGAACGAGTTTCTCGCACTAGAAACCCTTGATAAAATTCCTCCTCCATCCAGTACATATTGAACAAAGTTATTGTCTTCAATTTTCTTCTCCATACGATTTCTACAAGACTAATGACCGCAATATGGTATCAGACAATAACAAAAGTAGAGATTAAGAGAACATGTGAGAGAAAATCGCTAGAATACAGAGCAATTAGCTTGCAGAAAAGCAAGTTACAGAATAACACTTCAAGACCGACGAACTCAATTATCAAGTCCAGATTAACGAAGAATATATCTTCCAACAAGGACCAAGAAAATACCACAAGCATATTAGGAATTGATGTACGACTAACACGAATGCGTCAAAAAGGGGAAGAATCGAGCCCAAGAAGCGGATGAAAAGGACGGAGAGACCTCACAATCATGGAGGGGAAGCATCGTCGCGAGCCGCACGGGCTATCTGCCCGCCGTGCATTGTCGTGGGCTAGGGTTCCGGTCGCCAAAGTTCGCGTCTTCGATGACAAAACGTGGGAGTCGAGATCGGATTCCGGAACAGCACAGAGAGGTGCGCAGCTTGGAAAATATAGCTTTCCCTGCCCCCGAATGGCGTGGCCGACGGGGCCCAACCGATGGGTAAAAGTTTCGGGTGAACTTTTGGGTCACAGTGCTCTCCGTCATCAGACGGTCAGGAGAGCCCCGATGACATCCATCAGCTCGTGTCGCGGATTTTGAGGAAAGGTCGGTAGAAGTCGTCGCCTCTCGCCTTGTTTCGTCGCAACCGCCTGCTGATGGCGTTGTTATGGTTTCTTCTTAATGGTTCTTTGGTCAGTGGTGTGTTGAATTTGGATGTTTCTCTTGCGATGATCGCCATGGATTTGTTATATGTGATTTTTCTTGCGCATTCTTTTAGAGCTCTCGAGCTCGGCTTAATGAGGTTACGGATGGTCGGCAGAATATATGGAGGCTTTCTGTCACCTCCATCATTTGTTGGACTATTCAATTGGTTTAGTTTTACTCCCATTTTTTAGCTTTCAAAAGTCGTTTTTATCTTTTTGAAAAAAGAAAGAGTAATGCAAGTAATCTTAGTTTAGATTCACAAAACGAAGATGGTCGGATTCCAACCATCTTTGTCTTTTTCATTTCTCATAATTTATTGTTCAGCTTTGTCAACTCCTATCAATCGTCTCCTGGCTAAAACAATGGCATTCTCTTCTATTCAAATAGCCTTCTCCCTCCTCTCACATGCACAACACAGATTCCGCACTCGAAACAATTGTAGCAGTGACTTCTGAGGCTGATGTGTTTTGCGGCCGTTGTTTCTTCTTCGTATGTCGATGGTTTTGGTCTGATGAATTTAAGCTGGTGTTGATTAAGATTGCAGCATTCTCAGGCAGTGCAGCAGCACCATAAGGCGGATTGCACGGAGCCATGCAAAACTGTCGGACGGCGATATTGATCCAACCAGCGGCAATTAATTGATTGATATGGTCCGATAAGATAATTGATGCCCATTTAAAATTTTGACATCTTTGTCTATAATGTGAGACAATTTTATTGTCTCATGATTGGTGTGATTGGATTGGCAAGGATGTAATGGAATAGCTGGTTCTCCTTTCAAAAAATAAAAATAAAATCTGAAAAGACAAGCTTGAACTGATACGTCCCTTTTCTGTACCAAATCCACTTTGGGATTTGCTTTACTTCAGTGGATTTCCCGAAGATATGCTCTCTAAAACAACTACAGTCTCCTCTGTTTAAAGGCCATTCATTCTTCCTCCTCTCACATGCAAAAAAAAAAAAAAATCAATCCATATTGAAAACAAGAGGGAGATGGAGAGGTATGTTCCATGGAGGAGAGATTCTATTCACGTTGCTAAATTATACAAAAATTCGAAAATGTTTAATTTGGTAATTGAATGATCACTCATCCATTTGTATGCTAGTAATCAGGTATCCAATATTGTATATTCGTTGGCATCAAATTCCACCTTTGAAATTAAAAATATTCTATGACTTGTATGCAGTGATTTTAATGTTATATCGAGGATGATCAAATTTTAGGACCAATTTTTTATTTTAAGTTTTGTTTGTTTATGTCCAACTTAATCCACTTAGTTTTTTATGATTGTCGTTTTCTTGTTTCTATTTTGCATCATCTGTCCTATTGTTATGGATAGCTTATCGAGAAGACGTTCGACATATTACCTAGCTATGATTATATAACATGATTTATAGCTGTAGTTAGGTTGGTTTTTATATTCATTTCAGATTTGTACATGTGCGATAAAATTATCTAATATTAGGATATTTAAATAATTATTTTAGATATTTTTTGAAATATTCTAGAGCTACTCGGATGACACAAGGTTAGATAAACCTTTATGGTAGTATTTTAGGTTGGTTTGTTGTCTAATTCCATAGCGATATCATGTGGACATTCATAAGGACTTTAAAGTGTGACAAATTATTTTGGATCCTTTATTGCTTGATTACTTCGAACTTGAGAAGTTCATCTTTGTATTTTATATAGTCTATCAAGTGTTTATTAAAATATCTACTTATGGGATTTTGAATATTAATATTTTTTCTAATTTATTTTTTCTTTTGTAGGTCTTGAGATCCTATTAGGATACCAAGAGGTTGATCCTTTGTGGATAAGCATGCATGAGTATTACATGACTTAAGCATAACCATATATGTCTATGATAGATAGTATCAGAGCGAGATAAGAACACTCAGAAACACTTGATATACAAACGTAAGGTCCTAAGGGGAAAGTGATTATGTAAGCCAACACATGCGATTATTTGAGGAAATTGAGCATAAAGATATAGAGAAAAGAGTCACTCAAAAGAGTAGACATCTAAGATTGACATTTAGTGGAATGGTCAATCATTCGCACAAGAGACATCGTGAGGATAAGTGAACTAGGAAGAACGTGTAACACATAAAACATGGGATGATTACGTTTAAGCTACAGCTTGATGTTGGCAACCTAGCTTAACAATACTCAATGCAAGCTAGGGCACTTGGTAAAAGAGGAGACCATGCAAGTAGGGATGAGTTGTTTGATGACTTAAAAAGTTTGTGCAAAGCTCATAGAGGCAAGGAGAATTATCAACTTGAAGAATTTAGTATTTATGCAATGGCTTCTATGTGAATAATACATGGCTATCGTAAGATAATTGAAATTTGATGTTATAAAGTATAAAAATTTTCTCTTCGACATAAAATGAGTGCGTCCATAAGATACTAAATTGTATAGTGGATTAAACCCATTGTTAGGCCTTGGGTTGCAATAGAAGTTGTATTGATAAAGAGTTATAATTTAGCAAGGGCATTCATAGCAATAGAATAATGCATCGTTTATTTAGAAAGATAGAGTAGTTTAAGGAGATTGTGGTCTTAAAATTTTTAGGGGAAATATGTGAATAGAAAAATTACTTTAATAAGACAAGTATCCAAGAGGGATTAGCCTCAGTTCTCTAGTGGGAGATTCACGTGTAATAGATTATACATGTTGAGGAAGGTACCTCAAGTCAGAAGTTTTGTAAAACTCAACGAACTAAGCAACATGTCATTGTAAGATCTATAATGTGTTGATGGACGTATTGTAAAATTAAATAGAGGAGCAACCAAAAACAATACTTATCAATGAGAAGATCGAGTATGATATAGGGTTGACACATGGAATAATGGACACGAAGATCATTATCATTTCAATGCAAATAAAGAAGTGAAACAAATTTTTTTTCCCAAAAGGAAATCTATTAAGATTTAAAAAGTCTACCAGGGAAGCATTAACTGGTAAGTAACGAAATAGCTGGTTTTCCTTTCAAAAATAAAAATATGAAAATAGAATATCGAAAAAAATAAAAAGCTTGAATTAATACATCCTCTTTTCCTTCTACCAAATCCAAAAACCACTTTGGGATTAGCTCTAAATGAGCGATTCCATGAAGATCTAAAGCTTTAAATAATATATTTTATTTTATCGTGTGAATCTAATCTTTTATGCCAAGTAGCACCCATGTCTCCTGTCCTACTTGGGAGTGAATGGCAACGAATTTTGCCCCTATCGTGTAACTAGTTTTCATCATATATTTAGAAGACCAATACTTTGACTCGTGAATTAGCTAATTTAGTGGGAGATCTTAGTAAATCTCCACCAGCTTTTAGGCAATTTTGGGACATCTTAGTAAATCTCCACTAGCTCTTAGGCAATTTTGTTGCCACTTAATTGATAAGTAATGAAATAATTGGTTTTCCTTTCCAAAACAAAAATCTGAAAAGATGAACTAATACGTTCCCTTTTCTTTCTACCAAATCTGGTTTTGATATTGCTCTAAATGAGTGGATTCCCTTAAGATATGTTTTCTAAAACAATTGTATTCTCCTCTATTTCAAGGCCAACCTCTCTCGTCTCACATGCACAAAAAGGAATCCACATTGGAAACAATGGCATCCCGCTGCTCCACAATGCTGCTCGCTCTCCTTCTCTTCTCCCTCGTCATGACTCCCGGTACGTATCTGTATTAGTTCTAACATCTAACGTATGTTTATGTGCCTTGCTACTGCTTTTTCTTCTTCGGTGGTTTTTGTCTGATAAGTTTTATCTGGTGGGGACTTGTAGCGTACTCGCAATGGAAGGGCTGCACTATTCTTGGAGAAGGATGCAAGAATGACGCAGAGTGCGCGATTATATGCCAAGAAGATGGCCAAGTCGTGAAGTCGTACCGCTGCATTCCTGATCCAACCGGTCGTGATCGAGGCACAGTTTGCTGCTGCACTTATAAATGATGATCGGCGGAAGCGTTGCGATTAAGTTTGCCCATCCAACATCTTTAACGCGCATAAGAACAATCGTTTAGATTGCTGTTGTGCCTGCTTTGATCGTTTTGACATCAAATACGATAGCAAGAAGACGGTTTCTGTGTTGTTTGGGTTGTCATCCATGATGAGATATTCACTATTTTCTTAGTTGAGAAGTTTTTCACAGTGATTTTATCAAAAAAGGATTTTGAAAATGTTCTAAACAAGTCATGTTGCAAGCTAAATATGACAAAAATTAAAACAAAGGATCTCATCTCATGATGACAAGGATTTTTTCGAAAAATTAAAAATTAAAAATTTGAATTTGTCACAAGAGGAATTCTGAAGGTTGTTAAAAATATGTCGTATGGCATTCTAAATACGTTAAAACTAGTGACAAGGTACGATTGTTCTGTTCCACAAAAGTAAATGTGTATTATCTATCATTTTTTTTCATGTGATGTTTATTTAATAAACTTGTCAATCCTTCTTATGATAATTTCAGTATTAATGTGGCAATTAATAATAGTTATTGGGTTTGCAAGTGACAGATCTTTAGACGTATACAAAAAAGAAATAGTACAAAAGTCGAAAGGGCAAAAAAATTAATTTTAACAACAAAAATTTAATAAAGCAAACAGTTTCCGTGGCAGTGGCAGAAAGGAGGAAACAAAGATGAGAAGAAAACCGAAGGGAGGAAGAAGAAATCAATGGGATCTCTTTGATTTATACAGGAATCATTCCGTCCATATTATAGTGTTGATTATTCTTCTGCTGTGATGAAGGGGAGAGGGCCAGTTCAATAGATTTGGTCATCCATGTATAGGAATGCTTGATACATGAAAAAGGATCATCGCACCTTGTTGATGGATTGAGATCCACATTCAAGCACATATATAGAGAACAAAAATTGGTATAAGCTTCTCATAAATTTCAATCCGGTGGCAAGAAATAACCATGTGGCTCCCCAGACCAGTTCATCCTTGTAGCTGGAAGAGTTGTACCAGTTGGCTGCTTGCACTCCACGATCTTTGTCTTCACTGTAGGTCCCTTTGATGTGATTCTTGGAAGCGAACTCATATAGTGTTTGAGAGGTTGGAGCTAGTCGTGTGGAGTAGTTGGCATCCTCTTGATAAAAAACCAGAGATGCTGCGGCAAGTGCTGCAATGATTTCTCCTGCAAGATCGAGGTCGAGCTTTTGTCATGTTGTCCAAGTAGAGCTTTTAGTAACTACAACCGATGATTAAGTCCCTCGTGAGACTCACTATTGTCACTTTGGATCTTAGATCTCTATCCATAGCATAATCTCTATTGTGCACTACATTTTAGTGCATCCACCTGTTGCAGCACATTAGCATATTCTTCAAAAGTGCATTTCTTGGTAGCATGTTCTCTATGCTAAGGCCTTTCAAATATAACTTCAGCCTTCTCACCTAATCGCAACATAAGGATAAGTTGTGTGTGCCTTGAAGCTCTATTTAACCTTTGTATCTCGTGGGAAGAGTTATGCCTTTTTAGAATGTGAAAAATAAGGAATGACATAACTCTACTCTTTCTTTTGTAAGTGTTTATGATCCTTGACCTTTTTGTAAGGAAAGTGCTAAGTTATTGGTGATTTCGCTTTATGTTTCGTCTTTTAAGTATGCTTCGTTCGTGCAGCTCAAGCCATTCACTAAGTCTAACTTAAGTTGCTTTGTTTCTTATTCTACATTGATATTGTTGTGGCCATTGCAACCACTATTACACAAGTCAACCATCCGTTGAGCTCGATGTCTATTCTCATAAGTTCATTACGTGCCTTATTCTTTGGTGTCACTCTCCCACTTGATCTCACAATGTGCCCATAGATATATCTTTTTGTACAAGATCATATGACAACTCCTTATTGCTTACTTGATTATGATCTTATACGAGCATTAAAAAGCTTTTGTCTTTACTACCTTTACTTCGTCTTAGAAGACCATTGCAAGGGTCAAGTGCACCTCAACCTGAGGTATTTTCTTGAAATGTGTGGTATATTGCACAAAAAAATCCATAAGAAATGAGATTTATATTCTAAACACTTATCCAATTGAAGACACTTTTTTCTTAGCATCATTCTCACTAAAAGTATTAGAGAATGCTCCTCCAAGGGTATTCCATCTTCTTCGTGTCTAATGGAGTTTAAATATATGGGTAATTATGCTCTTGCGAAGATACACTTTATCGATACAATACTTCCATTGTACCCATACAACTTGGGTTGCAATGAACTTTTAGCCCTTTGTCAAAGAGAAAGTCTTTCGTTTCATGATCCACCAAGGTCCTCTCTCGTGTATAGGATTAGCCATTTATTTGAATGCAAATCATAGATCTCCATTCTATTGAGTGACTCCATTCACTTTTTCATGTCTTTATGGCTGCTTTTTCCTAAATAGTTATACATGTGAAATGCCCTCTGATGCGGGAGCATCCGAGACTACTAATCAATCCTTAAGTCCTGAGCTGATTCCTTCGGCAAAACAAACACTATCGGTACTTATTCATGCCAAAACTAACTTCGGTTACAACTTACTTCGATGGGATAAGGAATGATGATACCAATATCAAAATTCATTGCTGATTGATGCTATATCAAAGGGGAGTTATTCAGGATAAGTTCCAAAGTGATTTAATGCTCTTTGGAAGTAGATATTTGCTGGTTATTGTTAGTGAACGAATTTTATCTCCTAGTCTTGTTAGTCTTGTTAGTCTTTATTGTTTGGGTAGTTCCCATGTTGTTTTCTGAGTCTAATATCTATATAATGAGACATATTCTCATTTGTAAGGGCACTGGTTGAATGAATGAAAATTCCTCTTGTGAGTTGAATTTTATCTCGATTCTTTATCCAACATCGTTGGTGGTGAATCAAACAGTTCTTTATCCTTGGCCGGTGGAATTTCCTTTAAGCCTTGGTGGTGAACTGCAATTATCTCGGTCCTTTTCTTTTCTTGATCGGTGGCTTTTGGAATCGGGTCAATCCGATCTGTATCGAGGAAGTTACGCCCATTTTCCCGAAATCGCGCAGTCCTGAAATTTTCTGTTCGGAGTCACTCGCCCACGCACGCATCAAGTTGGTATCAGAGCTCAAGGTTGAACTTATCTTGAGTGATTCCTTTGTGTTGTTATCTTCTACTTACCATGGGTGACGAACAAGTTCCACGAGGCTTGACTTTGGAGCAAGTGCACGACCTGAGGCGAGATCGTGCTATAGAGAATCTCCAAAGGCAAATGGAGCGAGTTCTCAATCTCCTAGAGAACCCGGAGAGACAAGAGCAACCAGCAAGGCGTCCCGATGATCGGCCGATACCATGACGAATCAGATTCGCATCACAATTCTAATGATGATTCGATTCATTTGGAGGCAACTCTAGTGCTTCCGAGCACCGAGTTCGGAGAAGAAGAAGAAGATACCATGAGAATGACCGTGAGATTAAAGCAGATGCACTGAGTTCGAGGGTAGTCTCAATCCCGACCACTTTGTTGATTGGCTCCTTGCCATGAAGCGAGTTTTTGACTTCAAGTCATACTCGGATGAGAAGAGGTGCAAGGTCATTTGCGAAACTCACTAAATATGCTTCTCTATGGTGGGAGAATTTAAAGCGTCAGCGAGCTAGAGAAGAAAAAGCCGAATCAAGTCTTGGGATAAACTCAAGAAACTTATGAAGAAAAGGTTCTTACCCGATACCTATAAGCAAGATCTGTTTCTCAAGTTGAATTCCCTAAGACAACAAGGGATGAGTATTGAAGAATATATTCATGAGTTCGAACAACTCATGATGAGATCTGAAGTTCGAAGTTCCGAGCAAACCATCGCTCGATTCCTTGGTGGCATGAATCGGAAAATTACTGATTTGGTTGAACTTCAGCCTTATTGGTCCTTCGAAGATGTTTGCAAGCTAGCAATGAAGGTTGAGAAACAACTAAAGAGTAGCAAGAGGTTTTCTTCCAGAACCTCCTCGAAGGGGACATCCTACTTTAGGGGTGCTTCCTCAAGCAAATATGAAGGTGTTTACGTCGAACGCTAAGGGTAAAGAGAAGTTGGTGGAACCCATCAAAGAAACCAGTAAGAAAGTTGATGGTGACACAAGGAAGTGTTTTAAGTGTCATGGCTATGGGCATTTGCAAGCTAATTGTCCAAATCGGAGAGTTATGACTCTTCAAGAAATTGAGAAGATCGATTTGGAACTTCAAGAGGTCAACGATGAACATGACCAGAATAATTCTGAAGCTGAAGAATCCGAGAATATCGTTGAAAAAGCTGATGATGATGAGTTATTGGTGATACGGAGAGCATTACATGCTGAGATATCTCCCGAAGAGAATGAGCAAAGGGAGAACATCTTCCACACCCGTTGCACTATTAACGGGAAGGTGTGTATGATGATTATCGATGGAGGAAGTTGCACCAATGTCGCCTCGACAACCATGATTGAAAAACTGAAGCTACCAACATCAAAACATCCTCAACCTTACAAGCTTCAGTGGCTTAGCAAAGGAAGTGATGTGAAGGTAACCAAATGAGCCCTTATATCATTTTCCATTGGGAAGAATTATCAAGATGAAGTTCTATGCGATGTTATTCCCGTGGATGCTTGTCACTTGTTGTTAGGTAGACCTTGGCAATATGATAGAAAGGCTGTACATGATGGGCATAAAAATACATACTCTTTTCGCAAGGAACGAAAGTCCATTACTCTTGAATCTTTGAAACCGAGCATGATACATCGAAATCAACCTGGGAAGGGAAACACTAGTAAGGAAAATCTCTTCTTGAGTGAAACACAGGTTAAGAGAGCCATTACCAAACAGAAAAATATATTTGCTTTGCTTATGGTTGAGAAAAAGAGTGAGAAAGAGAGACCTATACATCCGAAAATGCATTCCTTGTTAAGAGACTTTGCAGATGTGTTCCCCGAAGAATTGCCATATGGATTACCTCCAATAAGAGATATTGAGCACCAAATTGACTTGCTGCCCATTGCCCCTCTATCAAACAAAGCAGCATATAAATGCAACCCGGAGGAAACAAAGGAGTTGCAAAGATAAGTCAATGAACTTATTGACAAGGGATATGTTCGAGAAAGTATGAGCCCATGTTCTGTTCCGGCTCTACTCGTACCAAAGAAGGATGGAACATTCAGAATGTGTGTCGATAGCCGAGCCATCAACAACATCACTATTAAGTACAGGTATCCTATACCTAGACTTGATGATATGCTTGATGAATTATATGGTTCTATTGTGTTTTCGAAGATAGATTTGCGAAGTGGCTATCACCAGATCCGAATGCAGAAAGGAGATGAGTGGAAAACAGCTTTCAAGACTAAGAGAGGTTTATATGAATGGTTGGTTATGCCATTCGGATTTTCTAATGCTCCAAGTACGTTCATGAGGCTTATGAACGAGGTTCTTCGTTCCTTCATTGGTCGATTTGTTGTTGTATACTTTGACGATATCCTTATTTATAGTCAAAGCGAGGAGGAGCATATTTCTCATTTGAAACAGGTCTTTAAAGCCTTGAGAGAACATAAGCTTTATGCTAAAATGGAGAAGTGTGAGTTCTTCTCTTCCAGCATTATATTCCTTGGATATGTGGTTTCGAAAGATGAAATTTCCGTTGATCAATTGAAAGTGGATGCAATGAAAATCTGGCCGGTTCCGAAATCCATCACCGATGTAAGGAGTTTTCATGGCCTTGCTTCTTTCTATCATCGTTTTGTGAAGAACTTCAGTACAATCATGGCCCCTATCACCGAATGCATGAAGAAGGGTTCTTTTGAATGGACAAGAGCTGCTCATGCCACTTTTGAACTCATCATTTGAAGCTATGTAAGTCCCCCGTTCTTGACCTTCCTAATTTTGATAGAGTATTTGAAGTTGAATGTGATGCAAGTGGAGTTGGCATTGGAGCTGTTCTTGTTCAAGAACAAAAGCCATTGGTATATTTCAGTGAAAAGTTAACCGATTCGAAGAATAACTACTCAACTTATGATAAGGAGTTCTACACCATTGTGAGAGCTCTTGATCATTGGAGTCACTATTTAAGGCCTAAACAGTTTGTACTTCATTCTGACCATGAGGCTTTGAAGTTTATTAGTGGCCAACGCAAGCTCAACTCAAGGCATGCCAAATGGGTAGAATTTCTTCAATCATTTTCTTTCGTTTCGAAATATAAACCTGGCCATACTAATGTTGTTGCGGATGCTTTATCAAGAAGATACTCTATGCTTGCTGTTCTTGATTCTAGAATTCTTGGTTTTCAATCCATGAAAGAACTATATTTTGAAGACCCGGAGTTCTCTACTATTATCGATAGTTGCAAACATGGAATTCAAGGTACATATTCTGTCCAAAATGGTTTTCTTTTCAAGGGAAATCGATTATGTGTGCCGAAGAGTTTATTTAGAGAATTGTTGATCGAGAAGCACATGGTGGAGGTCTGGTGGTCACCGGCATGAACAAAACTCTTGAAATCCTTCAAGAGCACTTTTATTGGCCAAAGATGAGTGGAGATATACATGCTATCATCTTGAGGTGTGCAACTTGTCAAAGAGCAAAGAGTCATTTCCACCAAGGGCTGTATACTCCCCTTCCAGTACCATTACAGCCTTGGGAAGATGTGAGCATGGATTTTATTGTGGCTCTTCCAAGAACTCAGAGGGGAAAAGATGCCATTATGGTGGTTGTTGATCGGTTTTCTAAAATGACCCATTTTATTCCATGCCACAAGACGGATGATGCATCTCATGTGGCTGATCTTTATTTCAAGGAGATCATTCGCCTTCATGGAGTACCAAAGACCATTGTATCTGATCGTGATTCTAAAATTTTAAGTTATTTCTGGAAGACCTTATGGAGAATGCTTGGAACCAGACTTCTATTCAGCACCACTTGTCATCCTCAAACCGATGGCCAAACGGAAGTAACCAATCGCACTCTCACTACATTACTTCGAGGAATGGTTAGTAAATCCCTAAAAGATTGAGATTTGAAGCTTGCACATGCTGAGTTCACTTATAATCGATCGCCGAGTTATACTACTGGTCGATCACCCTTCGAAATTGTGTATGGAATCAATCCGCTCACACCGATTGATTTAATTCCTATTCCATCCAATTCACAAGTGAATTTTGATGGCAAAGAGCGAGCTGAATTAATAAAAAAACTCCATGAGCAGATTCGAAGTAAGATCGAGAAGGCTAACGAGTCTTATAGGAAGAAAGCTAATAAACATCGGAGGAAGACTCATTTCCAACCAGGTGATCTTATGTGGTTACATTTAAGGAAGGAAAGATTTCCTTCTCAGCGGAAGAATAAGCTTATGCCGGAGTCGACGGTCCATTTGAAGTTCTCGAGAGAATTGGCGAAAATGCTTACAAGATTGATCTTCCTGGAGAATATGAAGTTTCGGCGACTTTTAATGTATGTGATCTTTCTCCTTACTTGGACGATGATGACTTGTCAGATTTAAGGACAAATCTCAAACAACCCGGGGAGAATGATGCGGGAGCATCCGAGACTACTAATCAATCCTTAAGTCCTGAGCTGATTCCTTCGGCAAAACAAACACTATCGGTACTTATTCATGCCAAAACTAACCGGTTACAACTTACTTGATGGGATAAGGAATGATGATACCAATATCAAAATTCGTTCTTTGATTGATGCTATATCAAAGGGGAGTTATTCAGGATAAGTTCCAAAATGATTTAATGCTCTTTAGAAGTAGATATTTGCTGGTTATTGTTAGTGAACGAATTTTATCTCCTAGTCTTGTTAGTCTTGTTAGTCTTTATTGTTTGGGTAGTTCCCATGTTGTTTTCTCGAGTCTAATATCTATATAATGAGACATATTCTCATTTGTAAGGGAATCTTGGTTGAATGAATGAAAATTCCTCTTGTGAGTTGAATTTTATCTCGATTCTTTATCCAACATCGTTGGTGGTGAATCAAACAGTTCTTTATCCTTGGCCGGTGGAATTTCCTTTAAGCCTTGGTGGTGAACTGCAATTATCTCGGTCCTTTTCTTTTCTTGATCGGTGGCTTTTGGAATCGGGTCAATCCGATCTGTATCGAGGAAGTTACGCCCATTTTCCCGAAATCGCACAGTCTTGAAATTTTCTGTTCGGAGTCACTCGCCCACGCACGCATCACCCTCAGTGCAGCCTCACTAGGTCCCTATACAGTTTACCAAGTGTTTGTAACTTTGTACTTATCCCACCTTGGTGTTAACTATCATAGATTTAATTGTCTAAGCATTTTATATAATCAATCTTCTAGAACCTTATAAGATCTACTAAAAGCTTCTAAGTGAATAAGTGAATGGGCAAATTGCCACAATTACTCCACGAAAGCACAACTCGATAGGTGTGATTCAATAAAAACTTTATTTGATAAATAAAATAGACACACTTTGCTCACTCATAATGATCACATGATAGAAGGCCCAACACTAATCCACATAAAGTCCTTGTATATACAGGATACCATCTTGAATGTCTTTGTACATACAGGTACTTACACGACATTAGAATCATATGATGATACCATCATGAATATTATCTTGGAGTCCTATCTGGCCCTATGCCACCTCAAGTTTTTAGGGGTTAAAGACGGTCAATATTTTTTCTCTCTCACGAGGAGACATTTTTATGAATGAGAACTCGTTTTTAGCAATTTTACCTTGCATGTTGACTTACAGATTCTGCTTATAAGCCAAAATTATTATATAATCCAAGTAAAATGGGATTATCAAACCTAATAAAAATCGAGTTGCTTAAAATGAATGAACAACCCGGTCAGATTAGGATGGCTGTTCACACAAGAATTAGCAAATCCAAGTCTTGCACCAACAGTCCGTGAGAGTTTGTAAAAGAAAAAAAAAAGGAAAAAGAAACCCCAAAGTTCAATGAGTAGCGGTCTCTTTAGAGAGCATCATTACGGTTTAACACACTGAACACGTGGTTACGACGATATATGATTTGTGCTGTAATTGTTTAGTACAGTAATACTTGAATGGAAAGAACACTAAAACTTTAAAAAAAGGCCTTGTGTCCGGATAGCTGCATATGGTGCTAACAACACAGGTCTCATCTACGGCAGATGTTATGTTATCCCCTACGTACTCCTAACCATACAAATTCTGAATCAAACATGTCTAGTCTTGAGAACCTCTTTTTTGTCCTTCTTTGTTTTCATGTGAAAAATTGTGAAATATGAACCACAAAAATGTACAAGAGAGCTCAACCACTTCTTTTCTGCGTCACTCATTCTTTCCTGTGAGTTATTGTCTTCTTACTAAATCTCGTGGTTCTGTGTCGTCATCTTCTCAGCTTTGCCGTTACTCTTGCAATGGCTTCCACGGCCTCAGCTTCCTCCTCTCTGCTTTTCTGTGGTAGGAAGCAGGCAACACCCGCACTGCGGCAGATGCACGTCGTCGCAGCAGCACTGAATTCCTCCGGCGATCCTACTCGAAAGCGCCGTGTTGACACCAGAATTCACTGGTCCGGCCCAGACGAAGGTTGGGGGAAAGACCAAATCCAGACACCGTCAATAGCGAGAAGAAAGAGGAGTATCTGGGATAAAGATTCGTGGATAGACGGCTTCTAACCGTCTATTATTCGTTACCATTATTCGTTATTATTAATTTTTATTAATTTTAGAGGATATAATCATTCTCATTAAATTTATAATTTATTTTTACATTTATAATGATTTAAATATTTAAATTTTTTATTTATTATAAATTAATCGTTATTATTAAATTTTATTCATTAGTATTAAAATTCTTATTTATGATCTAAACGTTACAAACTTGAATTAATTTTTGAATGTTATGAATTTGATAGTAATAAATATTCTTGATGGGAGAATGTTCTTCAAGATTTTTTATATCATCTAAAGTGAGAGTTCCGAGCTAATAAAAACCAAAATACTAAGAGAAACAATTGTAGAAATTTTTCGATAAGAATGACTGGAGGTACGCAATTTCATTTCTACATTAGTTTCATTATGTTTCTATTATAGTGATTTAGAAACATATTTTATTCTTAAGTTTTTTTACATTTGGTATCAGAGCATGATTAACTTATATGAAAACGATTTTTATTTTTATATAATCATTATAATTTGATTTTGATTTCTCTTTTGAAACTTTTGATGCATTTGGTGTTAAAAATCAAGAGGATATAAGATTTTTATTATTTTTGATGAAATAAAATATTCATTATTACTAAATTGCTCATATTTTATATGAATATATGATCATATGAATTTATGTTTATGAGTTAATTTTATTCAAAATGTTTAGTGATTTATATAATATTAATTAATTAGGGACTAGCCATAGCATCCTTAATTGATTAAAATTATGTATAAAGTTAAAATAAAGATCACATAAGGAATTAGATATAATATTATGATTAATTATATTTAATATAATAATTATTATCCCATAGAATCTTTTATTATATTTATATAATTAATATGGATAAAATATCATATTATTTTCATAATTTACCTACAAGGATCATGAATTGGTATATAATTTGATAGTTTTATCATAAAGACCATTTGAATCTATTTAAATTAAAAATTTAGTTCACAAGTAATTTTTATATCATAAGATTCAATTTTGACATGTTTCATATTAGTAAAGTATACAATTTAGACTATTAAGTCTCAAATTTTGACATAAGCATTTTGGGTTTTATGTAGTTTCTCAAACTGTTAATTTCTCTAATATCCGATGTGATATTCCCAAACTTAGGGGTAATAACTATAAGATTTGGAAGGAGAGAATTCTCCATCATCTAAGGTGGATGAATATTGATTATGATATTGGGAAGTTTGAACCACCTATAGTTACTAATGCCAGCACTCCAACTGAGGTTGTGCTATATGAGTGGTGGGAGCGATCCAATCAGCTTAGCGTGATGTTTATCAAGACTAAGATAACTATTGGCATACGTGGTTCTGTTGACCAACATGAGAAGGTCTTAGACTTGCTACAAGCTATCGACGAACAATTCATCACTTTAGAAAAGACATTAGCAAGTACCCTAATAATGAAATTCTCATCCCTTAGATTCACCGACGTAAAAGGTATATGTGAGCATATAATGCAAATGTGGGATATTACGACTCAACTTAAGAAACTTGAGATTGATATGTCAGAATTCTTCTTGGTGCACTACATTCTGAACACCCTTCCACATCAATATGAGCTTTTTAAGATTTCATACAACACACATAAGGATAAATGGTCAATCAATAAATTAATGACCATGTGTGTTCAAGATAAAGAGAGGCTAGTGATAGAGCTAGGTGAGAGTGCATTGGCAGTAACCACTCGTGGAAAGAATAAAACTGATAAAAATTAAGCTAATCAATAGGGAAAGGTAAAATACCACCTCAAGCTGATATCAAGAAAAAAACAAAATGTTTCTTCTGTAAAATGAAAGGACACATGAAGAAGGAATACTTGAAATTCCGATAATGGCTTGAAAAGAAAGATAAACCAACCTCGCTTGTGTGTTATGAGTCTAATATGGTTAATGTTAATATTAACACCTAGTGGATTGACTCTGGATCAATAATCCATATTACAAACTCTTTGTAGGGTATACAAAACCTAAGAAAGCCAGTGAGAAGTGAGCAAAGCATCTTATCAAGGAATAAGATAAGCTCACATGTAGAGGTAATTGAAACATGTATTTTAACTTTAAGTAATAATTTTGTTTTAAAATTAAAAAGAACCTTTTGTTGGTTTGGCAAGTCCCACATCGGAAAAATCAAGCTTGTTATTTCTTATTGCAACTATAAATAAGAGCTTAGGTTTTGAAGCCAAATGTACCACAAGAAAAACCTAATAGTTTGCTTTGGGTTTAATTTCTATTAAGCCCACACTTAGTTAAAATACTTTGGGCTTTTTCTTGTTTAGTAGTTTTGAGTGTTTTATGGCCTAGGAACATTGTCTTAAGGTATTTGTAATTTCAGATGGTACGTTAAAGGAAGATCTTGCAGGTATGGATAAGAAGGCCTGATCAAGCATTATTCTAAATCTCTCTAACGAGGTTTTACGGGAGGTAGCTACAGTGACTACGATTAAGAGCATGTGGAACAAGCTTAAAGCCTTATATATAAAGAGGACAATGGAGAACCATCTCTACTTGAAGCATAGTTTGTATATACTTTGGATGATTGAAGGTACATCTATACTCTCACATCTTGATAAATTTGATTCCTTAGTTATCGATTTGGAGAATATAGATGCGAAAATTAATGATGATGATAAGGCCCTGTTACTTTTGTGTTCTCTTCCCCAATCCTTTAAGTATTTCCATGGTACTATGATTGATGGAAAAGAAACAATTTCGTATCAGAAAATTAAATTTGCATTAAAATTTAAGGAGCAGATAGATAGGGATATCACTAGGGAGAGTAGTGGGAATCAGGTTGAGGGTCTGGTTGTCAAGAGTAGAACTGATAAAAGGAAATTTGACAGTAGCAGATCTAAATCTAGACATTAAAATTTGGAGTGCAGATATTGTCATAAAATGAGGCACATTAAGATTGATTGCTTTAAATTAAAAAATAAATTAAAGTAAAAGAGAAAAAATTATTGAGAAAACTACTAAGTCCGTTGAAGTTAGTGTAGCAGCTGATGAGAATGATGGAAATATTTTCTTTGCTACTAATGACAGGACGAGGTCTAAAATGAATGGATTTTAGATTCGTGTTGTTCATATCACATGTGTCCCAATAGGGATTTATTTTTCACATATGAATCTTGTAATTGTGGAATTATTTTGATGGACAATAATGTCGCGTGTGATGTTGTTGGTAAAGGCACAATCCGAATTAAAATACATGATGGTATTGTGAGAATGCTCATTAATGTTAGACATGTTCCTGATTTAAAAAAGAATCTCATCTCTTTAGGCACTCTAGAGACTCTTGGGTGTAAATACGTAGCTAAAGGTGGAGTTATCAAAGTTTCTAGAGGTGCCCTTGTTATGAAAGCTTGTAGGTCTGGTAGCTTGTATATTTTGCAGGGAACTACTGTCATAGGCTTGGTTGCAGACTCATCATCATCATTGTCTGATTCTAACATCACCAAATTATGGCATATGCATTTGGGTCATTTGAGTGAACAAGGTTTGAGCATATTGAGCAAAAGGGGTCTTCTTTGTTGACAGAGTACCGGGCCACTGGATTTATATGAACACTATATTTTTGGAAAGCAGAAAAGAGTCAGCTTCAATTCTCCGATAGTTCACAAAACGAAAGATACTCTTGACTATGTTCATTTAGACCTTTGGGGTCCAGCTTGTATTCAATTTAAGGGTGGTGCCAGGTATATGTTAACTTTCATTGACGATTATTTCAAGAAAAATTGAGTTTATTTTCTGAAGCATAAAAATGATGTTTTTCTAATCTTTAAATAATGAAAGGCTTTGATTGAGAAACAAACAGGTAAATAGATTAAGCGGTTTCAAACAGATAATGACATAGAATTTTGTGAAGGTGACTTTGATGAATTATGTAAAAATGAAGGAATTATTCGGCATCACACTGTTAGGATGATGCCTCGGTAAAATAATGTGGCCGAACGTATGAATAGAACACTCTTAGAGAGAGCAAGATGTATGATCTCAAATGCAAGGTTGACAAAGAACTTTTGGGAGGAGACGATTAATATGGCTTGTTACGTTGTCAACCGCGCTCCTTTTGCAGCACTTAAATTTAAAACTCTGAAGAAAGTTTGGTCAGGTACTCCTGCTGATTACTCTGATTTAAAAATTTTTAGGTTTTCAGCATATATGCATGTAAATGAAGAAAAATTAAAGTCTCGAGCTAAAAAGTGCATTTTCCTTGGGTATGCTTCTAGGGTGAAAGGATACAGATTATGGTGTCCTGATCCCAAATCCCTAAAATTTATAATTAGTAGAGATATTATTTTTGATGAATTATCTATGTTATCTTCCAAAGAGGAATCTACTAGTTGTACATATGATAGTGCGCAGAAGCAGGTGGAGCTTGAGATTGGTAGTTTTGATTCTTTTCAGTCCAACTCTTCTACTCAGAGAATGCTAGTAGATGGTCCCGAGTCTACTGACGAAGATGATCCAGAGGAAGAGCAAATATTCCATAGCCAAGGATAGACCACGAAGAGATATTCGACAACCACAAAGATATGCAAATTTGATTGCATATGCTTTGTCTGTTGCAGAAGAAATAGGTGGAGTTGGTGAGCCTGCTACCTACTCAAATGCAGTTTCTTGTGATGATTCCACTAAGTGGTTGATTGTGATGCTTACGAAACCTCTTCGGGTTTACAAGTTCAAGCAGTGTTTGGACTTGGTTGGTGTTCATTGTTGGTGATTGGCCGTTGGGGCTTTTGTGAAGAACGTAGAGCAAGTTTGCTAATTGTTAATGTTGGAACATGCAAGGTGGAGATTTGTTGGTTTGACAAGTCCTAAATAGTCCCACATCGGAAAAATCAAGCTTGTTATTTCCTATTACAACTATAAATAAGGGCTTGGGCTTTGAAGCCAAATTCACCACAAGAAAAGCCTAATAGTTTGCTTTGGGTTTAATTTCTATTGAGCCCACACTTAGTTAAAATACTTTAGACTTTTTCTTGTTTAGTAGTTTTGGGTGTTTTATGGCCTAGGAATATTTTCTTAAGACATTTGTAATTGTCTCTTTTATAGTAGAGTTTTGCTCCTCCGTCCATAGATGTAGGTTAATTGACCGAACCACGTAAATTTGGTGTCCCTGTCTCTTTTATTTTTCTGCTTTATTATTATCTTTATTGGGTTACCAAATTACCCTTTGGTAAATTTCTTGAGGCTAGCTCTAACACCTTTTATGTACCAAGTTTCTTACGAAACTTGATTTCTGTTTCTAGACTCATACCATTTGGATATTGCTTTAATTTTCAAGATACATCATTTAATTTATTATATAAATCTAATTATGTTGGGAATGGTATTTTGTCTGATGGTCTTTACAATATTTTCTTATAAATAATGACACTCATAGTTCAATGCATATTTACGTTGGTACTAAAAGGTGTAATATTAATGAGGATTCCTCTATGTTATGACACCAGAGATTAGGACATATCTCCATAGAGAGAATTAAGATATTAGTTAATAATGGATTACTTAATACTCTTGATTTTATTAATTTTAAGACTTGTGTATTAAGTAAAAATATACCAATAAGTCCAAGAAAGGTGCTAATAAGAGTTAAGATATATTAAAGATCATTTATACTGATATATGTTGTCCATACATGGATACATATGGTTAGAAATTCTTCATCTCCTTTATAGATGATTACTCACGATATATATATTTATTTGTTTTATAACAAAAATAAAGCATTGGATGCTTTCAAAGTCTTTAAGGCCGAAGTTGAGTACCAATATGATAAGCAAATTAAAATTGTGAGATCAGATAGAGGTGGAGAATATTATAGTAGATATACTGAGAATAGACAAGCACCTGGTCCTTTTTCTAAGTTCCTTCAAGAACATGGGATTATTGTCCAATACACTATGTCTGGTTCTTTAGAACAGAATGGTGTTACAAAAAGAAGAAACCAAACATTATTAGACATAGTGCGAAATATGCTTAGCAACTCCAATCTTTCTAAATTATTATGGACTGAAGCACTAAAGACATTTGTATATATATTAAATCAAGTTCCAACCAAGATTATCCCAAAGACACTATTTGAATTATAGAAAGGTTGAAAACCGAGTTTGCGATATATGCATATTTGGGGATATTCGTCTGAGGTCAGGATATATAATCCACAAGAAAAGAAACCAGCCCTGAGGACTATTAGTGGGTATTTCATTACATATACTGTCCAAAGGTTACATGTTTTATTATCCATCTTATACAACTAGGATTGTGGAATCAAGAAATACTAAGTTTCTTAAGGATGACATGATTAGTTGGAGCGATCAATTCAGGAACATAGTTTCTGCATAAGATCATATAGAATCTCAACCTTCAACATCAAATGATTGGTTATAGTTCATAGCACTCCTTAAGTACAAACTGATGTTGAACAACCAATTATTGAGATTCCATATGTTGTTAACAGCATTCTAATATATCAAGCAGTTCAGAAATTATAATAAGCTCTTGAACAATTAGTTGAACTACAAGTTTCTCAGGAAAATATTAGTACAATATTAAGAAGATCTACTAGAAATAAAAGATAAGTAATTCCTAGTAATTATGTTGTATATCTACAAGAATCTGACTATAATATTAGAGCCGAAAATGATCCTGAATCATTTTCACAAGCCATGAGCCACAAAGAGTCAGATTTATGATATAATGGCATGAAGGAGATAAATTCAATGAAGAGCAACATAGTTTGGGATCTTGTAGAGTTGCCCAATAGAGCAAAGGCTATTAGTTGCAAATGAGTCTTTAAGACCAAAAAAGATTCATTAGGTAACATTAAGAGATACAAGATAAGACTTGTTGTAAAAGGATTTACTCAAAAGAGGAAATCGATTATACGAAGACATTTTCTCCTATATCTAAAAAAGATTCTCTTCATATCATTTTGGCATTGGTTGCTCATTTTGACCTTGAGTTGCAATAAATGAATGTGAAAACGATATTTCTTATTGAAGATCTAGAGGAGGAAGTTTATATGAAATAACATGAAGGTTTCTCCTCTAGTGTTGGTGAGCACTTGATTTGTAAGCTTAAAAAATCTATATACAGTTTAAAACAAGCCCCCCGCCAATCGTATTTTAAATTTCATGGAGTAATTTCTTCATTTGGATTTGTTGAAAATCCTATGGATTAATGTATATATGGTCAATAGGAGTAAAATATGTTTTCTTGTTTTATACGTATATGATATTTTGCTTGCAACCAATGATAAGGGTTTGCTGCATGAGGTGAAATAATTCTTTTATAAAAACTTTGATACAAAAGATATGGGTGAAGCATCTTATGTCATTGGTATTAAGATCCATAGAGATAGACCTCGAGGCATTTTAGGTCTATCATAAGAAATCTATATCAATAAACTTTTAGAAAGATTTCGGATAGAGGATTGTTCACCAAGTGTCGCTCCCATTGTGAAAAGTGATAAGTTCAATTTGAACCAATGCCCGAAGAATAATCTTGAGAGGGAATCAATGAAAAATATCTCATATGCTTCTGTCATAGGAAGCCTTATAAATGCCCAGGTTTGTACTAGACCTGATATTGCATTTGCTGTAGGGATGCTAGGTTGATATCGAGTAATCTAGGTATGGACCACTGAAGAGCTGCAAAGAAAGTGATAAGGTATCTTCAAGGAACCCAAGATTATATACTTATGTATAGGCATACAGACAATCTGGATGTGATTGGCTACTCAGATTCAGATTTCGTCAGCTGCGTTGATTCTCATAAATTAACATTAGGATATATTTTTATGATGGCTAGTGGAGCTATTTCTTGGAGAAGTGTCAAGCAAACCTTGACCACTACTTCTATCATGGAAGCTAAGTTTGTCTCATGTTTTGAGGCTACTTCACATGGTATATGACTTAAGAGTTTCATTTCTGAGCTTAGAATTATGGATGCTATTTCTAGGTTATTAAGAATTTTCTGCGACAATTTAGCTGCTGTCTTTATGGCTAAGAATAATAAAAGTGAAAATTGAAGTAAACATATTGACATTGAGTATTTAGCACATTAGCACTGAATTGATAATTGCTGATCCTTTGACTAAAGACATGCCACATTTGAAATTCAAGAATCATATAGAGAAAATGAGACTTGGTTCCACTTTGTAATTGTATTGAAACTCTTATATATATTGTGATATTTTCTCATTCATGTGCACATTAATTTGAGAAAATATATTTATGTTGGATCAAGAATAAACATAAAGTTTATTCATTAAATAATATTACCACATTAAGTTTAATTCTTAAGAAACTAAATATATCGTGATACATGGATGGTAATACTTGTTCATAGAGGAATTATTGTTATGATTCATGTATTTATTTCTTAATAAAGTTATTCGATAAGATTAATTAAAGTTATTAAGTTAAACGTATGAATCAAGTAGGAGAATGTAACCGTTTTATATTCATTACCATTGATTTTTATTGATTTTAGAGAATGTAACCATTCTCATTAAGTTCATTATTCATTTATTTATTTATTATGATTTAAATATTTTAATTTTTTATTTATTATGAATTAATTATTATTTTTAAAATTCTTATTTATTGTACAAACGTTACAAATTAATTTTTAAACATTATGAATTTAATGGTAATAAATGTTATTGATGGGAGAACATTAAGGTTTTTAGTCCCTAGGCTCTATCAGTTTTTAAAATTTTTTATATAAAAGTTCTGAGCCAAGAAGAACCAAAATACTAAGAGAAATTATTATAAAAATTTCTCGACAACAATGACTGGTTGTATTTTAGGTTGGTTTGTTGTCTAATTCCATAGCGATATCATGTGGACATTCATAAGGACTTTAAAGTGTGACAAATTATTTTGGATCCTTTATTGCTTGATTACTTCGAACTTGAGAAGTCCATCTTTGTATTTTATATTGTCTATCAAGTGTTTATTGAAATATCTACTTATGGGATTTTGAATATTAATATTTTTTCTAATTTATTTTTTCTTTTGTAGGTCTTGAGATCCTATTAGGATACTAAGAGGTTGATCCTTTGTGGATAAGCATGTATGAGTATTACATGACTTAAGCATAACCATATATGTCTATGATAGATAGTATCAGAGCGAGATAAGAACACTTAGAAACACTTGATATACAAACGTAAAGTCCTAAGGGGAAAGTGATTATGTAAGCCAACACATGCGATTATTTGAGGAAATTGAGCATAAAGATATAGAGAAAAGAGTCACTCAAAAGAGTAGACATCTAAGATTGACATTTAGTGGAATGGTCAATCATTCGCGCAAGAGACATCGTGAGGATAAGTGAACTAGGAAGAACGTGTAACACATAAAACATGAGATGATTATGTTTAAGCTACAGCTTGATGTTGACAACCTAGCTTAACAATACTTAATGCAAGCTAGGGCACTTGGTAAAAGAGGAGACCATGCAAGTAGGGATGAGTTGTTTGATGACTTAAAAAGTTTGTGCAAAGCTCATAGAGGCAAGGAGAATTATCAACTTGAAGAATTTAGTATTTATGCAATGGCTTCTATGTGAATAATACATGGCTATCGTAAGATAATTGAAATTTGATGTTATGAAGTATGAAAATTTTCTCTTCGACATAAAATGAGTGCGTCCATAAGATACTAAATTGTATAGTGGATTAAACCCATTGTTAGGCCTTGGGTTGCAATAGAAGTTGTATTGGTAAAGAGTTATAATTTAGCAAGGGCATTCATAGCAATAGAATAATGCATCATTTATTTAGAAAGATAGAGTAGTCTAAGGAGATTGTGGTCTTAAAATTTTTAGGGGAAATACGTGAATAGAAAAATTACTTTAATAAGACAAGTATCCAAGAGGGATTAGCCTCAGTTCTCTAGTGGGAGATTCACATGTAATAGATTATACATATTGAGGAAGGTACCTCAAGTCAGAAGTTTTGTAAAACTCAACGAACTAAGTAACATGTCATTGTAAGATCTATAATGTGTTGATGGACGTATTGTAAAATTAAATAGAGGAGCAACAAAAACAAAAACAATACTTATGGAATGATGGAAGATCATTATCATTTCAATGATATAAACAATTTTTTTTTTAAGATTTAAAAAGTCTACCAGGGAAGCATTAACTGGTAAGTAATGAAATAGCTGGTTTTCCTTTCAAAAATAAAAATATGAAAATAGAATATTGAAAAAAATAAAAAGCTTGAATTAATACATCCTCTTTTCCTTCTACCAAATCCAAAAACCACTTTGGGATTAGCTCTAAATGAGCAATTCCATGAAGATCTAAAGCTTTAAATAATATATTTTATTTTATCGTGTGAATATAATCTTTTATGCCAAGTAGCACCCATGTCTCCTGTCCTACTTGGGAGCGAATGGCAACGAATTTTGCCCCTATCGTGTAACTAGTTTTCATCATATATTTAGAAGACCAATACTTTGACTCATGAATTAGCTAATTTAGTGGGAGATCTTAGTAAATCTCCACCAGCTTTTAGGCAATTTTGGGACATCTTAGTAAATCTCCACTAGCTCTTAGGCAATTTTGTTGCCACTTAATTGATAAATAATGAAATAATTGGTTTTCCTTTCCAAAACAAAAATCTGAAAAGATGAACTAATACGTTCCCTTTTCTTTCTACCAAATCTGGTTTTGATATTGCTCTAAATGAGTGGATTCCCTTAAGATATGTTTTCTAAAACAATTGTATTCTCCTCTATTTCAAGGCCAACCTCTCTCGTCTCACATGCACAAAAAGGAATCCACATTGGAAACAATGGCATCCCGCTGCTCCACAATGCTGCTCGCTCTCCTTCTCTTCTCCCTCGTCATGACTCCCGGTACGTATCTGTATTAGTTCTAACATCTAACGTATGTTTATGTGCCTTGCTACTGCTTTTTCTTCTTCGGTGGTTTTTGTCTGATAAGTTTTATCTGGTGGGGATTTGTAGCGTACTCGCAATGGAACGGCTGCACTATTCTTGGAGAAGGATGCAAGAATGACGCAGAGTGCGCGATTATATGCCAAGAAGATGGCCAAGTCGTGAAGTCGTACCGCTGCATTCCTGATCCAACCGGCCGTGATCGAGGCACAGTTTGCTGCTGCACTTATAAATGATGATCGGGGGAACCGTTGCGATTAAGTTTGCCCATCCAACATCTTTAACGCGCATAAGAACAATCGTTTAGATTGTCAGCAATGCTGTTGTGTCTGCTTTAATCTTTTTGATATCGAATAAGATTGCAGCAAGAAGGTTTGTGTGTTATCTGGGTTGTCATCTATGATGAGATATTCACTATTTTCTCAATTGAGAAGTTTTTGACAGTGACTTTATCAAAAAAATGATTTTGACAATGTTCCAAACAAGTCATGTGGCAAGCTAAATATGACAGAAATTAAAACAAAGGGTCTTGTCTCACGATGATAAGGATTTTTTCGAAAAATTAAAAATTTAAATTTGACAGAAGAACTCTGAAGGTTTTTAAAAATACGTCATATGACATTCTAAATACGTTAAAACTAGAGCCCTGTTCTACCAAAGTAAATGTGTATTATCTATCTTTTTATTTTCTTGTGATTTTTTTAATAAACTTGAGAATCCTTCTTATGATAATTCTAAAAATTTAAAATTGAATGTAGCAGTATTAATGTGGCAATTACTAATAGTTTGCAAGTGGCAGATCTTTAGAAATATACAAATTAGAAATAGTACAAAAGTTGAAAGGAAAAAAAAAACTAATTTTAACAGCAAAAATTTAATAAAGCAAACAGTTTCTGCGGCAGTGGCAGAAAGGAGGGAACAAAGATGAGATGAAAAACGAGTGGAGGAAGAAGAAATCATTCCGTTCATATCATTTTGTTGATTATTATTTTGTTGTGATGAAGGGGAGCGGGCCAGTTCAATAGATTTGGCCATCCATGTATAGGTAAGCGTGATACGTGAAAAAGGATCATCGCACGTTGTTGATGGATTGACATCCACATTCAAGCATATATATAGAGAACAAAATTTGGTATAAGTTTCTCATAAATTTCAAAAAGTTTGAAGCATATATAATCCATCAAATGAAGTTAAAATGGGCAGCATCATATTTTTTAATTTGCAAAGCATCGCATATAGAAAACAAGAAAAACTAAGAATTAATCTTAGAAAAGATCTTGTCTCGATCCATGCCGCCTATCACCCCATTTATCCTTGGAGTGATCGGTTCATCAACGAGCGCAACGAGAGCTGCAACGACACCAGCGTTGCCTGCGATGGTGGGTTCAGTGTATTCTGGCCTGTTCCTTATATCCAGGAAGTCTTCATGTTCATCTGGACCAGCCACCACGGCCCCAAGCAAGGCATTTGGGTTGGATTCCTCGGCGTCTCTCCATCGTTTTCCCTCGGAGCAACTGTAGTTATGGCCATCCCAAGGGATCGACGCAGCTCTATGGTGGACATGTTCTGGGAAGTGGTCTCCAAATCCAACCAAATAGCTCATCTTCATAGGGTTGTCACCCAGCATGTAGTTCACCTCAAGCATACCACAAGCGTAATGTTATTAGTCTATTATTTGAGGTTTGCATGCCAGCTGATACTGCGCTTCTTTGTCAATCCTCTTTGGTGTGTGACCGAAGCTGAGGATGGAATGCAAACCTACCTGTGATCTAGCAAAGTTCTGCAGCCTTTCCAGTGAGAAAAATTCAGAACCGCAGTTTGCACCTGGGATGTTAATGATGTTAAGATAGTCACCGTAGATTTTACTAAGGAAGGCAGCAGTTGCTGCGAACTGGAGTGGTGCACTTTTATTAGGCTGCAAGAGGATCAAGCCACCTGCACAAGAGAAGCACAACAAAGTCGATCTCATTGTTGAAATATGAATTATGATTGTGCATATATGACAACCAGGTTGTGAATGGCGTTGTACTCCCTTGACCTAATTCATTGGTGTATGTTAGCAAAGGCTAGGAGTTTTACCTGGTGTCATGCTGAACTTGTTGGGCGTAGAAAGATAGGAGCATATGATCATATTAGCCATATCTGAGCAAGTCTTTAGGGTTGGCTCATAAGGATTGCCGGGGTCACGAAGATATCTCAACCTGGTTAACAAAACCTATAAATGTATAGTCAGAATTATAATATCAAAATCATAGAAAGTTTTTATATATCCAGCTATCCAATGCCATGAACGTTACTGCATTGGCTGCAACTTTGTTGTTCCAGTAGAAAACCCCGGTATCAGATGGTAGCGCTTCCTCCACCGCCGCCTCAAAATTCTCGGTTGCATACGATAGGTACGTAAAGTTTCCGGTGGCAAGAAATAACCATGTGGCTCCCCAGACCAGCTCATCCTTGTAGCTGGAAGAGTTGTACAAGTTTGCTGCTTGCACTCCACAATCTTTGTCTTCACTGTACGTCCCTTTGACGTGATTCTTGGTAGCGAACTCATAAAGTGTCTGAGAAGTTTGAGCGAGTCGTGTGGAGTAGTTGGCATCCTCTTGATAAAAAACTAGAGATGCTGCGGCAAGTGCTGCAATGATTTCCCCTGCAAGATCCGCGGACGAGCTTTTACATTTGAACACGGGTCTTGGATATGTCATGTCTTCAGGCCTTTGCCAGCACGCCATGTCATTATCAACTTTAGCATCATCATTTGCGCCTCCAACCTAGAATTATAGTGATAAAGATCAGCAGTGATGACAGTAAGATTGCACTTATGTTTCGGGTCTTCAAATAGTTTGATTAAGACATGCAGTTGATGAGTTCATCCATTGATTCACCCAAAATTGGGTACTCAATGAAGTGATCACGAGAGATACAAATACTTTCCTGAGAGAACAGAGATTCTGGTTCAGAGCTGGAGGTGGATGTGATGAGCAGTTTGAGCAAATAATCGCTTCCCCACTTGATGATGTCCATTACATGTTCGAGCTGACCGATCGCGGCGTACTTGTGACTGTACTCAATCACGGTCCAACTTAGCAGAGTGATGGTGTATGCTGTAGTGAAGCTGAACTTGATGTTGTTCCCAGAATCATAGAATCCTCCGACTAGACTAGCATTGTCTTGTTTCCATTTACCATCTTGCAGAGCGGAATTACCCCGAAACTTCACGGGATTGCTCTTCGGAAGAAACCCAGCTGCAGGTATGACTACGTAAATAGATTGCTGGAATTTAAGTAGACGATGGAGGAAGATAGAGATGTAGTACATTTCTGAGCATCGAAGAACAGAAGAGCATAGTCCAGAGCGAGAGGAAGACCGCTCGAGGAGCCACCACCAGCATGTTTACGAGGTAACAAAGCTGTCAACAGAGCTGCTGCGGCAGCGACGACGATCAAAGAGATGACGACATAGATGAAGCGCTTGAGGTGAGACTTGTCCTGTACGCTGAGCCTAAAATCATAGGATTTGGCGTACATCAAGGGAGAGGATTCCTTGGAGACTGATGAAGTTGGAATCAAGCCGAAGTCGACTTCTATAGAATTCCAGCGGTCCGCCGAAGGGAGAAGTCGGCCGGCTCCCGAGATGGAGTGAACATATGATTTAGAGCTCTCCTCCATATCGGCTGATCAGCGAGCAGTCCCAAGCAAGAGAGAAGGAAGAAGAAGAAGCTACGGAAGTAGAGAAATCATGAGGGCAGAATGTATGTGTTGAATGATGGTTTTTGTCGTAAGCATCAAGCTACGAACGGTGACTTGATTCGGATATGTACGAAACTTGTTATTGCCCGAGAAGATGGATGACGGAGAAATCGAGGGAATGCTAAGATTGTTCCAAGGTAAGTTTGTCTCTTGTGTTGGTGCAAATGCAGGACGGAAATCAAACTTAGCTTTATTAGGCACGGCGAAGGATCCCTGGAGAAGAATCAGAGTAGCAAGTAGGGTCCAGGAGAAGATGTTCTCCTTCGAAGGGTTGGTGGAGAAAGCAATAATGGCCTTCCATGATGCGGAGTTGCCATCGGAGAGGCTGAGGATGAAATGGCAAACACAATAATCGTCACTCGTCGTGCTAGTCTCTAAGAATGACGAATTAGAGAAGTCTCCAAAACATGTCAATCACATCAGACACAAAATTAAATAAAAGAATATAAAGGAATCCTGGAAATGATTCTAGATCCGGGGATTAACAATGCACATATAAATCAAATCAAGATTTTTAATGAATTATTTATCTTGAAATTACAAGGACTTAATAAACGAAGCAGTAAAAAGTTCTTGGGGATGCTGCTAAAGAAGCACAAGATTGTAGTTCTAGTTCAGCTTGAAGACTTGAGCAGTCTTGGAAATTAGAGTTTCTCAAATGGATGTATACACGTTGCCTTGAGGAGAGATTTCATTGATGTATTCGCAACGTTGTAATGCACAAAAAGTCTCAAATGCTTTTTTTTTTGAAAATAAGGGACCTTTTATTGAATTTAAAAGAAAGCATGAACAATCTAAACATATCAACTTGTATGCTTTATAATTAATAGTTCTAGGAGTATAGTTGAAACGAGAAATATGATGATCCGAGTCCGATGAATTAATTGATCTATCATCTTCATTTGACTCGAACAATTGATTAAAATATTTAAGCTGAAGTTAATAGTAATATATTCATCAGACTCATATAAATCAATCTTAGTCTTATCTATTTCTGATATAGGATTAATCAAGGGTATTACAAGAAATATGAAGAGAAGCTAACAAAAGATTGATACCAACAATGATTTCATATAGGAGCTAAGGGGTTTGTTGAGAGCCATTCACATAGTGAGTTGGTACTTGGAGTCAGTTTGGAGCCATAGGTGCTTTCAATTATTATTGATCTTAGCAAGCTTTAATGCCTCCACCACCATAATAGCTTTGGACATAATTCGGCTACGAGCTTTACAAGAGGTGTAGCCCACATCAATAGTAGCAAGAGAAGATGAGATTGAAGCAGCTCGGGAGGAGAAGATGAAGTTAACACCTGTAGGTAAATCAGGAGACAAAATGAGTAATTATATTATAAAAACCCCTAGCCTCAATTGAAGGGTTCAAAATAATCATTCGTCTCGACCACTCAGGAGTAGGACTAACAGGATGAGCCTCATTCATAAGAGCAAATGCCCTGTGTATGGTAGAGAGTAAGGCTTAGCATGATGGTTTCGAAATCTGACCTCATTTTTATTTAACTAAAGGGACTAAAAATCATAACCAATAAAAGATAAAATTTGGGAAGCTATGGCCTTGTTAAATCCTTCCCTTTCCCTTAGCTAGGCCCCCATAGGTTAGGAATTAAGAAACTGAAATTAGATATCAATTTTATCTTGGAGAAGATTCCAAAAGGAAAGAGCAATATTTCAAGAATATGTGAGAGGCAGAATCTATATGTAGTTTATAAAAAGAGTAAGTGTCAGGCTGGTGGAGTAAGTGAGCAAAGAGAACTCAGGTTGGAAGCCTATTATAGGAACTTGTAAAGGGAAATTTTAACCTCTGGAGAGATAATAAGCTGCCATAGTATCTTCTAGCCTCGTCATCCCTTCTCTCTTTTATCTGTTTTTAGAAACTGATAAACACCATTGATAGATAGCGAACCTAAAGGATTGGATTGCCGAATCTACTTATTATCATCGGGGCATCGTAGAATATGAATCTTAAGAATCTTTTCAATCAAAGTAGGTTGAAAATGCCGATATAAAGTAGAGACATTCTAACTGTTAGAAGACCATATCAAGAACTATATGAAACCATTCTCAAGAGCCTTTCCTAATATGATATGTATAATGCACAAGTTAGAAAATCTCAAAGTGATGGTACGAGTGAGGAGAGAGTGGAGAACATTTATGCACCAACGTTGAGTTCCTTCTTTTTCTTTAGTCACAGGTCTACAATTGCAAACTTTTAGGAAATATTATCTGAATATTTCATGCAGCAAATTCTCGGATGATATGCTCTCTAAAACAGTTACATTCTGCTCTATTTAAAGGCCAATCTCCCTCCTCTCACGTACACGAAAATGAATCCACATAGGAAACAATGGCATCCCGCTGCATTGTAACGATGCTCACTCTCCTTCTCTTCTCCCTCTTCATGACTGCTCGGTCTACTAGTACATAATTGTATTAGTTGTATTAGTTCTAACATCTGACGTAGGTCTTTGTGTCTTGCTATCACTTTTTCTTCTTTGGTGGTTTTGGTTTGATAAGTTTGATCTGGTGGGGATTCGTAAAGAACTCACTGCATCAAGATAGCGACTGCAATATTCTTGGGCCATACAATGCAAGAACAAAGCATATTACGATGATAGACTGTATCATCCGATGAGGGCTTGGACCTGTTAGGTCAGACGAATTGAAACCTTGTCATGACTATCATGTGCACCAGATTCCCGACCAAAAGTGAAAAATCTTAGGTCATCGAATAAATAATTAGCACAAGGATTATAGTAGAGTGTGAGTTTATCCTATGGCAATTTTGATCCAAATGAAGTTTTGACTTGTCTTAATCCCAATGCAACCTTATTGTTACCAGTCAAATTTAATTTTGGACCAAATGCCTATTTTTCACCTAATTTGGTCAAACTCAACTTAGATCGATTTATTGGACTTTTAACCACCTCGTTATTGGGCTTGATTCGAGTGGCCCAATTCTTTACTGCTGAATTCTTGTAGCCCAATCTAGGATGCCCAATTAGACTAGCCTAATTAAATTGACCTATTTTGATCTATATGTTGTATTAAAAAAAGAAAATATACATAAGTAAAGTATGATTATTTTATATATTTATTATATAATATATATATATATATATAATTGAATGTGATAATAGGATTATTTTGATTAGATAAATTTATAGGTTCATTATAAACTATATTATAAGAGACAAAAGAGGAAGTATGACATAAATGACACATAACCACTATGACTCATATTACTAGACAGACTTAATATAATATTATTATATTTATTAGATTTATTGATAAATATTTTATATATATATATAAAATATTTTTAAAATTTTATAATTTATTTGGGTAAAATTATTTTTAAAGTAAACTTTATTTTTTATTTAACTCAATTTTATAAGAAACTTGGGTAGGAGTAGCCAGGTTAAAATATTTTTAGAAATATTTTATAGATTTGAGTGGTAGGCTTTCAAGTTGCTTCTATGAAATATATTATGAATTTTGAGTCACGCTAAAAGTTACAACTTGTAGGAAATATTGTTTATCCTACTGATGATTGAGAAGAGCCCTTGGTATTTATGTACCAATTCTTTATGCACTTTTTGCCTAAAGAAGTGGAGAGATATTGTTTGGAGTTTCATAAATTTCGAAGAAAATTATAACTCTTTCAAGAGCTTTAATTATTAAACAGGGTCATCTATTTTCTTTGGTATAGGCAGAGTTCCTCTTAGATCCCTAATCAACTTTGAACTCTATACTCAGACATCGATCCACGAGTTCTCAACTTTCAACTTTGAACTCCATTGGTTATCTTCTTTAATATGCCCATTTTTTCATCTTTTTTTTATTGCTTTCCCAAGAATGCTCGTATAATATCTATATTTCATCATCATTCATTTATAAAGTGATATGTTAATGGATTACTTATAGTATACTCATTCATAAAAGTGTGAGTTAATGACTGTTATCTAGTAATGACCTCAAAAGGGCTTTTGTTGGATGTAGAGTTCCTTTGTGCATTGGTGGAGAGGTTATATCCAATAATTTTATCCAATCTCATTGATTAGCACTCACATAGTGCCGAAGATATTTATCTAAGAACGAGTTTATTTATTCAGTTTGGCTAGTGGGATGGAGACTTATGGAGAAGTATAACTTAAATCTCAATAACTTAAATAGCTTGATCTAGAATCATCTTAAGAACCACATCTCATTTGTATAAAATGATAATGTTGTGTGAAACTTTTTAACACTTCAGCACATTAGCCAAACAATTCCCACAATTGCTCTTGACGAGCTAAATGCCTCCACCGAAGTCATCTCTTGACGTAGATCAAATCAATCTCTTGATACGCCACCTCCAATTGCATCGAGATCTGGTATTTTTCTACCACCAATACCTTTGCTGCTGTAATTTTTCATCTAAAATATCAAAAGAAGTTTTTCTATCGATCCTTGCTGCGAATTCCTTTGTAAAAGCGCCATCTTTGAGCAGAAAAGTTACCATCTAATTGTTATCCTTTTTGAACAGGAATTTTTGTGCACCTCATAGATCATCTTGGCTCCCATCCGTGATTATAATTAGCTTGGTTGCCTCCTTTGTTGAGTTTGTAAAGAAGTACTAATGAATGTTATATACTTTAAGGAGCAATGTTATATACTTTAAGTATCGACCGCAGTCTCCCTACTACTAAGAAGTTTAATATGAAGTCTAATGAAATACTTTCTTACAGCCTATTTGGTATAGACAAAGACACCAAAAGACCTATTAGCTTTCATTGCTCCATTTTATCTTGTTGGCAAGTGAAGCACGTTTGAACATAATCCTTCACATCGGTCTTGATCTTTGGCTAATAAAAGGTCATCTTCACAAGAGCAAGAGTTCTATAACTGTCGGATGCCTCGTCCAAAGAGAATTATAACTCTTTCAAGAGTTCATGCTTTATATTATTCGCTTAGGGAACATAAATGCTATTTTCTTTGGTATAGACGAGTTCCTCTTAGATCCAAAATGATCATGCCTTACCTTTTTTAATCAGTTACATTAGAATTACAGCCTAGGGATCATTATATAGTCTATCTCTAATCCTACAAAAGGAAGTTAGATCGCAACTTACTCACTTGGCCTCCTCCTCCTAGTTGCATCATGTACACCAACTCCACTTTATACTCAAGACATCAGTCACGATGTTTGCTCATCTAGGCTTATTTTCCATCCTTATGCCAAATTCAACTAGAAAGTTTTTCCATCATGCTTATATTGCAGAGAGTTTCTTTGAGTCTACAAGTAACTCAATATGATATTATCCATTCTCAACCCAAAATGCATTCCAAGAAGATAGTGCTTCTATACCCAAAGGTAGAAAACAACCATTGTCATCATCTTCTCATGCATTGGATATTGCTGCTTGATTTCATTGAGCTTGTGGCTCTCATTAAGACATCAAAACAATTGACTAAGTAATAATCAATAGGATTAAAATGGAGTTTGATAGACACTTTGGCAATTAAAATGAATAAAGATTATTGTGACCCAAGGATCGGTGAAATTGTTGAATACTAAGAGTGGGGTTTTTTTTTCACTAAAACACTTGTGCAATGTTTTGAGAGGCTGATTATCCTAAGATATGTCAGCCCTTATAGCACAAAAAATATTAGTGCATAAGGTAAATCTTTATAAGTTGGGGATGGAGAAGTTGACCTTTGACACATTATCTAGTTTTTGCATCCCCTTTAATAGTAAAGATCACTGTCGAGAGTCGTTCCCAATATAATCTCTTTAATATACAAGTTAGAAAATCCTGAAACGATGGTATGAGATGTGAGGAGAGAGTGGAGAACATGCATGCGTCAATGATGAGTTCCTTCTTTCTTTGTAGTGGTTGGTCTATGATTGCAAATTTTTAAAAAATATTATTTAAATGTTTCATGCTTCAGAGAATATTTTATTATGTCCTACTCATTGAATCCTAGATTTTTATTATAAAATCAATTAATAAGTTTATTAGACTAATATATTTTTAAGATAAATTATATAAGAAATATGTTAATCATACACTTGAACTACCAAACGGGAAAATATTGAGCTAGAGGATTGGTTAATGTCTCAAAGAATGAACTTTATGCTAAAGATTTACATATCATATCGGAAGGAACGAATATTATCATGATAAAGATAACATTGCAAAAAGAGCAAGAGATATGTCGAGGATAGAATGATATGTTGAAAGTTTGAATAGAAGACTACAAGATTGGAAAACATACCAAAAGTATTGATGTCATGCTAGATAAAGTTGTTGAATCAAGATCTAAGTATTATATGGTCAATTTAATTTATTTTTGGGCTAATTTTGAGTCCAAGCTTGCAATAATTTTTGGGTTTGAAATTAGATTAGAATTGAGCATGTTGGAAGGTAAAATAAGTGGCCTATACTAAGGCTCGAAGGTGGTACCGATTGAGTTAGTTGACAACACAAAAAGTATTATCAGCATCGATGGTAGTACTACTTAGAGTGACGATGGTATCGTCTAAAATTTAAATTTTACAATAGTGGTGCGGAGTCTATATATATAGCTTATATTAAAAGTTATAATAATAGTACACCCCAATGTAGGTAGTAATACCACTCATACATCGAAATTTTAGATATTTAAAATTTTACTTTATTTTTGAAGCTTATAAACACCCTACTTGGGCGTGGTTGATACAACATCTATTCGTAAGATAGTAAGGTACAATAATCTCTTATTTTGAGTATAGTTTAAGTCTTCTTCTCCTCTTGAGATAGGTTATAATACTAAGTTATAGGAGATGATATATATTGTATAAAAAATGAGTATAAAGATAGTCTCCTAAGCCTGTAAAAGGAAAAAATTATGATAAATATAATTAAAAATTGATAGTAAAAGTTGATAACCTTAAAGAAAGATAAATCGGGAGTAGACATAGATCAAGAAATTCGAACCACTATAAATTGGTTTGTTTCTCTTTATTTGTCTTTTACTTATGACTTAGTATTATTCTTTTTACTTGTAACTTGTACTTGATCAATCGAGTTTTCAAAATATATTATTTTCTTGATGAATTTTAAAATCGATTAAAAATGTTATAATATAAATTCATCCTCCTTCTTAGTGTTATTAATTATCTAACTTTCCTAGGAGATATCAGGATATCACCGCCAGGGGAGCAGAATCTCAGTGTTAGTTTTGTTCCCACTTGATTGGTAAGCAATTAAACAACAGTGTTCCTTTCAAATATAAAAATAAGATAAGTTTTGAACTAATATGCTCCCTTTTCCTCCTACCAAATCCACTTTTGAAATTGCTCTACAGGAGCGAATTCCCGGATGATATGATCTCTAAACCAGTTATATTCTCCTCTATTTAAAAGGCCACTCTCCCTCTTCTCACATGCACAAAAAAGAATCCACATTGGAAACAATGGCATCCCGCTACTCCACAATGATGCTCGCTCTCCTTCTTGGATGCCTCGTCATGATTGCTCAGTCTACTAGTACGGAATTGTACTAGTTCTAACATTTGACATATGTCTATGTGTCTTGCGACTGTGTTTTCTTCTTCGGTGGTTTTGTTCTAAGAAGTCTGATACGACGGGGATTTGTTGACTACTCCTTGCATCAAGATGGCGACTGCGATATTCGTGGGCCATGCAAGACCAAAGCAGATTGCGTGAGGCCATGCCAAGCTGCCGGTCACTCCCCGGCGGCGGCGGTCCTCGTGTTCCTGATCCAACTGACAGTAATTGAGGCACAGTTTGCTGCTGCATTACTGCATGATGATTCGGAAAAGCGTTTGTAATAAGTTTGCTAATGCAACATTTTTAACGTACCCAATAATAATCTGTGTTGCAGAATTGAGGTTTATCATCAATGCTGTTGTGTCTGTGTATATCTTTGATATCGAAAGCGGGTGATTTGGCTCGTCATTTATGATGAGATATTCTCCATTTTCTCAATTGAGAAGTTTTCTTATCATAATTTTGTCACAAAAAGGGTTTTGAAAATGCTCTAAACATGTCATGTGGCAAGCTAAACATGACAAAATTAAAATAAAGGGTCTCATCTCATGATAATGGGGATTTTCTAATTTAAAATTTAAAAAATTGAATAGTTACTTGACTATGATAGCAATTGGGTTTACAAGTGATAAATCATTAGAAATATACAAAATAGAAATTGGACAATGACTCCATAGACTACGGTTGGTCAAGGAGGCCAACGTGGTTAACTTCTAACATACACAATGAGCCTACAATGACTCAGCTCACAGGCTACCTGACTGGGTAATGGTGGCTAATTTTGTCGCATTTAGATTCTAAAATTATGCAAAAAAAATCTAGCTATCTGGAGCCCCTCGTCATAACCAATATTTAGTGCTATCTAATATATTGGTCCCTTACTAAACTCAGTTTTAGCCTATATTAAGGTGTGTTGGGAATTGTAGGTGGCTACGACAAACAAAAGTTTTGAGCAATAATAAGTTCAACTAACTATGAGAGGAATAGGGATGATAGACTTCATCAATCATTGAGAGCCTAGACCTATTAGGTTAGACCAATGAAAGCCTTAATCATGACTATCATGTGTACCTAATTCCCGGAAAAAATCTGACGCATTTGATAGTAATGATCATAAGGATTAAAGTGGAGTTTGAGTTGACCCTATAGCAATTTTGACCCAAACTGAATTTTGACTACCCAATTTGTATTTTGAATTATATTAACCACAAGGCAACCTTATTTTTATCATTCAAATCTAATTTTGGACCAAATGACTATTTTTGACCTAATTTGGTCAGGCTCAACTTCGACTAGCTTATTGGACTTCAACTAAGTTGGGTGTTGGGCTCCATTCAAGTGGCCCAATTCTTTGCTGCCCATTTCTCATGGCCCAATCTAAGCTTCCCAATTAGACTAGCCTAATTAAATTATCTTATTTTGATCCATATATTATATTAAACAAATAAGGTGTATATAATTGAAGTTTGTATATAGTATGATTGACTATGATAATTGAATTGTTTTGATAAACAAAATTATAGGTTCATTGTAAACTGCATCAGAACAAATATTATTATAGCAAAGAGGATTGACATAACGACATGCGACCACTATGTTTCATATTATTAGTGAGGCTTAATGTTATATTATTATATTTATTAGTAAACATCTTGTACACATATAAAATACTTTTAAAATTTTCATAATCTAATTGGATAAATTTATTTCAAAAATAAATTTGTTTTTTATTATAATTTTTAGTCTTTTTTTAATCTTAATCAGTTAATAGGCCTAGTAAGATTATGTGGCTCAATGACTTATGATAAAATCTATTATATGTTTAATTGAATTCCGATCAAGATAATTGATCAAAAGAAAGGGACTCCTAATCTTGGGAGTACTATGATGGTGAGCCTTTCTTTTATTATCTTTCATTAGACTCTCTATTCTCACTTATATAACGATAAGACCTTGAGATTTTCTCATCAATGTTCTCTAACTGCATCAATTATAATGGTCTAATAGGAAGTAAGAAGAGATGAGAAGGGTGTAGTTTTTATATGTAAATCTTCCTAGGCTTCACAACGATTAAGGTATCAGATCTAATAATGTTACCAAAAGGTACACAATATCATTCTTGATCAATGATAAATTTAGATTTCAATCCTAATTTTTTGCTTAATATTTTAATCTTATAGTCCTGACTAAAACAATAATATTCTCCTCTATTCAAGGCCCTTCTCTCTCCTCTCACATGCATAATCTGGTGAGCACCTAAATCTACTAGGTTAGGCCAATGAAAGTCTTAGTTGTGACTATCATATGTATGAAATTTGGGATAAATGGGAAAAATCATAGTTCATTGAATTAGCATTAGGAATTAAGTGGAGTTTGACTTGACTCAATGACAATTAAAGAAAATAGGATTTTATGATCCTTGGTGAAATTGCTGAAGGCTAACTAGGAGTGGGGTTTTCTCATAAAAATGGTTGTGTAATGTCATGAGAGGCTAATTATCTTAAGACATGTCAGCTCTTCAAGCATAAAAAAAAAATATCTAAAGAGTCGATAAATTCTCCTGAGTTAGGAATAGAGTGGCTTGGTCAAAATCATGAACCTTGGCATAATGTGAGTTACATTGTCTATCAAGTATTTATTGAAATATTTACTTATGGGATTTTGAATATTAACATTTTTTCTAACTTATTTTTTCTTTTGTAGGTCTTGAGATCCTATTAGGATACTAAGAGGTTGATCCTTAGTGGATAAGCATGCATGGGCGTTACATTGCTTAAGCATAACCATATCTGTCTATGATAGATGGTATCAGAGTGAGATAAGAACACTCACAGATAAGACATGTCAGCTATTCTAAAGTAAAAAAGAATATTATCTAAAGAGCCGATAAATTCTCCCGAGTTAGGAATAGAGCAGCTTGGTAAAAAACATGAACCTTGGCACAATGTGAGGTTCATTCATCGATCAAATCTTTATAAGTTGTGGATGTAGAATTTAACTTTTGAGGCACTATCTAGTTCTTGCTCACCTCCGGTAGTAATGACCATTGTTAAGAGCGCTTCTCAAAATAATCGCTCCAATGCCCAAGTAAAAAAGTCTAATAGTGGTGGTATGAGAAGGGAGGAGAGAGTAGAGTGCACCAACAAAAAAGTTTATTCTTTGTAGCCAATGATCTACAGTTTAAAAATTTCAGAAAATATTATCTTAAATGTTTCATGCTTCAAAGAATAGTTTATTATGTACTACTTGGAATTGGATGTTGTCCCTCTCAATAAATGTAACTAGTTTTCATCGTATAGTTAGAGACACAGATACTTTGGCTCATGAATTATCTAACTTTACTAGGAGATATCAGGATATCACGACCAAGTGGAGCAGAATCTCAGCATCATTTGTGTTCCCACTTAAATGGTAAGTAATTAAACAATAAACTTCCTTTCAAATATAAAAAAAAGAAAAGATAAGTTTTGAACTAATATGCTCCCTTTTCCTTCTACCAAATCCACCTTTGAATTTGCTCTACAGGAGCGAATTCCCGGATGATATGCTCTCTAAACCAGTTATATTCTCCTCTATTTAAAGGCCACTCTCCCTCCTCACACATGCACTGAAAAGAATCCACATTGGAAACAATGGCATCCCGCTACTCCACAATGATGCTCGCTCTCCTTCTTGCATGTCTCGTCATGACTGCTCAGTCTACCAGTACGTAATTGCATTAGTTCTAACATTTGACATATGTCTATGTGTCTTGCTACTGCATATTCTTCTATGGTGGTTTTGTTCTAATAAGTCTGATATGGCGGGGATTTGTAGAGTACTCATTGCATCTAGATCGCGTCTGCGATTTTCGTGGGATATGCAAGACCGTAGCTGATTGTGCGCCAATATGCAAAGCTGCCCGCCACGACCCGACGCGAACCATCTGTCTTCCTGATCCAAACGGCGGTGACTCATTTATTTGCTGCTGCCGTCTTCAATGATGATCGAGGAAGCTATTGTAATAAGTTTGCATATGCAACATTTTTAACGTACTTAATAATAATCTGTGTTGCAGAATTGATATTGTTCTAAATGCAGTTGTGTCTGCATTTATATTTGATATAAAATACAGGAGCAGCAAGAAGGTTTTTGCATTATTTGGGTTGTCATCTACGACGACATATTCTCTATTTTCTCAATTGAGAAGTTTTCTTACCATAATCTTGTCACCAAAACGATTTTGAAGTTGTTCTAAATATGTCATGTGGTAAACAGGCCAAAATTAAAACATAGGGTCTCATCAGATGATAATAATGATTTTTTTTAATATTTAAAATTTTTAATTTTGTATTTGTCACAAAAAGAATTCTGAAGATGGTCAAACAAATTTCAGATAACATCCTAAACATGTTCAAATTTGAGACAAAGTTTGATTGTTCTGTTCTACCAAACTAAACTATATTCTCTATCATTTTATTTTCTTGTGACATTTTTCTAATAAACTTTATAATCCTTCTTATGAAAATTTTATAATTTTATAATTTAATGTATCGATATTCTTGTGACTTGTGTCATATTCTTTTTCATCCTTTTTTTTAAAAAAAACTTTACTAAGTGTAACGGCAAAGTACATGCCTGTTCGCATTACCATGAACCTAAACCAACCTTCAATTCGAAAATTACATGATTTGGTTGTCCATTCATGCGACGACAACCCATTAGATATATACTTTTATCATCTTATTAGTGTAGCAATTAATAATTTTTTTTAGAATGAATTAGGTTTCATTTAAATAACTAGGACAACCCATATAACCAAAAGTACAAAATTATCCTATAAGGCTAGAGGAGAACAAAAATACACTACCTGAATGGCAATGTTGTGGGCTTTCTCTCTCTCTCTCTCTATATATATATATCTATATCCAAGGGCTAAAACATTTAATTAGACAACCATATGAAGTACATCATTACATAAATGTCTCAAATACCAAAGAGGGGGCTTAGATTGCCTATATTTAGGTGTGTTGTGTATTGTTGGTGATCATTTGCGACAAAGAAAGATTTTAACGACTAGCTTGAGTTGGGCCAAATGTGAGAGGAATAGGGATGATAGACCATAACATCCATTGAGAGCCTAGACCTACTGTGTTAGACAAATGAAAGACATCGTCATGACTATAATATGTATCTTATTTTCATGCATTGGGAAAAAATCTTAGTTCATTTGATATGTTTTAATCATAATGATTAAAGGGAAGTTTGAGTTGACCCTATTGTCACGGACAAAATTGTAAACGGCTTGTTCGGTGTAATGCTTGTGCTTGTCCGTGTTCCTTTTGGTTGGTTGTCACTTGAACAAATAAAGGGCTTATTAAAGGCAAAATGCCCTATTTGAGTAGTTTGACATGCGACCATTGTAGGCTTGTACATAAATTAGCGTCGAGGAATACTTGTAATAGAATTTATAGTAGTGGACCAATTTTATGCCTTTGTTGTGCAAACATCTGCTACGAGCTTGTGATATCCATTGTTGGAATGTTTCATTGGCTATAAAGTGTTTACTAAAAAGTGGCTTGTGGATCCCGTGAAGCGCTTTTTAGTCTTTCTTTTAGTCCTAAGGGATTGCAGGAGATTCGGGTAAGCGACCTGGCTGCGGTGATACGCATGGTGCCGCTATTATATGCTTAATTGCAAAACCAGCTAAGTCAAGATAATTGTATCAAAAGAGCGGGACAAGCTCACTTAGAAACACTTGGGAGTACTATGCAAACGTGGGGACCTTTTGTCGGGCACCACGAGGACAAGCTAAGAAGAATTGCGGACTTATATAAAGGTGGGGATGGCTGAGTTCGAAAGCAATGGCTCGACATTGACACCCAAACTTGGACGGTGCTCGAGGCAAGAATGAGCCAAGGTGAGACCGTGCAATTGTAAATCTTCCTAGGTTGCTCAATGATCGAAAGAGTTGTGCAAAGCTCATAGAGGTGAGAAAGTTGCAAACTCAAGGAATTCGATACTCATGCAAGGTCTTGCAATGCGGATTCTTGGCCATCCCAATTTTAATCTTAAGGTCCGTGCATTGGAGCATTGAAACTTTCTCTTCGGCATGTGCAGGATACTCTTCGTCTGAAATGTGCAAATCTGGTGAGCATATTGCTAGACCCAGAGAGGGTGCAAAGTCAATGAAAGTGTATTGGTGAGGTGTCACATCTAGCAAAGTGCATTTGGGATAAATGGGCGCATTTGTTCAGAAAGAGTAGTCCAAGGGACGATGGTCTCAAAACTTCCAGAGGAAGGATGCGAAGAGAGTTGCTTGGTGGGGCGAGATATCTAGGAGGATAAGTCCCGCTTCTCATAGAATGTGAATGGTTGTGTAATGAATCGCTTGAGGAGTACTCAAGACAGAGCTCGAGGATCGAGTGAGCGATGAGGAGTCATCGCAAGATTCGCAAGTGGCAATCGCTGGTGGGACGCATAGCGAGATCAAGTGGGGAGCAACCATGGCAACACAAAGTGAAGGCACACTAAGTCCGAAGTGAGTTCGGACTGAAATATTTGACCCGTGGAATGGTTTGGCCACCATTAATCCAATGCTAATCGAGAAGCTTAACAACTTGGGGAAGACTTGGTGAAGTACCCAAATCGCGTGAAGGAGTTGGCTTTAAGATACTAACATGGAGTTGAGGCTTGGTGGATACGAGGTCAGGACATGGACTCTTGTCGAGGCAGAATCGGATCATGTCGTTCCATGGGTTTCATATTCAGATGGAGATAAACTCATCTTGCATGGTGCCAAAGACGAAGGAAGCTTGAGGCACAAACATCTTATCTCGATAAAGCACTTGGTGGAGATTCTAAGGTGGCAGCTTGGATTTCTTTGAGGCAAAGTTGGTGTCAAAAGGCCTTAGCACGGGGCAAGAGGATGCAGAGAGAGCTACTCTTGAAGAATATGCCATCGATGTTGCTATTCAAGTTGCCATGAGGAAAGTTGTGGATGAGATTTCTTTGGTAGGGCGAGTCCCAGGATCGCATAATGGTGCACCTATTTCAAAAAGTCGAGACTTCTCAGGAGCGCTAGGCGATGGATGCCCCTAGGCTAGCCGTCGCCCGAGTGTGACCCGAGAGGGGTGGACGAAGGTCGAGTGCCAAAAAAAAGTTTAATCGAAGTTGGCGAAGGCCAATGATGTGTTGGCGGAGTCCACACATGGAGATATCGCAATTCGAGTTCATACCAAGGATAGAATTGCAAGGAGATGTCACCGAATTGGAGGCGACATGATGCAGGGATCGGGGTGGAATGGTTCGTGGCAAGACGACACACACAGATATCCGTGAGGGACATGGTCATCTGGAGATATTACCGAGCGCGACAAGGAGCTCCAAGTTGGTGAACAACATGACAAGTAAGAAGAGCTATGGATTCAAGCATGATTGCCATGGTACCGCAGAGGCTTAAATGGGTCTTAAACAATAAACCGAATGTTCAATGAATGGAAGCCTTGGACATTGAACTAATATGGTCCCTGTTCCTTCGAGGAAGAAGTTTGATGCAAGTACAGGAGGAAGTCCCACAGGATGGATCATACAGGTATGATTCTCCTCTATTTGAAAGTGGAACTACTTGAGCTCACATTCACTAAGGGAGCCCGGCACAGTGGAGGACAATGGCGAGTAAGCGAACATTCCACAATGATGCTAAGGAGAGCTTGAAATGGTGCAAGTCCTTCAACATGTGTGGCGGTGGCCATACATGGGAGTTCTAACATTTCCATCGACATGCGAATGTGCTCAGAGAACACAGAGGTGTTGAAGCGAGGGTCTAAAAGGCGAGGAAGCAATGGCGGAGTCCAAGAGGACTCATTGCACCCAATATCAATCATCGAGTAGATTGAAGGTGAACTCGGAGGAGTGTCACAATGTCGCAGAGGCGAGATCTACCGATCACGAAGAAGGGATGCGGATGCGAGACAACGGATAGTAGTGCCATTGGCGTCGCGATGCCATGGTGCCGTGAGGCGGGACTTAGGAGTCATCAATCCCTTGCTCTCATGAGAGGAAGCATTGTAATCGTTTGATATGGGCCGTGGAGGAGGAGAATGCTTTGGCAAACTCTATGTACCAAGACAATTTGGAATTGAGAATTGTTCGTAAGACCGGTGTGTGCAGACTTTCCATCAAGATAGCCGTAGTGAAAATTGGTCGATGCAAGAGTGCATTTGCAAGGATCGGAGAGACGCTGTCATCTCTGTACCTTTACTACTCGGAGATTTTCGGCATGAAATGATGGAGAAGGCGGTACAATCCCAAAGGCGACCAAACCTATCGGAGACTTACTCCAAGTTGGAGTGATAACTTCTTGCATTCCGTAAGTTCAATGGCAATAAAAGGTGAATCACGATGACTAATAAGATTTTTTTAAGGATTGCAAACACTTCAAGTTTGAAGTGTGAGCTAAGAAGAAGCGAAAGAGAACAAATTTGATGCACGGAATACAAACTCGAAATTTGGGCAAAAGACAAGTAACCTTTGCCTTCTCAACTCCCAAGAGAATGGCGGAACTCCATATTCTCTCTCTTAGTTATCTCACAGAGGAGCTTGCTAGATGTGAAGACCTTTCAAGACAACTAAGTAAGAAGATTTGGGCAAATTTTTACGGAGGAAGGATCAAAACTTCAAACTTTGTCATAGGTGATGCTCGTTAAAGCTCCAACAAAGCATCTATCCGATTAAAGAGACAAGAAGAATTTGAAGATGCGCATATCAAAGATGGTCTTTTCCAACCTTCATCGATGAATCCACAAGAATTTGGTTGATCAACACAACTTTGCGACAACCCCACACCAAAGTCGAGTATATACTTTCATCATCTTAGTTGAAGACACGGCGGATTAAAGTTCGACGTCTCAACAACAAGCGGAGAACAAATGGGAGAATGAATTAGGCGCATCGCATTTTAAATAAGATCGAAGATCCAACAAAGAAAAGAAGTTGCAAAATTATCCTAAAGGCTCGACGAGGACGCCAAGGATTAAGTGGGGGAGAATGTCACGGACAAAATTGTAAACGGCTTGTTGATTGTAATGCTTGTGCTTGTCCGTGTTCCTTTGGTTGGTTGTCACTTGTAAGCTTGTAAAGGGTTTGCCAAAGGCAAAATGCCCTATTTGAGTGAGTTTAGACAACCATTGTAAACATCATATACATAAATACGCTCGAGGAATACTTGTAATAGAATTCGGGCTTAGTGGACCAATTTATGCCTTTGTTGTGCAACCGTGACAAGAAAGATTTTGAGCTTGTGATATCCATTGTTGGAATGTGCATTGGCTATAAAGTGTTTACTAAAAGAGTGGCTTGTGGATCCAAATGAAAGCGCTTTCTGACTATAATCCGTCTTCTTTTTGCAGTCCTAAGGGATTGCAGGAGATTTCGGGTAGTGACATTTGTATACGCATGGTGCCGCATGCTTAGGCAAAGGGAAGTTTAAGTCCGTGACACTATGGCAATTTTGATATAAAGTAATCATGTCTTGTCTTCTTTAATCAGTTGCATCAGGATTACTATACGAGGATCACTATACAATCCATCCCTAATCCTAGAAAGGAATTTGTATCACAACTTACTCTCTTGGCCTCCACCTTCTAATTGTATCATGTTCACTAACTTCACATTTTAGTTCAAAGCATCAGTCACGATGCACACTCATCTAGGCTTGGGCCCCATTGTCATGCCAAATTCAGTAAAGAAGTCTTGTCATTATTTTTGCATTACAAAATTTATTTTGAGTTTTGAAGTAACTCAATATGATATTATTCATCCACATCCCAAAATGAGTCCCAAGAAGGTAGTGCTTCCACCCTTGAAGGTAGTTACTATCATTTCGTTCTCGTGTACTAGATATTTTCGCTCGATCTCATTGAGCTTGCAGCTCTCATAGGACATCAAAAGCCTTGGGAAAAATCCTAGATTATTGAATAAGCAATAGTCATTAGGATTAAACTAGGGTTAGATAGACCTCATGACAATTAAAAAGAATAAAGGTTGTTGCAATCTAAGATTTATGAAATTGTTGATGGCTAGAAGTGGGGTTTTCTCACTGAAATGATTGTGTAATATTTTGTGAGGCTGTTTATCCTAAGATATGCCAGCCCTTATAGGACAAAAAATTTTAGCTCATAAATCAGTAGCTTATCCCAAGTTAGAGGGATAGTGTGGCTGGGCTATAAATAACAATTATGGCATAATATGGGAACTATTTGTAGGTCGAATCTTTATAAATTGGGGAAGGAGATGCGAACATTTGAGATATTATCTAATTTTTGCACTACCTCCAACAGTGAGACCATTGTCAAGCTAGCAATTTAGTTGATGTATCAAAAATTGAATTTCGTACTAAAAGTTTGGATATTATACTAGAAGAAATAAATATTATAATAGAAGACGATGTGCTAGAAGCAGCAAGAAATGTGCTGAAGGTTTGGACAAAGGGCCATAATATTAGAAGACAATAGCAGCAATCTGTGTTGCAGAATTGACTGGGTTATCATCGATGTTGTTGTGTTTGTGTTTATATTTGATATAAAAGACAAGCAGCAAGAAGGTGTTTGCATTATTTGGGTTGCCATCTAAAAGATATTCTCTATGTTCTTAGTTGAGAACTTTTCTTACCATAGTTTTGTCACAAAGTATTTTGAAATTGTTCTAAACATGTCACGCGTGAAGCTAAACATGCCAAAATTAAAACAAAGAGTCTCATCAGATGATACTCTTGATTTTTATGAATATTTAAAATTTTAAATTTTGAATTTGTCACAAGAAGAATTTTGAAAATGGTTAAAGAAATTTCAGATGACATCCTAAAACTCCAGACAAAGTCTGATTGTTGGATTCTACAAAAGTAAATTTATATTCTCTATCATTTTATATTCATGTGACATTTTTTAAGAAACATCATAATTCTTTTTTGAAAATTTTAGAATTTAATATTTAATATAGCATATTCTTGTGGCTTGTGCCATTCTTTTTTATCCTATTTTTGTCTAAAACCTTTACTAAGTATAATGGCAAAGTGCACGCCTATTGGCATCACCATGAACCCAAAGATCAAGTTCCAAAGGCTAACCTTTAGTTTGAAAATTATGTCATAGAGGGGGCTTAGATTGCCTATATTTAAGTGTGTTGGGTATTGTTGGTGACTAGAAAGATTTTGATCAGCAATGAGTTGGTCGAAATGTGAGAGGAATAGGGATGATAGACCACAACATCCATTGAGAGCCTAGACCTACCGTGTTAGACAAATGAAAGACATCATCATGACTATAATATGTACCTAATTTTCATGCATTGGGAAAAAACTTAGTTCATTTGATAAGTATTAATCATAATGATTAAAGGGAAGTTTGAGTTGACCCTATGGCAATTTTGATGTAAAGTAAACATGTCTTATCTTCTTTAATCAGTTGCATCAGGATTACTATATGAGGATCATGACACAATCCATCCCTAATCTTAGAAAGGAATTTGTATCACAACTTACTCTCTTGGCCTCCACCTTCTAATTGTATCGTGTTCACTAACTCCACATTTTATCTCAAAGCATTAGTCATGATGCATACCCATCTAGGCCTAGGCCCCATTGTCATGCCAAATTCAGCAAAGAAGTCTTGTCATTATTTTTGCATTACAAAATTTATTTTGAGTTTTGAAGTAACTCAATGTGATATTATTCATCCACATCCCAAAATGAGTCCCAAGAAGGTAGTGCTTCCACCCTTGAAGGTAGTTACTATCATTTCGTTCTCATGCACTAGAGATTGTCGCTCGGTCTCATTGAGCTTGCAACACTCATAGGACATCAAAAGCCTTGGGAAAAATCCTAGATTATTGAATAAGCAATAGTCATTAGGATTAAACTAGGGTTTGATTGACCTCATGACAATTAAAAAGAATAAAGGTTGTTGCAATCTAAGATTTATGAAATTGTTGATGGCTAAAAGTGGGGTTTTCTCACTGAAATGCTTGTGTAATATTTTGTGAGGTTGTTTATCCTATGATATGCTAGTCCTTACAGTACAAAAAATTTTAGCTCATAAATCGATAGCTTATCCCAAGTTAGAGGGATCGTGTGGCTTGGTCATAAATAACAATTATGGCATAATGTGGGAACTATTTGTAAGTCGAATCTTTATAAATTGGGGAAGGAGATGCGGGTGTATGAGATATTATCTAATTTTTGCACTACCTCTAGCAGTAAGACCATTGTCAACCTAGCAATTTGGTCGATGTATCGAAAATCGAATTTCGTACTAAAAGTTTGGATATTGTACCCAAAAAAATAAATATTATAATAGAAGATGATGTGCTAGAAGTAGCAAGTGATAAGCTGAAGGTTTGGACAAAGGGCCATAATATTGGAAGACAATAGCAGCAATCTGTGTTGTAAAATTGATTAGGTTATCATCGATGTTGTTGTGTTTGTGTTTATATTTGATATAAAAGACGAGCAGCAAGAAGGTGTTTGCGTTATTTGGGTTTCCATCTAAGAGATATTCTCTATGTTCTAAATTGAGAAGTTTTCTTACCATAGTTTTGTCACAAAGGAATTTGAAATTGTTCTAAACATGTCATGCGTGAAGCTAAACATGCCAAAATTGAAACAAAGAGTCTCATCAGATGATACTATTGATTTTTAGGAATATTTAAAATTTAAAATTTTGAATTTGTCACAAGAAGAATTTTGAAAATGGTTAAAGAAATTTCAGATGACATCCTAAAACTCCAGACAAAGTCTGATTGTTGGATTCTACAAAAGTAAATTTATATTCTCTATCATTTTATTTTCATGTGTCATTTTTTAAGAAACATCATAATTCTTTTTTGAAAAATTTTAGAATTTAATATTTAATGTAGTATTATTCTTGTGACTTGTGCCATTCTTTTTTATCCTATTTTTGTCTAAAACCTTTACTAAGTATAATGGCAAAGTGCACGCCTGTTGGCATCACCATGAACCCAAAGATCAAGTTCCAAAGGCTAACCTTTACTCTGAAAATTATATGATTTGGTTGTGTGCGCATGTGTCACCAACAAATTAGATATATGTTTTTATCATACTGTTAATGTAGCAATTAATAATATTTTTTAAGGAGAAACTAAGTTTCAATTATGTAATTGGGAGAAAAACCTATCCCCAAAAATACAGCATTATCCTCCAAGGTAAGGCAAGACGAGAACAAAAATACCCTACCTGAATGGCAAGGTTGTGGTCTGTCATATTCCTCTACCTACACACACACACACATATATATATATATATATATATATATATATATATATATAAATCTCACAACAATATGAAGTATATCATTACAAATATTTCAGGGCATAGATTTCCTATATCGAAGTGTGTTGGGAATTGTAGTTGGCTATAATAAAGAAAGGTTTTGAGCGTTGGGCCAACTATGAGAGGATTAAGAATGAGAAACTATAGCATTTGGTGAGAGCCTAATCGGTTGGGTTAGACCAAAGAATGTCTTCGTCATAACTATCATATGTACCTAATTTTTTAGCATTAGGAAAAATCCTAAGTTACTTGATAATTATTAATCATAAGGATTAATGTAGAGTTTGAGTTGACCTTATTATCACAGAAAAAGTTATAAATGGGATATTGAATGTAATGCTTGATGTCCTTAGATTTTGTTTATTATTTACTTAGCATGTAGAGGGCTTGCAATAGGTTTTACGGTCATAGTTTGATTGCCTTTTGTGACAATTTCATGCATGTAAAAATAGGTTCTATAAAATCATCGTATAAAGACAAAATTGTCTAGAAATAAACCATCCAAATAGTCATTTTAGTATATTTTTAATTCCATAAAATGATGCAGAGTATTAGCTAGTACAACACCTAGGAGGTATCAGGGTGGCACATGGCTAGATGTGCCTTTGGGATAGTGTTTACGGGTGGTTTACTATCTTATTCCGCAGTAGTGTCATATGGACACTTGTGGGGATTTTTGGTCATAGCAAACAATCTTGGACCCTTTGTCGTATGATTGTTCATAGCTTGCAAAGTTCATGTTTGTAATTTATATTACATATTAAGTGTTTGCTGAAATAGCTACTTGTGAATCTCGAGTTATATTTTTTCTAACTTGTCTTCCCTTTTGTTGGTCCTTAAGGGACTATAAGAGGTTTCAAGAAGGTTGAATCTTTATGAACGGATACGCAAAGGGTGTTGCACGACTTAGGCAAAACCAATTAGGTCTATGACAGATAATATCAGAGTGGGACAAGCACACTTAAAAACACTTGCAAACGTGAGAGATATAGCAAGGCTCCGTTGAGGGCAGCTTGTATGCGTGACCATTTGAGGGAAATAAGTATTGAGCTATATAGAAAGGAGTCGATTAGAAGAGCAAATATTTATGATTAACATTTAGAAGGATGACCAACCATTCACGTAAGAGGCACCATGAAACCAAGCGAGCTAGGAAGAACATGTAGTGCCCAAAGATTTGGATGGTTAAGTTCAAGTTACGACTCAATATTGGCAACTAAATTTGATGGTGCTCATGACAAGTGGGGAGCTTGGCAAAGGTTGGGACCATGCCAGGTGAGATGGGTTACTCAGTGATCGAAAGAGTTGTGCAAAGCTCACAGAGGTAAGGAGAATTGCCAACTCAAAGAATTTGATACTTATGCTAAGGCTTGTTTGTGGACAATGGACTATCCATGGCTATCCCAAGGTGATTGAAATTCGATATCATTATATATCACTAGAAAGGATATACTTGTAAGACGCTAAAGTGTATAATGAGTTCAACATTTTACCAGGCCTTGAGGGGTATAACGGGGGTTGTATTAGTGAAGAGTCATATTCTAGCAAGTGTATTCGCAGGGGTGAAAAAGTGCACAGTTCGTTCAGTAAGACAGAGTAGTCCAAGGTGATAGTAGTCTCTAAAACTTCCAAAGAGACGAATGGAAATTGTAAAGTTGCTCTGACTAGATAAATATCCAGGAGGAATAAGTATATATTTTTTAGATGGAGAATCATGTGCAACGGACCACACATGTTGAAGAGGGATGCCTTAAGACAATAACTCCACAAAGCTCAATAGACTGAGCAAGCAATAAGGAGTCAACATGATCTTATATGAGGTAATGTATTAGTTGATACATTACGAGGTCACTGTGGGAGTGATTAGAGGTAATACTAAACGAAGGTATACTTGAAGTCGATATGAAAATCAGATTCAACAGAGGGCTAACCCAAGAAATGATGGGCATGAGAGCCATTATCAACTCAATTTAAACCAAAGAATGGAGTAATTTATATGAAATTTGGTGAAGTTCCTAAGTCATATGAAGGGACTTGACATAGAAAATAAAATATGGAGCTGAGGCATGAAGCTTTCTTAGAACAGAGATCATAGACATGAACTTTTGAAGAGGCAAAAGAGGGATCATATCACTCCATGGGTCTCTTATTATGATAGAGTCGAATCATCATTTAAGGTGCCAAAGTTGAATGGAGCTTTGAAACACATGCACTTTATCTCGATGAAGCATTTGACGGAATAACTAAGGTGGCTCAACTAGCAATGGTGAAATTGGGGTCCGAAGGTCTTAGCATAGGGTAAGAGGATGCAAAGATAAGTACTCTTAAAGAATATACCACAGTATTGTCATTTGAGTTACTATGAAAGGTTGGTGCATAGCGAAGATTGTGCTGGGAGATAGATGCCCGGGATCTAAATAATGGTTGATCAATTTTAGCAAAGTTATTAGACTATGAAAGCTACTAGGTGACGACTGCTTTAGAACTATTCTTTGTCCGAATGTGACTCACAAGTAGATGGATGAAGGTCGATTGCTAAAGGAACAAATACAATAGAAGGTTGTGGAGGCCTTATGATATGTTGGCAAAGGCTACACTTGGAGGGATCAAAGTCCAAGTTCATCCCACAAAGATCAAATTGCAATAGAGTTGTCATGGAGTTCAAGCAGCATAAGACATTTGAGAGATAAATATATAACAAGGAAGGCATTTTCGTTCATTTAAAAAATTCATAGGAATCAACAAGGATCAGTATAACTCAACCGACCCCATATTAAAGTTAGAGTCATTTGCGAGTTAAATTAGTGTGGCGAATCAATGTTCAATGTGTGAAATTTTAGTCATGACTATCATGTGTATGAAGTTTATGACAAATAGGAAAAATCATAGTTCATTGAATTAGTGTTAGGATTAAAATGGGGTTGGAGTTCACATAATGGTACAATTTATTTTTTGTAACCAATGGTTTACAATTTAAAGATTTTAGGAAATATTATCTTTAATGTATCATGCTTCAAAAAATATTTTATCGTATTCTACTTGGAATTTGATGTTGTCCCCCTCAATAAATGTAACTAGTTTTCATCGTATAGTTAGAAACACAGATACTTTGGCTCATGAATTATCTAACTTTACTAGGAATTATCTACCAAGGGGAGCAGAATTTCAGCATCATTTTTGTTCCCACTTAAATGGAAAGTAATTAAACAACAAATTTTCTTTCAAATTAAAAAAAAGAAAAGATAAGTTTTGAACTAATATGCTCCCTTTTCCTTCTACCAAATCCACCTTTGAATTTGCTCTACAGGAGCGAATTCTTGGATTATATGCTCTCTAAACCAGTTATATTCTCCTCTATTTAAAGGCCACTCTCCCTCCACTCACATGCACTGAAAAGAATCCACATTGGAAACAATGGCATCCCGCTGCTCCACAATGATGCTCGCTCTCCTTCTTGCATGCCTCGTCATGACTGCTCAGTCTACCAGTATGTAATTGCATTAGTTCTAACATTTGACATATGTCTATGTGTCTTGCTACTGCATATTCTTCTACGGTGGTTTTGTTCTAATAAGTCTGATATGACGGGGATTTGTAGAGTACTCATTGCATCTAGATCGCGTCTGTGATTTTCGTGGGACATGCAAGACCGTAGCTGATTGTGCGCCAATATGCAAAGCTGCCCGTCACGACCCGACGCGGACCATCTGTCTTCCTGATCCAAACGGCGGTGACTCATTTATTTGCTGCTGCCGTCTTCAATGATGATCGAGGAAGCTATCGTAATAAGTTTGCAAATGCAACATTTTTAATGTACTTAATAATAATCTGTGTTGCAGAATTGATATTGTTCTAAATGCAGTTGTGTCTGCATTTATATTTGATATAAAATACAGGAGCAGCAAGAAGGTTTTTGCATTATTTAGGTTGTCATCTACGACGACATATTCTCTATTTTCTCAGTTGAGAAGTTTTCTTACCATAATCTTGTCACCAAAACGATTTTGAAGTTGTTCTAAATATGTCATGTGGTAAACAGGCCAAAATTAAAACATAGGGTCTCATTAGATGATAATAATGATTTTTTTTAATATTTAAAATTTTTAATTTTGTATTTGTCACAAGAAGAATTCTGAAGATGGTCAAACAAATTTCAGATAACATCCTAAACATATTCAAATTTGAGACAAAGTTTGATTGTTCTGTTCTACCAAACTAAATCTATATTCTCTATCATTTTATTTTCTTGTGACATTTTTCTAATAAACTTTATAATCCTTCTTATGAAAATTTTATAATTTTATAATTTAATGTATCGGTATTCTTGTGACTTGTGTCATATTCGTTTTCATCCTTTTTTTTAAAAAAAACTTTACTAAGTGTAACGGCAAAGTACATGCCTATTCGCATTACCATGAACCTAAATATCAAGTTCCAAATGCCAACCTTCAATTCGAAAATTACATGATTTGGTTGTCCATTCATGCGACGACAACCCATTAGATATATAATTTTATCATCTTATTAGTGTAGCAATTAATAATTTTTTTTAGAATGAATTAGGTTTCATTTAAATAACTAGGACAACCCATATAACCAAAAGTATAAAATTATCCTTATATACACTACCTGAATGGCAATGTTGTGGGCTCTCTCTCTCTCTCTCTCTCTCTCTATATTTATATATATATATATATATATATATATATATATATATCCAAGAGCTAGAACATTTAATCTAACAACCATATGAAGTACATCATTACATAAATGTCTCAAATGTCATAGAGGGGGCTTAGATTGCCTATATTTAGGTGTGTTGGGTATTGTTGGTGACTACGACAAAGAAAGATTTTGAACAGCAACGAGTTGGTCCAAATGTGAGAGGAATAGGGATGATAGACCACAACATCCATTGAGAGCCTAGACCTACTATGTTAGACAAATGAAAGACATCATCATGACTATAATATGTACCTAATTTTCATGCATTGGGAAAAAATCTTAGTTCATTTGATAAGTATTAATCATAATGATTAAAGGGAAGTTTGAGTTGACCCTATGACAATTTTGATATAAAGTAAACATGTCTTATCTTCTTTAATCAGTTGCATCAGGATTACTATATGCGGATCACTACACAATCCATCCCTAATCTTAGAAAGGAATTTGTATCACAACTTACTCTCTTGGCCTCCACCTTCTAATTGTATCATGTTCACTAACTTCACATTTTAGCTCAAAGCATTAGTCACGATGCATACCCATCTAGGCCTAGGCCCCATTGTCATGCCAAATTCAGCAAAGAAGTCTTGTCATTATTTTTGCATTACAAAATTTATTTTGAGTTTTGAAGTAACTCAATGTGATATTATTCATCCACATCCCAAAATGAGTCCCAAGAAGGTAGTGCTTCCACCCTTGAAGGTAGTTACTATCATCTCCTTCTCGTGCACTAGAGATTGTCGCTCGGTCTCATTAAGCTTGCAGCACTCATAGGACATCAAAAGCCTTGAGAAAAATCCTAGATTATTGAATAAGCAATAGTCATTAGGATTAAACTAGGGTTTGAAAGACCTCATGACAATTAAAAAAAATAAAAGTTGTTGCAATCTAAGATTTATGAAATTGTTGATGGCTAGATGTGGGGTTTTCTCACTAAAATGCTTGTGTAATATTTTGTGAGGTTGTTTATCCTATGATATGCCAGCCCTTACAGTACAAAAAATTTTAGCTCATAAATCGATAGCTTATCCCAAGTTAGAGGGATCGTGTGGCTTGGTCATAAATAACAATTATGGCATAATGTGGAAACTATTTGTAAGTTGAATCTTTATAAATTGGGGAAGGAGATGCGGACGTTTGAGATATTATCTAATTTTTGCACTACCTCTAGCAGTAAGACCATTGTCAAGCTAGCAATTTGGTCGATGTATCGAAAATCAAATTTCATACTAAAAGTTTGGATATTGTACCAGAAAAAATAAATATTATAATAGAAGACGATATGCTAGAAGCAGCAAGCGATAAGCTGAAGGTTTGGACAAAGGGCCATAATATTGGAAGACAATAGCAGCAATCTGTGTTGCAAAATTGATTGGGTTATCATCGATGTTGTTGTGTTTGTGTTTATATTTGATATAAAAGACGAGCAGCAAGAAGGTGTTTGCATTATTTGGGTTGCCATCTAAGAGATATTCTCTATGTTCTAAGTTGAGAAGTTTTCTTACCATAGTTTTGTCACAAAGGAATTTGAAATTGTTCTAAACATGTCATGCGGCAAGCTAAACATGCCAAAATTGAAACAAAGAGTCTCATCAGATGATACTCTTGATTTTTAGGAATATTTAAATTTTAAAATTTTGAATTTGTCACAAGAAGAATTTTGAAAATGGTTAAAGAAATTTCAGAAGACATCCTAATACTCCAGACAAAGTCTGATTGTTCGATTCTACAAAAGTAAATTTATATTCTCTATCATTTTATTTTCATGTGACATTTTTTAAGAAACATCATAATCCTTTTTTGAAAAATTTTAGAATTTAATATTTAATGTAGTATTATTCTTGTGACTTGTGCCATTCTTCTTTATCCTATTTTTGTCTAAAAACTTTACTAAGTATAATGGCAAAGTGCACGCCTGTTGGCATCACCATGAACCCAAAGATCAAGTTCCAAAAGCTAACCTTTAGTCTGAAAATTATATGATTTGGTTGTGTGCGCATGTGTCACCAACAAATTAGATATAGGTTTTTATCATACTGTTAATGTAGCAATTAATAGTATTTTTTAAGGAGAAACTAAGTTTCAATTAAGTAATTAGGAAAAAAACCTATCCCCAAAAATACAACATTATCCTCCAAGGCATGCCAAGATGAGAACAAAAGTACCCTATCTGAATGGCAAGGTTGTGGTCTGTCATATTCCTCTGCCTATATATATATAATCTCACAACAATATGAAGTGTATCATTACAAATATTTCTCAAATACCATGGAAGAGGCATAGATTGATGGGAGAAAATAAAAGGATAGATAACAAACAATAACTTTTGTCTATGAACAAATACTAGTAGGCCGTAACACAACGGAATTAAACAGAAATCACAATCAAATAGAACACCAAGATTTACGTGGAAAACCCCTTCAACGTGAAGGGTAAAAACCACGGGGCAAACCAGAGAAAATCCACTATAGAAATAATGAATGTACAATTCTCGAATCTCTTGCCCAAAACCCAAGCAACAATCATAAGAGAATAAGCTGGGATACAAGGATCACGTCCTTTGTGCACAATATCCAAAACCTCGCTCAAGCAATCACGAGAAAAACTCACTGTAGATCTGATCTAACCTGAGATGAGAAACTGTTTGGATGAGTGAGAATAATTTCTGAGTTTTCCTTGTCTTCTTCCCTTTTTTTTCTCTTGTTTTTTTGTCCTTTTCTCCTCTCTTTGAATCCCTAATGTTGCTGCAAATTTTTGCCCCTTGCTGCGATGTTAATCTCCTAATTCATGACCACCATAGCCCCTATATATAATTAGAGAATAGGTGAATTAGGGTTTAAGGTTAATAAAGAGGAGGGCTATGGGCTGCTAAAGCCCATATGGGCTGAACTGGGCTCTCAGCCCAACATAGATTATCTATATCGAAGTGTGTTGGGAATTGTAATTGGCTATAATAAAGAAAGGTTTTGAGCGTTGGGCCAACTATGAGAGGAATAGGAATGATAAACTATAGCATTTGGTGAGAGCCTAATCTATGGGTTAGACCAAAGAATGTCTTTGTCATAACTATCATATGTACCTAATTTTTGAGCATTAGGAAAAAAAAATCCTAAGTTATTTGATAATTATTAATCATAAGGATTAATGTAAAGTCTGAGTTGACCTTATTATCACAGAAAAAGTTATAAATGAGATATTGAATGTAATGCTTGATATCCTTAGACTTTGTTTATTATTTACTTAGCATGTAGATAGCTTGCGGTAGGTTTTACGGTCATAGTTTGATTGCCTTTTATGACAATTTCATGCATGTAAAAATAGGTTCTGTAAAATCATCGTATAAAGATAAAATTGTTTAGAAATAGACCATCCAAGTAGTCATTTTAGTATATTTTTAATTCTATAAAATGATGCAGAGTATTAGCTAGTACAACACCTAGGAGGTATCAGGGTGTCACATGACTAGATATGCCTTTGGGATAGTGTTTAGGGGTGGTTTACTATCTTATTCCGCATTAGTGTCATATGGACACTTGTGGGGATTTTTGGTCATAGCAAACAATCTTGGACCCATTGTTGCATGATTGTTCATAGCTTGCAAAGTTCATGTTTGTAATTTGTATTACATATTAAGTGTTTGTTGAATTAGCTACTTGTGAATCTCAAGTTATATTTTTTCTAACTTGTCTTCCCTTTTGTTGGTCCTTAAGGGACTATAAGAGGTTTCAAGAAGGTTGAATCTTTGTGAATGGATACGCAAAGGGTGTTGCACGACTTAGGCAAAACCAATTAGGTCTATAACAGATAGTATCAGAGTGGGACAAGCACACTTAAAAGCACTTGCAAACGTGAGAGATATAGCAAGACTACGTTGAGGGCAACTCGTATGCGTGACCATTTGAGGGAAATAAGCATTGAGATATATAGAAAGGAGTCGATTAGAAGAGCAAATATTCATGATTAACATTTAGAAGGATGACCAACCATTCACGTAAGAGGCACCATGAAACCAAGCGAGCTAGGAAGAACATGTAGTGCCCAAAGATTTGGATGGTTAAGTTCAAGTTATGACTCAATATTGGCAACCAAATTTTATGGTGCTCATGACAAGTGGGGAGCTTGGCAAAGGTTGAGACCATGCCAGGTGAGATGGGTTACTCAGTGATCAAAAGAGTTGTATAAAGCTCACAGAGGTGAGGAGAATTGCTAACTCAAAGAATTTGATACTTATGCTAAGGCTTGTTTGTGGACAATGGACTATCCATGGCTATCCCAAGGTGATTGAAATTCGATATCATTGGATATCACTAGAAAGGATATACCTGTAAGAAGCTGAAGTGTATAATGAGTTCAACATGTTACCAGGCCTTGAGGGGTATAACGGGGGTTGTATTAATGAAGAGTCATAATCTAGCAAGTATATTCACGGGGGTGGAAAAGTGCACATTTCGTTCAGTAAGGCAGAGTAGTCCAAGGTGATAGTAGTCTCTAAAACTTTCAAGAGGAATAAGTATATATTTTCTAAAGGGAGAATCATGTGCAATGGACTACATATGGTGAAGAGGGATGCCTTTGTTGGGAAATCCTTCTAGGGAGCGACATCTTATGTGCAGCGAAAAAACAAAAAAATAAAACAACCTAGATTTCCCATAGAAAGTTTTCATCATCGTGCGAAGATCGATGCGTCAAAAATAAATCTGCAAAAACTGCATGTGTAAAAGAAAGTACATAGAGTGATCGTATATCCCTGAATCCCTGCAAATATGTAGGAAGGATAAAGGAGGTTAAGCATCCTCCTCTCTAACGGTATTCACACGGTAAGGACTGCGACGATGCACTTCTCTAGGGAGAAGAGAACAGGAGGTGGCTACCAAGAGAACTCTTAGCCTATAGAGTTTTGGTTCCCTCCTATTTATAGAGGCCCCCTGTAAACCCTAATGGATCTTGCCCTGTTGGGTATTAGATCTCCATCTAATTACCCAAGCCTATTGGATTAGTGGGTCTCTACCCAATAATCTCTTATTAGCAATTATTGGATCTCATCTTAGAATCCAATAATTCAGGGGCTTAATGGATATCCAATAAGATATGGGTTCCAGCGGATATCTCATATCCGAATCTCTACTCGTCGCAATACCTACCATATGTGTGTGACCCTCTAGGCCCAATATCGAGCTGGCTGTGAGTCATACTTGTCAGAACTCCTTCTGACTTAGTGAATTATTATTTCTATAATAATTCACCCAACTTATCGACTGCGGACGTACTATGCCACTACGCCATAGCCCCGAGACGATACAGGGGAATCCAATCCTTTGGACCTATCTATCCTCAGTTACCATGTATCTATAGTCCCTCATCCATCTAATATCCTAGAGACCCTATACCGGGCATGGTGCTGTCAGGCCCATACGGTTTCTTCTCGAGTTTGCTCTTGTTGGATTCTCCCGGAGAACTTTTTCTCTCTCAATCCGAATAACTTTGGCCAAGGATTTGTTCGAACAAGAATATATGGGATATTCCTCTCATGATACCGAGAGCGGATGATCCTCTATTAACACTCAATAGCCCTCGCAAGGTTGGTTACCACTCCCAATAATCGGTTGTACTAGATCTGGAACATTCCAAACCTATAAGTCCGGTATCAAAGAGTGGAGTACTCAAACAGGACATCTTTGGTGTCTCAAGTCTAAGGACCAGATATACTACTGGGACTATGGAATCGCTATCTGACGTGAGACATCAATAACCATCCAGTATTCTGTCGGTGGATCAATCAGTAAACTCATTCCCCAATGAGCACCTGGATTGTACCCTTAGTGTCTCCACACGAGTAGCTATGAGACCAGTCACCTCCATCATATGGACAGGTATATAGCATACTAGTCTATCCGGTTATCTCGATGTCCTTCTCGAGTAACCTATGACCAAGATAATTTAGAGTCTGTGTTTAAAGGTGAATCGGTCTCATTATCGTGATCTCATCACGATCCGATTCCCATTGTATAGATCCAATGACATCACAATATATGCAACACGCAAGATAAAGTGATAAAATGCCTAATAATATGTAAAGAGAAAAAGTGCATATCAAGTCACAAGTACTATCACTTATGTGATTGGCTTGCAAGGCACATATAACTAGTAATCTCCTACTTGACCTAAAGTCAATCACCAATGTGTCTGATCCCTATCAGACCTCTGTGACGCTCAAAGATAATTTGAGACAATAGCTTGGTTAGTGGATTTGCAATGTTATCTTCGGATGGAACACTTTTCACTACTACATCTCTTCGGGCCACGATCTCTCTAATAAGTTGGAACTTCCTTAGAACACTTTTGATGAGACCCGGGTTTCCTTATTTGGGTAATCACCTTATAGTTATTGCAATATAAGGGAATCAGCTCTTCGCTGCTTGACATGACTCCCAAATCTGTGATGAACTTCTTCATCCAGACTCCCTCCTTTGCTGCCTCTGCCATAGCAATGTATTTCGCCTCTGTGGTCGAGTCAGCAGTAGTATCTTGCTTGGAACTCTTCCAACATATTGCTCCTCCATTCAGGGTAAACACATACCCTGAATTAGACTTGCTATCATCGATATCGGACTGGAAGCTCGAGTCCGTGTAGCCCTCAACCCCGAGGCTACTACCTCCATATACCAGTAAAAGATCCTTAGTCCTTCTCAAATACTTAAGGATATATTTTACTGTTTTCCAGTGCTCCAAGCCTGGATCTGTCTGATATCTACTCGTGATACTCAGAACATGCACTATATCAGGCATGGTACATAGCATAGCATACATGATAGATCCTATCGCTGAGGCATGTGGTATCATATCCATGTGTGCCCTTTTTTAGGAGTCTTTGGGGACATACTCCTAGAAAGTGATATTCCATGTCTTATTGGTATGAGACCTCTCTTGGAATTTTTCGTGCCAAACTTTTTGACAATGGTGTCTATGTACCTGGACTGTGATAAGTCAAGTATCCTTTTGCATCTATCTCTATAGATCCATATCCCTAATATCCAAGATGTTTCTCCTAAGTCCTTCATGAAGAAGTGCCTAGATAGCCAAGCCTTTACTGTGGAGAGCATTCCCAATGATCAGGATGTTATCCACATATAATATCAAAAAGGTGATAGTGCTCCCACTTACCTTCCTGTACACACAAGACTCATCTTCGTTCTTAACGAAGTCATAAGATCTGATCGCCTCATCAAATCTTATATTCCAACTTCAGAAAGCTTGCTTCAGTCTATAAATGGATATAAGCAACTTGCACACATTATCTGGGTTATCCCTGGACACGAATCCCTCAGGCTATATCATATACACCTCTTCTTCAAGGTTGCCATTAAAGAATGTAGTTTTGATGTCCAATTGTCAGATCTCATAATCATAGTGTGCTACAATAGCCAATAGAATTCGAATGGATTTCAGCATGGCTACAAGTGAGAAAGTTTCATTATAGTCAACACATTGCCTCTAACGATACCCCTTAGCCACTAGTCTTACTTTATAGGTCTCTACCTTTCCATCTACTCCAATCTTCTTTTTAAAGATCCACTTGCAGCCAATGGATACAATACCCTCGGGTGCATCAACTAGGTTCCAAACCTTGTTGGAGTATATGGAATCCATTTCTGAATTCATGGCTTCTTGCCATTTCCTAGAGTCTATGCTCATAATAGCCTCCTCGTAGGTCTGAGGATTAATATCTTTAACATCCTCTCCTCTGATATGTCTCACATATCTCTCAGGAGAATGGGATACTCTACGGGACCTACATAAAGTTGGAACTTATGTGCTAGGTATCTGAACAGATTCTGGCTGTGGAATGGTGCTTGAGCTAGGTTTTCCAACCTCACTCAACTCTATCATGCTCCCACTGTCTCCACCAGGAATGTGTTCCTTCTCAAGGAACACTGCTCTCTTGGCTCCAAAGACCTTTTGGTCTTTAAAGTGATAGAAATAATACTCACAAGTTTCCTTGGGGTATCCCACGAACTTGCACCGTTCCGTCCTGGATTCCAACTTGTCGGGGTTGTGTCTCTTAACGTGGGCAGGGTAGCCCCAAATCATAACAACCTTAAGATCGGGCTTCTTCCCATTCCATATCTCATATGGAGTAGACATCACTGACTTAGTTAGAATTCTGTTCAGAAGGTAAGCTACGGTCTCTAGGGCATATCCCCAGAATGAGATGGGTAGGTCGACGAAATACATAATAGAATGCACCATGTCTAATAGTGTGCGATTCCTCCTTTTTGATACTCTATTAAGCTGTGGTATATAAGGAGGTATCCATTGGAATAAAATCCCATGGCCTTTGAGGAATTGGGTGAACTCTGTACTCAAGTACTCACCTCCTCGATCTGATCGAAGGGTTTTAATATTCTTTATTATCTTGGTTCTCCACTTTGTTTTTATATTTCCTGAATTTCTCAAAAGCTTTAGACTTGTACTTCATCAAGTACACATATCCGTATCTTGAGAAATCATCAGTGAAAGTAATGAAGTAGGAGTAACCACCTATGGCATGAGTCGACATGGGACCGCATACATCACTATGTATGAGTTCCAGTAACTCAATGGCTCTCTCTCTAATTCCACTAAATTGAGAGTTGGTCATCTTTCCCCGAAGGCAAGGTTCACATGTCGCATATGACTCATAGTCGAATGGATCTAGATATCCATTCTTCAGTAACTTTTGAATTCTTTCCTTGCGGATGTGACTTAGCCTACAATGTCAAAGATATGCAATGTTCACCTCTTCTCATTTCCTCTTAGACTCACTTACACTTATGATATGTGGAGCTGTATCTAGTATAAATAAACCATTATGCAATATTCCTCTCGTGATGATCTTATCATCTAATATTATTGAATAACTATTATTCTTAAAAACTAATTTATATCCACTAACTATCAAATATGAAATGGAAATAATATTTTTGATAATAGAAAGAACATAATAGCATGTATCTAATGCAATAATAACTCCACCATGTAGATGTAAGGTGACATTGCCAACAGTCATTGTAGCAACCTTTGCTCTATTGTCCATCTTAAGGTCCATCTCGCCTCTGTTCAATCTCCTAGGTTCTACCAGAACCTGTAACTAATTGCAGATATGATAAGCACTCCCGGTATCCAATACCCATGTGTTCTAACAAATGGAGACTGATCATGAATGTACCTGAAGCTTCTCCAAGCTTCTGTTTTACCTTTTCTGCAAGGTACTCTTTGCAGTTCCTCTTCCAGTGCCTATCTTTGTCGTAGTGGAAGCACTGGCCTTTGTCTTTTGTTGGGCCTTTCTTAGCAACCTTTGCCTTACCCATTTTGCCCTTGCCCTTGCTCTTCTTAAGAGACTTCTCAACCTTACTTTCTTTCTGGTCTCACCAGCATAGAGAACTGGTTTCTCTTTCTTGATAGTGCTCTCTGCTTCTCTCAACATATTGAGGAGCTCTATGAGGGTCACCTCAAATTTGTTCATATTAAAATTCATTATGAACTGAGAAAAAGAATCTAGTAGGGACTGAAGCATAAGATCCACACACAGGTTATCCTTTAGGACCATTCCTAGACCTGTGAGTTTCTCGATCTACTCAATTATTTTCAGGACATGGTTTTGAACCGGTGTCCCTTTAGTCATCCTAGCACGAAAAAAGACTCTTTGATATCTCATATCACTGAGTTCTTCCTTGTTCCTCAAACAGTTTACAGAGATGTAGGAGTATGGAATTAACATCCATATTTTCATGCTATCTCTATAACTCAGTAGTCATAAAGGCCAACATATAACACTGAGCAAGAGCGGAATCATCTGTGTACTTCACATAATGAGCGATCTCATCCTCGCTTGCCCCTTCGTTGGGTGTAGGGATCACTGTATCAAGGACGTACGTAATTTTCTCCACCGTGAGAACGATTCTCAGATTGTGAAGCCAATCTGTATAATTTGGACCAGTGAGGCGGTTGACATCAAGTATGCCACGTAAAGGATTTGAAAGTGATATTTTTCTAAAATTAAAGATGTAGCAGAAATAAATAACATGCAGATTTTATAAAAATTAAATAATTAAGATAATGACTTCTATCTTAATGTACTCCCACTAATTTTTTGCAAGACACAACACCCTCCGGTATGTGAATTGGAGACCCCCGATGGATCTCTAGTGGGGATCGGGATCCAATTGACCTCTTAACGTAACTTGGAGAGACTCAACCAATCACGTTAAGTCCGTAAAGGTAGACAACTCTTGCCAATCACAACTCCTTGTAATTCCCATCCTATTCAGCCTCCGAACCACCATGGCCTCGAGGGACTCGATCAACCATGATGTTCGGTTAAGTTATCACCATTGTTACAAGATGAGTTTGATTCGGTGATATACTCTCTAGAGATTCGACCAAGCATACCATATCCTCAGGTCACCGGTGACATCTCTATGTCGTAGATAAGATAGCAAAACACGATATAAGTGAGTCTCGAGGGACTCGACCAACTCAACCTACACCGAAAATTGGTTCCTATCTATAACAATGGAAGGCCACGTGGGTTAATCTAATTGTCTCACGTTTACCGACTTAATATTATTAATAGAGAAAATTTTGATTTGGTCTCCTAACATAATGTGTCACACACATACATATTTAATATATATATCTATATCGCATGCAATATATATATATATATATATATTGTTGGTGTATAACAAATCACACATCACATGAGCAATCACACCAGATGATCATGGACCACATCCTAATGTGATCAGGCCCAAGCCAGTGGGTCCAATTACTCACATCAAGATCTATGTGTGCTTCGGCGCATCACCATGCCCTATGATCATCCTTCTCGCTTCATCGGTTCTATCAGCATCTCAACGCATCTCCTTGTGTCAGATTGTCCGTCTCGACCTCGTGGGTCCCGCTATCGCTTCTACGCTCTCGCTGCATCAACTCGTGTAATTATAATAAATTACAAGCACGCAGGCCAGATAATCAATGAGAAAAATAGAGACTCATATGCCTCAATAATAATAATCACATGTACACATCACATCACAGGTCCATGATCATCTGTCCACATCATACATCACATGTATATGTTATTATACAGGACTACTAGATAAATAATAATAGTTAATTAAACTATTTAATTAACTAATATTTTTTTGAAACCAGGGAAATAGAGGAAATTTTCTAAATTCCCAAGGGTATTTTGGTCATTCGGTCAAAAGGGACAGAAATAAGAATTTTTGAAATTCTGAGGGACAAAACTATCTTTTGCTTGAAAACCCTAATCCCTCTTCCTCTGTTTGCTGCGTTGCAATTGTCGGCGGTGGCCATGCGTGGCGGGGAGGGGTGCGGCAGCCCTTGCCCACCGGCGCACCGCCCATTGGCGGTCAGTCCGCGGGCAGCACTGTCCCTTGAGGGTGACGCCCACACTTACGGGTTGGTCGCCCACAAGCGGCATTGCCCCTTACGGGCTAGCCGTGGGCAGCACTGCCCCGGCGTGTGTAGCACCTACAGTGCAGGTGCTGCTTGCTTGCGGGTTGGTCGGCTGCCGCTCTGGCGTTGCCTACCCGCGAGCGCTTCTGCCAACAGTCATAGTACCCGCAGGCGGCGCCGACCCCTATAGGCAGGCTGCCGACACAAGCAGCCTGCAAGTGCTACATGCTGGCGGCGCGCAACCCGTTGGTCGGTTGCTTGCTTTGTCTCGACAGCCATCGGCCATCGGCCATTGCTTCTGTGCAGCAAAGAAGGCTGCAAGTATCCTGCGATCGTTGATGAGTGCAGCGGGCAGCAACAGTTGCTACCCTTCCTTGCCCTTTGCGCCAACGATTTTGATGACAAAAGCTAATCCAAAACATAATATACGTAGTTTAAGATCCGATCTTCGCATGAACAATCTGGCTCTAATACCACTGTTGGGAAATCCTTCTGGGGAGCGACATCTTATGCGCAGCGGAAGAACAAAAAAATAAAATACCCTAGATTTCCTATAGAAAGTTTTCGTCATCGTGCGAAGATCAGTGCGTCAAAAATAAATTCACGAAAATTACATGTGTAAAAGAAAGTACATAGGGAGATCGTATATCCTTGAATCCCTACAGATCTGTAGGAAGGATGAAGGAGGTCAAACGTCCTCCTCTCTAGCGGTATCCACACGGCAGGGACTGTGATGATGCACTTCTCTAGGGAGAAGAGAACAGGAGGTGGCTACCAAGAGAACTCTTAGCCTATAGAGCTTTGGTTCCCTCCTATTTATAGAGGCCCCCTATAAACCCTAATGGATCTTACCCTGTTGGGTATTGGATCTCCATCCAATTACCCAATCCTCTTGGATCAATTGGTCTCTACCTAATAATATCTTATTAGCGATTATTGGATCTCATCTTAGGATCCAATAATTCAGGGGCTTAATAGATATCCAATAAGATAGGGGTTCCAACGGATATCTCATATTCGAACCTCTACTTGTCGCAACACCTACCATATGTGTGTAACTCTCTAGGCCCAATATCGAGCGAACCGTGAGTCATACTTGTCAGAACTCCTTCTGACTTAGTGAATTATTATCTCTATAATAATTCACCCAACACATCAACTACAGACGTACTAGGCCACTACGCCACAGCCCCAGATGATACAAGGGAATCCAATCTTTTGGACCTATCTGTTCTCAATTACCATGTATCTAGAGTCCCTCATCCATCTAATATCCTATAAACCCTATACCGGGCATGATGCTGTCAAGTTCATATGATTTCTCCTTGAGTCTTGCTCTTGTCAGATTCTACCGGAGAACTCTCTCTCTCAATCCGAATAACCTTGGCCAAGGATTTGTTTGAGCAAGAATACATGGGATATTCCTCTCATGATACCGAGAGCGGATGATTCTCTATTAACACTCAATAGCCCTCGTTAGGTTGGCTACCACTCCCAATAACCGACTGTACTAGATCTAGAACTTTCGAAACCTATAAGTCCGGTATCAAAGAGTGGAGTACTTATACAGAACATCCTTGGTGTCTCAAGTCTAAAGACCAGATACACTACTGGGACTACGGAATCGCTGTCTGACATGAGGTATCAATAACCATCCAGCATTCCGTAGGTGGATCAATCAGTGAACTCATTCCCCAATGAGCACCTACATTGTACTCTTAGTGTCTTCACACGAGTAGCTATTAGACTAGCCACCTCCATCATATGGATGGGTATACGGCACACCAGTCTATCCGGTTATCTTGATGTTCTTCTCGAGTAACCTATGACCAGGATAATTTAAGGTCTGTGTTTAAAGATGAATCGGTTTCATTATCATGATCTGATTCCCATTGCACAGATCCAATGACATCACAATATATGCAACACGCAAGATAAAATGATAAAACACCTAATAATACATAAAGAGAAAAAGTGCATATCAAGTCACAAGTACTATCACTTATGTGATTGGCCTGTAGGGCACATATGACTAGCAACCTTAAGACAATAACTCCACAAAGCTTAATGGACTGAGCAAGCAATAAGGAGTCATACATGATCTTATATGACGTAATATGTTAGTTGATGCATTACGAGGTCAATGTGGGAGTGACCAGAGGCAATACGAAATGAAAGTATACTTGGAGCCGATATGAAAATTAGATTCAACAGAGGGCTAACACAAGAAATGATGGGCATAAGAGCCATTATCAACTCAATATAAATCAAGGAGTGGAGTAATTTGGGTGAAATTTAGTGAAGTTCCTAAGTTATATGAAGGGACTTGATATAGAAGATGAAACATGGAGTAGAGGCATAAAGTTTTCTAAAGACAAAGATCAAGGATATGAACTTTTGGAGAGGCAAAAGAGGGATCATGTCACTCCATGGGTCTCTTATTATGATAGAGTTGAATCATCATATAAAGTGCCAAAGATGAATGAAGCTTTGAGACACATGCACTTTATCTCAATGAAGCATTTGACGAAGTAAATAAGGTGGCTCAACTAGCGATTATGAAGTTGGGGTCCGAAGTTCTTAGCATAGGGTAAGAGGTTGCAAAGATAAGTACTCTTAAAGAATATACCATAGTATTATCATTTGAGTTACTGTGAAAGGATGGTGCATAGCGAAGATTGTGCTGGGAGATAGATGCCCGGGATCTAAACAATGGTGGACAAATTTTAGCAAAGTTAGTGGACTTTGAAAGCTACTATGCGATGGATTGCTCTAGAAATATGCTTCATCCAAATGTGACCCACAAGTAGGTGTACGAAGGTCGATTGCTAAAGGAGCAAATACAATAGAAGGTTGTGGAGGCCTTGTGATATGTTGGCAAAGGCCACACTTGGAGAGATCAGAGTCCAAGTTCATCCCACAATGATCAAAATGCAATGGAGCTATCACATAGTTCAAGCAGCATAATATATTTGAGAGTCAAATATATAACAAGGAAGGTATTTTCCTTCATTTAAAGAATTCATAAGAATCAACAAGGATCAGCATAACTCAACCGATCCCATATTAAAGTTAGAGTCATTTGTGAGTTAAATTAGTGTGGCAGATCAATGTTCATTATATGATATTTTAGTCATGACTTTCATGTGTATAAAATTTATGACAAATAGGAAAAATCATAGTTCATTGAATTAGTGTTAGGATTAAAATGGGGTTCGAGTTCACCTAATGGTACAATTTATTCTTTGTAACCAATGGTCTACAATTTAAAGATTTTAGGAAATATTATCTTAAATGTTTCATGCTTCAAAGAATATTTTGTCGTGTTCTATTTGGAATTAGATATTGTCTCTCTCAATAAATGTAACTAGTTTTCATCGTATAGTTAGAGACACAAATACTTTGTCTCATGAATTATCTAACTTTACTAGGAGATATCAGGATATCACTACCAAGGGGAGCAGAATCTTAGCATCATTTTTGTTCCCATTTAACTAATAAGTAATTAAACAACAAATTTCCTTTCTAAATCGCGTGTGCGATTTTTGTGGGACATGCAAGACCACAGCGATTTTTGTTTGTATATACTTTATATAAATATTTTTTATATAAAGAATAAAATTACTTTAGATTTTTATATAAAGTACATTTTTATATACTTTATATAAATATTTGTATATACTTTATATATATATATATATAAATACATATACTTTATATATATTTATACATATTTAGATATACTTTATATAAATATTTGTATACTTTATATATACTTATATATGTATATGTATATATAACAACCGTAAAGTAGATTTCATTACAAATATTTCTCAAATGCCATCGAGGGAGCTTAGATTGGTTATATCGAGATATGTTGGGAACTGTATGTGGTTATACAAAGAAAGATTTTGAGCATGAGTTGGGCCAACTATGAGAGGAATAGGGACGATAGACCACATCATCTGGTGAGAGCTAGATCTGTTGGGATAAACCAAAGAAAGCCTTAGTCATAACTATCATGTGCACCTGATTGGAAAAAAATCCTAGGTCACTTGAGAATTATTTATCATAAGAATTAAAGTGATGTTTGAATTCACCTTATTATCATGGACAAAGCTATAATCAAGGTGTGTAAGTACAGTGAGTTTCATAAGGGAGACTTGATCATACAAAGGTATAATTGAAGCAATTAGAGAGTTTGACTGCCCTATAGTCCATATTCACTTAAGGGAGCTTGACAAGTCAGAGGACAAAGTCGAGTAAATGAATATTGCTACTAAGGAAACTAATAAGAATACAAATGATGCAGGCCCTGCAATATGATGGCGGAGGCTATGTGTGGGAGTTGCAATCTATCTTTCCATCAATCAAGGAAAACTACTTGGAGAACACAACGGTGAAGTGGTCGAAAGGGGCAAGGAAGTGACGATAAGTCTAGAGGGACTTAGCTACCTAAAACCAAGTATCGATTAAAATAAAGGTGGATTTGAGAGAGTGCCACAATACCATAAAGGTGGACCTACCGATCATGAAGAAAGGGACACAAATGCAAAGCAACGGATAGTAGTACCAAGGGCAAAACAACGCTATGGTATAGTAGAGGTGAGACTTTCGGAGTCATCAATCACTTACTCTTTTGGAGGAAGAGCGCTTCGTCATGAAAGGGGCTAAAGATATGGAAAATGCTAAAACAAACTCTAAGTATCGAAACAAAGCTAAAAGGTAAAGGCCAAGAAACTTCATTAGATCGATGTCAATGGGCTTCTCATCAAAATAATTAAAAGTGGAGGACTTCGGGTCGATACAAGAGTGCTCAACTAAGGAACAAAGTAAGTAATATGCAGTGTTATACCCTTTTCCTTAAAGGAGTAGGTGATAGAGATGATGGAGAAGACAATACAATCCTAAATATAACCAAAACTATTGGAAACTTGCTCTATGTTAGAGCAAACATTTGCTCTTTTTAGGCAAAACTTCTTATATTCCAAAAGTTCGATGGTAGGGTGAAGGTGAATTATAGTAGGTAACTCAACACAATGAGTATAAACACTTTAGGTACTTTGGAAGTGTGAGTAAAGAGCAAACGAAAACTAGTAACCAACTCGATGTATAAAGTACAACCCTCGAGGAGGTGGGTGAAGTCAAGTAAACTTTATCTTCTCAACCCTTGAGAGAATAGCTTAAATCGAGTACCCTAGTTTTCTTATTTATCTAGCAAAGGAGCTTTGTACATATTCAAAGATCCTTTAAAGAACCTAAGTGGAAGATAACTGTTGTTAAATCCTCACCAATGGTGATTGGTGCAATTGAGAGTAGACTACTAAAAGTGAAAGTAAGACAAATCTACCTGGAGATGATAACTAAGTAAAAGAGGAATTGATGGGCAAATTTTATAGAGAAAAGACCCCAAAAACTTTAAAGTTTGTAAAACAATACTTATTAAAACTCCAATAAGCATCCACTCAATTCAAGCAGCATGAGACATTTGAGAGACTAACACATAACAAGGAATGTCTTTTCCTTCATTTGAAGGATCTATAGGAATCAACAAGAATTAGCATAACTTAATCGATCCTATATCAGAGTTAGAGTCACTTGTCAGTTGGATTAGTATGGCGAATCATAGTTCACTGTATGAAATTCTAATCATGACTATCATGTGAATGAATTTTATGACAAATAAAAAAAATCATAGTTTCTTGAATTAGTGTTAGGATTAAAGTGGAGTTTGAGTTAACCCAATGGTAATTAAAGAAAGTAGGTTTTTGCAATCCAAGATTGATAAAATTACTTAAGGCTGACTAGGAATGGGGTTTTCTAACATAAACACTTGTGCAATGTTTTAAGAGACTAATTATCCTAAGATATGTCAGAACTTCTAGCATAAAAATATAGTATCTCAAAAGTTAATAAATTATCTCAAGTTAGGAATAGAACGACTTGATCAAAAACATCAACCTAGGCATAACGAAAGATCCATTTGTTGATCTAATATTTATAAGTTGTCCTAGTTTTTGCTCCCCTCCGGTAATAAAAACCTCTGTCAAGAGAGCTTCTCAAGATGATCCCTCTGACACCCAGATAAAAAAATCCCAATATGATGACACGAGGAGTGAGGAGAGAGAGGAGTGCACCAATAAAAAATTTATTCTTATAACCAATGGTCTATAATTTAAAGTTTTTGTGAAATATTTTCTAAATATTTCATGCTTCAAAGAATACTTTATCGTGTCTTATTTAGAATTGAAGGTTAATCCCAATCGATTAATAAATATAACTAGTTTTTATCATATAGTTAGAGACACTGATACTTTGGTTCATGAATTACCTAACTTACTAGGAGATTAGAAAATCACTACCAAGGAGAGCAGAAGCTCAGCCTCAATTTTGTTGCCACTTAATTGGTAAGGAATTAAACAACTAGTTTTCCTTTCAAATATAAAAATAAGAAAAGATGAGTTTTGAACTTATATGTGCCCTTTTCCTTCTACCAAATCCACTTTTGAATTTGCTCTAAAGGAGCGAATTCCCGGATGATATGCTCTCTAAAACAGTTACATTCTCCTCTACTTAAAGCCCGATCTCCCTCGTCTCACGTGCACAAAAGAGAATACACATTGGAAACAATGGCATCTCGTTGCTCCACAGTGATGCTCGCTCTCCTTCCCTTCTCCCTCGCCATGATTGCTCGGTCTACCAGTACGTAATTGTATTAATTCTGACAACTGACGTATGTCCATGCGTCTTGCTGCTGCTTTTCCTTCTTCGGTGGTTTTGTTTTGATAAGTTTGATATGGTGGGGATTTGTAGAGTACTCCCCGCATTAAGATTGCTACTGCGATATTCGTGGGACATGCAATAAATAACAAAGCTGGTTGCGCGGGGCCATGCCAAGCTGCCGGCCACTCCCCGATGGCGATCCTCCTCATTCTGATCCAACCGACAGCGGCCGAGGCTCAATTCGCTGCTGCATTACTGCATGATGATCCAGGGAAGCGCTCGGAATAAGTTTGCACATGCAACGTTTTTAAGGTACCTAAAAATAATCCGCGTTGCAGAATTGATTGAGTTCTCATCGATGCTGTTGTGTGTGTGTGTGTCTTTGATATCAAAAACAGGAGCAGCAAGAAGGTTCCTGCGTTTATTGGATTCTCAACGAGAAGGTTTCTGCGTTAGCTCATGAATTAGCTAACCTTAGTAGGAGATCTCAGCAAATCTCCACTCATAGTCTGCTGTTTAGGTAATTTTGTTGCCACTTGTAAGTAATGAAATAGTTGCTTTTTCTTTCAATCTGAAAAGATGAACGAATACGTCCTCTTTTCCTGCTACCAAATCCGTTTCTGATATTACTCTAAATGCACGGATTCCCTGCAATTTTGTTTTGGTAATTTTGTTGCCACTTAATTGGTAGGTAAAGTAATGGCTGGTTTTCCTTTCCAAAATAAAAGTCTGAAAAGATGAACTAATGCGTCCCTTCTTCTTTCTTCCAAATCTGTTTTCGATATTGCTCCAAATTTACCCATTGCATTCTCCTCTATTTAAAGGCCAATCTCCCTCCTCTCACATGCACAAAAAAGAATCCACATTGGAAACCATGGCATCCCGGTGCTCCACGATGTTGCTCGCTCTCCTTCTCTTCTCCCTCGTCATGACTGCTCGGTCTGCCAGTACGTAATTGTATTAGTTCTAAAATCTGATGTAGGTCTTTGTGTCTTGCTATCGCTTTTTCTTCTCCGCTGGTTTTGGTCTGATAAGTTTGATTTGGTGGGGATTTGTAGACTACTCCTTGCATCAAGATAGCGACTGCGATATTCTTGGGCCATGCAAGACCAAAGCAGATTGCGCGGCGCCATGCAAAGCTGCCGGTCACTCCCCGACGGCGGTCCTCTGTGTTCCTGATCCAACCGGCGCTGATCGAGGCACAGTTTGCTGCTGCATTACTGCATGATGATTCAGGAAAGCGTCTGTAATCAGTTTGCAAATGCAACATTTTAACGTACCTAACAAAAATCTGCGTTGCAGAACTGAGGGTTTTTATCATCAATGCTGTTGTGGCTGTGTTTATCTTTGATATGTAAAACAGGAGATTTTGGCTTGTCATCTATGATGAGATATTCTCCATTTTCTCAATTAAGAAGTTTTCTTGCCATAATTTTGTCATAAAAAGGATCTTGAAAATGTTCTAAATATGTCATGTGACAAGCTAAACATGACAAAATTAAAACAAAGGTCTCATCTCATGATAATAGGGATTTTTTTGAAATTTTAAATTTTAAAAATTCGAATAGTTACTCGACGATGATAGCAATTGGGTTTGCAAGTGATAAATCGTTAGAAATATACAAAACAGAAATTGTACAATGACTTAGCACATAGAGTACGGTTGGTCAAGGAGGTCAACATGTTTAACTTCTAACATATACAGTGAGCCCACAATGACTCAGCATACAAGCTAGCTGATTAGGTAATGGTGGCTTATTATGTTACATTTAAATTCCAAAATTATGCGAAAGAATCTGAGCCCCTCACAATAATCAATACTTGTGCTATCCAATATATTTGTCCCCTTTGAAACTCAGTTTTGGCCTATGATAGAAGATATTTTGGCATTACAGTCTATATGGAGTTGGGAATTATAGGTGGCTATAACAAAGAAAAGTTTTGAACAGTAATAAGTTGGGCCAAATATGAGAATAATAGGGATGATAGAGTAATCATCTGGAGAGCCTAAACGTGTTAGGTTAAATAAACGAAAACTTTAGTCATGACTATGACTATCATGTGTACCTAATTCTCTAGCCTTGGGAAAAATCCTAAGCATTTGATAATAATAATCATAAGGATTAAAGTGGAGTTTGAGTTGACCCTATGATAATTTTGACCCAAATTGAATTTTGACTTATATTAACCCCTACGCAACTCTATTTTTATCAATCAAATCTAATTTTGGGCCAAATGCTTTTTTTTTTTTTGACCTAATTTGGTCTAGCTCAACTTTGACTAGCGTATTGGATTTCAACTAGTTGGGTATTGGGCTCCATTCTAGTTGCTCAATTCTTTGAGATCTCATGGCTCAATCTAGGCTATCCAACTAGCCCAACTAAATTACCTTATTTTGGTCTGTATATTATATTAAAAATATAAGGCATGCATAATTGAAGTTTGTATATAGTACGATGGAATGTGATAACTGGAATGTTTCGATAAGATAAAATTATAGGTTCATTATCAATTACATTAGAAGAAACTAATATTGTAATAGTACAAAGGAAGATATACTACATAAATGATATGTAACCACTATGTTTCATATTATCAGTGAGGCTTAATGTGATATTATTATATTTATTAGATTTATTAGTAAACATCTTGTACACATATAAAATAACTCTTTAAAATTTCATTATCTAATTGGATAATTTTATTTTAAAATAAATTTATTTTTTTTATAATTTTTAGTCTTTTGTTTTATGTCGTAATCAGTTAATGGGCTTGGTAAGAAAATTATAGATTATGTGGCTCAATAACTTAAAATAAAATCTATTATGTGTTTAATTGAATTCCAATCAAAGTAATTGATCAAAAGAAAGTGTCTCCTAATCTTGGGAGTACCATGATGGTGGGACTTTTTTATATTATCTTTTATTCGACTCTCTATTCTCACCTATATAATGATAAGGCCTTATTGAGTTTTTTTCATCGATCATTGTCTAGTTGCATCAATTATAATAGTTCCATAGAAAATAAGATGACAGGAGAAAGGTCTAGTTTTCATATATAAATCTTTTAAGACTTCGGAACTTTCGAGGTATCAAACTTAATAATGTTACCAAAAGGTACGATATCATTCTTAATCTATGATAAATTTATATTTTAATCCTAATTATTTTTTCTTAATAGTTTAATCTTATAGTCTTGACTAAAATAATGATATTCTCCTCGGCATGAGTCTAAATTTGATTTATTAAAAAAAAGAAAAAAAAGAAAGAAAGTATAGACATTTGCAATAAGAGAGAGGCAATAGAATGGTGGAAATAGTGATAGTGCAAAAAAAAAAGAGAGAGAGAAAATTAGAATTTTGAGGCTTTTGCTAGGCGATCAAATGATTAAATTTTATTGATTTTGGCCCAAATTTTATGTGGAGAATCCTTGAAATAAGCTCTACAATTCTAATGGTGCCAATTTGTAGTTTGTCTTCTCTGATATACTTTTCTACTATACCTACTTGGTGAGATCTAATTTTTTTCTTTCATAAAATTCATCTATGGTGATAATGATATATTATTGTTGAACAAAGATTTATATTCTTGATGTTATTGTGATCTTCTAATTATTCTAGAAAAAATTTATTATAAATATGTTATCATTATTGGTAATAGTGAAGATTTGAAGTGGACTATGTATTAGTTATAATTGTCCTACAAGCCAATCACATGAGTGATGACACCTGTGACACGTTGCGTCGATCTCTTTGCTTATTATTACAGATATTTTCTTACATTATCTAGATAAATATTGTGATATCCCTGGATCTATGCAATTATAATTGGATCATGATGAGATCATGATAATGAGATCGATATACCTTTAAGTACAGATTCTAAATCATTCTGGTCATACATTACTGGAAAAGGACATCGAGATAACTAGATAGGCTAGTATGTTGTATACTCATCTATATCATGGAGACGACTAGTTTCATAGTCGCTTGTGTAGGGATACTAGAGGTATAGTGCAGGTGCTTATTAGAAAATGAGTTCACTAATTGATTCGCTTATGGAATACTGCATGGTTAATGATATCTAACTTTAGACAATGATTCTATAATCCTAGTTATGTGTTTGGTCTTTAGACATAAGACACCAAAGATGTCTTGTATAAGTACTCAATTCTTTGACCCTAGACTTTCAGGTTTGGAAAGCTCTAGATTTGGTATAACTAGTTCTCGAGAATGGTAGCCAACCTTACGAAGGTAATTGAGTGTCAAAAGAAGATCATCCGTTCTTGGAATCATGATAGGAATATTCTGCATGTACTCGCTCAGGCAAAATCCATGACTAGGGTCATTGGAATTGAGAGAAAATGAGTTCTCCAAGAGAATCCAATTAGAGCGAGACTCAGACAGGATTCTATATGGGCCTAACATTACTATGCTCAATATATGGTTTCTAAGATATTAGATGGATGCAGGATTATAAATACATAGTAACTAATAACAAACAGATCCGATGGATTAGATCCTCTTGTAACGTATGAGGACTATGGTATAGTGACCTAATACGTTCATAGTCGATGAGTCAATTGAATTATTATGGAGATAATAATTCACTATATTAAAAGGAGTTCCGAGTCAGAATGAGTTCTAACGAGAGCGATGCACGGTTAGCTCGGTATCGGGCCCAGAAAGTCACATATATTAGGTGGATGTTGCGACGAGTAGAGATATGAATATGAGATATCTACAGAACTCCTAGTTTGGATCCTATGATGAAGATCCAATTGAATAATTGGATGAGATTCAATTGAATAATTAGATAGAGATCTAATTGGATAATTGGCTCCATAATGATGCTCGCTCTCCTTCTTGCATGCCTTGTCATGACTGCTCAGTCGACAAGTACGTAATTATATTAGTTCTAACATTTGACATATGCCTATGTGTCTTGCTACCGCGTATTCTTCTACGGTGGTTTTGTTCTAATAAGTCTGATATGGCGGGGATTTGTAGAGTATTCATTGCATCAAGATCGCATCTGCGATTTTTGTGGGACATGCAAGACCAAAGCTGATTGTGTGAGAATAAGCCAAGCTGCCTGTCACAACCAGACGTGGGTCTTCTATGTTCCTGATCCAAACGGCGACGACTCATCAATTTGCTGCTGCCTTATTGCATGATGATCGGGAAAGCTATCGTAATAAGTTTGCAAATGCAACATTTTTAACATACTTAATAATAATCAATGTTGCAGAATTGATATTGTTCTAAATGCAGTTTTGTCTACGTTTATATTTAATATGAAATACACGAGTAGCAAGAAGGTTTTTGCATTATTTGGGTCGACATATTCTCTATTTTCTCAATTGACAAGTTTTCTTACCATAATTTTGTCACAAAAATGATTTTAAAATTGTTCTAAATATGTCATGCAGTAAACATGCCAAAATTAAAACATAGGGTCTCATCAGATGATAATAATGATTTTTTTTAATATTTAAAATTTTTAATATTGAATTTGTCACAAGAAGAATTCTGAAGATGGTCAAAAAAATCTCAGATGATATCCTAAACGTGTTCAAACTTGAGACAAAGTTTGATTGTTCTGTTCTACCAAACTAAATCTATATTCTCTATCATTTTATTTTCTTGTGACATTTTTTAAATAAACTTTATAATCCTTCTTATGAAAATTTTAAAAATTTATAATTTAATGTATCAGTATTCTTGTGACTTGTGTCATATTCTTTTTCATCCTATTTAAAAAAAAAACTTTACTAAGTGTAACGGTAAACTACATGCCTATTTGCATCACCATGAACCTAAATATCAAGTTCCAAATGCTAACCATCAATCCAAAAATTACATGATTTGGTTGTGCATTCATGCGACGGCAACCCATTAGATATATACTTTTATCATCTTATTAGTGTAGCAATTAATAATATTTTTTAGAAGAAATTAAGTTTCATTTAAGTAACTAGGACAAACCATATATCCAAAACTACAAAATTATCCTTCGAGGCTAAAGGAGAACAAAAATACACTACTCCGAATATATATATATATATATGTATATATATATATATACATATATGTATATATATATACATATATGTATATATATATACATATATGTATATATATATACATATATGTATATATATATACATATATGTATATATATATGTATATATATATATATGATACATATATATATACATATATATACATATATACATATATATATATATATATATTTTATATAACTATTGAAAGTGAAAATAAGACAAACCTACTTGGAGATGACAACTACGTAAAAGAGGAATTGATGGGCAAATTTTATGGAGAAAAGATCCCAAAAACTTTAAAGTCTGTAAAGCAATATTTGTTAAAGCTCCAATAAGCATCCACTCAATTCAAGCAGCATAAGACATTTAAGAGACTAATACATAACAAGGAAGGTTGAAGGATCTATAAGAATCAAAAAGAATCAGCATAACTTAATTGATCCTACATCAGAGTTAGAGTCATTTGTGAGTTGAATCAGTATGACGAATCAAAGTTCATTGTATGAAATTCCAATCATGACTATCATGTGAATGAAATTTATGACAAATGAAAAAAAATCATAGTTTATTAAATTAGTGTTAGGGTTAAAGTGAAGTTTGAGTTAACCCAATGGTAATAAAAGAAAGTATATTTTTGCGATCCAAGATTGATGAAATTACTTAAGGCTGACTAGGAGTGGGGTTTTCTCACATAAACGCTTGTGCAATGTTTTGATAGGCTAATTATCCTAAGATATGTCAGACCTTCTAGCATAAAAATATAGTATCTCAAAAGTTGATAAATTATCCTAAGTTAGGAATAGAGCGACTTGATCAAAAACATCAACCTAGGCACAACGTAAGATCCATTTGTTGATCTAATCTTTATAAGTTGTCCTAGTTTTTGCTCCCCTCCGGTAACAAAAACTGCTATCAAGAGTGCTTCTCAAGATGATCCCTCCGACACCCAGATAAGAAAATCCCAATGTGGTGGTACGAGGAATGAGGAGAGAGAGGAGTGCACCAACAAAAAGTTTATTCTTATAGCCAATGGTCTATAATTTGAAGTGCATCAACAGAGGGCTAACACAAGAAATGATGGGCATGAGAGCCATTATCAACTCAATGTAAACCAAGGAGTGGAGTAATTTGGGTGAAATTTGGTGAAGTTCCTAAGTCATATGAAGGGACTTGATATAGAAGATGAAACATGGAGTAGAAGCATAAAGTTTTCTAGAGACAAAGATCAAGGATATGAACTTTTGGAGAGGCAAAAGAGGGATCATGTCGCTCCATGGGTCTCTTATTATGATAGAGTCGAATCATCATATAAGGTACCAAAGATGAATGAAGCTTTGAGACACATGCACTTTATCTCAATGAAGCATTTGACGGAGTAAATAAGGTGGCTCAACCACCGATTGTGAAGTTGGGGTCCGAAGTTCTTAGCATAGGGTAAGAGGTTGCAAAGATAAGTACTCTTAAAGAATATACCACAATATTATCATTTGAGTTACTGTGAAAGGATGGTGCATAGCGAAGATTGTGCTGGGAGATAGACGCCCGGGATCTAAACAATGGTGAACCAATTGTACCCAAGTTAGTGGACTTCGAAAGCTACTAGATAATGGACTGCTCTAGAACTATGCTTCATTCGAATGTGACCCACAAGTAGGTGGACGAAGGTCGATTGCTAAAGGAGCAAATATAATAGAAGGTTGTGGAGGCCTTGTAATATGTTGGCAAAGGCCACACTTGGAGAGATCAGAGTCCGAGTTCATCTCGCAAAGATCAAAATACAATGGAGTTGTCACATAGTTCAAGTAGCATAAGACATTTGATAGTCAAATATATAACAAGAAAGGTATTTTCCTTCAAGAATTCATAGGAATCAACAAGGATCAACATAACTAAACCGACCCCATATTAAAGTTAGAGTCATTTGTGAGTTAAATTAGTGTGGCGGATCAATGTTCATTGTGTGAAATTTTAGTCATGACTATCATGTGTATGAAATTTACGACAAATAGGAAAAATCATAGTTCATTGAATTAGTGTTAGGATTAAAATGGGGTTCGAGTTCACCTAATGGTACAATTTATTCTTTGTAACTAATGGTCTACAATTTAAAGATTTTAGGAAATATTATATTAAATATTTCATGCTTTAAAGAATATTTTATCGTGTTCTACTTGGAATTGGATGTTGTCCCTCTCAATAAATGTAACTAGTTTTCATCGTATAGTTAGAGACAAATACTTTGGCTCATGAATTATCTAACATTACTAGGAGATATCAGGATATCACTACTACCAAGGGGAGCAGAATCGTAGCGTCATGTTTCTTCCCACTTAACTAGTAAGTAATTAAACAACAAATTTCCTTTCTAGATCGCGTCTGCGATTTTTGTGGGACATGCAAGACCATAGTGATTTTTGTTTGTATATACTTTATATAAATATTTTTTATATAAAATATAAAATTAGTTTATATAAATATTTGTATATACTTTATATATATATAAATACATATACTTTATATATATTTATACATATTTAGATATACTTTATATAAATATTTATATACTTTATATATACATGTATATGTATATGTATATATAACAACCATAAAGTAGATTTCATTATAAATATTTCTCAAATACCATCGAGGGCTTAGATTGGTTATATCGAGGTATGTTGGGAACTGTAGGTGGCTATACAAAGAAAGGTTTTGAGCATGAGTTGGGCCAACTATGAGAGGAATAGGGATGATAAACCGCATCATCTGGTGAGAGCTAGATCTGCTGGGATAGACCAAAGAAAGCCTTAGTCATAACTATCATGTGCACCTAATTTCCGAGCATTGGAAAAAATCCTAGGTCACTTAAGAATTATTTATCATAAGAATTAAAGTGATGTTTGAATTCATCTTATTATCACGGACAAAGCTATAATCAGGGTGTGCAAGTACAGTAAGTTTCACAAGGGAGGCTTGATCATACAAAGGTATAATTGAAGCAATTAGAGAGTTTGACTGCCCTATAGTCCATATTCACTTAAGGGAGTTTGATAAGTCAGAGGACAAAGTCGAGTAAACGAATATTGTTACTAAGGAAACTAATAAGAATACGAATGATACGAGCCTTGCAACATGATGGTGGAGGCTATGCGTGGGAGTTGCAATCTGTCATTCCATCAACCAAGGAAAACTGCTTGGAGAACACAGTGTTGAAGTGGTCGAAAGGGGCAAGGAAGTAACGACAAGTCTAGATGGACTTAACTACTCAAAATCAAGTATCGATTAAAATAGAGGTGGATTTGGGAGAGTGCCATAATACCATAAAGGCAGACCTACTGATCATGAAGAAAGAGACACGAATGCAAGGCAACGGATAGTAGTACCAAGGGCAAAACAACGCCATGGTATAGTAGAGGCGAGACTTTCGGAGTCATCGATCACTTACTCTTTTGGAGGAAGAGCGTTTAGTCATGAAGATATGGAAAATGCTAAAACAAACTCTAAGTATCGAGACAAGGCTAAAAGGTAAAGGCCAAGGAACTTCATAAGATCGATGTCAATGGGCTTCTCATCAAAATAATTGAAAGTGGAGGACTTCGGGTTGATACAAGAGTGCTCAACTAAGGAATAAAGTAAGTAATATGCAGTGTTATACCCCTTTTACTTAAAGAAGTAGGTGATAGAGATAATAGAGAAGATAGTACAATCCTAAATGTAACCAAAACTATTGAAAACTTGCTCTATGTTAGAGCAAACTTTTGCTCTTTTTAGGCAAAACTTCTTATATTCCAAAAGTTCGATGGTAGTGTGAAGGTGAATTATAGTAGGTAACTCAACATAATGAGTATAAACACTTTAGGTACTTTGGAAGTGTGAGTAAAGAGTAAACGAAAGTTAGTAACCAGCTCGATGTATAAAGTACAACCCTCGAGGAGGTGGGTGAAGTCAAGTAAGTTTTATCTTCTCAACCCTTGAGAGAATAGCTTAAATCGAGTACCCTAGTTTTCTTATTTATCTAGTAAAGAAGCTTTGTACATATTCAAAGATCCTTTAAAGAACCTAAGTGGAAGATAACTGTTGTCAAATCCTCACCAATGGTGGTCAGTGCAATTGAGAGTAGACTATTGAAAGTGAAAGTAAGACAAATCTACTTGGAGATGACAACTAAGTAAAAGAGGAATCGATGGGGAAATTTTATAGAGAAAAGACCCCAAAAAATTTTAAAGTTTATAAAACAATACTTACTAAAACTCCAATAAGCATCCACTCAATTCAAGCAGCATGAGACATTTGAGAGACTAATACATAACAAGGAATGTCTTTTCCTTCATTTGAAGGATCTATAGAAATCAATAAGAATTAGCATAACTTAATCGATCCTATATCAGAGTTAGAGTCACTTGTGAGTTGGATCAGTATAGCAAATCATAGTTCATTGTATGAAATTCTAATCATGACTATCATGTGAATGAAATTTATGACAAATGAAAAAAAAATCATAGTTTTTGAATTAGTGTTAGGATTAAAGTGGAGTTTGAGTTAACCCAATGGTAATTAAAGAAAGTAGGTTTTTGCGATCCAAGATTGATAAAATTACTTAAGGCTGACTAGGAATGGGATTTTCTCACATAAACACTTATGCAATGTTTTGAGAGGCTAATTATCCTAAGATATGTCAGAACTTCTAGCATAAAAATATAGTATCTCAAAAGTTAATAAATTATCCCAAGTTAGTAATAGAGCGGCTTGATCAAAAACATCAACCTAGGCACAACGTAAGATCCATTTGTTGATCTAATATTTATAAGTTATCCTAGTTTTTGCTCCCCTCCAATAGTAAAGACTGTTGTCAAGAGAGTTTCTCAAGATGATCCCTCCGACACCCAGATAAGAAAATCTCAACGTGGTGGTACGAGGAGTGAGGAGAGAGTAGAGTGCACCAACAAAAAGTTTATTCTTATAGCCAATAGTCTATAATTTGAAGTTTTTGTGAAATATTATCTAAATATTTTATGCTTCAAAGAATACCTTATCATGTCGTACTTAAAATTGAAGGTTAATACAATCGATTAATAAATATAACTAGTTTTTATCATATAGTTAGAGACACTGATACTTTGGTTCATAAATTATCTAACTTATTAAGATATCACGAGAGCAGAAGCTCAGCCTCAATTTTGTTCCCACTTAATTGGTAAGGAATTAAACAACTAGTTTTCCTTTCAAATATAAAAATAAGAAAAGATGAGTTTTGAACTTATATGTGCCCTTTTCCTTCTACCAAATCCACTTTTGAATTTGCTCTAAAGGAGCGAATTCCCGGATGATATGCTCTCTAAAACAGTTACATTCTCCTCTACTTAAAGCCCGATCTCCCTCCTCTCACGTGCACAAAAGAGAATACACATTGGAAACAATGGCATCTCGTTGCTCCACAGTGATGCTCGCTCTCCTTCCTTCTCCTCGCCATGATTGCTCGGTCTACCAGTACGTAATTGTATTAATTCTGACAACTGACGTATGTCCATGCGTCTTGCTGCTGCTTTTCCTTCTTCGGTGGTTTTGTTTTGATAAGTTTGATATGGTGGGGATTTGTAGAGTACTCCCCGCATTAAGATTGCTACTGCGATTTTCGTGGGACATGCAATAAATAACAAAGCTGGTTGCGCGGGGCCATGCCAAGCTGCCGGCCACTCCCCGATGGCGATCCTCCTCATTCTGATCCAACCGACAGCGGCCGAGGCTCAATTCGCTGCTGCATTACTGCATGATGATCCAGGGAAGCGCTCGGAATAAGTTTGCACATGCAACGTTTTTAAGGTACCTAAAAATAATCCGCGTTGCAGAATTGATTGAGTTCTCATCGATGCTGTTGTGTGTGTGTGTGTGTCTTTGATATCAAAAACAGGAGCAGCAAGAAGGTTCCTGCGTTAATTGGATTCTCAACGAGAAGGTTTCTGCGTTAGCTCATGAATTAGCTAACCTTAGTAGGAGATCTCGGCAAATCTCCACTCATAGTCTGCTGTTTAGGTAATTTTGTTGCCACTTGTAAGTAATGAAATAGTTGCTTTTTGTTTCAATCTGAAAAGATGAACGAATACGTCCGCTTTTCCTGCTACCAAATCCGTTTCTGATATTACTCTAAATGCACGGATACCCTGCAATTTTGTTTTGGTAATTTTGTTGCCACTTAATTGGTAGGTAAAGTAATGGCTGGTTTTCCTTTCCAAAATAAAAGTCTGAAACGATGAACTAATGCGTCCCCTCTTCCTTCTTCCAAATCCGTTTTCGATATTGCTCCAAATTTAGCCATTGCATTCTCCTCTATTTAAAGGCCAATCTCCCTCCTCTCACATGCACAAAAAAGAATCCACGTTGGAAACCATGGCATCCCGGTGCTCCACGATGTTGCTCGCTCTCCTTCTCTTCTCCCTCGTCATGACTGCTCGGTCTACCAGTACGTAATTGTATTAGTTCTAAAATCTGATGTAGGTCTTTGTGTCTTGCTATCGCTTTTTCTTCTCCGCTGGTTTTGGTCTGATAAGTTTGATTTGGTGGGGATTTGTAGACTACTCCTTGCATCAAGATAGCGACTGCGATATTCTTGGGCCATGCAAGACCAAAGCAGATTGCGCGGCGCCATGCAAAGCTGCCGGTCACTCCCCGACGGCGGTCCTCTGTGTTCCTGATCCAACCGGCGCTGATCGAGGCACAGTTTGCTGCTGCATTACTGCATGATGATTCAGGAAAGCGTCTGTAATCAGTTTGCAAATGCAACATTTTAACGTACCTAACAATAATCTGTGTTGCAGAACTGAGGGTTTTTATCATCAATGCTGTTGTGGCTGTGTTTATCTTTGATATGTAAAAAAGGAGATTTTGGCTTGTCATCTATGATGAGATATTCTCCATTTTCTCAATTGAGAAGTTTTCTTGCCATAATTTTGTCATAAAAAGGATCTTGAAAATGTTCTAAATATGTCATGTGACAAGCTAAACATGACAAAATTAAAACAAAGGTCTCATCTCATGATAATAGGGATTTTTTTGAAATTTTAAATTTTAAAAATTCGAATAGTTACTCGACGATGATAGCAATTGGGTTTGCAAGTGATAAATCGTTAGAAATATACAAAACAGAAATTGTACAATGACTTAGCACATAGAGTACGGTTGGTCAAGGAGGTCAACATGTTTAACTTCTAACATATACAGTGAGCCCACAATGACTCAGCATACAAGCTAGCTGATTAGGTAATGGTGGCTTATTATGTTACATTTAAATTCCAAAATTATGCGAAAGAATCTGAGCCCCTCACAATAATCAATACTTGTGCTATCCAATATATTTGTCCCCTTTGAAACTCAGTTTTGGCCTATGATAGAAGATATTTTGGCATTACAGTCTATATGGAGATGTGTTGGGAATTATAGGTGGCTATAACAAAGAAAAGTTAACAACAATAAGTTGGGCCAACTATGAGAGTAATAGGGACTATCATCCGGTGAGAGCCTGAACGTGTTAGGTTAAATCGATGAAAGCTTTAGTCATGACTATAATGTGTATCTAATTCTCGAGCATGGGAAAAAATCCTGCATTTGATAATAATAATCATAAGGATTAAAGTGGAGTTTGAGTTGACCCTATGATAATTTTGACCCAAATTGAATTTTGACTTATATTAACCCTGACGCAACTCTATTTTTATCAATCAAATTTAATTTTCGACCAAATGCTTTTTTGTTTTTACCTAATTGCTCTAGCTCAACTTTGACTAGCTTATTGGACTTCAACCAAGTTGGGTATTGTGCTCCATTCTAATGGCCCAATTCTTTGCTTCTCAAATCTAGGCTACCCAATTAGACTAGCCTAACTTAATTACCTTATTTTGGTTCTTATATTATATTAAAAATATCAAAGTGTACATAATCGAAGTTTGTATATAGTATGATGGAATGTGATTACTGGAATATTTTGATAAGATAAAATTATAGGTTCCTTATAAATTACATTAGAAGAGACTAATATTGTAATAGTACAAAGAAGGATGTATGACATAAATGATATGTAACCACTATATTTCATATTATTAGTGAGGTTTAATGTGATATTATTATATTTATAAGATTTATTAGTAAACATCTTGTACACATATAAAATAACTTTTTAAAATTTCATTATCTAATTGGATAAATTTATTTTAAAATAAATTTATTTATTTATAATTTTTAGTCTTTTGTTTTATGTCTTAATCAGTTAATGGGCCTAGTAAGAAAATTGTATATTATGTGGCTCAATAACTTCAAATAAAACCTATTATGTGTTTAATTGAATTCTAATCAAAATAATTGATCAAAAGGAAGGATAACCTAATCTTGGGAGTTCTGTGATGGTGAGACTTTTTTATATTATCTTTCATTAGGCTTTTTATTCTCACCTATATAATAATAAGGCTATCTTGAGTTTTTCTCATCGATCATTCTCTAGTTGTTTCAATTATAATAGTTCCATAGAAAATAAGATAGAGAGGAGAAAGGTCTAGTTTTCATATGTAAATCTTTTAAGGCTTCGGAACGTCCGAGGTATCAAACTTAATAATGTTACCAAAAGATACATAATATCATTCTCAATCTATGATAAATTTATATTTCAATCTTAATTATTTTTTTAATAGTTTAATCTTATAGTCTTGATTAAAATAATGATATTCTCCTTAATTCAAGGGCATTGAGCCCAAATTTAATTTATTAAAAAAATAAAATAAAAAAAGAAAGAAAGCAAAGACATGTGCAACGAGAGAGAGGAAAGAGAATGGTGGAAATAGTGATAGTGAAAAAAAAAACAAAGAGAGAAAATTAGAATTTTGAGGCTTTTGCTAGACAATCAAACGATTAAATTTTATTGATTTTGGCCCAAATTTTATATGGAGAATCCGTGAAATAATCTCTATAATTTTAATGGTGCCAATTTGTAGTTTGTCTTCTCTGGTATACTTTTCTGTTATACCTACTTGGTGAGATCTAATCTTTTCCTTTCATGAAATTCATCTATGGTGATGATGATATATTATTGTTAAGCAAAGATTTAAATTCTTAATGTTATTATGATCTTCTAATTATTCTAGAGAAAATTTATTATAAATATGTTATCATTATTGGTAATAGTAGAGATTTGAAGTGGACTACGTGTTAGTTATAGGTGCCCTACAAACCAATCACATGAGTGATGACACCTATGACGCATTGTGTTGATCTCTTTGTTTATTATTATAGATATTTTCTCACATTATCTAGATGAATATTGTGATATCCTTGGATCTGTGCAATGAGAATTGGATCATGATGAGATCACGATAATGAGATCGATATACCTTTAAACACAGATCCTAAATCATTCTGGTCATACGTTACTAGAAAAGGACATCGAAATAACCAAATATACTAGTATGTTGTATACTCGTCTATATCATGGAGGTGACTAGTTTCATAGTCACTTGTTTGGGGATACTAGAGGTATAGTGCAAGTGCTTATTAAAAACTGAGTTCACTAATTGATCCGCTTACGGAATACTAGATAGTTAATGATACCTAACTTTAGACAACGATTCTGTAATCCTAGTTATATGTTTGGTCCTTAGACTTAAGACACCAAAGATGTCTTGTATAAGTACTCAATTCTTTGACCTTGGATTTTAGGTTTGGAAAGCTCTAGATCTGGTACAAAGATTCTTGGGAATCGTAGCCAACCTTACAAAGGCAATTAAGTGTCAAAAGAGGATCATCCATTCTCGATATCATGAAAGGAATATCCAGCATGTGCTTGCTCAGGCAAAATCCATGGCTAGAGTCATTGGAATTGATAGAAAAGGAGTTCTCCAAGAGAATCTAATTAGAGCGAGACTCGGACAGGATTCCATATGAGCCTAACATTACTATGCCCAATATATGGTTTCTAAGATATTAGATGGATGTAGGATTATAAATACATAATAACTGATAATAAATAGGTCCGATGGATTAGATCCCCATGTACCATATGGGGACTATGGTGTAGTGACTTAATACTACCATAGTCGATGAGTCGAGTGAATTATTATGAAAATAATAATTCATTATATCAAAAGAAGTTCTGAGTCAGAATGAGTTCTAATAAGAGCGACACACGACTAGCTCGGTATCGAGCCTAGAGAGTCACACACATTAGATGGATGTTGCGATGAGTAGAAATGCAGATATAAGATATGTACAGAACTCCTAGTTTGGATCCTATGATGAAGATCCAATTGAATAATTGGATGAGATTCAATTGAATAATTAGATAGAGATCTAATTGGATAATTGGCTCCATAATGATGCTCGCTCTCCTTCTTGCATGCCTTGTCATGACTGCTCAGTCGACAAGTACGTAATTATATTAGTTCTAACATTTGACATATGTCTATGTGTCTTGCTACCGCGTATTCTTCTACGGTGGTTTTGTTCTAATAAGTCTGATATGGCGGGGATTTGTAGAGTATTCATTGCATCAAGATCGCATCTGCAATTTTCGTGGGACATGCAAGACCAAAGCTAATTGTGTGAGAATATGCCAATCTGCCTATCACAACCGGATGCGGGTTTCTGTGTTCCTGATCCAAACGGCGATGACTCATCAATTCGCTACTGCCTTATTGCATGATGATCGAGGAAGCTATCATAATAAGTTTGCAAATGCAACATTTTTAACGTACTTAATAATAATCAATGTTGCAGAATTAATATTGTTCTAAATGCAGTTGTGCCTACGTTTATATTTAATATGAAATACAGGAGCAACAACAAGGTTTTTGCGTTATTTGGGTTGTCATCATGACATATTCTCTATTTTCTCAGTTGAGAAGTTTTCTTACCATAATTTTGTCACAAAAATGATTTTAAAATTGTTCTAAATATGTTATGTGGTAAACATGCCAAAATTAAAACATAGGGTCTCATCAGATGATAATAATGATTTTTTTAATATTTAAAATTTTTAATATTGAAGTTGTCACAAGAAGAATTCTGAAGATGGTCAAAAAAATTTCTGATGATATCCTAAACATGTTCAAACTTGAGACAAAGTTTGATTGTTCTGTTCTACCAAACTAAATCTATATTCTCTATCATTTTATTTTCTTGTGACATTTTTTTAATAAACTTTATAATCCTTCTTATGAAAATTTTTAAAATTTATAATTTAATGTATCAGTATTCTTGTGACTTGTGCCATATTCTTTTTCATCATATTTAAAAAAAAAACTTTACTAAGTGTAACGGTAAAGGACATGCCTATTTGCATCACCATGAACCTAAATATCAAGTTCCAAATGCTAACCTACAATCCGAAAATTACGTGATTTGGTTGTGCATTCATGCGACAGCGACCCATTAGATATATACTTTTATCATCTTATTAGTGTAGCAATTAATAATATTTTTTAGAAGAAATTAAGTTTCATTTAAGTAACTAGGACAAACCATATATCCAAAACTACAAAATTATCCTCCGAGGCTAAAGGAGAACAAAAATACACCACCTTAAAATATATATGTATATATATATATATATATATACATATATATGTATATATATATATATGTATATATATATACATATATATATATATGTATATATAAATATACATATATACATATATATATATATATATAACAACCATAAAGTATATATATATACTTTATATATATATTTGTATATACTTTATATAAATATTTTTTATATAAAGTATAAAAATACATTATATTTTTATGTAAAGTATATTTGTATATACGTTATATAAATATTTGTATATACTTTATATATACAAATATATATATATACATATACTTTATATATATTTATATATACTTTATATAAATATTTGTATACTTTATATATATATACGTATATATAGCCACGATAAAGTAGATATCATTACAAATATTTCTCAAATACCATCGAGGGGGCTTAGATTGGTTATATCGAGGTGTGTTGGAAACTGTAAGTGGCTATACAAAGAAAGATTTTTAGCAAGAGTTGGGCCAACTATGAGAGGAATAGAGATGATAGACCGCATCATCTAGCGAGAGCGTAGATCTGCTGGGTTACACCAAAGAAAGGCTTAGTCATAACTATCCTGTGTACTTAATTTTCGAGCATTGAAAAAAATCCTAGGTCACTTGAGACTTATTTATCATAAGAATTAAAGTGATGTTTGAATTGACCTTATTATCACGGATAAAGCTATAATCAGAGTATGCAAGTACAGTAAGTTTCACAGGGAAGACTTCATCATACAGAGGTATACTTGAAGTAACTGAAGAATTTGACTGCCCTAGAGTCCATATTCACTTAAGGGAGCTTGACAAGTCAGAAGACAATGTTAAGTAAACGAATGTTACTATTAAGGAAACTAATAAGAACACAAATGATGCGAGCCCTACAATATGATGGCAGAGGCTATACGTGAGAGTTGCAATTTATCTTTCCATCAACAAAGGAAAACTGCTCGGAGAACATAACGTTGAAGTAAGTGGTCGAAAGGAGCAAGGAAGTGACGACAAGTCTAGAGAGACTTAGCTACCCAAAACTAAGTATCGGTTAAAATGGAAATGAACTTGGGAGAGTGCCACAATGCCATAAAGGCAAACCTATCAATCACAAAGAAAGGGACACAAATCTAAGATAACGAATAGTAGTACCATGGGCAAAACCACGCCATGGTATAATAGAGGCGAGACTTTCAGAGTTATCAATCCCTTGCTCTTTTGGAGGAAGAGTGCTTAGTCATAAGAGGCTGAAGATATGTAAAAATACAAAAATAAACTCTAAGTATCAAGACAAGGCTACAAGGTAGAGGTTAAGGAACTTTATAAGATCAGTGTCAATGGGCTTCTCATTAAAATAATTAAAATTGAAGGACTTCAGATCGATACAAGAGTACTCAACTACGGCATAAAGTAAGTAATATGCGATGTTATACCTTTTCTACTTAAAGGAGTAGGTGACAGAGATGATGGAGAAGACAGTACAATCCAAAATGTAACTAGAACTATTAGAAACTTGCTCTATGTTAGGGCAAACTTTTGCTCTTTTCAGGCAAAACTTCTTATATTCCAAAAGTTCGATGGTAGTGCAGAGGTGAATCATAATAGCTAACTCAACACAATGAGTATAAACATTTTAGGTATTTTGGAAGTGTGAGTAAAGAGCAAACGAAAACTAGTAACCAGCTCGATGTATAAAGTACAACCCTCGAGGAGGTGAGTGAAGTCAAGTAATCTTTATCTTCTCAATCCTTAAGAGAATAACTTAAATCGAGTACCTTAGTTCTCTTATTTATCTAGTAAAAAAGCTCTGTACTTATTCAAAGACCCTTTAAAGAACCTAAGTGGAAGATAACTATTGTCAAATCCTCATCAATGGTGATCGGTGCTATTGAGAGTAGACTATTGAAAGTGAAAGTAAGACAAACCTACTTGGAGATGACAACTACGTAAAAGAGGAATTGATGGGCAAATTTTATGGATAAAAGACCCCAAAAACTTTAAAGTCTATAAAGCAATACTTGTTAAAGCTCCAATAAGAATTCACTCAATTCAAGCAGCATAAGACATTTGAGAGACTAACACATAACAAGGAAGGTCGAAGGATCTATAAGAATTAACAAGAATCAGCATAATTTAATCGATCCTACATCAGAGTCAGAGTCATTGGTGAATTGAATCAGTAAGGTGAATCAAAGTTCATTGTATGAAATTCTAGTCATGACTATCATGTGCATGAAATTTATGACAAATGAAAAAAATCATAGTTTATTAAATTAGTGTTAGGATTAAAGTGGAGTTTGAGTTAACCCAATGGTAATTAAAGAAAGTATGTTTTTGCGATCCAAGTTTGGTGAAATTACTTAAGGCTGAATAGGAGTAGGGTTTTCTCAAATAAACACTTGTGCAATATTTTGAGAGGCTAATTATCCTAAGATATGTCAGACCATCTAGCATAAAAATATAGCATCTCAAAAGTTAATAAATTATCCCAAGTTGGGAATAGAGCGGCTTAATCAAAAACATCAACCTAAACACAACGTAAGATCCATTTGTTGATCTAATCTTTATAAGTTGTCCTGGTTTTTGCTCCCCTCCGGTAGTAAAGACCGATGTCAAGAAAACTTCTCAAGATGATCCCTCCGACACACAGATAAGAAAATCCCAACATGGTAGTACGCGGAGTGAGGAGAGAGAGAAGTGCACCAACAAAAAATTTATTCTTATAGCCAATGGTCTATAATTTGAAGTGTTTGTGAAATATTATCTAAATATTTCATGCTTCAAAGAATACTTTATCGTGTCGTACGTAGAATTGAAGGTTAATCCTAATCGATTAATAAATATAACTAGTTTTTATCATATAGTTAGAGACACTAATACTTTGGTTCATGAATTATCTAACTTACTAGAAGATCAGGAAATCACAACCAAGGAGAGCAGAAGCTCAGCCTCAATTTTGTTCCCACTTAATTGGTAAGGAATTAAACAACAAGTTTTCCTTTCAAATATAAAAATAAGAAAAGATGAGTTTTGAACTTAGATGTGCCCTTTTCCTTCTACCATATCCACTTTTGAATTTGCTCTAAAGGAGCGAATTCACGGATGATATGCTCTCTAAAACAGTAACATTCTCCTCTACTTAAAGCCCGATCTCCCTCCTCTCACGTGCACAAAAGAGAATACACATTGGAAACAATGGCATCCCGTTGCTCCACAGTGATGCTCGCTCTCCTTCCCTTCTCCCTCGCCATGATTGCTCGGTCTACCAGTACGTAACTGTATCAATTCTGACAACTGACGTATGTCCATGTGTCTTGCTACTGCTTTTCCTTCTTCGGTGGTTTTGTTTTGATAAGTTTGATATGGTGGGGATTTGTAGAGTACTCCCCGCATTAAGATTGCTACTGCGATTTTCGTGGGACATGCAATAAATAACAAAGCTGGTTGCGCGGGGCCATGCCAAGCTGCCGGCCACTCCCCGATGGCGATCCTCCTCATTCTGATCCAACCGACAGCGGCCGAGGCTCAATTCGCTGCTGCATTACTGCATGATGATCCAGGGAAGCGCTCGGAATAAGTTTGCACATGCAACGTTTTTAAGGTACCTAAAAATAATCCGCGTTGCAGAATTGATTGAGTTCTCATCGATGCTGTTGTGTGTGTGTGTGTGTGTCTTTGATATCAAAAACAGGAGCAGCAAGAAGGTTCCTGCGTTAATTGGATTCTCAACGAGAAGGTTTCTGCGTTAGCTCATGAATTAGCTAACCTTAGTAGGAGATCTCGGCAAATCTCCACTCATAGTCTGCTGTTTAGGTAATTTTGTTGCCACTTGTAAGTAATGAAATAGTTGCTTTTTCTTTCAATCTGAAAAGATGAACGAATACGTCCGCTTTTCCTGCTACCAAATCCGTTTCTGATATTACTCTAAATGCACGGATTCCCTGCAATTTTGTTTTGGTAATTTTGTTGCCACTTAATTGGTAGGTAAAGTAATGGCTGGTTTTCCTTTCCAAAATAAAAGTCCGAAACGATGAACTAATGCGTCCCCTCTTCCTTCTTCCAAATCCGTTTTCGATATTGCTCCAAATTTAGCCATTGCATTCTCCTCTATTTAAAGGCCAATCTCCCTCCTCTCACATGCACAAAAAAGAATCCACGTTGGAAACCATGGCATCCCGGTGCTCCACGATGTTGCTCGCTCTCCTTCTCTTCTCCCTCGTCATGACTGCTCGGTCTACCAGTACGTAATTGTATTAGTTCTAAAATCTGATGTAGGTCTTTGTGTCTTGCTATCGCTTTTTCTTCTCCGCTGGTTTTGGTCTGATGAGTTTGATTTGGTGGGGATTTGTAGACTACTCCTTGCATCAAGATAGCGACTGCGATATTCTTGGGCCATGCAAGACCAAAGCAGATTGCGCGGCGCCATGCAAAGCTGCCGGTCACTCCCCGACGGCGGTCCTCTGTGTTCCTGATCCAACCGGCGCTGATCGAGGCACAGTTTGCTGCTGCATTACTGCATGATGATTCAGGAAAGCGTCTGTAATCAGTTTGCAAATGCAACATTTTAACGTACCTAACAATAATCTGTGTTGCAGAACTGAGGGTTTTATCATCAATGCTGTTGTGGCTGTGTTTATCTTTGATATGTAAAAAGGAGATTTTGGCTTGTCATCTATGATGAGATATTCTCCATTTTCTCAATTGAGAAGTTTTCTTGCCATAATTTTGTCATAAAAAGGATCTTGAAAATGTTCTAAATATGTCATGTGACAAGCTAAACATGACAAAATTAAAACAAAGGTCTCATCTCATGATAATAGGGATTTTTTTGAAATTTTAAATTTTAAAAATTCGAATAGTTACTCGACGATGATAGCAATTGGGTTTGCAAGTGATAAATCGTTAGAAATATACAAAACAGAAATTGTACAATGACTTAGCACATAGAGTACGGTTGGTCAAGGAGGTCAACATGTTTAACTTCTAACATATACAGTGAGCCCACAATGACTCAGCATACAAGCTAGCTGATTAGGTAATGGTGGCTTATTATGTTACATTTAAATTCCAAAATTATGCGAAAGAATCTGAGCCCCTCACAATAATCAATACTTGTGCTATCCAATATATTTGTCCCCTTTGAAACTCAGTTTTGGCCTATGATAGAAGATATTTTGGCATTACAGTCTATATGGAGATGTGTTGGGAATTATAGGTGGCTATAACAAAGAAAAGTTAACAACAATAAGTTGGGCCAACTATGAGAGTAATAGGGACTATCATCCGGTGAGAGCCTGAACGTGTTAGGTTAAATCGATGAAAGCTTTAGTCATGACTATAATGTGTATCTAATTCTCGAGCATGGGAAAAAATCCTGCATTTGATAATAATAATCATAAGGATTAAAGTGGAGTTTGAGTTGACCCTATGATAATTTTGACCCAAATTGAATTTTGACTTATATTAACCCTGACGCAACTCTATTTTTATCAATCAAATTTAATTTTCGACCAAATGCTTTTTTTTTTTTTACCTAATTGCTCTAGCTCAACTTTGACTAGCTTATTGGACTTCAACCAAGTTGGGTATTGTGCTCCATTCTAATGGCCCAATTCTTTGCTTCTCAAATCTAGGCTACCCAATTAGACTAGCCTAACTTAATTACCTTATTTTGGTTCTTATATTATATTAAAAATATCAGGCGTACATAATCGAAGTTTGTATATAGTATGATGGAATGTGATTACTGGAATATTTTGATAAGATAAAATTATAGGTTCCTTATAAATTACATTAGAAGAGACTAATATTGTAATAGTACAAAGAAGGATGTATGACATAAATGATATGTAACCACTATATTTCATATTATTAGTGAGGTTTAATGTGATATTATTATATTTATAAGATTTATTAGTAAACATCTTGTACACATATAAAATAACTTTTTAAAATTTCATTATCTAATTGGATAAATTTATTTTAAAATAAATTTATTTATTTATAATTTTTAGTCTTTTGTTTTATGTCTTAATCAGTTAATGGGCCTAGTAAGAAAATTGTATATTATGTGGCTCAATAACTTCAAATAAAACCTATTATGTGTTTAATTGAATTCTAATCAAAATAATTGATCAAAAGGAAGGATAACCTAATCTTGGGAGTTCTGTGATGGTGAGACTTTTTTATATTATCTTTCATTAGGCTTTTTATTCTCACCTATATAATAATAAGGCTATCTTGAGTTTTTCTCATCGATCATTCTCTAGTTGTTTCAATTATAATAGTTCCATAGAAAATAAGATAGAGAGGAGAAAGGTCTAGTTTTCATATGTAAATCTTTTAAGGCTTGGAACGTCCGAGGTATCAAACTTAATAATGTTACCAAAAGATACATAATATCATTCTCAATCTATGATAAATTTATATTTCAATCTTAATTATTTTTTTAATAGTTTAATCTTATAGTCTTGATTAAAATAATGATATTCTCCTTAATTCAAGGGCATTGAGCCCAAATTTAATTTATTAAAAAAATAAAATAAAAAAAGAAAGAAAGCAAAGACATGTGCAACGAGAGAGAGGAAAGAGAATGGTGGAAATAGTGATAGTGAAAAAAAAAACAAAGAGAGAAAATTAGAATTTTGAGGCTTTTGCTAGACGATCAAACGATTAAATTTTATTGATTTTGGCCCAAATTTTATATGGAGAATCCGTGAAATAATCTCTATAATTTTAATGGTGCCAATTTGTAGTTTGTCTTCTCTGGTATACTTTTCTATTATACCTACTTGGGGAGATCTAATCTTTTCCTTTCATGAAATTCATCTATGGTGATGATGATATATTATTGTTAAGCAAAGATTTAAATTCTTAATGTTATTATGATCTTCTAATTATTCTAGAAAAAATTTATTATAAATATGTTATCATTATTGGTAATAGTAGAGATTTGAAGTGGACTACGTGTTAGTTATAGGTGCCCTACAAGCCAATCACATGAGTGATGACACCTATGACGCATTGCGTCGATCTCTTTGTTTATTATTATAGATATTTTCTCACATTATCTAGATGAATATTGTGATATCCTTGGATTTGTGCAATGAGAATTGGATCATGATGAGATCACGATAATGAGATCGATATACCTTTAAACACAGATCCTAAATCATTCTGGTCATACGTTACTAGAAAAGGACATCGAAATAACCAAATATACTAGTATGTTGTATACTCGTCTATATCATGGAGGTGACTAGTTTCATAGTCACTTGTTTGGGGATACTAGAGGTATAGTGCAAGTGCTTATTAAAAATGAGTTCACTAATTGATCCGCTTACGGAATACTAGATAGTTAATGATACCTAACTTTAGACAACGATTCTGTAATCCTAGTTATATGTTTGGTCCTTAGACTTAAGACACCAAAGATGTCTTGT